>JAVHNS010000001.1:0-637792 GCA_036872755.1 Orbilia blumenaviensis
TAACCCTAAACCCTAACCCTAACCCTAACCTAACCCTAAACCCTAACCCTAAACCCTAACCCTAACCCTAACCCTAACCCTAAACCCTAACCCTAAACCCTAACCCTAACCCTAAACCCTAACCCTAAACCCTAACCCTAACCCTAATCTAACTCTAAAACTAACCCTATTCTCCCGCCCACCCGCCCATTCTAACTCTAACACTAAAACTAACCCTATTCTCCCGCCCACCCGCCCATTCTAACCACAACCGCTAACCGCTAACTCTAAACCGCTAAAACTAACACTACAACCGCAAAACCACCCTAACCCTTTCAACCCCCTTCCAAACACCGCTAAAACCACTTCAAACCCTCAAAACCGCTTCAAAACAACTTAAACTCTTTTAAACCCTCTTAAACAACCCCAAAAACACCAAAAACACTTTAAAACTCATTAAACACATCAAAAACACTTCACAAATCACTTTCAACACACTTCTACATCTTTATACACTACTACACATCAAACCAACAATCTAATAATTCAATTTCCTTTTTTACCATCAAAAACATCAAAAACAACTTTACTAAACTTTCCACTCACTTTCAAACACATTAAATAATATATTACTTCACCAAACTACTCATTTACTATCAACAACAATATCAACACTAATACCAACATCAACTTCCAAAATAAATCTTCTCCCATTTTACACACACTCTACTCTTTTATTCTACTATCTTCCAATTCTTCCATTTTTCCATTTTTTTTATTCTTCTACTTTTCCATTCACCCATCTTTCTATTCTTTTATTCTTCTATTTTTCCATTCATTCATTTATTCTTTCATCCATTCCTTCATCCATCTATCCTTTTATTTTTCCATTCATCCATTCTTCTATTCTTCCATTCATCCATTCTTCCATTCATCCATTCTTCTATTCTTACATTCTTCTATTCTTATATTCTTCTATTCTTCTATTCTTATATCCTTCTATTCATTCATCTTTCTATTCATTTATTCTTCCATTCTTCTATTCTTCTATTTTCCCATCTATCTATTTATCTATTCATTCATTCATTCATTTATTCATCTATTCATCTATCCATTTATTCATCTATCCATTTATTCATCTATCTATCTATTTATTAATCCATCTTTCTATTTTTCTATTCATTCTTCTATCCATTCTTCTCTCTTTCTATTTTTCCATTTTCTAATACATACTTCTTTCCCTTCTACTTTTCCACCTACTATTCTCTCTACATCATTTCATATTTTTTATTTATTTTTTCCACCATTTCTCATTTAACAACTATCTTATTCATTTTTTCTTTTACTAACACTCACACTCATTCTTCATTTATCTACCATCAATTCCCTTCTCTTTTTCTCCTTCTTTCTTTTTTTTTTCACAAATATTTTCCTCTTTATTTTTCTAACAATATACTATCCATATTCACAATCATACATCCACAATCACACATCCACAATCACACATCCACAATCACACATCCACAATCATACGTCCACACTCCAAAATATTCATCTATTCTACTATCACACATTTCCAATCCACACATCAACTTCCTTTCTTTTTCCAACAAACACTTTACTCTTCTTCATCCATCAATTTCAAACACCCTTCCTATCTTCTTCTTATATATATACATTTTTTTTCCATTTCCATTTTTCCAACATCATTCATATTCTCAATATACATACAAACACATACTTCATTCATTCTTTTTATTCTACATCACCCACCACCACCCATCTTCTCTCTTAATTAACATCACCTTTCATTTTTATTCCCTCCCCTTCATCTTTTAATTTCAAATAATCTCCCCACCACATTTTCTTTTTACATACAAACACTTTCTTTCATTTTCTTTTACCAAAATACTATTCATCTATATCATATACATACAAACATACACTTCATTAATTCATTTTATTATACAATATCTCATCTTACAATTCATTTCAACTATTACTTCCACCACTACTTCCACCACCACTACTCCTACTATCATTTCCACCACTACTTCTACCACCGCTTCTACTACCACTTCCACCCATTATCCATCTTTCCTTTTAATCACCACCACATTTATTCTTCATATCTCAACTTTCAATATTCCTCCTCTTATTCCTTTTACATATTATATACTTCTTTCATTCTCATTTTTTAAAATACTATTTACATTCACAAATATATTCCCAAATCTACATATTCATTTACACAAACATTTATAATTATACTTACAATCACACTTACAAACATACATTTTTTTTTATTTTTTTCTATTATACAACATCTCATTTTCTTTTACAAACCACCATTTCCACCACCTCTACTACTTCCATTACCTCCACTACTTCTATCACTACTTCCACCACCACTACTTCTACCACCACCTCTACCACTTCTACCACTTCAACCGCTACTTTTATTACCACAACCACTCACCGCCCACCTTCTCTTTTAATCAACATTATACTTATTCTTCATATATCAACTTCTAATAATTCTACTTACATTTCTTTATATATACACTTCTTCCATTCTCATCTCTCAAAATATTATTTACATTCACAAATATATATATTCATTTATACACTAACATCTACAACCATATATACACCTACATCTACAATTACATTTACAAACATATACTTCCTTTACTTCTTCTATTCTACAACATCTCATTCTTCCTCACACCACTTCCACCACCCACCACCCACCACCCATCTTCTCTCCTAATAAACATCACACTTATTCTTCATCTACCAATTTCAATCAACCTTCCTATTATCTTTTATACACACTTCTTCCTTTCTCACCCTTCAAACAACTATTCATATTTACCAATACTTTTACCAACATATTCATACCCACAAACACATCTACAAATATATTTATATATATATACACAAACATTTACAATCAAACTTACAAACACATCCATAAATATATTCACAATCACACACTTTATTTATTCTCTTTATTACACAACATCTCATTCTATCTCACAAACCACTATTACTACCACTACTACTACCACTACCACTATCATCACTACCACCACTACTACTATCACTACTACTACTACCACCACCACTATTATCACTATTACTACTATCACCACCACCACCACCACCACCATTACTATTACCACCACCACCACCACCACTACCACCATTACTACTATCACTATTACTACTACTACCACCGCCACCACTATCAAAACCACCACTACTATCACCATTACTACTATTACCACCAACACCACCACTACTAACTACTATCACTACTATTACCACCACCACCACCACCACCACTACTACTACTACTATTCCTACTATTATCACTACTATTATCACTACTCCTATCACTACTCCTATCACTACTCCTATCACTACTACTTTCCTTTTCACACACACCACATTTATTCTTCACCCATCAATTCCAACCAACTTCTCTATCATTTTCCTATATACATTTTTTTCTTTCTTCATCTTTCACATCACTATTTATATTTACACACAAATACAATCATTCATATACACACATATATATACATATACAATCACATTTACCGCCGCATATACAATCATATATACACAACCACATACACAACTATATATTTATATATCCAACCATATATTTAACCATATATCTAACTACATATTCCATTCAATTATTCTCTCTTTTACACACTAACTCTTTAAACACCACCACCACACCACCACACCACTACAACTACCACTATCACTATTTACCACTCACTCACCTTCCCTTTAATAAACACCACCCTTATTCTTTATTCTTAAACAATCACTTTTTATTCTCCATACTTTAAATCATTCCTCATACACATAAACAAACACATACCTTACTTATTCTTTCTATCATATAACATTCCACAACCCACCGCTACCCACTACCCACTACCCACCATCCATCTTTTTCCCCAATCAATACCACACTACCATCCATCTTTTTTTCCAATCAATACCACACTCATTCATATATCAATTCAATCAACTTTCTCACTACTTTCTACAAACATCTCTTTTACTTTCACATTCTTAATTCTTATTTCCATTTACAAACATACACAAAAATATACATATAACTACACACACACACACTTCATCCATTCTCTCTATCACACAACATCTTTCAAACTACCTTTTACAAATCACCCCCCCCCCACCACCACCACCACCACCACCACCTACTCTCTCCTCAATAAACACCACACTTATTCTTCATCCACCAATCCTCATAAAACTTATTATCATTATCACTATTCTACAAACACTTCTTCATATTTAAAAATATAAACTCACAAACACATCAATATTCACATACACCACCATACTCACAAACATACACTTCATTATTCCCTCTATCATTCAACACCTCGCAAACCACCCCATCCACCGCCCCCCTTCCCTTTAATAAACACCACGCTTATTCTTCATTCATCATAACCCATCAACCTTATTACTATTACCACTATTTTACAAATCCCTCTTTCATTTTCACATTCCAAATCATTCTCCATATTTACATATATAAACACATTCATATTCACATAAATATCATATTCACAAACACACACCTCACTATTCTTCCTATCATTCCAAAAAACCCACCTTTTTTTAAATAACCACCACACTTATTCTTCATCCACCAATTTTCATCTACTCCATTATAATTATCACTATTTCCAAATACCTATTTCACTTCCACATTCCACATCACTTTCTATATCTACATACACAACCTCAAACTCAAATTTATTCACACAATCATATTTATACACATACTCTTCATTATCTTATTCAATATATCACAACCCCCCCCCCACCACCACCACCACCACTACCTTTTCTCCTAATAAACACCACGCTTACTCTCTATCTATTTACTTCAAATATTACATCTTCTTTCTTCTTTTTTACAAACCTCCTTCTTACTTTTATATCAAACACTTTACTTACAATCACACACATATACATACCATTCTACCCATCTACAAACAATCTTCCATCAATTTTTTTTTTTTTTTTTTTTTTTTAATACACACCACGCTTACTTTCAATATATACACATACACATATTCAAATACCAATCCACATTCATTCATTCTTTCATTCCCTCACAAACACCCCTCACCCATTCTTTCTTTCAATAAACACCACGCTTATTCCCAATCAATCTATTTTCATCTATACATTCATTTATATAATCACACACACATCAAAATTCAATACATCTACATTCACATTCATCATATACACATTCACACCCATTACATCTATCACATATATACCGACGCTTATTTCAAATATATACACATTCATATTTATCATATTCATCATATATATACCCGACGCTTATTCTCAATATATACACATCCACATTCACATCCCTATCACATACACCCGACGCTCATCTTAAATCTATATACATTCACATCTATCATATACATTATCATATACACATACCCGACGCTTATTCTAAATATATACCCATTCACATCTATATCAATCATATACACATCCACATCTACCACATACATATTTACATCCATCATATCTATACACCCAACGCTTATTCTAAATCTATCATATTTATCATACACATATACCCGACGCTTATTCTAAATATATACCCTTTCACATCTATCATATCTATACACCCGACGCTTATTTTACATATATACACATCCACATCTATATCCATTATATACACATTTACATATATTATATCTATATACCCGACGCTTATTTTATATATATATACATCCATACCCACATCTATTATATACACATTCACATCTATCATATACATATACCCAACACTTATTCTAAATCTATATACATTCACATCTATCATATACATCTCTATCCGACGCTTATTCTCAATCTATATACATTCACATCTATCATATACATCTCTATCCGACGCTTATTCTCAATCTATATACATTCACATTTATCATATTTATACACCCGACGCTTATTCTACATATATACACATTCACATCTACATTAATTATACACACATCCACATCCACCACATACATATTTACATCTATCTATTACTCTATTATTTCACTAACACAACCATTCCTTTTAACAAACTCCACACCTATTTTCAATACATATACATACTTACACATCTATTTCTACTCCTACTCTTCCTTCTACTTTTATATCTACTTCTATTTCTATATCTACTTCTATATCTACTTCTATATCTACTTCTATATCTACTTCTATATCTACTTTTATTTTCTACATTTATTTTCACCTTCACCTCCACCTTCACCTTCACCTTCATATTCACCTTCATATTCATATTCATACCCATATTCATATTCACAATCATATTCACATTCATACTCACATCTATATTCATATTTACCACATACACATATATATCCACTCATATATTCAAATTTATCATATATACACATTAATCAATTATCTCATCATCTCCACAAATACCATACCTCTCACCCGCCATTTCTCTTTATAAATACCACGCTACACACATTCATACAATATATATTTATATACACACTTATTCATCATTCTACTCCATAAACTTTCTCACCATCTCACTCATCCACTCTCTCACCCACTCTCTCACCCACTCTCCCACCCACTCTCTCACCCACTTACCCACTCGCTCTTCTCCCCCTTAATAAATACTACACTAACTCTTAATACATTTATTATTATATATACATATTTACATTTATCATTTATATATTTACATTCAACATATCCATTATTATATACATATTCACATTCATCATATTCATCACACATATATACACACTCTTTATTACTCAATCATCTCACGAACGCCGCTTTTTCTTTTAATAAACCCGACGCTTATTTTAAATACAAACACACACATTCATACATTCATATTCACCTCTACTATATATATATTCTAATCACCCCACAAAAATCTTTTACCCGCTTTTTCTCTTCATAAACACCACACTTATTTTCCAATACATTCCTTATATACACATCCATATTCACCTTCACTTTCATATATACATATAAAATATATTCACATACAAATATACATACACACACACACACACATTCATACATTCACATTCACATTTACCCATCATTCTAATCACCCCGCAAATACTCCTCCACCCGCCCTTTCTCTTCACAAATACCACTCTTATTTTCAATAATATCTATATACACATCTACCCACATTCACTTTCATATTCATATTCATATTCATTCTATTTTAATACAAACCTTTTCACCCTCTCACCCACTTATCCACCCACTTATCCACCCACTTTTTTCCTCCTTCAATAAACACCACGCTTACTCTCAATATACAAACACATAAACACATATCCATATACACTCTATTTATACCCCACTTTTTCTTTTTATAAACGCCACGCTTACTCCCAATATATAACCATCTACATCTACATTTATTCACTATTTTATTTTTTACTTTTCATTCCATACACCCCATATATACTCTATTCACCATTCTACTCCTATCAATCACCCCGCTCTCCTCTTCTCTCAAAACACGCCACGCTTATTCCTAACATACATACATACATAAACTCTATTCATTATTCCATCCACATTTTAACACTCTTTCACCTCCTTTTTTTTTTTTTTTAACATTACATTTATCTTCAACATATCCGCTCACACATTCATTTATATATATCTATTCACTAAAACCCCCGCCTACCCTTTCTCTTAATAAACCGACGCTTATTTTCAATATATATACACCCACACAATCATTCATTTATATATACACTAACCACTATTCAATTTATTCAAACACCCCACCCACCACCCCCCCTTTTTTTTTTTTCAAATAAACCCGACGCTTATTTTTAACACACTAATATCTACATTCACATAAACATTCATACTTACATTCATATATAACATTCACTTATTTATCATTTTATTACCTTTCCACTTATTCTCCCTTCATCCCGCTTTCAATAAACACCGCGCTTATCCCACAATATACACATATACATTTATTCACCATTCTATTCTCCCATCACCTACTCTATCGCCTATCCTTTTTTCACAATAAACCACCACCACGACGCTTATTTTCAATATATACACACATCCAAATTCACATACACACACATATATACATATATTCACATACATCTTCACATCTATTTATCACTCTATCATTTCATCAACACTCTTCACCCACCATTTTTCTTCTCTCAACAAACATAACACTTACTATTAACACATACACATATCTATTCATACACACACACACTCTCTCTCTTTCTCCCTCCATATTCACATACATCCCACTATTCAATCATTTCACCGACAACCCCGCCCACCTTTTTCTTTAACAAACAACTTATACTTATCTCTTTATCAAATATTTCCGCCACACTTACACTCACGCCTACTTTTACTTTTTCTTCAAATACTTTTCCATATTCACATACATCTATTACTTATACATTTTCTCTTTCTCTTTCTCAATCCCGCAAATACCTTTCGCTCACAAACGCTTTCATTTTTCTTCATCAAACACCATATATCCAAAACATACACACACTTCGCAAATATAAACTCTTTTAACCGACGCTTAATATACACACAATCAAATTCATTTACCGACGCTTAACCCTCATACATTCAAATTCCAACAAACTCAACCCTCCCACTATACATCACTCTTTTTCACATAAATTTTCTATATATTATATCATATTTCTACTTTATATTTTACATCACACGCCCTTCATCTACAAATATATAATCTTCTTATTCTTCATAATATCAAACACCCGACGCTTTCTAATAAACACTCTCAACCGCTTTTTCAAATAATACACCTTCCATATCAATAACTTATTTCCACCATTTCCACATCAAACAATCTATTCATACACTATCTCATTCTCAAACGCTTTCCCCAATAAACATCGCTCATTTTATTACAATTCATTTTAATTTTTTCCCATATCTGCTCCCACGTTCTCCTCCGCCTATTCTCGCCAACCATTCCTCCTTCTCAAACTTTTCACGCCCGACGCTTCTCCTTCCACCATCAAATTTTTCTACAACCGCCGAACTCTCCAATATACAACTACCAAAAACTTTCACCACCGTCAAACTCTTTTACCGCCGCCAAACTCTCCGACCGCAATCACACTTTCTACCACCTTCAAACTCCTCTATCCACAAACATCAAAACCGTTACTATTATTATCACTATCACTATTACCCCATCGCCACTATTTTCAATACACCAAACAAACGTTTCCGTCCAAAACCTTCTCGCAAACTTTTCCCATCTCACCCGCCCGACCAACCTTATATAACCTAACCGCACGCCAAACCAAATCAAATACCACATTCAAAATTTACACGCTTCATATTTCATTTTTTAACCAAAATAAACCAACATCACTAAACCGAAAATACGCCAACATCACTAAACCGATTCCACGCCATCAAATATCCAAACCGCTTCATCTCAACCATTCACCGCCAAATATTTCACAATTCCTTTTTTTTTTTTTTTTTTTTTTTTTTTTTCAACATCTTCGCTTAACAAATACTTCATAACCTCCTCTTTCCCCTAAACATTTTACAATTCCACCCACACTCATCGCAACTCCCCGAATTTTCACGACTCCTCCTAATTACAAACACCATACACATATTCTCCCTCACAAACCCCTCCGTCAACCAACATCCCCACAATCAACCTATTTACTTATATCTTTATTCACGAAATAAAATATTAACCATCGCCAATATATATATTATATTCACCAACTACATATTCACTGCCAACCCACAAACAATACACATACCAATCTCATCAACCGACATCAATCAAACTTACTCAATATTCTTCGCCAAACCCACCCATAATCAACTATCCGACCACAAACCACTTTTTCAAATACCGCAAACGACGCTTCACTCGATCGATCGCGACTAAAACTATATTCCCGTATATCATTCTCACGATAATACGCCCTTCACATCCCATAACTACAACCCCTCCAAATAAACATAAAAATAATAATAACAAACCGTCACCGTCGCTTAATCCCTCCGCATTTAATACCTAACAAAACCGAGCGCTTGCGCCGCCGCTCAACCACTTAATACGCACGAGCGGTTATGCCGCTGCAAAAACTTAAACCGAGCGGTCACGTCGCCTTTAAACCAAATAAAACCGAGCGGTTACGCCGCCGAAAAATTCCAAGCGAGCGGTCATGTCGCCTTTAAACTAAATAAAACCGAACGATTGCGCCGAACGATTGCGCTGCTCTGACCACTCAATACACACAAGCGGTTGCGCCGCCGCAGAAACTTAAACCGAGCGGTCACGTCGCCTTTAAACTCAATAAAACCGAGCGGTCACTTCGCTTTTAAAATAAACACGAGCAGTTGCGCCAGCTTTAAAATATACTAACCATCAACAATTGTACAATCCGTCAACAACAATCCTATCCTCCTTAACAATTCTATACTCTCTAACGATCCCGTCATCTCTAGCGGTCTCGTCATCTCTAGCGGCTTCGTCATCTCTAGCGGTCCCGTCATCTTTAGCGGTCCCGTCCTCTCTAGCGGTTCCCTCTTCGCTGGCGGTCCTGTCCTTCCTTCTGAGCCGTTCGATTTCCCACCGGTCCCATTCTCTTTAACGGCTCTGGCCAAATCCAAATTAAATACAAACAGCACAGCGTATAGACAGCGAACAAACCACAAATCTTCCAGACACCGTCAAAATATACGCTTACGTATCATCGTATATACACTTGTAACTAACTAGCGGCCACGGTTTTTTTTTTCTGTACCCCGACGGGTTGTCCGCCATAAAGCCGGCTTGCATCACAATGCTCACGGTTTGCCAGATCATTTTATTCTGATTCTCAACAACCCGGCTTCACAAGAACCACAGTCAATGCTATAACTTGATCAAAGTGTATATATATCTGCTCACCACGTCAATTTATTTTTCCCTTTTTTTCCCAAAGAAGAATCATGTCAAGCGATTAGACCGGGTGTTAAGCATTTCGGCTTCCAAATTCACCACCTAAAGACATCCTCATTTTCACTTCTTGCCAGACCAGAACAGATACAAACCCCAACTCTCTCGACTTTGTATCCTACTCACACTGATTTCAGGGTCCGGAATCGCCATGTTGTTTTCTGCTGGTTTGGCTGGTTTGGCTGGTTCGTTGTGTTGGTCGCTGGAGCGATAGATACGCCGTTGTAGAGATTTTTCGTTGCGTGGCTCTGCCCGTTTGCAACCTTCGCCGTTCGGGTCCCACTACTGGGCTAGTTTAGCCTCATATCTTCCCACATACGCTTTCACATTATCTCTCTCTCTCTCTCTCTCTCTCTCTCTCTCTCTCTCTCTCGCTCTCGCTCTCTCTCTGCATAGGTATTTATCGTGGAATTCGGAATTCAAAGTTATCACGTTGCTGTTTGTCCTCTTGTGGCTGGCCCATCAAGTCAGCGCTCAGGTACCAAACACCAACGTACCTAGCCGCTACGTGCTTGTTGTTTTCTGGTTCGGGCTTCTTCAGCCATATATATTCCGATTATGTATCACGCCGGAGATGAAGGCTGACCTAGCGCGTTTGAGGAGTCTGTCGCTGGAGTTACTATCATCGTACTCAATATTTCAGCCAGCTGAGTCTCGCAGCTTTTAGTTAGTACTGGAGTTATGGGATGTAAAATTGTCCTTTGTAATGATCGCTTAATTCGACGCCGGGCCGCCAATCCATATCTTCGTTGTTGGGCTTTCTAGTCCTGTTTCATTTCATTTTCATTTTCATTTTCATCTTCAGTTTGATTGATATTATCCTTTGTCGTTTGATTTTATATCCTAGTTTATGGTATTCACATGTACAGTTGGGTTCGCATGTACCGTCGTCATGTCATCGTTTGTCCGTTTGCTCTGACAGACAATTCGCTCTGATAATTTGCTCGCGGTGGCATTGGTTTACTCTCTCGTTTCGTTGTTCATGCCGTCGAAGTATTATATACCAACATCATGGCCTTTCCCCATTAGTTCCAAAGCGCTAGGTTGCCGTATTACCATTTGTCTCTGGCTACCAACCAAATACGCCGCTTGTTCGGAGGGGGTTCATGGTTGGAATATTTTTGCCGGTTCCGGCCGTTCGCGTGCGCTGTTAGACTCGTCCAACTTCTATGATTATCTGGGCACCGCCTCTGGGGTCGCAATGCATCTGTCATGTCGGTCGAGGTCGGGCTTAGGAAATCAGTGAGCGTGAATCAGCGGGGCGAGGTCCGGTTCTGGGACCTGCAAGAAAGGTCTGAAAGATCCTACGGGAGGGATAAGGACGCGAAAAATTGCCGTACTAGCGTTCGACCGTTTTTCTCAACTGGCACTTGAAACCGCGATACCCCATATTGGATATCTCAATCTCAGGCCTTTTCTTCAGAGTTTAAGACTACAGAGTTGTTATCGTTCGGCCATCGTTCACTCTCGCGAGCCTATTTTGATCTCTAGCCTCTTCGGATGTGTTTTCGCCCCTTAAGATTTTCAACAGTCAAACGCAAAGTCATCACCGTTTGCCTCAAACCCACCTTTTCAGCCCGACAGTTCCGCACGTGTTGTACTATTGAGAAAGGACCCAACAACTAAATAGATAACTAGATCACTTTACCCAAAAGACAAAAAAGGCGCCAGCCTTCCTCGGTTATGATATACGGGCACAAGACTAGATTTACTCAACCGGTTTACCTGATATACAGAACCCCATTTTCCTTTTGGTGGGGTTCTGAATTCTCGTCTATGTCTTTGGGAAGGGCAAAAGTTGGGCCCCTGTCAGGTACCTCCCAGCCACAAACCTTAGCAGAGTACTCACCCATTTGAATTACCAAAACAAAAAACACCGAACAACCTCCCGCGCTGCAATATTTAACTAGTGTGGTGCCGGTCAAGGCGGGTTTACTTGTTTACAACCTCTCGAGCGGCGGAGTGCCCATTCCATTTCAACTTTGTGGTTTCTCGTGGATTTGTGAAGCGCACAATTACTAAGTTGTCGTTTGTCTGCTTATCCCATTAGTAGACAATTTCACATCATCAACCCAGCCCCGTCCCTCTCAAGCCAAACAGAATCGTGGAGGCCTTTACTACGTATGTTACTCTGAGATACGACAAAGGATGGCACAAAAGCCGGTTGGGAAGTGCGAACTGTTCAGAACGTCACCAAGATCCATACGTAGAACGCCCCTCGCACACTCTGCGGTCAAAAGGTGTCATGCTACCGTTCGCTCTCTTGCTTCGAAGATTGTCGTAGTTCTCTACGTTATTATTTGTCATTTTGATTTGAAGATTGCATTACGGTCTGCTTCGCAAACGCTTACGCATATATATTATATCCTTTGCCTCCCCTCTTTCTAGTCCTAAGCTCAGTCGCCGAAGACTATTTTCTGCGTTTCAAGGTCAAGGCTGTCATGTTGCCCTCGACTTAACATATATGTACACCAGCCTGGACATCGCTACTGTAACAGTAGGTCCCCTTCATGAAGAGCCCCTTTTATTGGCCCGTCAATTCACTGGTTCGTTTTCGCGTTTATTCCAGGACTCTGGCACGAGAAGTTGTCATTTTATCGTTTGTCTGAGGATATCACAGATGTCGTCTGCGCCGATACCTTGCTTATGAGATCTTAAGGCTAACTAGCTAATGCATCTCTGGAATCAACTGCTGGCCCTACACCAAGGTGGCCAACCTCAATCGTTCATACGAATAGCCTTATCTGGCGGACTTTTGTTGAAGTGATATAGATCGTTTTTTTTTAAAAGCCTATATGTCCACATTTCCTATAGTTGCCATATACGCGACTGCTTGGTGAAGCCTGCCTACAATAGAAATATAGCCCGTATGACCATTTTAGCGATTAATGCGTTAACTAACTAGCCATCGCTGCCATAGCACTCGCAAGCACAACTACAATACGAATCTCTCATAGACAAAAGCCTTTCCCCCCCCAGGTCCCTCCTTTGATCGTTCACAGTTAATTACTACAGCACTGTCTAGGAAATTGCTCTCCTTCACGTGGCTGTTTATGCATTCACTCTTGTTACTATAACATTTGCTCGTCGAACCCTAGTCCGGGGCTCAGGGAGCGAGTGGTTAAACGGGGCTTGGAGACGGGTCTTATAGTCCTTAGAGTGGTACTCTAGCAACAACAGTAAACCATCGCATGATGATTGCGTAGAGTGACAGGTATCGGTCTGAGTGAACACTGCTGGAGAGATAGGCCCCCACTGAAGTGGCTCCCAAGAGCGACATTAGATTATGGCCAGAGGATGAGCTCCATGTCACTTTCCTACTTACCAGCCCCGTTATAGTCATGGCCACTCGCCGCCGACCAGCCCGCCTTCCGTACCCCTCTCTAAAGATTTGTTCGTTTGCTTTATTTTATGATATCCCACCACTTAAGGAGCCTTTCTGAAACCCGCCATATGAGGATTGATTTGCTCGCCGTTGTTGTCTTAGCAGTCGCTGACATCTTGTGCCTGGCTACCTCGAGTGCGAATTCACTAATAACAAATCTCGTATAATTACCCAGTCAAAGTGCTCTAGGTTACGTTAGCAGTGTAAAAAAAAGACTTGAGCCTGGTACGGAAAACCTTTACGTGTATCAAAAGGAATCTCGTGCCAATTGTTGGAAGGGTTAATTTTGGTACCACTCACTAAGACCCTTATTGGCAAGCGATGCTAGACCCGATCCTTCGACATTGAAGACATATCTGTTAAAATACTAATATGGTCGGCTGCTCAGGTTTCCTTCTTTCTCTCTCTCTCTGTCTCTCGTTGCCACTGCATAGTGAGGTCTTTGCTCTGAAACTTTTATTCGGCCGGTTGTTCATCCATCCTTGTACAATTTGTTGTCGTAGTATAGTTTATCCGCTCCGAGACTTTTCCTCTACACGAGATGTTAGCTGCGTTAACTTGATATAACGTAATAACAAAGAATTGCTCCTATAGCGTTAGCTTTGTACTTCTAGAGGGTTTTCCGCTGCAAATATTTGCCGTATAGTAAATTAACCCACGATTTTTTTGCCGGAGCTTATGCGGACTTCGTTGTGCCGCACCGAAAGCTTTATAACTTCAGATTCCTCGCATGCCGGTTTGTTCCTTTACTTTTAGCATTGGGATTGGGTCTTAGGCAAATTTAAGCACCAAATTTAAATCAACCTATATGCTTCAAGGCCAACGGCTCCCTAGCTTCATTATCCAGTCTTATTCCGACCCCGAGGAAACTAAGCCGCAAATATAACACAGGACATTCGAACTATGCGGATTACCCAATGAAAGCATTGAACGTAGATTTCAATGTATTCAGTCTATGATAAGCCATCCTTCTAATTTGAACTGACCGGAGACGTTCATTATCTAATTCGAATTTGAACCAAGCTTGCAAACAACCAACAGCATCACCCCAAGTTATGAACCCACACCATCTTGCCGCATTTAACCAAATCTACAAAGCCAAAGCCCAAAATCTACACAACGAGCCTGCACTCTAGTCGCGCATCGTATTTCACGTTACTCTAGTGTCCAGAATGGGGATTTATACTTCATGCCTTCCTTCAGGGGTTAGCGTTTGTCGAATGACTCAAGCATAATAGAATCGAAGGGCGTCAGAGACCACATATGTTCCCAAAATGACTAAGTGTAGTGTAAACCGATTCATTTGCAACACCAAAAGCAAACCAGTCTTAGCGTAAACTATGACGCCAAGTGAAATTTGGCAACTCAAGATCGTAACCACGCGTCAAAGAACTTCATTGCCCCAATATAACGTCTCGCGTCATCTTCACAGCTCTCCGTAGACGCTTATGCTCTATATTTATATATGAATTTTACTAAGCTCAGACAGATACCGGCTGTTTTTATACGTGTTGGAATCAAAACCACGCTAAGATCTATGGAATAACGATATTAGGACGCATCGACATATTTCCCTAGTCTTCAATTATGTATTATAATGGTTTCCCGATCATGGACTGAAGTCTTAACCTAATCCAAGAAGCCGAGAGCTTGGAGTTCGGGCGATTTGGATGCCTCGCCTTTAGGGCATCGTATCAATACACCCCGTTATTCATCAGACATTCGTGGCCCGTATGGTCGACGCTGACCTCTGAATGAACAACTGACTTGTCGTAGACCTTTCCGTAACATTGATTTTTGACGTTCTCCATCAGGTCGAGACCCGTCTCCGGTGTAATTGAACATCCTTATATTGTGTATCTTCCGGCAGGCTAATTATCAACATCTGACTACTATATGATATGGTTCTTTAGTACTTGACCTCAAACAACACAGCTGAAAATGAGAGACCAGTAACCATAATTATAACCTTGAAGAACCGCACAGTATTTGTTGGCCTTCCAATTGCTTAGTGCATGTACACACACAAAACCACCCTCAAGTGCTCTGTGCAGGCTCTCGACATTTCTTCTGTCTGAGATAGAGCCGGTGAGGGCTGCTGCGCCTAGCGCGTCGTCTCAACATGAATATCTAGAGAACCTGATTATTAGACGACGTAATAACATCGTTGACATCGTGGTCAAATACGCGCCGATATCCTCTGCACTATGATGAGTCTTACGCTGAAACATTCCGTATTCTGCCTGTACACCGTTTCAATCCATTACTTGCCCGTCTCATTTCCTTTACTACGGTCCCGACCGTTTTTAGATCGCAACATGTACACGACAATCTGCCCTAGGATGATAGTTCATATGCCACTTGTGGATCGAACTCAGTTATAATAATCGAAGCCCGGTCTGTCAGAAAACAATCTCTAGTAAGAGGTTTAACTGACGAGCTTCTAGAATTCTGTTCTCGAGAACATGATTATGCATAAGCGTCCAGCATGAGGTTTTGCAATAGAAAGATCTAAGGCATTCTCAGATGTGTTGATGCACAGAGTGAGTACGTGATCATATGGCAAGATAGCTTCTCCGCCATACGATGGTGAGCGCAGACTGTACACCTAAATCTTTGCGGTAGGGGGGGTGAGAAACATCCCTGTATACTGGGATGCACGAGTCAACCCTTCTGTTGTACGAAGAATCAACTAACTTGCCGTACGAGGGATCAGCCCCTACGTCGTACACGCGTATGATCGTACGGGGAATTACTCCCCGGGCCGTGTACTGGTCTCAGACTACGGTTACATCTTTTAACACCAGTATTCTAAAATCATAGAATAGCGGTTTTCTATTCATCACGGGACGATATAACCAATAAAACCTGGTGAATGGCTGCGTATGCCCGCAATAGGCGGTTACTTATCCGACAGTGAGTTAGTCTCTATCTTAATTCTTCCGTGATCCTAAGCCCGAGTGCGCCCCTTTACCCGTCTGCTATTATGACATAACAAGCGTTAAAGGGCTCCCTCTATTATAATCTCATGGTATACAGCGAACAGGTGAAATGAAAATTCCCTAATTGACCTATTCCGTTTCGCCATTGATATGACACCAGTCCATTAATCAATCCAGGGATGGAGTCAAACACCGAAGACTGACATACACCCAGCCTTAAAGACACATAGCTTGCTTACGACGGCCACATTCAAGGCTATAACATCTCTTTCTCTATCACCCATTCCTGGTTCCCTGCGCTTGTAAGCATCCGCTGATAAGAGGATATGTTATATCACCACCACTGACAGAATATCCACGGTTCAAAACACATTCATCTTTAGACCTAGGCGACAAATATTGTCAATAGGAGCCCTCGATAACACAGAACAAAAGGGGGGATCAACGGCAACCGAGTGCACTTTCCTTCGTTCCTCCTCCATCAAAATCAAGAACCTTTGATGGGTCCACCGCACTGATATCTACCATGTTTATTCAATAACCAGATTCTCGGATCTAGAAGCTTTACCAGTCCAATGACCTCGCTCAATTGATCAAACAAATGCACAAATATGCATAAACCATCAACTTTAGACTACACTGGCCGCTTTAGACTATTAAACTGCCAAGTACCCGGATTTCGCAAACTCTGATATAATCATCTTCATGTACGAACGGCAAAGCTGACAAGTGACATACGTTGTAACTACTCTAATAACGCCAACTGAATACAATAAGACGGATACACACTAAACCCCCAAGCTAAATGCTCCATAGCCATATAATCAGGAATATTCGAAACCAAATAGTCTAAAAGCATTGATATAATCTTATTACATCGCTCATACTTATTGAAAAGTACATTAACTAGAAATATTTAAGATAGAAATATCAACAATCATTATAGGATTGGATGAAGTTATTCGACGACTAAGGCCAATGGCAGAAGCATTGATATTTATAACCATATATAAATACACAGAATCTGTGAAAATAACCGCTAAACTATAACGTGCATCTTTTTTACAACCCACCACTTCTGGCGCTTCTTTCCTTTGCATATATAGAGATAGTAGCCTCTCAATGTAATCCCATTTATGCTAATGCTAGCGCCAATGCAGCTCCACCCTCAGTGTCTCCTTAGTGAAATCCCCATCCAGAAGGACATTACCAACCATGCCGTTTTTAAAAGAAAGGTCATCTGACAGGTGCTATTGTGGTTTTGAAAAGCCAAGTACCATAAAGTCTTGTGTCGATAAAAAGAATCCCGAATTCTTTGTGTTTCATGGTCGGCCCTTTCCGTGCAATGGACCCCCTGCCGTCGCTGGTTGTGACGGTCTTCCTCCTAGCGTGCTCGGTGTACATAACACAACTTTGGAGCTTATCCTTACAGCTCCAAGTTGCGTGTTCAGTGTACATAACGCAGCTTTGGAGTGTATCCTTACAGCTCCAAGTTGCGTGCTCGGTGTACATAACGCAGCTTTGGAGTGTATCCTTACAGCTCCAAGTTGCGTGCTCGGTGTACATAACGCAGCTTTGGAGCTTATCCTTACAGCTCCAAATTGCGTGCTCGGTGTACATAACGCAGCTTTGGAGCTTATCCTTACAGCTCCAAATTGCGTGCTCGGTGTACATAACACAGCTTTGGAGCTTATCCTTACAGCTCCAAGTTGCGTGCTCGGTGTACATAACGCAGCTTTGGAGTGTATCCTTACAGCTCCAAGTTGCGTGCTCGGTGTACATAACGCAGCTTTGGAGCTTATCCTTACAGCTCCAAATTGCGTGCTCGGTGTACATAACACAGCTTTGGAGCTTATCCTTACAGCTCCAAGTTGCGTGCTCGGTGTACATAACACAACTTTGGAGTGTATCCGCTCCAAGATGCCTCTGCCTCCTTCAGAAGCATATTTCAGTTTATGTCATTGTCGGGAAAGGGTCTCTCCCAGCGTCAGACAAGAATAATTGTACGGTGGATCCTCTGCCGATAAAAAGAACCCCGGATTCGTTAGGTTTCTTGGTCGATGGTTTCCGTGCGATAGGTCCTTGATCGATACCCAAGAGCGAGCGCTGACTAGGCCCAACAGATCATTATTCCAATGGAAGCGGTGTGCCATTTGATCAACGACTGATTCCATTCTCCTTATCGGATAGCTTGATTTCAGGGTCGCTTTGTTTGGTACCATGCAACACAGGTATGAGTTGACTGCATGATGGTGAAGGACCTTCCAGAAGCAGTCCAATCTCCCAGTGTCAGTTTGGAAGAATCGTCTGACTGGCAGATGTCTCTGTGGCCTCGACACAAAGGCTATCACGTCTGACATCTCGGCGAAGTTTGTGTCTTCCGTGGAGGATGTATAGCCTGGTTTATTCGAAGTTAGGACAAGTCGATTCCACGGGAAAGTACGACGAGAGTTATAGTCAGTACCTACCTTAGAATCACGTTGGAAAGGAATCAGTTCATATACGCGGCAAGCAACCCGTGCCCACTCACCAACAGAAAGGCTCAAATATGTACCGCTCCTCGTATGAAGCTACAATGCCTGAGATACACGAGTACCTAACGTCGTTGCCAATTAGAAAGATTCTGTATCGAGGAGTTGGTCATAGTTTACCTTTGGAAAATTCGTCCTGGGCCGGCACGGTACACGACCGAATACAGAATGGTATGTTGAGGGAAGAGGAGGAGGAAGGAAGAGGGTGAAGGAGGATGAAAAGGAGAGAGGCGGCGGAGGAAAAGACCAAAGAAAGGGAATTATGGGCTATTTCCCAATTACAACACTTGTTAAATACTACATAATTTTGGCCACCATACCGAAGAAAGAAACAGTTCATACCTAGGTAACTACCCAGGTAGTACCATGTTAACACAGCTTTGCAGCGGTACACAAAAACAGGCATATATAATTAGAATGATGTAATGCCCAAACTTGAATATTTGTGCGCTAATTGTTTGCAGAGTTGTGTGGACTAGAATATACATATACGCAGCCGGAGATGTATGTCGTTGACTTCATTGAAAAGCGTAGATCGAAGGTAAAGCTGTGGTCATTTAGACTAATCGGAGATGAGGCTCAGACCAGGGTCATGATAGAATCGCTGTTGTTCGGAACTCGTAACGTCTATGTTGTTGTATTAACAAGCGGACAGTGACGCATAAATACCGACCTTGCATATTCCTGAATTCCTAGCGGCTTGTTGATGCCCTAAATCTAGCGGAGGCTCCGGCCACCTCTCGGATATTTAGTTGGATGAACTTATCTGCATATAGGTCTTATAGTCATGATAGTCTTTAGAGTCAAGATTGCGAGCTCGACGGGCTATTCTGCTTAAAACTAAAAGATTCGGAGGCCAAAGACATCAAACAGGATGTCACTTCCCCAATTCATAAGCACATATGTACCTCTGAATCAAAGTCGACGGGCGCAATGTGTAGGAGACTTAAGTATATATTAATAAACTTTATTTCGATACCGATATCTGTTTAAAAAACTGTAAAATGCAACATTGAGTATCATACATGATTAACTAACCAAGACCATACTCGTGTTTAGTACGATCTGGTTTCCCTTACACGATTAACTGCCCACCAAGACCATACTCATGTTTAGTACGATCTGGTTTCCATTACACGATTAACTAACCAAGACCATACTCGTGTTTAGTACGATCTGGTTTCCCTTACACGATTAACTGCCCACCAAGACCATACTCGCGTTTAGTACGATCTGGTTTCCCTCGCACCACCAGCCCGACAGACAATCGCTCTTGGCTTCATGGTTGATGCGATGCCATTCGCACGAATATTGAGAATGGTCTAGCCCCTGTAGACGTAGAAGCGAGGCTGTAGTAGACGAGCTCGCTAGTAAAGCCTGCTGGACGACCTGAGATTCATCCACTAGTGGAGATGGACCTGGTCTAACGCACCGATAAGAGCCGTCTCCATAGACTTTGCAATGCCGATTTCCAAAACTCGATTTGTGTCGGCTCATACAACATATCTTCGTCCAGCATCGCCAGCGGAGTGTTTGGCTTCTAGCAGGCCGATAACTGCTGGACCATCGAACTTTAGAATCGAGGAACTATCTCCAAGAATTAAAAGAAGACTTTTTCGTTCCTCGTTCAGCTGCGTGGATAGATAGTTAGTTGGATACACACCATGGATAAGGTCGAGAACTTTTAGTATCACTAACCGGCTATGTCCTGAGCGTTGATTACTTCTACCCGGAGCAGAGCCACCCACCATACAAGGAAAGGTGGCAGCATTTACCTCCCGAGTATCTGTTCTCGGAAACCCCTTTAAGGGCAGAACAGCTCGCCGTACGAGGGAAGACAGCAGCGTATACTCCTGCTCATGCGGATGATACACCGCTTCATGGAACGCAAGGCTGCGAAAGATTGCCAAGCAACCATGTCGGGAAACTGGCGGCCAGTTCATAAGCCGGACAACAATTGCGAGCGGGACCTATTGCGAGAAGAGTTAATATCCCAAATTTGAAACATTGGGGTTGAAGCCAACTTACATTCGCAACGGAGACAATGAATCTGCTTCCTTGTATATACACGATTAGAGGTATTACCTCTACTGTATAAAGCGGTTGATGTTGCATTGACGTGTCCCATAATGTATAGAGAGGGAGAAGATAAGGAAAGGAGGAGGGGGAAGGGAAGGAGAAAAGAAAGGAGGAAGGAAGGGAAGGAAAGGGGAGGGGAAGGAAAGGAGAGGGAGGGGAAGGAAAGGAAAGGGAGAGGCGGAATTATGAAAGGATTTTACACGATTACATCATTTCGGTATTATGGTAGATTTGAGAGCGACTACGAGGCTAGAGGGCGGGACTGGGTCAGAAACCAGCCCAGTATTATGCGGTATATGGCTTCAGAACCCAGAACTCCGCTCGGGGGGTTGAGCCTGGTCGATATCTCCGCTATAGATGCGCCTATCTTAGTGTAGATGTGATTTAGTTTGGTATTTCCGAAGCTAACGCGTCGAATCCGCGCTGGCCTGTGCGTGATTGCGAATCGAATCGAATCGAATCGAGCTCCGGCACTTAAGATGTGGAGTACGGTCACATGCGTATGATTCTCGTGACCAGGAGTGCCAGAATGTTTCGAAAGAAAACCCTGAGTATCGAGAACGTCAAAATATACATGTACGACACCTGGGCCAGGAGAGAAAAAGAGCTACTTGAATCCTATTACTATATACAGCCCAACATATACCAGGTAGTGACCGTTCTGTAATTAGCGTACTAATTACAAAGACTATCATACAAGAATGAGACCGCAAAATAGACAAGGAAAATATTGGCATCATCATCCTACCTGTGTACCGGGTGAGCCCTTCTGGTTACAAGCTCGGTCAGGGTGAATGAGACGACTTGACCATCTAACCTGCGAATTCAGCATGGCTTCGCCAGCATACTTGTGGAGGGACTCGGTTTTCAACCATTCTGGAACCCGGTAATATCTGTCTCTTTCTGGGGTGGGGGCCTCTCCAGGTTCCTTTGGATTATGGGCCTAGCCCCTAAAGAAGTGTGGACGTCCGCCTGAGCAGTGCAGAAAATTCGTTCATCCATAATTTCGTCGTTGTCTAGGGTGTTCGATTTAGTGACCTTAATAACTGTGACTATATTCTCTATAATAAGAGTATTCTTGTCCCCTTTTTTTTGAGCAATCTTTGCTAATGTCTTTTTGTCTTTAGGGACCAACCACCAAATCGATCTTGATACTCTCGCGACGCTCCGACCCCGAAACCGTACTTTGCTCCATCGGGGGAACTAATGGTCCCTAAGACGCGGTTCCTCAGCACTTCTATGCCATGCTCGGTGACATTTGCAACTACGAGCTTCGAACTCGAGTAACCTGGTTTCTGACTACATCGGGAATACCAATAAAAAGGCAGCCCCTCATGTGGACAAATGGCAAGGCCAGACCCGTGGATCCAGCGTACTTTCGCCAGCATACCTCTGGAGAGATCCTCGGCGCAGCGCTGCCTTTCTGCTTGGTGGTGGTGGGTTTCCGGGACGGCGTCTAGTCCTTCAGATTGTCTGCTGGCACCCCGTTTTTCGACTCCGGCATTCGCATCCTGCATAGCAAACGCTCCAGACCGAATGTCCACTTCAACCGCATAGGTATTCTTGATCGGTTGCATAACTTGTATCGACATTTGGGTCCTCCCGCCACTCATTGAACAAGCGGCGGCTGAGCTGGTAGTCATCCTAGCTCAAATCCACTACACTCACCTCCTGAATGGGACTGGATCGGTTTATATTTACTGCTATTGCCGCAGCCGGGGTCTAGGTCCGGGTTGGTGACTGTCCTGGTGACCTTCAGGATCATTCTATCTGGTTGGATCGCGACGCTTTAACCTGTCGAGGTGTTCTTATCCTTCCTTATTCGTAAGGTATTCCGCGGAATATCGAATCAGGCCGCGGTATCGGACTTTTGTCTCGAGTCCTGGAAAAGGGAATACGTTATCATCGGCGAGATACAGTGATGCGAGAAGATAGAATTGATACCTATTAGAAGAGCCCGCTATGCTTCCTATTACTTATTCCGATGTGCCATCATCGCTAGCTACCATATCCCCTCACAAGTCCTCGGCAAGCGGAAGAGAGACCGACTGAGAGCTGAATATACTATTCTGACGCGTCGTTACCATGAACCACCACGTCTCCTCGCAAGTCTTGGACAAGCGGAGGAGCAATAGATCGAGACCTGACTGCAATGTTCCGATGACCGTGAGCCATCACGCTTCCTCACAGGTCTTGGACAAGTGAAGGAGTGATAGGCTGAGATCTCCTCACAAGTCTTGGACGAGCGGAGGATCGATAGGCAGAGAATTCCTCACAAGTCTTGGACAAGCGGAGGATCGATAGGCAGAGGATCTCCTCACAAGTCTAAGACAAGCGGAGGATCGATAGGCAGAGAATCTCCTCACAAGTCTTAGACAAGCGGAGGATCGATAGGCTAAGAATCTCCTCACAAGTCTTAGACAAGCGGAGGATCGATAGGCTGAGAATATCCTCACAAGTCTTGGACAAGCGGAGGAGCGAACCATGGTGCCTCCTCACAAGTCTTAGACAAGCGGAGGAGTGATAGGCCGAGAGCTGGCTGTAATGTTCCGACGCGTCGTTACCACGAGCCATCACGTCTCCTCACAAGTCTTAGACAAGCGGAGGAGTGATAGACCGAGGTGAATGTGATGTTCCGATGGCTGTGAGCCATGACGCTTCCTCACAAGTCTCAGACAAGCGGAGGAGCACAAACCATCACGCCTCCTCACAAGTCTTAGACAAGCGGAGGAGCACAAACCATCACGCCTCCTCACAAGTCTTAGACAAGCGGAGGAGGGATAAGCGGAGAACTGACTGCAAGGTCACTGGTTCGAGTGGGATGGGTGAAACCGTGGAGGAAGTTGTGTGTGGATGGATGATGGATGATGGATGATGGATGGAGTTGAAGTACTGAAAGGGGACAAAACGGAGTCTTCCACAATATGAAATCTTTTCTGGCAACGCTGACATCATTCCCACCAGGCACAACACATCCGCCCTCCGACGTCATAGCGCGGTTATGGGACTACACCAATCTCAAGACATTATCAAGCACCATCTTGGGGCTTTCCTAAAGGACTTTGATGGTATCGAGCTGGAAGATGATTGTATAAGCTTCTGGGCAGTGTGGCCGGGTCATGGAACACGCAGGGGCGCGTAGATAGGCTCAACCATCGTGTAAACGCAAAATACAACAAGACCAACGCGTATCTTATAGCATAAATAGAACGAACGTATAAAACCCACTCCGGACGATCCACACTTAAGTTGATAGGCGGATCCGTATCTCGAGATATAATTTCCTGGAATGCAGTCGTAGTCAAGGGATAGGATGGATGTAGCTTGGTTCGCGGGCCACAGGAAGAGGATGCGAGTACGGATGTACATATACTGACGGCGGTCCGACCTAAGCCAATAGAATGGCTAATCATGGATGTTAGCTGCCTAAGTACTATACTTAGATATGGTGGAGGCCCTTTATTTCCATGTAACAGACCCCGTTCTGGTGTAACGCGCGACATGACAGATTGAAGAGCGCAGAAGGCTCGATTCTCTCCAGCACTTGTAATGGCAACACCAGCTAAACCGCCCACCATATGCATATGCTTATAGATTATTCTACCTGTTCTGCACAAATATAGCCTAGTTAGCAACATATTCAGCCCAGAGTAGGCGGTTCTCAAGTTAGATATTACAGCCACACGGCCACGAAACACCCAGATCGCCAGCTATCCCATCACTAACTAGTCCCACTGCAGATAATAACGCCCCCATTTAGGTGGAAGAATACTAGTTGCCAGTTGTAATCGTTCCCTTGCCCTCGCCCTTTCCCGCATGGATAGGATTCGGGAGGCTGATTTCAGGACCAGGCCCCAATAACCGCTCCAACTCCAGTAAAAAGATCACATGTGAGATATCCGACTCTGATTTACTCAAATGAAGCCCTGAAACCCCAGGCTACCTCCAGATTTACACAGAAATAAGCTAAATATCTTTTGTCGAAGTCTTTATATCGCCTTACAAAATACCACAAATACAACACATCATGGAACCGAACTGGACGTAAACAGCCGTCGTTCATCCAATACGAATGTAATCGGCATTAGATTAGATACCGTAGCCCTAGGATAGTTATTCATCTCGCCAACGGCTCGAATCCATGCTAAGCGGGTTGTTCATGGTGTTAGGTGGGGGGTAGCGTATCTGCAAGGACCTGCCCTCCCTACATCAACAGTTTAGCGCTTACATCGACCTGTACCCCTAAATACATATCCACTCGGCTAGGATAACACTATGATAGTAAGGGGGTGGCATACATAATCACTAAATCTGGTATTGCGGGTTCTAGGTGGTAATGAAGTCACAGACGTTGAGGAAGTTTTACAGTCGCTGTAGTTGTCGTCTCTGTTTCTATAAGGAACATACACACCTCCTCTTTGCGTAGATTGTAATGAGCGTATTCTCGTCTGGAATAGACGTAAGTTGCGGGAGGTATGGAGTGGTTTGGTTTTTCAAGTTTGGCGGGTTATATCGTTAGCAGGTAGTACTACAAAATTACCGAACGTTATATCCGTACTCCAATTACATCACCTGCTCCAAACCTCCGCCTTCAACCCCTCATTCCAAACCATCACTAGCATCTCTCGTCTTCACCACTTTGCCAGCGTCGTCGTTACCTTTAGTATGTAGTTCAATCAATATATAACTTTATATAAACCGTTCCATTACGATTTCCCGTTCCTACTCTCCATGTGTCGTGTCCCAGCTGTTCTGTCTCGTGTCGTCCGAGTGTAGATATTAAAGTATGCCTTGCTGATTTACCTAGTATATATCCACAACCATGATGAAATCATTTACGGACATTGGCTCCTCGGGTAAGTGATTCTGATATACCCTCTAATGGATCGATCTTGTCTAACTTGAATAGAGTACCAAGGATTCAGCTCGGATGGTAAGGATTGATAGTTTCTCCTTCTGCGGGCCCTGTGACTGTTCTCCTCTTAGTAAGAAAGAAACGAACTAACAGGTGCATATAGAACCCCTACCAGCTCCCGTTGGTACGTTGCATACATCAGTTCCTCCGGATCCGTGAATACCGCTAATACCACTGTTTTTAGTCACGCCTACCATCAAGAGTATGTTTAAGGTCGACTACTCTCGTTGTTGATGTAGCTAACCCGACCAGAGCGCCCTCGTGAACGATCACCCACCCCAATCCTAACCAGAAAGAAACCCCGTTTCTTCTGTACGTATTCTATATGACTACTGCCTCGGTTACACATAAGCTGATATATTATCATAGGCGACGAGGACGACGTCGACAATGATGATTCTGATGGCAACGACCGCCCTATGAGCCGTTGGACTATTTCCGGTCAGTTGATATGTCATCGATATTCTATATTCCAGCTTTCTGACTCCGATTACGATAGACGATGATGACGAGGAAGAGGAAAAAGCTAAGGAAGCGGCAGCGGCAGCAGTAGCAGCAGCAGCAGCAGCTGAAGAAGAAGAAATGAAAGAGCAAGGGGAGGGGGAGAAAACAGTTGGTATGTTCCCCATAACATCTCAACTTTGATTATCATTGTAATTGTTGTATTCTGAATATAATTATGCCTTGAAGCTACTGCCGCCGCCATCAAAGCCGCCTTCGATGTCTCCAATGTCCCTAGTCTCACTCTCTCCCGGCGGATCTTTACTGGCAAGCCTGGTCATATGAAGGCATCAATGGTTTCCCGTACCAAAGCTCCTGGAAGCCCCCCGGCCGTCCTCGAGATGCCTGCCATTGCCACCCTTCGTCTCCCGGCGGGCTCCTCCTCTCCCATCAAGAACAGTATGCCCCCTCCTGCGGCGCCCTCTACCAGGACCTCCTCATCCTCCTCGCGCGGACCCAAAAAGAGTAAATCTCCACTCTCCCGGCGCTCTCCCAGCACCATCGCCTCCTCACCTCCTGCAGTTCCATACACCGGCCCCAAAAGAACCCTCCTCCCCCCTAGCCGAGTTAATTCTGCTCTTGCTCCTGCTCCTGCTCCTTCCCGTGCTCCTGCTCCTACTCCTTCCCGTGCTCCTCCCCGCGCCCCCTCCCGTGCTCCCTCCCGTGCTCCTTCCCGTGCTCCTCCTCCTCCTCCTCCTCCTCCTATCCGTACTTCTACTCGTAATTCTGCGCCTGTTCGTGCTCCCGCGCCTGTTAGTGCTCCTGCTCCTGCACCGGCCGATGGACCCTTTAGAGAGGGTGTTATGTGGAATCCTGCCAAAGGGCGTAAGTTTCCTCCTAAACACTGTAGCCTATAAAAAGTAAAAGTAAGAAACAAGCTGACTTGTTTGGCCATCATAGAACCGAAGTGGTTGTCGTCATGGGAACGGGATCCAACGATGAGCCCTGACGCTATGGCTGCAAGAGCCACTCCTCTCGCCTGGTCCCCCACCCCCGAAGACTGCAATGCTGCCCTCGCCTACGCCTCCGAAAATTGGCGCTTCTGCCAGAAGTGTACTTTGGAGGGAGCCTTTAAGGTTGACCGGGGAGTCTCCACCACCTCCGGTGGAACCCCATTCTGCCGCGAACACTACCAAGAAGGGCCAATTTACATCGAATGGCGCCGTAACCGAAAACTTCACTTCCAAGACTGTTGTTCCGTGTGCTGGACTTGTGGCTTCCCCCACGTTGCGTGTGTCGGTCCTGGCCATTGCACCGCCATCGACATCCTCAAGCCATTGATATGGGCATATGAGCAGTCATCCGGCTTCAGCCGGATGAAAGAGATGTTCGATATCCGTGACATCTCCGCATACGGAGAGTCTGTCTGCCTTTTGGGGGGGTATCTCGAGACTTCTAAAATGTTTTTGGCCTTTGTTTATATCTTTGCGACAGAAATTCGCCCCCGCCTGACCTGATCATGCGCCCTCCTCCTCCTCCTCCTCCAACTCTCCTCCTTCCCGGCCTAGGCCCTCATTTCTCCCTCCTTCACTCTTTTCCCCTCTTATCTCTCTTTTGCTTTTCCTTTGTCTTTCTTTTGTCATTTCCCTCATTAATCTTTTTTTCTTTTATTTTTTATCTACATATATATCTGCTATTTTCTTCTATTTATCAATACGAATTGCCTTTCCTCACCTTTCCTACCTTTTCTTACCTTTCCTTACCTTTCATTATCCTTTCTTACCTTTCCCTACCTTTCTTTCCTTATTTTATCCTTTATTACTTTTATTACCTCTGGATACTTTTTATCACCTTTCCCACCCCTCTTCATTATGTATTTATTCATTGGGACCGCTTTTTTTTTTTTGAAGCAAATAAATTTCTTTATTGAAAATATCTAACATACGCAGCCTAAAAACGCAGCCGTATTCTAACTATAAACCCCCCCTCTAACAAAAAAGGAAGAAGAAAAAAAAAAGAAAAAGAAAAAGAAAAAGAAAAGAGAGAAGCTAATCGGAGACCGTGAGAAGGTTCAGCTCCTCCAAGGTTTGCAGGAGGACCCAGCAGTTGGATGTCATCTTCCCCTCCACAACCTTTCCTTCGATCATCCAGCCTAGCAACTTATCGTAAGTTTTCAACTCGAGCTCCCTAACACCGGCCTCACCGTATACCCTCTCTCTAATCTCTTCATCTTCAAACACCGCCTCTATGATACCAAAAACGGCTCCGCTATTCTGGCAACCTATTTCCTCCGAGCTGTTGATGCAATGGCTGTTTGGGATCCCACACTGCTCGCAACTCCCTGATTCAAATCTGGTGGTACGAGGCCTACGTCGGTAGGGACAATTCTTGAGAACATGTCCAGGCTTCGACCCAGAAAGAAAGAGGCAGAAGGGGCAGTGGTATCTACACATCCGCAGATAGTCTATGATCCGCTGGGTCTGTTTATTTCGCGCTACAACCGCCGAAACCCTTGGTGTCTCGAAGTTCTCTTCAGGTAAGTCAAAGACCCCCTGGGCGAAAAGTTCGTTG
This sequence comes from Orbilia blumenaviensis, assembly GCA_036872755.1. Classification (NCBI taxonomy): domain Eukaryota; kingdom Fungi; phylum Ascomycota; class Orbiliomycetes; order Orbiliales; family Orbiliaceae; genus Orbilia; species Orbilia blumenaviensis. The sequence continues at coordinate 29,942 of JAVHNS010000001.1, forward strand.
CTCTTCCTGCAATTATCGCAAGGCTCTGTACCGGGTCCCAATGTTAGGCAGTCAACGGAAACACCATCCATAAAGTAAGATATAATGCGACGGCGGCACTCTTTAGTGGTAACGAAGTCACATATCGCCTTCTGACTTTGAATCCTCCATGGTGTTCGGTTGACAAAATTAGGCAGCTGAAACTTGGGAGGCCCACAAAATAGAACGTTATAGGCTTTGGAACCCCCTCTACCGGCTCTAGCGCCTTGCTGGACAAACTCTACAAGCGTCCATGGGACATCAATGCCGAAGACAGCACAAACACCCTGTGTATCAACCCCCGGCCCTAAAGCTGTGGTTGCAAACAGAATTCCCCCCTCACCCCTCCACCTCTTTAGATTCTTCTCCCGCTCCCCCATGTCCATCTGGCCTGTATATGATGGGGCATTAAACTTCGTAGAGAGCTCTTGAGCTCTGGTCTTGGAACGGCAAAAAACAATGATCTTGTTATCAAGAGGTTGGCTAACCCTTGAACAACTAGCCATCCAGTCCCCAAGCACCTTTTCTATTTCGCTACGAGGTTTACCAACCCCCACCCGATACGCCAAATTCTTGATATTAGTGGGCGCACGAATCTCTACAAAGGTTGGGAAATTAAGGAAGCTCTTGAGGCTGGGAACCATCAGCGGCGGCATGGTGGCTGTCAACATCACGATGGGAACTTTGAGATTGGTCATCATCGAGATCCTGAAGGTGTCGCGGAAACCTTCGTCGAGCAGCGGTTGATGGATCTCGTCGATTATAACCCGGTCCAATCTCCTGGCCAGATGTAGCTTTGCAACTTCGGTTACAAAGTACTTGGAAGTCCCCCCCTCCGGAGTGGTGATAATTACACCAGGCGCATTAATGGGCAGGCCGCCGCTACGTGGTTGTTCATGATTCCAATACACAGCAGAGATACCCATATCCAAAGCCCTTCTTTCTACATCCTGGCAGGTGCTGATGAATGGCTCGATGATTATAGTGATACCGTTTCCGGCAGCAACAGCAAGAAGAGCGGCCGTCGTTTTTCCAGCTGCGCAAGGCAGAACGACCAACAATGGCGATACATTGTTTCTAAAGATAGCTTCAGCAGCCTTAGCCTGTTCAGGAAGCTTCCAGGTAACTAACCCTTGCGAAGTGCTAGAGTACTGCTTGAATAGCTGCGCGTGAAGCTGAAATGGGAACGGTTCATCCAATCTGTAAAGGCCCGAACCAACCGATGTAAACACCGGCTCCTCGTCCGCACGAGCTACTACACGCTCCCTAGCTGGCGCGGCAACAGCTTGTCGACTAGGCTCAGCGGAGATAGTAGTCTCTGCAGCTTCTACGAAGTGTCTAGGTGGGGCATCTACGACATACTTGGCTGGATACGCGGGGTGCCGGAACGTTGGGTGCTTGCCATCTACACATATTACATATATCGATGTATCAGTATTCATAAAATAAAAAATAAAAATAAAAAAAATAAAAAAAGAAGAATAATAAAAAAAGCATTTTACAGCTTATTTTACGTAGATTTACGCATATTGACCTACCTCCGACAAAGTAAATGTCCGATATCTTCAGTAGCCAGTCAGGAAGCGCCGGAATGGCCCCAATGAAGAACTGGTACTGCTTGCTGACTTTCAAGAACTCCCTTACGTTTATTTCCTGGGTTTCCGCAGTGGTACGGACATCTGCGCCGTACCTGATCTCATGTACTGCCCTAGTATGCCCGAACTGGCGGGATATCATATCTTCCTGGTCCCTCACCACCATCTCTATCATCTCGCTCATCCCACGAACGAACTGCTTAGAGATGGCGGCGCTAATCTGTCTGTAGCTGGCGATCTTGCAGGGGAAACCCATGATGACTTTCGAGTGGTCGCGCAAAAAGTTTGAGAGAATTCCAGCATCCCAGGGCCTCCCCTTCTTATCTGTAAACATATATGGTGAATCTACCCCCCAACCGGTTCGTTTCTTGAGATATTCAACGAACGGGTCGATATAAAGCAAGTAGTGGACTACGTTCTGCGCGATAGTAGGCGGGAAGAAACGGCAAATAGCTTTCATCAGCCCCGAGATGGCCCGAGTCTTATTGTAATCGGTAAAGATTACAAGCTCCCCATCCAAGACGATAAAACTACGCATGTCGCCACCAGTATTATATTTCCTGAGGGTCAAGAGCTCAGGCCCTCTTGGGGGCACGCCGGAGGTTATCAAGATTGCTAAAGCAATCCACTTCCGCAGTTCGACGTCTGCCTTAAAGTATTCGCCGACTCGGGCCTCAGCGTAGCCTTCTCCAGGAAAGAAAGAGTCCCTCAAAACTGGGTCCGCCAAAATCTTCTCCAGCAGAGCGGCAGGATTAGACAGTCCTTCGTTCTTAGGATCCTTAACGAAAGAGTAGCCCCGACTGCGCCTACTAGGATCATCAAATATATCTTTCAGGTTGAATTGCTTCAACCTCTCCCCTTCCCGAAGGAAGGACTGCTTCTCTGTCAGCTTTTGTATATGTAATTCGATGGCGCCTACAAAGTCACGGAATCTATATAGGCTGAAGAGCTCTCCAGCATAATAGATCCCAGTTAGCTCTGCGTTCCACAGGATCTTCCCAGAAAAGTAAGAGTTCGACGAGACTATCTTTGCATAGGCATGCTGCGACAGCCATTCTCCCATAGGGTAATTTTCTTGATCCTTGGCCACCACCACTAACAGAGAAAACTCTCGATCAAAGACCTCGTCCCGCGACTCTCCCTCAGCCAGCTTATCCTGAGTTAAACGCCAAGCCTGACGTAAGATCAGCAGCCTGCTGCAGAACGACAAACCCGCAAATATCTGGGTGGACTCGGGCGCAGTCTTCCAGTACTTCCTAGCCTCATCGAAACCAGCGGCAGCCAAAAAGTTCAAAATTGGGCTTACAAACTTGGTACTGGCCGTAGCTGGGAGAGGGGTAGTTATAGTCGCGATTATGAAGTCTAGGATCTTGAGGCTAAGATCCCCTGACGCCTCTCCGTAGCCGCTCAAGCCGCTAAGAGAGAGTATAGCCTCTAAATGTGACTTATATGGGGCCATATCAACGCCAGTTCTCTCGTAAATACTCTCCCCGGCATGATAGAGTCTACAGGCATACAAAACGAAACGCCGCAGGTAGGCGAAATAGGTATTATGCGTATCAACCACCTGCTTACGTTCGAATGGTTTCCCTTCGATATCATCATGGGGGGCGCGGAGTCTACGTAAATGAAAGACACTAGTATTTTCAATATTAGAGAGGGAAGAAACAAGCAACCGCGTAGTTGCTTGACTGATCTTCTCGAATTCACCGCTGACTTGGGCGGATGTCATTGGTGCCAAGGTCTTCAGGACCAGTTCCTCGTCTCCACCGCAGAAATCTAACCAGCGAGTTCTCTTGAGCCATGGGTTGGCGACCTCATCTTCGTCAGTTACAGAATCCAGTGCATCGGAGCGCTGCTGGTGAACATCCTTAAGAAGTTCAAGCTCCTGAGAATCCTGGGCACCCAAAACAACCGGCGCAAGACCGCTGGGGTATACTCGGAAGTAAGACTTCCCCTCAGACGATAGTAGGGTCTGGCATTCAACAAATGGGAGGTCCTTGATGCGGAAAGATTTCCCTGTTCTACGGTGAGGCTCCTGCTCGCGAAGCTGGGCGCATTTGCTACGGTGTGTCTTGATGCTCCCCTCCGTCGTGAATAGGCTGTTACAGGCTTCACACAGCCACTTTGAACTGACTACGATTCCAGGGAAGGGCTGCGGCTTCATGGTCCTGAGGGCCCGCTGGTATCCTTGTAGATCCTTCATCGTCGCCCACCCAAAATCCGGGTCAACAAACAAAGGTTTCAGCTCCTGGTTCAAGAGACGCGCGTCCCCACCATGGCTGGCCGCTAAGTGACCGACTACTTCAGATGCGACCTTGGCTTCCTGGCATTGGATGCAAACTACGATCTTATAGCCACCGAAGCTATATGCTACGAGGTTCCGTTGCCTGAGCTTTGGATTCTCTATCTTTTCGATAGTCTACACATTACGATTTACGTTAGATTTTAATTAAGACACATGAATATACAAAACTATATAAGATTAATCTACCGGCTGGTTGCTTGAGTCCATCTTGGGCATCAAAGTCCTTCGATAGGGCAATAGGGGCTTGGGTTTCGATAAATTGAATGGTAGGGGCCGTAGGCGCGTCGTGATATTAAAATCGCGTATTGAGAAGGTAGAATTCGGCGGAAGGAAGGCTGGGCTGCGTCTTGGTGATTCGGAATTTATCGTAGGGCTTGGGGCGGATGTATCGATCGATCGCGGGTTATCGGGGCTCGGGATGTATCGTGGGTGCTGATGTATGGATATCGAAATTGGATGGTTTGGAATGAATGTAATGAATAGAAGCTAGCAGATAGATAGATGGAGGAACAGAAAGCAATGATAGAATATTTTCATTCAATTTTCCCCCTTTAAATACACGTAGACTCCTTATATAATACTAGCTCGCAACCTTGACAGCGCAAATTTGAGTGCCAGGTTCCTGAATAGGAAATTCCCTGAATAGAAAATACAACAATAGGCTGCGTTGTTGTGTTGTGTTGTGTCAGTACAAACATGCTTTTATTTTTCCCTCAAAAAAAAAAAAAAAAAAAAAAAAAAAAAAAAAAAACTGAACGCATATGATTAAAACGGCCTCAGTACTTAGCTTAGTCTCGTAGTCACCTCCTAGTATCCCCATCGCATGCGTGTATCCTATTACCACGACCTAAACATAACCCAGACCGTTAAATCCACCGCGTAAGAACTGGCGTTTACAGTAGCGACACTCTTTGTCTATATCCGAATACTAATATACCAAATTAACATTAGCAGTATGAAGTGTAATAAGTGTGAACAGGAGTTCCCGAAGAAGGGCGCTCTTGATGTTCACTACCGCAAGGAACACCAACCGACCGTCAAGAACATCAAGTTCAATGACGGTGTTGTTATCGACATCCATCGAACCGATGGATTGTTTGTTTGTCCGTGCAGCGTTGGCTATAAGGATCCTGTAACCATTAGAAAGCATGCCGGTACGCATGCATCGTATACAAAAGCCTCGAAAGCCCAGCCACCAACCCCGCTTGTAAAAAGACCCCCCCATCCTAATGTCGAGGACGTAATCCAGCTCTCTTCCCCAGTCAAGAAAGTTGCGATCGAGGAACTAAAGTCGAGGAAGGAATCCGCTCGCGATAGCAGCAGGGCACCTTCCCAGCGGCTGTCTTCTCCCGCTCCTATCCCCCCTCCATCGCAATCTTCACCTGCCATAGCACCCCAGATCCTTCCATATATACAGGCTCCAAAGACACCCTCCCCAGGTATACAGGCTGTTTCTTCGCCTGCCGTAGCCCCCCATAGCTCCCCACATGTACAAGTCCCTAAGACCCCCTCAGCACCTCAGCCTGAGGCCACAGTAGCTGTAGTCCCAGAACAAGAGGATGAGGCCGGTGAGCCCATTTTGCCCCTCAAGGACCCCGTAGCCAAAGTAGATCTCACTGCCAACAGCCTCTGGTTCCCCTCCATCGCTGATGCTTGGCCCTTCTATGGGGACAGTGGTTTTATCGCCAAGATGGCCGACTTCACAAAATTGGATTCCAGGTCTGACGATGCCGAAATTCGGTGGCTGAGCACCTGTTTTTCCTCTACCATGGACAACGTAAAGGCCTATTTTGAGCAGCTCAGCGAACACCGAAAAAAGGAGTTAATGACATCCGCCGGTTGTTTAGCCGTAGAGCCATTGGCAGTAGAATGGAACGGTCCAGGACCTATTTTACTCAAGCGCCTCTTCCTCTTCACTCTAAGAGTTCTCTCCCAGGGCTTTGACATCGACGACTTCGTAGCCAGCGGCATGTCCGCTAATGCTATGGCGTTTCAAAGCGTTGCATACTTGCGCAGCGGTAAGGCCAGACTTGATGATGACACCGAAGAACAGATACTCTGTCTTGTCATCATGGTCGTTTTCGACCAAGTCTTCAGCGTCGAAGACTACAAATCTAGCGTTCTGTTGAACTTTTGTAACCTGTTAGCCTGGGATGGAGAAAAACTTACCAGCCTATCTGAGCTAGCCCCCAGCCTGGCCGCACTGGAATCCATCATTAGGGTCGTTACTGCGCGCCTGGACTTCTTGCGACTGTCGAAAAGGCCTGATGCTAGGATTATGGAGTTCTGGTGGTTGCTCTCTACCAATCACGCCAATGCGTTCGCCGCATTGGTTCATAGTATCAATTACGTTCGTAATTGGTCCTTCCCAGCAACTACTATTAAGTTGATCGAATCGGAGGGGCTCCTACTTTTTGACAACCAAGTTGTGTCAGCCTTGTGCCTGCCGGACTTGTACACATTCGCTCTTTCTAAGCTGCAGCAAGCAGTTCATTGGTGTCTGTTCCGCCAGCCCATAGTCGTAAACTTACGCACTGTAGAAGATGACATCCAGGATACCACCGAGGGGCGTTCTATTGGTAGTTCAGAACAAGGCTGCTGGTTAATGGACAAGATCAAGGTTGATGTCAACGTTTATCACAAGATATTCGATGACATGGATGAAGTTCGGCCGATGTTTCTTACCAAATACTACAACTACCTCGGGCGGGCTTTCGAGTTCCTTGTGACTGCTCTTTTTGTTTCCGCTGGAGACATTGTTACTGCAGAGGATATAGCCCATCTTGTCTACAAGAATGGTAAACGGGCCTGTAGAAACTTCTATGTGGTGAACGGACGTCTATTCCTGCTCTTAGGTCAAAAAAAGGTTAGTCTCAATCTCAAGTTAGTCGTAATCGCAACTTTTATGATGTAATTTTACGTAGTCGGCGGCATATACGCCTGATTGATATGTAGCCTAGGCACTAACATTAGTGTACACTGTAGATTGTAGCAGTCCCAGGTGATCTTGGGGCCGAGATCTTTAAACTTCTCGCATTTGCTATTCCGTTCTGGGATACTTTGAGGAACCTAAGCAGCGGGCCTACTGCGGAAGACCTCAATTCACATAATCACGGGACCCCTATAGACCCCCCCAGCTTGTTTACGACTGAGCATTGGCATCCGTTTCCGGCATCATCTATAACTGGTCTGTTGCGTCAGCAGTCTATAGCAAAAATTAACTTCGATCTGAAGCCACCAGCTTTGGCCCAAATGATCAAGTTCTTGAAGGGAAGGCTGTCTGGCTCTGCTGTCACCGCCAATATGGACATAGATATAGTTGGTAGCATCGCTGATGTTACCGTTACGGCTGACACGGTTTTATCTCTCAAGGTTGAGGATTTTGACGTAGATTTTGACCCACGATGGGAACATTTCCTATTGGCTAAGGATATAAAGGACCTCTCACCAATGTCGGGCATGGAAACTGCTGCTGAACCTGCTACCGGGCGTGCTCTTATTTTCAAGGAAAAACTAGATCCCAGCGTTGCGCGCGAGCACTTGCAGCGAATGACCATTACAGTTATTCGTGACGTTCGTTTCTCCAGGCTTCTACAAGGAAACCTTTACTCCATGAACAACGAAGCAGATGCTAAGGGGTGGAAGGTAATAATCTTCACGACCACTGAAGCTCAAGCTATCACCCTACTAGAGGCCAGTCCACTCCTAGACGGGAGAAAAATTATATATCTCGTAGTTGGTGATTCTGCTGCTGCTGCCGCTGAAGAATGGAGAAGAGATGACAGCTGTCACATCGCCGTCGTACCATTTAGCCTAGATGACCTTGTAACGTTCCAGGATCCACCGTTTAAGCCTCTCCATATAGTTCACTATGGTGTTTGTGGGGGAATAGACCAGCTGGCCTACCACTGCATGCAATCGGAGAAGTTAACTGTGTATCTTGGTAACCAGGGAACCACCTACCTGAAGCCTCGCTTTTTTAGGGACTGGAGCCTTTGGAAATGGTTGGACAGTACTGAATGTAGAAAGCTGGCCATTTCTCTTACACTGAATGTGGATGCGATTGCGACTTGTGATGCATCTAGCCAATGTGATGTCTGTATAGCTAGTACTACTACCGCCCAATCTAATGGGTTCCGGAAGATAATTCGCGGCTTGGCCAAGAATAAGTACTGCGAGTTCTGTTACCTCCACTTCGGTTTAACTAGGGCTGATCATTCGGCTTTGGAGAGCTGCTCTGAACTGCGTCGTAAGGAGGGTTTGATCGAGAGGATCGAGGCTGCCAAAGGCGTTCTGGGTGGCTTTGCTGATAACTGCACCTGCGGCCTTCCTGAATATTGTATCTGCTGCGGCTACTGTCAGTTTGGGGAAACTCCTCTTATTCTTGCGATGCTGGCTATCTACGACGATGAGATTTGGCGGAGGTTGCGTCGTTTGCCTGGATTCCCCGCCCAGCCTACCTTAGATTGGCTCTTTCAGGGGGGTACGCGCCAAAACGGGGTCAGCGGGGTCATCGAGGCTCTTGTCGGCTATGGGATCCTGAAAGTTGAGGCGAAGCGGTCGGGCTAGTCATGCCTCTCTTTTTTTTTTTTTTTTTTTTTTTTACGTTGCTAGCCTCCTATAGGCTACCGTATCGTACGCGCATGTAACCATGTAATCATTCCGTCCGTTATTCGTTTAATGCTATTCATTAAAGCACGTAGCTACCTACTTATCTCGTGATATGAAATACTATACGTAAACCGTACTCCCATAGTACCTCGTGATATAACATGTAATGACATAACATATGAGCGCACTATTTTATTGCGTACGCCCTGAATCTTCAGAAATTTGGTATATATATGCTTGACTTAGAACCCTGCGTTCCTTTCTCTCCTTTCTTCTGTAGCTAAGATCTACATTCATCGCTAGTATCATCATAACTAAACGTTAAACAGTCGATAACCAAGTTATCCCCATAACCACTTCATCATAAACAAGCCACCGTCATCAATATAACCAAAACAATGAAGTCTTCTCAAAGTATGTAAAATAATGAATACTCAAACTCTTCCATACACTGACCCAGCTGTAACTTAATTATTATATATAGAAAGCCTTGGCTATGCCGTCCGAGATGTAGAAACAGTATCCAACTACCTCTTCGGCGTCATAGTCAGTCTCGATGCACCAGTCCACCGCGAAACCTTCCTCACCCAAGCTATTGAAAGAGTGTCCAAGAAGTACAGTGGTAACGTTGCTGGGCTTTGTAAGGCTGCATTAGATCGTCTAGTCGTTCACGAGCAACTGCAGCTGGTGAACGACATCTTGTCGGTCTCAACTCCAGCCAAGCCATCATCATCACCTCGCTCTAGCCGCCAAGCCCCTATTCCTGCCCCTATCCCTACCCCCTCAAATCGCAAACGTACAGCCCCAGCACCAGCTCCAACACCAGCCCCTAATGCTGGACGTTCGGATTTGAGACGATCGGCACCGCAGTCACAGCAACAGGAGATGAAAAGCCTGCCGGGGGTTAATAGGCGTAATAGTACCTGGGTGTTGAGCCAAGAAGGTGCTGCTGCTACTAGAAGGTGGTTTGAGACCTGCTTCTATTTCTGTTCGGCCTGTCTGCTTTGGGAGAAGAAGGAAGAGCCCCGGTTTGGTGATGATTTCTGCCAGGACCACGCTTTGTTAGGCTCAGAATACAGGGACTGGTCAGAGAATTGGTCTACCGACCCAAATGCTTGTTCGAATTGCCTTCTTAGGCACGATGGGGCCTGCATTGCTTCAGGTATCATCAAGCCTATGCTCTTCATCCTAAGCAAGAGCAAGGAAGTTACTGCAGTCTGTAGTTCTCTGGGAAGAACCAAGGGACAGGGATCTCGCACCTTCTTCAGCGGGAAAAGTAAATCAAGCGACGTTGGATTTGGGACTACCATGAACGCTCCGTTTGTCGCCGCCTATCTCCTTGATAGAGTTATTTTACCCGCACGTAGCCTCACCCCATCTTAGCTACTGTGTGGTCAGGCTGGCTTAGTATTCCGGTGATGATACCGGGCTTAATACATGTTTCGTCCTGATAACAAGGGCAATCGTAATTCATATTATAATATTATCGTGTAAACCTGTGAGCGATTTGCTTACAGTATAAGTTAGAGTGGTGTCGATTTAATCTCATAGGGTAGCTAAGCTGTGTAACATCCAAATCTAGTATTCGTGTAACATGGATTCGAGAGAAATGTGACAAGGGAATAGATACTAAAGTAATTCATTCCAATAATCTTATCATATACGCGTACTAACCCCCCCCCCCGAAAAATCATCTCCACCATGCAATCATATCAAGGTATTATAACTACTTCATCTCTGATGCGTCATAAGATGGTACCCAATCACTAATATCATTGATTTTAGCATCCCGTAAACGAGATCGTAGCACTGGCGACACCACCGGCCTACCAGCCCCCGTAATCAAGAAGACCACCACTATCGAAGGTGGTGTAGAAGCAGCACCAAGCCAGCCAGGTCTGTCAGCCTAGCCTAGGTGTAGTTAGCTAGTAGTGCTTGTATACCTAATATATCTGTAGATCTCCTATCCGATACCATCGACGAGATGCTCTCCAATCCCGTAGACATCTACGCTGGCCCCTCCATTCTGAGCTCTGAGCGCGAGCCCTCCCCAGCTGCATCCCAGGAATCCAGCTGCCAGCCATCTTCCCCCCCTGAGTCCGGCGTCTTTATTCCCACCAGTGTGGCCTTACCGCTTAAGGTTACAGGAGATATAGCCCTCCCGGCCGGCCCCGTACGCGTGATGAAGCATAGGAAAGACTATGAAGGCAACCTAGATTGCGCGGAGTTGCACCCAGAACCGGATGCAGTCCTTGTCTTCGAAAACCCCCGATACATCAATAGTCTGGTGTTTGAAGACCATCTCTCGATTTCGGGGACCGCAGCAGAGGTTCGCCAGTTGCAGGAGTTCCTCAAATTCCTACGGAAAAGAATGTCTTCCTGTGCCGTCTGCCAGCTAACCAACAAGCCGTCTGAGCACCACCTAACCACCTGTAAGAAAGCCGCTCGGTTGGGTACCTTCGTCTGGCAGTCGACGTTCAACAGCCGCGATAGCAATGCATTTGAGCAGGCCATTCTAGTCTTAGCAGCGCTTCTCCGCCTGGTTGCTTCACACCACCTCACCGATATCGCTATCTACCTAGGAGAGAACATACCATCCAACTATCTAGACTACAAAGAATGGTGTCTGCAGCCGGCTGTTTTTTGTGGGTGTAAGGCCCTGAAGGCCCATATTGTTCTGTTTGCCCTGAAGGTCATGGCGGAGGATGGTGTTATCGAACTTTAGACTCAGACCAGCCTTATCCATGAAATAAATAATTTTGATTCTCTAAATATCTATTTATCGTAAAGTCTATATACTAGGATTTGAAGGGGAGTCTTTCAATTTCTTCCTTTTTGTTCAATAACATCCCACTCCTTTAGGAGGACTTGAAGTGATTTGGATCCCCTAATCTGCTCCACGATTTGATTCTTTCGCGGACGTACGGCCTTAACCTTGCACCTGCACATCTTCGAAAATTTATCCTATAAAATAGCGATTAGCCCCAGCCGTTATAAACGATAGATTCGGACCCAACGACAGTGACATACATTCCGCTTATAAAGCATATCACTTAAGCACAGCGACAAAATGAGGTTATGCACAACAACCTCCTCCGTTTGCTCCATGGATCCGTTTAGTTGATGATAACGACACCACCATACAGTCCGCCCATGGCTGCTTCCTTCGACTGCCAGCTACAAAGAATGGCATCGAGATCGTCCTAAACCGACATAGCAGTTAGCTTAAGGTGGCTAGCGGTCACATAAATATCAACATAGATATCAACGTACTCAAGCATCCCGCTCGAAGCCAACCCCAACATCTACTTGCTGTTTCGATTTTGCAGGCATTCCCTAGATGCCAGGCCCCCGCTACATGGCTTGCGGGTAGCAGGTTTTTGGAGGCCCAGCATCTGCCTGCTGTTTCGATTTTGCGGTACCTCTTGAGAACCTGACCCTCAAAGTCGCTGCATACTGTTAGTTAGTAACTGGTATGATCAAACACTTTTGTATGTACGTACCACTTCTATCACCAGCTCAGTTGCTGGACTCTGGCATCAGAATGGGCACAACCCTCTCAATGCCAATGATACGATAAAGGGTTTAGCTTTTCAGAAGCTAGGAAGGATGATGGAGGAAGGATGATGGAGGAAGGATGATGGAGGAAGGAAGAAGAAAGGGGGAAAGAAGGAGGAGAAGGGAGGAAGATAAATGATGCTTGGAATTATGCATGTTTTTTTTTGTATGGTAGATATTTACGGGGTTATAGGGGCACTACTGAAATATGTTGCTATTTTATGAGGCTAATTCCATTAGTTCGAACTTTCGAAAGCTGGATCTATATCCAGAGGCATAAGTCTAACACCGAAATGATAAAGAACAAATAAATGGTTTGAACGGCAGTAAATAGTATGAATTCAATCCTTGATCCGCTGTTCCTCTCCCTAATTTCCTTCTTCGATGGACGCGAAGAGTTCTTCGGCTTCGTAGAATATTTCCTCTTGGCTGTCAGGCCGTTTGAGTTCATCTCTAGATATAAAGTTAAGATTTACTATATATACGCATTTGTGGTAGATATAGATATCATGTACCTGGTTTTCATTACTGGAGCCTCTACCCAGGCAGTTATGGCAGTTCCATGATCAGGTGTAACCGAAATTGAAGCTAGTCGGCGTATTCTCTTAGCCCTCGTGGCGTTGGTGTATTTTGTGACTTCAACGACGTTGTAAAGTTTATTTTGGTTTTTAGGGTCAATATTTTCGTGGAGCTCGATAGAGGTGTCAGCCTCTTCTTTTCCTTTCTCCTTGGCTTCTTCCTCCTCCTCCTCTTCCTCCTCCTCTTCCTCTTCCTCCTCTTCCTCCTCCTCTTCCTCCTCCTCCTCCTCTTCTTCTTCCTCTCGTTCTCGCTTCCGCTTTTGCTTCTGGGACTGCTGGTGTTCAAGTAACTGTCGGCGGGCGCCCTCGATTTCAGCGTTTAGCTCCTCCTGGAGAAGCGCGTCGAGCCTGTTACAGGCGGCGTCCTGTTGTGCTTTGTTATATTCATTCCATATTGCTTTGCTTTCGAACCTTTTGATCGTCTGATACCTTCTTTGGCGGTATCGGTTCTTAAGCCTTTTGATGAAGGCGTTTAGTTCTGTCTCTGTATACTCTTGAAAGGGGTTTGACTTTGTCATAGTTGGACTCTGCACGTCTATTTCCTAGAAAAGAATATTTGATACTTGGGACTAGTTCTATTGGCAGTGTTGATTTGAAGGAGAGTGAAGAAGATAAGGGACGGAGAGAGGGAAAGTGGGTGGGTTATATAATGCGGCAGCTAGATAAATCCACCATCGTTCATACGTTCTAGAGCTTTCTTCCTACGTTCTAGAGCTTTCTTCCCACGTTCTAGAGTTTTCTGGGCTCCGGCCTGGCATAGACCGAGACTAGCCTGGCATTAAGTCGAAGGCTCCCTCAACGACGACTAGTGGTCAAGAATCGTCATAATATGCGTGGGACCCAGTTCCGAATCTTCGCTTCCCGTTTATAGGGAGGCATAAAGCTAAGGTATCATCTATATCAACGGATCGTATCTTGTACCGTGGAGTTCTATTGATTGGCTTAACCGAAACGAAAATTATCTGGATATTATACTTTATAAAGATTAAGTGGTTAATATACATGCGATTCTACCACAAAACAAAGGCAAGATGCGTAAACGTACCAGCAGCCTTTAGCTGTTGACGAGGGTAATCGGACTGCTGACAGTAGTAGCCGTCAAATACAGCCTTTTTGTCGCAATGATTTATCTAACTGAGCTGAAACTGGTAGTTTACCTAGGTATATAGTCAAATTGTTGACGGTAGATGACCGTCGAACACAGTTTCTTCACTGCGGCTGGCTCACCCAATATCAAATCTATAAGCTCCCCGAATCGTGACCGATCCCTTGTTTTGGTTTGTCCTCAGTTTGTGGGAGTAAGAGAAAGTGCTGCTCATGTAGTCGAACTTTTGACAGGTATAACCCGTCAAATACAGCTTATTCGTGACATTGGTGACAACCGTCGTATTTTGAAAGATAGTTTTGAAACTACGAAATACGCTAGATTAAATGGTTATCATTCCAAAACAGGGATTGCACTCCAATGCCCCCTCCCCCCCCGGTTGGTTCCATAACGCTCAGTCGTTTCCATGGGTCGGTGTCGATTTGATCGATGATTTTGTCGGTCGGTTTTGCTTCTCGAGAACAGGATCAAAAGAGCTAGCCAACCAGCCATTGTCAGCTGCTGACTGAGATAGTCATGTTATTAGTAGCCATCAAACTACTACTGATGATAGCCGTTGGATATGGCATTTGATTGTCGTAACAGGCTATTCGAAGCCTGCGGGGCTTTTAGACTGTGGTAGTCCTATTGAAAACAGACTTTCGCTAAGGACTAAATAACCATTCCAGTAGCCTTTGCTTCAGACTTCCTGGTTAATGCTGGCTGTATATTGTATTTGCCGTTGATCCGGGGGTTTATCGGGAATCGTCGGTCAGATTGTATGTATTTAATTTAACTTCAGCCAGAGATGGCTTTGAGATTGCGGCATTCGAATATACCATGCAATGGTCTTCTGCAGATACCGTCCACATTTCTATGATCCTTGCTCAACAGATTAGGGAGGTTTCTTTATTATGTATACATTGCATTTGGAATCTGGAAGTGGAATTCTGGGATGGAGGACTTACCTATAGCTGGTCTCGTAAACCAGCCTCAACAAGCCGAACACGATAACTATCACGACAGACAGCCTAGTCATATCGGCAACATCACTTGTCTATTAGAGCGCTTCAGCTGGTAACTCCCATGTTAACATTCGAAAGACATCATTAACGCATCATAATAATAGTAACGATGATTGATAGGTGGGTGAAAATAATGGTGATAATGATGAATAAATGATGGTAATAAAATCAGACAAGTCTGATTTTCGTGTGTATATGATTTTGGGAGTATACCACTTTAGCTTAGTCATCAGACCTTATCAACCGCGACTCCTGATGACGTATTACAAATAGCCGCCATTTATTATACGTGCGACTCCTGCGACTCCTGCTCGCGACTCCTACGATTTCTGCAGCGACTCCTACTGCCAAAGCACTGGAGTCGCAGCCGTTGGCCTACGAACATGGCAATACTAATATATAAATATAAATAGGTATATTGCGTGCCCCATTCTAGCGGCCTGCTCCGGATTGTTTCGTTTTTTGGATATTCATAGAACCCGTCTTTCTTTGTGGTTCTCGTACACCGTAATATATATAGCCTCAGAAAACAGAGCATAGAAAAGCACCAAAACACTTAGAATAAATCGTAGAAAAATCTGGCAGACTGGATAGCATCTATTAACATCATTACTAAGCTCTGAGGCACTATTAGCCTATATTCGTGGAAATACTGCCGGTGTGACTGTTCAAATCATCGATAACCACCATCATCAACTTCATTACCGATTCAGAGGCACAGCAGCCCCGAGATGGTTACAACGCCGCTATTTCCACAAATTACGGTCGGAAACCTTTAAAACCCTGGCAGCAATATCTCTTCAATAGCTGCTATATTTCATTATTTTTTTGTGATTTTTCCGAGGGGGGTTACAGTATATATCATGCGATCAAGGCCTTCTCATTAATAGATTTCTTGCGGCTTCAAACTTTTGTTAGTGGTGGCAATCTCAAGACTTCGTTGTGCCTATGCCACATCAAAACTTCGGTTGGCTGTACCACTTACCCATTTTAGAATCACGATCTCCACTCCAAACTTCAGCTGCACTCTATTGCTTGGGTATCCCGTTGCTCAAACTTCAATACGCAAACCAAACTGCAAACTTATAACGTACGAATTATTTTCGCTTCTGCTGCCTCTACGGCGGAATTTGGTGCCACCTCCGCCACTCCTGCTACTTCCGGCGCTACTTCTACACCAGAATCGATACTACTTCTAAGCCAATATTGGTGCTACTTCTATGCAACGTCTAGCCAAACGTGTGCTACGTCTAGCCAAACGCTTGCTACGTCTAGCTACTACGTCTAACCAAATGCGTGCTACATCTAGCTACTACGTCTAGTCAAACGCTTGCTACGTCTAGCCAAATGCGTGCTACGTCCAACCAGATGCTTGCTACGTCTAGCTGCTACGTCTAACCAAACGCGTGCTACGTCTACTGCTACGTCTAGCCAAACACTTGCTACGTCTAGCCGCTACGTCTAGTAGCCAAACACTTGCTACGTCTAGCCGCTATGTCTAGTAGTCAAACGCTTGCTACGTCGAGCAGTCAAACGCTTGCTACGTCTAGTAGTCAAACGCTCGCTACGTCTAGCCAAACATTTGCTACGTCTAGCCGCTACGTCTAGCCAAACGCATGCTACGTCTAACCAACGCGTGCTACGCCTAGCCAAACGCCACTTCCATAATGAATTGGCGGCGATTCCAGCTCTTTATTATGCGGCGCCTGCCACTATGCTCTCAAATTTTGCAAAGCGTATTTAATACCCGATTCCATATTCCGCGGTAAGGAGTCGTAGTTTAGAGTACTTAGTCTTCGTATATGTGGAAGTCGCTGATATTTGCAGAATTAGTCAGACAAGTTGACAATATTACGCTGTTCGAACAATCACACCGCTAGGATATCAATGAATGATAAGTATTACAATCTAGAAGATTTCTTAAAGCTTAATTAAATATTAGTGACCTCCTTCGAATTTTTCTCAATTTATTCTATCGAGTTTAAAGGGTTTCGTGTTTGTTTGGTCTTCTGCTCAGTCGATTCCAAAGGACCTCAACTTCTAGCTCAGCTACCAGCAGTCACACCGCCAGTATCTCTACGAATGTTGAGCAATAACGTCTAAAAGTCTGATGATAACTTCGATAGATACTGGTAAACCTGCTGTATTTTTCCAGGATTTTCTTTCGCCGGTTTGGTCGGTCGGCTTTCTAGTTTCTTTTTTTTTGTTAGTTCATTTAGCTAATTCGACATGCAGCGTGTAGTTACCGACGATGTCTAAACAGTCACACCACCAAACTCTTCCTGAATACTGGCTAATGGCATTCAAGAATTTAGCAGTGATATCGATAGATGCTATTTAGTATACTAGATTTTTCTGCGATTTATTTCTGCAAGTTTGATGGATTTCCTGCTCTTACTTTCCTCTGCCTGTGTCAGTGCCTAGGTAGGTATTACCGGCGATGTCCGAGCAGTCACACTGCTATTACTTCCACGAATACTAGTTATTAGCATCTAAAAACTTGGTAGTAGTCTCAAAATATACTATTTACTTTACTGGATTTTTCTGCAATTTTTTGGTGCAGGTTTGATGGTTTTGTCCGTGCTTAAAAACTTAACGATTCTGATTTAATATGGGCTGATTCCCGAGCACCAGTCCAGCGAGAGTACCGACGATGTCTGAGCAGTCACACCGCTAGTAATTTTACGAGTATTGGCTCACAGTGTCCAAATTTTTGACGGTAACTTTAATAAATACTATTCATTTTACTAGATTTTTCTGCAATTTATTACCGCAGTTTTGATGGTTTTATTTCATGGTTTTCTTGCTTCCCTGGCTGGACTTCTGGACTTAGGTAGGTACCTAGGTATTTGCGATTGCCGACTTGAGTAGGTACCTTGGTATGTATGGCACCTAATCAAGCGAAGTTACCGATGCTGTTTGAAAAGTCACTCTACTAGATTTTTCCGCAATTTATTGTCGAACTTTTGATGGGTTGCTTTCTTTCTCTTTTCTCCTTGTCGGTAACTAGTGCGCTAAGTAAGCTAAGTGTGTTCAGTAACTGAATCTATCTAAATGAACTTAACACGCAGCTACCGACGATGTTTGAGCAGTCACACCACCAATCCCTACACGAATATTAGTTAGTAGCATTCAAAAATCTAGCAGTAATGTCGATAGACGCTATTCGGCCTACTAGATTTTTCCGTGATTTATTTCTGCAACTTTGATACTTTTCTTGCTCCTGCTTTGCCCTGTCTGGATTTAGGTACTTAGCGACTAACTACCGACTTGGGACCTAAATGTATCACAACCAAGTGACGTTACTGGTAATGATTGAACGGTTACACCGCTAGTACTTTCACGAATAGCGGTTGATAGCATCTAAGAATCTGGCAGCAGCTTTAATATATACTATTCGGTCTACTGTATTTTTTCGCAATTTATTTCTGCAAGTTTGATGGTTTTCTTGCTCTTGCTTTGCGCCGTCTGTAGATACCCAAGCAAGCAAGCAAGCAAGCAAGCTAAGTGAGCACCCCGCCAAGCGAAGTTACCAATGATGTCTGAGCAGTCATACCGGTATCACTTCTACGAATATTGCCTAGTAGCATCTAAAACTTTAACAGCAGCTTTATTGTATACTGTTCATCCTGCTAGATTTTTCTGCAATTTATTATCACGGTTTTAGTGGTTTTCTTGCACTGTTTGCTCTGTCTGTGCAGGTATTTGGCAATCACCGACTTACATGGAAAGCTAATTTTCGAGGTTACCAATGCTGTTTCAACAGTCACACTCTAGTACTTCCGCGAATATTGGTTAGTAGCGTCTAAAAGTTTAACAGTAGTTTCAATAGATATTCTTCTTTTTATTAGATTTTTCTGTAATTTATTTTTCCAGTTTTGGTGGTTTTCTTGCTGGGTTTGTTCGGTCGGTCGGTCGGTCGGTCGGTCGGTAAGTCTGTAAATTGTTGTACGAGAAAAAATCATCACCAACTTCACTGCCGCCTCGTAGTTGCTGGTGTCCGGGAGAAGTTACAGCGCCATTATCTCCACAGCTGCCGGTCGGAAATCTCTAGAAACTTGGCAGCAGTGTCGCTTATGTGGCTGCTGCATCTGTAATTTTTATTTTATTTTTTGTGAGGGGTTACATTATATATCATGGCAGGATAACCTCCGCGGCGGTAGATTTCCCTTCCGGCTTCAAAATTTTTGGTGGTGGTGGTGGTGGTGGTGGTGATCAAGCTTGCAAGATGGCTTCAAGACTGTTTTGGTAATGGTGGTGGTGGTGGTGATGCCTTATTAAAGCCTCAAAACTAAAGCTTTGGGATTAGGATTGGTTGTACCACATCAATTGTCAAGCCTCAAACCTCACCAATCTGCTTGCCTTAATTTACGCTGCGGCAAAAGATCACAACAACTTCACCACCCCTGCATTAGGAACCACCTCTGCACTAGGATCCGGGTACTTCCATCCTAGGATCAGTGCTACTTCAATGCCGTTTCTACACACAAACTCGACATCGACAAAACTTTATCTCATCTCATCTCATCTCCAGTTGCGACGTCCAGCAAAAGCTAGAATCATAAGAACATCACCAGCTTCGGTACCGATTTCTGCCACTTCTATGCGACGTCTAACCAAAATGCGTGCGACGTCCAGCCAGGCATGCCTATTTGTGCGGCATCCACCACCACGGCATCAAGGTTTTGCGACTCCTGCATACAAAACCAATCACGAACGTACGAAATCAATTTCAGGACATACAGGATCCATCACGGATATCAGTCACCTCATCGGTACGGCTTCAACAGTAGCGACTCCAGCGACTCCTGCGACTCCTCATACAGAGCGGTCACAGCGGTGTCGGTGTGACCGGACGGATTTGTATGAGGCCCCTAACAAACACCGCATCCAGGCACGATCTGCAGGCCCGGAGTCGCATACAAAAACGGTCAAAGGGGCCCCGGTGTCTCCGCGCATTAGCTGTTAGGAAATTTATATATATATTTATTAAAATTAGTTTTAGGGTTTAGGATTTAGGGTTTAGGGTTTAGGGTTTAGGTTTTTAAATTCGAAATTGCTGAATTTTTTTATTAAATTATGTAATATTTCAATTTTAAAGGTTTCAAAAACAAATGCCTGATTTCTGTGTAACCAACACAGCGTTCTATCATTTACCAAACCCCAAACGTACGAAGGCACTGAAACCCTACTAAGTAACTGATTAATTAACTAATGCTGTATTACAATGCAACGCTATCCATTACTCTGTCTAAACCTCACCTGCTTGATACCAACGCGGTGTACTTGCTTCAAATGGCAAAATACAACAAAAGACGAAAGCCGCTTTACCTGGGGTTTTTTTCCAAGTGGTCGGGCGCGATACCTTGTTGAATCTAAAATCGTTGTATTGTGACGATCAAAAGAGGTCATATGGTTTATGAGAATCTACGAGACTTTGCTTCCCGAGTGCGAAATTTGCTCGCGAGTGCGACTTTCCCTGCATGCTGAGACGCTTGCCCTCATTAGTCTGTCTGAAAAGCATTCTATCGTTTTTCAAGGGTCTTCAACAGATATCATGCTGTAGATTTCGGTTAGTTTCCACTCGGCTCACCGGGCCAGAAATCATAAGTAGTTGATAACAATGATACTTAAATTTCAGAAATGGGTTTGAAGCTCCCGGCATGGAGGCTGCGGCCCGCTGCGTCATTTCTGACATTGTGCCGGTTAGCGGATAATTCACGGCTGGCGGATGTTTGACAACGTTACATGAGTTTACTAGATAAATATTCCAGGGTATCGGAGTCGGGGTGGAGATTTATATTCTTTTGGGCATAGGCGTCGGAGTCGGGGTGGGGATTCTACTTTGAGGGTATTCTCACTTCATGCTAGGACTTAAATACTAATTGTTATAATGTACTTTGAGCTAAAAAAAGAAGAGGGGTTGTTATTACTTGCAAATGCAAACAAACGAAATGCGGGGCAGACGTGGCATCTGATAGGCCTACAAACTTAGAGGAAGCATTTGGGCCTCTCCAGTAGCTGATAATAGTGTTGTTGAATCTATACGGAGTCAACAGCTTCTTTCATGACGGGTTATGCGTAGAACTGGTGATCTGAGCTGCGAGAAGGAAGCATGGCGACTATAAAAGGGTCCTGATTAGCTCCAGTGTCTGCTACTATTGTCTTTAAGCAATTCGTTTGCGATACTATCGAGATTCCATTTCCACACTTGTACAACTTTTCCCATAGATTATTTGACTCTTTTCTCCACCTTCTTCTCCTAACATCAATAAATATGGCAGCGTCCTATTGTAACCAACCCGGTTATGCCGTCATCTCTGGGTTCACTGACCCCAACGACGAGAGACAAACACCTCAGATCTTAGTCTTTTATAATACAGCGAACTCAAACCTCGCTGTTCAATTGTGGAGGGGCGATAAGTCCAGTTCAAAGGATGACGAGGATGTGTTCTGCGCCAAGTCAGACGATCGTGTCGGCTTCGTGAGCTACCTTACTGACTTAGCTGCGGCAGCCCTCTCTGGGACTAACGTTGTTGTTGGATTCACGGAAGCCGCGCCTGCCGACGGCTGTCAAAGCAGTGTGCATAAAGTGTCTATCCTAAGCCCCGTGTATCAGACTTTGGACGATACGGACATAAAGAACACTTCAATTTCTATCGCCTCGAGCAACCCCCTAGCCGTCAGCAACGACGACGACGATGCATGGGTTTACTACCTCAAGTAAGTTGACTCGTATGATTATCTTTGCTACCTTAAATATTCGCTCTCCTAGTCCTCTTCTGAAAATTGGCTATAAAGAAATGTATCCCTGTCACGCATTATGGTTTTAATGCTAATTGTCGACCGTTGATATGATCTAGGACGAATAGCCACAACAAGCTTTCTATTTATGAATACTCCCTGGGAGACTCAGCGGCGGCCCCACTGGGAGCGAATCCCACATTAGGCTCCTCTCTCGCCGCTTACTGGGACGGCTCAACCCGATGGGTTATCTATCAAGGATCGGCCGACGGAGACAACGACTACCAGCTATTTGAGCACGATCCTGGTAGTGACTCAGGTATGTTTTACCGAACTGATATCTTCCTTGATTTTTATAACTGTGATTCCCTCTGCTCCCGTTGCTGACTGTTCGCTTCGTAAAAAAAATCAGACACCAAGATCGCTGGTACCGGTGGCGGCGGCACGAATTGCAGGATCGCTGTCGCATATGACGCGGGGAGTCAAACGACATACCTCTACTTCACGACAGAAAACGGCGATATTTTCCGGTCCATCAAGGACGGTAAAACTAATAGATGGAAATCTAGCGCTACCCAGATCTCTGACGACGCGAAGTCAAAGGTGGCCAACGGAAGCCAGTTGGCTGCTATTTACTCCGGTGGCGTGGTCCACCTTTTCTTTGCCAACAAAGCAGGCTCTTTCAAGGGTCATGTAGTTGACACATTATCTCAGAAGGCGGAAAGACGTGATACTGGCATTTCCTCCTGAGTTTAGCCTCGCTAGGTCCATATATTGCTCAACTATTGCACATTCCATGGCTGATGTGATCGTATAGTTTTGGGGACCTGTAGTTAGGCTGGTCTCTTAGTAGCAACTTTACATCAATATAAAAGCCGATACTTGTGTATTACGGCTAATAGAATCTCTTTATTTTCAAGTAGATTTATGATTTTACACTTCGGAAGCGAAATAAAAGCTATTGCATGAAATCAAACAAAAAATACGTGGCAAGGATACTAGAGAGTATAGCAGACACGTATCCTTTTGTACACCTGAGATCATTTACAAATGTAATAATATTTGTAGTAGAGGCTTGCGTCACTTAAACCACACGCTTTCGAGTCGAGGTCCTAATACTACTACCACTACCACTACGATCACCATTTCATTACTGTGCTATTCAAACTGTGAAAGTAGTGTTTTTTCAACAGAAACAGCAATCTTTTGCTATGTTTATATTCCATTCGTTGCTCATTCTGATTTCCCCGCACTGACTGGCCGCCGCAGCCGCAAGAGACCTTCAATGGCGGTGTAATGACTCCTTTCAAACCTGGGACGCACTGTATTGCCGGCTTTATTGATTTCGTATGCGTCACAGGCCGGGACAGCCGGTTCCGGTCTCCGACCGTCGGTGCTGGCAGCGACAAATTGGCTGCCAGGTCGTCGTTCATGTTTTTAGTCGGGAGTTCGTTGTCTTTGTCGTATGGTAGCACACATTTTGGAAAAGTCAGCGGCTCAGCATGAAAAACACGGCCATTTTGTTCATAGGCCCTGGCCTGGCCAGGCCCAGGTTGATAACTACAAGGAACACGCAGGAAGAAAAGAGGAGTACCCATACATGGGAATAAACAGGTCAAGTATTGCGCCAAAGACCCACAAGCTTTTATACCATTCTTCAACATATTGTTTCACCGTCATTATATTCCTACTGCATGGCGTCAATTTGGGAAATATTGGCACCTAAAAAGGTTCGAAACTAGGGTGCGAGTACAAATCTGAAGACAGAATGTGTAGATCATCCAACACCTTAGTTGGACTGTCACGGCGTCCAAAATATGTGCTTATTTATTTAACTTAAATTCAACTCATTTCCACTTGATGGGTTTGATTTGGTGTCAAAATAGCCAACAAGGCCGTCGTACTCACACTCACCATCGCCTAACTTCATTTGGAAAGAGTAATCGAGTAGGGTTGTAAGGCTTGAACTCGGTTTAAGTCGTCAAGCGCTTTTTGAATGGTAGGATCGGGAGGCTGGATTAGAGTAGATCCACTATCAGAGTTGCTGTCAGAAATGTTATTGGACTTGGGAAAATCCTACTACATATGAGATCATGCTGCGCTATAGAAGTTCTAATTGTAAATGATATTATTTGCCTTGCGTTGCCTTTTAACCCCATTGTTCCTGGGGACTTTATCGCGAGTTGGCTTTCCTCAAAGGCCTCCAATATTTTGTCGGACACGCGAGGAGCAGTACGTCATCAATACACCCATCAGCGTCGTTTCCACTGAAACTATAGCAAACTTGTTATCCTGGATTTGAGCAGCGAAGCCATCAGCCGGAATTGAGTTAGGCTTTGAGTTGATATTATACAAAGCGGGTCTTGAGATTCAAGTTAGGGATTGGTGGTCCGGGATGCTGCTGTCTGCGAGGTACACGAAAAGCGATGCGAGTTTTTTAGAATGCCAAATACGTTGCAAAGTTGGAATTATGCGTCTAAAAATCGGCAAATAGTGGATTACCACTTCAAAGCAGGCTATTATCAACATAAGCATTGTCGGAAAGTGTACATAAGATGTGTCTTTGCAAGAGCAGCCCTTTCCACCTCTGTAATGATGTCTTCTTCCCGGTGAATACCTCGGCTTGCTATGTGATGTAATTGCCGTTTTGATTATTGCTTATGCTTATGTCCTTTATAAATATTAAATGGAGAAACGTTGATCTCGATGTCATGACCAACAGAGTACTGTTAAGATTCTACAAGTAGTCGCTCTTGATGACCTATGCATCATATTCCGTAAACTTTCCTTTGGTTTGCACGGACTGAATGCCGTTCATATCTACCCTCCGGATGACGATCTACTGTGTAGGTGGTTGCCTGTATAATGTCGTCAGGCTAGAGCGATATGCTCTCGGCAGGTTCCAGTACAGGTAGACTCCATGGCGATTCTACTTGAGCGCGGGTACTTTCTAACTGGTATCGGTCACGCGTGTATTCTTCTCAGCTGGCGCGGAATTTTATAGGTCCACGCGTCTCCGCAAGTCACGTTGGATGAAGATGTTGTCCAGCTAGAGTAAGATATGATTTGGTTAGGTAATAAGAATAATGCGGGCACCTTTATCGCCTTCCTTATTCCAGACCACCTGGTTGACAACAACTACCTCCAATTAAAGTAATACTATCACTAAACAGCTAACGACTGGTTATAATATTGCCCTTGTTGCTGTTCTAGTATAACAGCCTCCTACCACTCCCCATTATATAAAATTGTCGGGCGACGCTTCGTAACCATATCGTGAAGTGCGATTCTAAAATATCACACTTTAGTACACCGCCTAACTTGGTAAATGATCGTAGGAACTGAAAGACAAAGGCGTTATCTTATTTTCGAGGTAATTTTAAAATAAAATTTGGATAGATTTAGCCAACCCCGGGCTTACGCCCGGACAAATTAAAAAAAAAAAAAAAAATAGAAAAGTCACATTAAAAAGAGCTACTGTTGAATTGGCTGTTTATTCTTCAATCTTAAAAAAGTCCAACTGCTAGCATTGCTCGTACACCGACCAAACAGCCCCTCGAGGAGAAGTTTTGTACGGTAATGCCTGAATACCCAGGTGTCGCTGAAATCGAAGGTGCTGTCACATCTGGTAATAGGATTCTTGTTGGGTTTGTTGGATGCAGGGTCGATTTAGCGGTTTTCAACAAAGTCAGCTACCTAACCCGTCGGTCGCTTTAGCTCGTTTATGGTATTCCCCCAGACATTCAAGACAGCAAAACTGCGATGAATTAGGAACGCTACTGCCCATCTCAACGACTACATGTGCCGCTAAATGGAGGTCTGGATTTTCCTAGAGCATCCGTTCCACCCGCCCAAAGCCATTTTTAACGAGGTCGGACATTCTCAGGCTGCTGGTTGTGCATAATAGAGTTGCTGGCCAAAGTGATGCTCCAAATCTCCGAGGTAAATTGTCAGTTGCTGGTTCTTTGCTGGCACATATATTTGTACTTCACTTTGGTACCATACTGGGAGCATGATGGAATCCGTTTGTATCACCGCGGCGTCGATCGAATCTATTTAAATAGTATACGCTCCCCTATCAAATATAGATTGGCCGTCCTACAAGGCTAGTCGGTGTCAATGTGGGTTATGTAGCATGCGCTGTCTATATGTATGGCGCGCCCTGAGATCTCCAACATGCATGCGTGGCTTGCAGCATCGTGAGATGCGCATATGCATATCCAACAACTACCAGCCGCGATGAGCTTAGAAGTTCGACATGGCGGCTGGCCACCAATAACTAGGATGTCCAAGCGGAATTCAGGCGATGTGTGAGACAGTTTAGAGATCGTGACGGCGGTGTCGAGATAGCTGCATTGCGTCAGTCTATGGTCAGAAGTATCCAAACACGGAAATGCAACAAGGAAAACCCAAAGTTCTTCCTATTCAGACGCTGACCGCGCTAATATCACCAAATGAATCGCGGCTAAGCCAAATCCTAATTATTACCAATTAGGCGATCACTCTTTCGATATATGGGTCGCATTTCGGGGGTGGGTCGAAGATGGGGCACCGTTGTTTCACAGTTAGTCCCTGTGTGCCGCACTAGACACATAATTAATCAAGCTGATGACTAGACGGCATGGATACAGCACGAACTATACGGGACCAAGCTAGTGAAGCTACTAATATTCGCACCATATTTCCAGAGTAGTACCCAAATCCACTCAACACGTAATTACGTAAAGGGACTTGGAGTCACCACGAAGCAAGCTGAGTCGCCACCAAATGGTTGGGACGGTGGTAGTGGAGAACGTCGCCGTACTAAAAATTGGAGTCGCTATACAAGCGATGGAGTCGCAGAGGTTTTATGACTGCATTTTTGGAACTTGGCCTAGAGACTGGAGTCACAGCAGAAAAACGAAATCGAAGTCGCAGTTTAATGGCCTGGAGTCATAGCGCGAGTGACTAGAGTGGCAATATAGGGTAGGGAGTCGCAGTATAATTGATTAGCTAGGGTCGCTGGTAACTCGGAGTAGCCGGTGCGGCGTGCCTTTCGGTTACAGCACTCGTAATTTCGCCGCGATAATTTCAGAGAATCCAATATCCTGGGAACCATAGCTATCCTAGATTTTTCCTAAAGGGTTTTGTTGGTCAGTTGAGGACGTCGTAAAGTTCTCCTAGAGAATCATGCAGCTGTGCTGGTTTCCGCTCTATGGCTCGGAGTGGCAGCAGTTACAATACTATGATATCGACCAAGACTTCTTCAATTGCCTTACATCTTTGAGATAATGGCCTAAGATACATAAATATTACTCTAGAAATTTATCAAATTTTTATTTGGTTGTTTGGTGGCTGTCGTTGCATACTCATCTGGGGTGGGAGTTACATGGATAATGACTTTAGTTTCTCAAGTATATGTTTTCTATGGTTACAGTACCATTAATTTATGATTCGTGTTTAAGAAGCTCTAAAAATTATTTTATATTACCCACTAGCTACGATCTATCATCAAGACGACCCCACGGTATCGGCATTTATTCGATCGGTTGGGACTCGATTTCGACTTTGTGTTGTCTGGTTAGCAACGAGACCAGTCGAGACTCAATCCATTTAATAGTACACAGTACTAACGGAGCTCATGACACCGCGCGGTTACACGACTTATATTTCGACCTCAAAGCGGCTAAACATCGTAAAACTGAAAGCGTCAAGTATTCCAATCGAATGGTGTTAATTAAACTTTTCCTAGATTTATTTATTGCAGCTGGTTTGATCTATTGGAACAGGACGTTCTGGATCATTGCGTATCCATTTGGCCAGTGAAATGCTGGAGCAATGCTTTATTGCTGGCCATCTATAGGCTGACGTCTCCGCAATTTTAAGGTCTATTTTGAGGGCAGATACGATGTGTGTCGAGACACCTTTCACGATTTGGTCTTAACACCGGCTGATAAAGCTGCGGCGATCAAACTTCACGGGAAGTGCCGCTGGGCCTTGAAAATCTAGCAGTAAGGTGGCTACTAGAACTACCACTTCGTAGATTTTTTAATAAACCTATTGGAGGATAGTTTTGTCGGTCAATTGATCAACCACGTGATCTTTGGTGGTTGCATGCCTTGTCTAGGATTCAACACGATAACGGATAGGAACAGCACTGCTAACTCCACGACCAGGCGCTAGAGTCTCATGAAATTTTCCAAAGGAGATCTTCTAGCGAATTGATAACGCATTGATTTTTCTCAGATTTATTGCATTTGATTCTAGCGGTCTGCACCATGTCAAATCACAAAGTGGTTGGCCCGGCGGCGATTATGTGTGGCGGTAGTCTGGTGGTGATGTTACCGCACCAAGAACTTCACGGTTAGCAGCTGAAACATCACTAAGCCTGACTAGAACATCCTCTGAGATAAAGGCTATATATTGATTCTTCTTTAAGTATACGTTACTAATAAAGAAATTAAGTAAATTCAAATCTTAAAAAAAAAACAATAAAAAAAAAAAAAAAAAAAAAAAAAACCCCCAAAATGCGTTGTTTGTACAAAATACAACAAAACATGTGCCTTTCTTCCATGCCAAATGTTGCCTGCGAACCAATCTACCTCATTACAATATTTGTATCATCACCAAGACCATAACTATTTTGAATACATTTGTTGGAATGGGCGGGCGATTTTAACGGTTAATATACCACAAGTACTATTCCGATTCCCTACTACGCCAGCCAAATCAGCACAATGCCAGCCCCCGCCGGCTTCGACCTCTCCCCTCCCCTCTCCTCCCCAGAAGACCAGGCTCTCTGGGCCAACTTTATCCTCAAACTTCAATCCCTTTACAAGCCTCCTTTAATAGAGCTCCGTGAAGATTATATCAGCTTTTATGCTGGCAAATTTGCCAGAATCCCTTTTGACGGACAAAACTTCCTCTGTTTTAGCTTCACCATTACCAATAGTAACATCAATACTTGCAATGACGACGGCAACGACAACGATGATAATAGTGACAAGCAAAAATACAGTCATGAATTGTGGAGAGTAGCAGAAGCTGCTGAAGAATCATTTGGAAAAGAGAGAATTCATAGATGGATCGATGCGGCGGATAAGCAGAGGGTGTATAGCTGGAGAGAGGTGAAGGAGAGCGTAAAGAAGTATAAGAAGGTTTGACCCGCCCTTTCTTTCGATGATCAGAACCAGTAATAGAACAATGAGAAGATATCTGACACAGTTTCACAGCCCGGCCTTCGGCAAATATTCTCGATCCAAACTATTCCTAACAAAGGCAGAGGTCTAATCGCAACCGTTGACATCCCCATCGGCACCCGCATCCTCGCTGAATCCCCCTTATTCACCCAAACCTCTTTCACGCTCCTCGAAACCCTTGAAGAAACCTTGAAAGCCAAAGTTTCTCATCTTACCCCGCTCCAACAATCCCAATTCCTCGCTCTACACAATAAATACACGGCCCCCTACCCTCTTTACACTGGTATCTTCAGGACCAACGCCCTTCCCTGTGGCGTTGACTCCCCCGTTGGTGCCGTTTACCCCACTATCTGTCTTATGAACCACGACTGCCTCCCAAACACAACCCATTTCTGGAACGAAAACATTCAGCAGGAAACAATCCATGCCACCCGGTTCATCCCTGCTGGCTCAGAACTCACAATTTCCTACGCTACCTCGGATCCCAGAGATAGCCGTCGTCAAAAACTCCAAAACTCCTTTAATTTCCTGTGCACTTGCTCTCTCTGCTCTCTCTTACCGTCGGAAATTTTCAAAAGTGATACCCGCCGTGGTAAAATCACCAACCTTGACTCCCAGATTGGTAACGGGGACAGAGTAATGAACAACCCTACAGATTGTCTGCAAGCCTGCCACACAGTATCCGAACTGCTCAAGGAAGAATACCCGGGCTGCTATCAACCATTACTAGCAAGAACTTATTATGATGCTTTTCAGATCTGCATTACTCATGGAGATCAAGCCCGTGCTACTGTGTTCGCGGGGAGGTTATATGATATGAGAATACTGTGCGAAGGGGAGGATAGTCCGGAAACGGAGAAGGCGCAGAGGCTGAGGGAAAACCCGGAGGGACATAGGAACTTTGGCGCATCGAGAAGATGGAAGAAGGGAAAGGGGATGGTGCCGAAGGGGTTGGACGAAAAAGAGTTTGAGAAGTGGTTGTGGAAGCTGGCTTGAAGATGAAGTCTCCTCATGCAGATGTGTTTTTAGTCGCCTTTTGCCACAATTCAAATCAGCTATTTAGTTAAGAGATTTGAAACATGATAGTGATAGCTCCATATTTCTGACAGTTTATACATGCTTATCAGGTTATAGATACATGAAATCAGAAGTCAGGCTTGTTTTTCCTCTGTCAAGACCTTTAACGTTGGTATTAAGCATCACCTCAACTCACTAGTGTATTACATTTTTTTAACCATAAAGACTGCTAGTATAATTACTTGATATCTTTTGTATTTGGCTAGTTGCCTCTAGACCAAACTGTCCCAATCCTATTGGTACAGAGAATGTGAAGAAAACATGACATCGTTCGGATATTAGGTACAAATGCATTATTAGCCAATACAGGGTAGCAGCCGGTAGTAGTCGGCATTACCGAAGATACCCTGTTCTGACCCCACTTGGTTGTTGCGTGGTGGACCTTTGTACAACGACGTTGGCAACATTTAATATCTGAACAGATGCGGAAACTCTGCAATGGTCTCTCACTACATTATTTTATGGCATCTAGTAAACGTGAAACACCAAAGCAAATTTACTCGAGCATACGAGGCCACTTTAGTGTATCATCTGCGGCAATGGGACCTGAAAGGCATGCCGAAAGTCTCGAACTCCCCATCTACCCAACGCCTCGGCCAGGAACAATTCACGACGAAAGCCCCCGATTTCTTGAACCAGGCCCTAATGATCATGCCGCTACCAGCCAAACTTCACGCCTACGAAAGGCACTTATGACGTTCCAACTTTCCGGTATTAACTTTGCTTTCAGTGCAGCTAATGGCTTAGTTATCATTGGCCTTCCGAAGATGACGCAAGAGCTCAACCTCCCGGAGTCCCTCGCTTTTTGGCCCGCATCAGTTCCTGGTTTGACTACAGCATCAACCTTACTGCTAGCAGGCTCTATAGCAGATGTTATAGGCGCCAAATTGATAGACTTAATTGGGTGCCTAATGAGTGGTGCCTTTATGCTTGGATGTGGCTTTGCTCGTAAGGGCGAGGAAATTGTTGCATTAAGGGCATTGCAGGGAGTCGGAATAGCACTCCATTTATCTAGTTCAGTATCTCTCGTGACGCAAAGTGTTCCTCGGGGGAAAGGGCGCAATATCTCTTTCGCTTGTCTCGGATTAAGCCAACCGCTTGGGTTTTCATTCGGTCTTGTCGTTGGCGGCAGCCTGGTTGACACAATAGGCTGGCGGGCTGGCTGGTATCTTTATGGGTGTATCACCCTGCTGCTAGCCACTCTTGGGTTCTGGTCTTTGCCTAGCGTTTCTAGAATCGGGGTCCTACGGAGCTCGATGCAAGATTTCAAGTCCAAAGTTGACTGGGTGGGCAGTCTCCTCGCTTCAGCATTCATGGCCTTTCTTTCCTATTTTTTAGCGTACGGACCTTGAAAACAATTTCCACTACCGCAACCACAAGCTGATATCTCGGATTTGTTCTAGAATTTTAAGCACTGATGTATACCGAATCAAAGAACCAGCGACAGTCGTATTTCTCTGCCTTGGGCTCCTGGCTTTACCGCTCTTCGTTGGCTGGGTACACCATCAGTCGAAAAAACAACGACCAGTTCTGATACCAAATTCCTTCTGGAGCAACTCCACCTTCTCCAGCATTTGCATCACAATATCTTTATCTTTTGCTGTCCTGAGTGCGTTGGAACTTTTTGCCAGTCTTTTGTAAGTTAAACACAAAGAACTTAATCTAAGTGTTCCTAAATACGCTGACACCATTCCAGTTTCCAAGAAATTCAGCACCTATCAGCATTACAAGCTGGCGTTCGGATTCTACCTAGCTTAATAGTTGGCACGATCCTGAATTTCACCACAGGCCTTTTTGTGCACAAAGCCCCGGCGAATTGGATCATTATCATAACATCCCTTTTGACTGCAGGCGCACCACTCCTTATGGCAATTGTAAAACCACAGTGGCCATACTGGACTAACGCATTTATCGCCCAACTTCTTATGCCCATTTCATGTGATGTTCTCTTTACTGTAGGGCTTATTATCATTACGGATATCTTTCCGGAAGATAGACAAGCTGTTGCTGGGGCGGTGTACAGTACAGCATCACAGTTCGGACAGGCGTTCGGCCTAGCAATCATGCAAGTCATCTCGACACTCGTGGCAAAAGAATATGGTAGTATGAACCGTGTTACTGCACTCATGGAAGGCTATAGAGCAAGCTTCTGGACCATGTTTGCTTTCATGATTTCATGCGCGGCTGTCGGAGGGATAGGTCTTCGCAAAACTGGCAAAATTGGATTGAAGCAGGATTAAAATCATCACAGTAATATATATGGAGATCTCGAGAAACTAAGATATGCTGACACTTAGAACTTAACTGCTACCCACCTGGTTGGGGACAATCCGTTTACAGTTAGCAAATATCGTATAGTGTAATGCTTACTTACACTGTTAGCAGTCTTTAGGTCCATATGGCATAAATTTCATTACTCACTATTGCCAATAGATGTGCGCATCTCTTCTTCTAGTGGCAGATATGTCTGGCAGTCGCCTCCCATCCGTAAATAGTACTGTATCTGATCAGCGCTAGAATTTGTTTACAGTACATGAATTAATGCGGCCTAATGAACCGCGCCAACAATAGCGCCTCTGGCCCATAAATGCATATGCATTGTCCGTATTTCTGGATCTGCCATCAAAAAGTCTTTTGTTATCGGGCGAAGGCCTATGAAACAAACAATATGGAAAGATCCGTTGCACGTTGTTAATAATTTGCTTTGTGCCTAGACCTCAGCCAATAATCATTCGGATTAATACAGATATTAGAAAACACGGATGTGCTAATACATCCTAAATGCCCGCATTTCTTTAACTTTCCAATAATGACCTATCACCGATAGCTTTTATGGCATATGACTTCATAAGTTTCTACCCGTTTCCGAAAAGATGTATATATGGCAATCCCGAAACTCAAGCACCTGCACAACAATACATAACATGTTTTTTCTTCTTTTTTTTAAAAAAAAAAAAAAAAATTAAATAAAGCAAATGAACCTTTAGTTCAGAGTACTCTTGGCAAAGAACGAGAATAAGAGGCTCTAGGCGCAAGCCCTCTAATAGAAGCTCGGAAAACGCGCCTGATTTGTCCAAGTTTGGGAAATATAGGGATCATCCGGCATTAACAACGGTATCTCGATCCTCACACCCGTCAGTCGGATGCAAATATACCTATAAATTAGGCAGGAATGGTTCGAAGGGATATATCCAGTTGGCCGAGAGGATGTATTGAAATTGGTTTGGCCAAGTATAACGGGGTGAAAATCGAGCATGCCAATGCTTTTCCTTGGATCTATATTTAGGATCCCGCTGTGCTGGGTATGCCTTGATGGCGGGCTTGAAGTATGTGATAACTCCCAATATCTCGATCTTTTACGAATCTCAACTCTCGATGAGCGCTATTATTGACGGCCCGACCTAGTATTTATTCGTTGATATCGATTGTTATTTCGAAGATAGTGGCGACTTACTTCTAGTGAAGTTTTTACCTCGTCAGTGTTGCGACATCGACGCTGTACTTATTAATGAGAGACCCCAATTGTCAGCGCCTTGGGCATCATTGCTGGCCAGGCCGCCCTTTGGTCAATCTCAGTTCAGCTATTTGAAGTATTAACCCATCTCAAAATCTCGAATACAGCTTCTTTTCGAACCCATCTAGGGCACCAGGTTTTCTTTTTCTTTTTCCAAATATCTACTAACTAAATAACCGATCTAAATTGATCCAGTTACACGAAGAAAATCCTATCTAGGTGGCCTACTTGGAGCACATCGGTGTGTTGCGTTGCAGGTTCGAATTTGAATGCCACGGCAGATTTCAATTTGCCTGCTTCCGGCAAGGAATATCAGTAATCTCACGACCCTGGTGCCTGATGAACGAAATGATGATATAAGAGACCTGCGCCGGATGCTGTTCACCAGGCCGAGCTAACATCGTGATCCAACGTGGCATGCGCTGCTCGTGGCTGCCCTTGGCAATACCCATCCAGGAATCTGGCCCGCAAAATTTTCAACATGCCGATATTTAATTTGCGCGCCGTCACGCGGTCGTCCTCAGCTCCTTCCCACGATGTAACGCCATGGACCCCAAATTTAGCAATGTTCACTCGAGAATGCGACCTAGATTTCTGCTAACCCTTGCATACCGAAAGAAGGTGGCAAACCTTCCCTCGCTTGTCGGATTCCAACGAACAAAGGAGAGCGTTGCGTCACCAGCCTTTTTTCTCTTGCATGCGGAGCGCGGAGTAATTATAAGAAGGCGACCCTCAGCTGCCATAACTACGTTCACCAACTTTTCAGTAGTATCAATACTTGTCACTCGTTCGGAAAATCGACAGGTTCTTTCGCCATGAAATTTCTAAACACAATTGGCGCTCTGGCTACGGCCATGATGCTCCTGCCGGCCCAAACACTCGCCGGCCAATACAAGGGCTTTAGCATGGGAGCTAACAAAGCGGACGGAGGATGCAAGACACAGACAGATTGGAGGATAGACTTCCAAACGATCAAAGGTTGGGGGAAGGGTTTTAATGCTGCGCGACTATACGCCTCAAGCGATTGCAATAGTAAGGCTCTTAACACCGCATCCAAATGGTGACGCCGGCATGTGCTGACTCTGGTCCAGCAATTATGAGAGCCGCTGCTGCTGCCAAGAGCACCGGCTTCAAGATTCTCGTCGGTGTTTGGGCGACCGATATCAACCACTTCAACGCTGAGAAAGTTGCCCTCGAGGCTGCAATTCGAACACATGGTTGGGACTGGATTGCAGGTGTTAGTGTGGGCTCCGAGGATCTCTACCGCAAAGATATTTCACCCCAACAGCTCGCTAACCAAATCTACGACGTTCGGGGAATGGTCCGCTCTCTAACAAGAAACGCAAATATTCCGGTATGGCGATTTGGATTGAAACTTTATCTCTAAATTTCTCGAGATCTCCTAACGGTGTCATTTTAGGTCGGTCACACTGACACATGGACGGCTTGGGTTGACGGTGCCAACGACGTCGTCACTAGGGCCTCTGACGTTGTCATTACCAACGGTTTCCCTTACTGGCAAGGCGTTCCTATTAGAGATACCATAAAATTGAAAACCTTCCAATGGTCATACTGGGATACAAAACGTCGCGTCGAACAGATCAATCCAAAAGCTATGGTGTGGGTAGGAGAGACTGGTTGGCCAACAAAGGGCCCCAATTTTCCTAACCCGGCCGGAGGCGGTGCGGCACCGGCCACAACCAACCTCAAGAATTACTACGCTAGCGTTGCTTGCTGGTTGTGGCCTAAACCCGACGTCAGTGCTTTCTGGTTCACAGCCTTTGACGCCCCAACAGCAAACCCTGAAGTCGAGAAATACTTTGGAATAGCGGATTCGAAGCGCAATTTGAAGTTTGCATTGCCATGTTAAACACGAATTTACGAGCATATTATAATCATCGCATTCTTAAGGCGTCAGTTTGATTTATGTGTTTCGGCGCTTAGAGCCATTCGGCTGTAGAATAGCACTCCCCCGCGCAGATTTTATTATAATTTAATCGAAAAGTGCATTTTAAAAAAAAAACGAACCCATCCCGTTCATTTGGAGGCAGTTGTTCTGATCTGCCTCACGAACTCCTCATACTCGCGTGGATGGAAGCGGTAGCAACCAACATGATTTCCTCCTTCAAAGCCTAACTTTGAAACTTTCCAACCTCTCTCCTCAGCTTCATCTGCATGTTGAACAATGTCTTCCCATCCCACCATAATATCCCCCTTGCAGTACGCGTAACCGCGCACGCCCCCTTCCGAGACCAAAGTTTCGTCGTTCAAGGTTCTCCTCATCCTAGATATTGGATCTTCCATACCAATAATCATAGGAGGGAGGTAAACAGCGATGAAAAATAAATAAACTACTGGATAGAGTATCGTTTTGACAACCTGGTTCCTGATGACCTCCATAAACGCATTCACTCCTTTTGTAAGAGCCGAAGGAAATTTGGTCCCGCCAGGTGCGGAGTCGATGATCATCGCGGACACGGGCATTGCACTTCCCACTTGATATCGGTAGTGAGCAAGGAACTCTGAGAATCCACTCGTCCCACCGTTAGAAAACGTATGTGCGAAAATCTTGGGACTCTCGGGGAGGGCCTTGATGATATCGAAGACAAGAGGGTGCGAAATTCGAAGAGAATTTGTGTAGCCGAACCAGGAGGCGGCTGTAGATCTCACAAAGACTATGGGAACACCCGGCTGCAGGTATCGGTGTAACTGGACGAATTTGACGAGATGTCGAGGTGCTGCATTCATCCACCCCCAGATCATCACGAGATCGTATTGTATTCCGTCAGGATTAATCGGGGTATCACTTTGTGTAGGTCCAGGGCCTGGAGGCGCTGGGTTCCCAGCAGAATAGTATAGCAGGGGCGTCAGGGTCTCGAACCCCAGAGAAGATAGTGAAGGTGTTACCTCCATACCTGATCGGCCTTTGGTTGTCAGTTTGAGGGGTAACAGAACAGCTGGAACAACGTCCACCAGAGATTCTGGAATGTTTTTGAAATGGGGCTGAAGCAATAATAGGTGCCAGTAAAATCAGGCCGTGAGGGCTATTACAGACCAGAATGCGCGAACATCTTTTTTTCTAAAAAAAAAGGAAGATTAGAAGACTCCATTCGCCATTCTCGCTCAACTATCTTGGAGCCAAGCCAAATGTCAATTCAAGTCCGGAAATGCAACATCGTACAACACGACCTCACGATCGGACCTTGTTGAAGTTCTGGACACACGTATATATATTCGGTGTTGGTGGCCGATTCCATCATTACTTACACACCCCAGCTTTACAGCATATCCTATCCAAATATTAGACAAACATAAAATCCTCCTTCCAAAGCTAGTTCAATATCCCTTACCAGATCATACTAAATAGAGTTCGTATCCAGTTTACGAGACCAGCTTTATTAACGTAAAGTCTGTAACTACTGCTCCGCTTGGGCTCAGTCCTAACCCTTTGGGGAGGAAAGCACCAAGAGTAACCCGGTTCCGAAATACAGGCGTTCAGTAGCTCCGGACCTATAATTTCTTCTTAACTCATTCTTAGCATGTGTATTATCAAGAGGGATTACTAGCATCGATATGCTACCGCTAGTTGCCGTTATACTCGATATATCGCATGTTTCTTTCGGCCGTTAGTCATGCCGATTATCCTGCACTTTTACAATTGGTTCACCGTTTTGAGGTGAATATTAATGTTCTTATGTGCACTCTATATGTCGACTCATATGGTGATAACTTAGGGAGGCTAGCCAGGTCTCCAAGTGCAGAGCTCCAGGGGCCTCTACAGAAACTGCATGGAATAAAACGTTCGAGCTCATCTAGTGGGAATCTCAGCTATTACTGGACCGTGCTTCTCTCTAGTCATACCTGGCTATCGATCCCTAAGAGAAAGGACGAGCCATTGATTCAAGATACTGACACTGGTGGTATTGGGCTCTATCAGAGCGTTTGAATATCCTTCCCCTGGCCAAAATTAATGACTTTAAACGCTTTAGACCTCGAGACTAGCTTTAGGCGCAAGAAATTAGTTCTAAATGGGGCTCGTGCAGAAGGGTTCATGTGTGTACCCAAAACTACACTCAGAATGACCATGGTTTGTAGCTAACCTGCAAAGCCCAAAGGTATATAACGAACTCACCACG
The DNA here is from genome assembly GCA_036872755.1 of Orbilia blumenaviensis. Lineage (NCBI taxonomy): Eukaryota > Fungi > Ascomycota > Orbiliomycetes > Orbiliales > Orbiliaceae > Orbilia > Orbilia blumenaviensis. Next base: position 67,368 of record JAVHNS010000001.1, read on the forward strand.
CCAACAGACCGATCCCGAAGGGAACGAAGATTAAATAATAATTAAGCTTAGGAGATGTGTTTGTAGCAGTTAACTCTAACCGCAAAACCATATGCCAAAGGTGCTAAGCCAAAAGGCTGTCCGCGTCCTTCTATACCTAAACTACCTAGGTACCTTCTCTACTACATGTCTGACACCCCCTAAAAAAAATTCAAATATTTATGTAAATATAAAACCTCATCATGATATCACCACAATAACCAACACTCCAAATATTAAAAATTTAATCATTATAACCAGTACGTAATAATTCAATATTACTCTTGAATAATTTAAATAAATCATAAATCAAATTTAATTTACAAAACAATAATAATTTGGGTAAACAAAGAGTCTAAAAATTGAACCCCAATGCTTAACAGAAAATAGCCTCTTAAACCAAAAGTCTATCCGCGTTATTCTATGCCTGAACTGATCTCCATTATATGCCTGACACGAGGTAGCAAACTCATAGCTAGCTTTCCGCATGTACATATGTGTTGCACTATATAGGCTAGTTTAAAATATTGGGCCGGTGATGTTCAAGCATCACGTGGCTTTCTTAACAATATATTAATGTTCGAAGACGCGGGCTGGATAATGGGTATGGCCATGGTAACTACTGCAGTCGAGAATCGGTTGCCGGCAATGTCAAGACTCCAACGAGTCGTGCGACACGCAATCCAATTTGGAATCCCTGCCCCATGTTTGCGATAGGCAAAAGAGGTAAGCAAGCCAAGAAGGCACAGAACTACAGCCAAGCCGGAAGCTGAGAACCGAACAGAATGTGGGAAATTAGCACTTGGTAGACACCATTGAAACCTGAGCTTCAGTTGCAATATTCTAAGGGATACAAATGAAAGTTATGCGTCCGATCAGCTTTGCATAGCGGGCTTCCGACCAGTCTGTCGTATAATATTATCAGCTAGTTATTGCGGGACCTCCTATTCAACCAAATACCTCTCTTTCTCGGCTCTCAGTTCTGAATTTGAGTGCCCGGAATAAGATGATGAACCCTTCAGACTTCCCATCTAGCTCCCCACTTCGACCGCTTGACTATCCATGCGGATGACATCTTGGCGGCTTCTTACATGATAATCATTTCCCTTTTTTAGGCTAAGGGGCACGCGACGCAATGCCGTTTCAACGATCTCTGAGGTCTTGGGGCGGGCAGGGTTGATAAGTCGAAAATATGATATCCAATCGGTGCCTCTCCTGACATTTCGAAATTCGGATGCCTTTTCCCTCAAGTTCTGGCAACATCCTCTTTGCGCTTTCCAGCTCCTGATAAAACGAACAGGTTATTCCTAAAAATTTTATTTTTTATATACCGCAGGACTCGTATAGTATTATTTCCCCCCATGAATCAATTCATGAATCAGGACCATCTACCAACCTCTGAAACAAGGCCTCTGTTCTTCTCATGTTGAAATCTCCTTTTTGGTCTGTCGCCTCTCTCCACCTATCGTTGGTGTGCTTTTCACCTCTGATCGCTATAGCCATCTACAATCTAGTGGTTTTGGGTATTAGTTATATACCATCTACTCCTTTTATTCCGCCCTAGCTCGGCTGGCTGTCTCCAGTTTATCGACCCGTATCCGCCAAACGATTATCCCCTTCCTCCTCCATTTTTGAGACGCTTCCGATAATGGATTTCGAAACTGGACGGCCTAAATTCGAAAATGAATCATCAGGCTTGTCACCGCCGCTATCCAAATTGAGAAGTTCTATTCAACATTTACACCACTACATTTCCCACAAGTCCCAGCAAGCCCTAAATTTTCTCCTCGACGTTGACATCCGATTCAGATCAGACTATATCCTACTATCACGATCGTTACGTTCAGCTCCTGAAGTGTCTCCACCAAGGAATTACAGAAAGCTACTGTTATTAATTTTGTTGTCCACATGGGGACTTGTCGTTGGAACATATGGAGTCTACGTATATGATGGGATAGATATCCTACCCAGCTCGAAATCTTGGGGGCGAGAAGAAGTTTCTAAACTTCTCGGGCCGGACTACCCTGTTGGAAAGATTATTTCCTCGTCCGAATGGAGCACTTTCAGATTCGGGACCGTAAACATACCCGCGCCGCCACCAGAACCCCCTGGATCAACAGTGAAAAAGGTCCAGCCTCCCACTGACTGGTTGAACTGCGGCGCAGCGAAGAAGTTTGCAAAGTCGCTACCTGAAGTCACATTTGTTCCGTTTGAAGAAGCCCTTGAGTATAATGGCGAAGGCCAGGATATTGATTGGTTGAATGAATGGCTTACAAATGGCCAAATCAACAACGTTAATCTAAGACCAAAGTCACATCTGATAGATGTTATATATACATGGGTAAATGGAAGCTCACCGGCTTTCCATAAGGCGAAACAGGCTGTTGAATCTGAAAGCAGATTAATTAATATTCCCGGTTATGCAACCGATACTCTAAATCGTCACCGAGACTGGGATGAGCTGCGATATAGTCTGCGGGGTGTCGAGACGTTCCTCAATAGAGATGATACTGGGGAGTTAAGAACGCCCAAGGTCATCGGTAAGATTAGCATCATAACGACCCGGCACAATGATGGGACTGGAGACTGCCAGACCCCACTATGGCTTAATACGACTCATCCCGGAGCGCCAGAGATTATACCTCAAGAATCACTAGTGTCACCAATGCTAATTGATACCTGCGCCAACCAAACATTTTCCTCTTGTGCTGTCGAGGCCCGTCTCGACCGTCTCCAGTCCGATAATGATAAGGTTATGATCCTCAGCGATGATATGTTCCTTTCGAGTCAACACTCGGCCGCCGATATCTACTCCCCCCTCTACGGCCTTCCCTTTGTATTCGAATACACTTGGCCACATTTCACGATCGACTACCCGCCTGCGTTTGGACCCCTCGAGTTCCGTTTCGGTGAACACCCGTATCTTTATCTATGCGCATATCTTCTTCATGTGAGGTTCGGCTGGGAGTATCGATCTTATAATAAACATACGGTCCACTCCCTTTCAAGAACCATCATGCGAGAGCTCAGGTCTACATTTCCATCAGCATTCGAACTTAGCAGCGCACAAAGGTTTCGCGGAGAGAGCCCCTCAATTCACTTGTGGTTCCTTTTCGACTGGTATGTGATCGAAAGGCATCGCGAAGCACTGATTTGGAGCTATCTTTTCGGGAAGCTTCAAGCAGATGGGTCGAAAACATTGAATATCAAAAGACTTCGCGCAAGGCTATTAGCTATCGACACCTCAACAGAGTTTTTCCGGACTTCGCTTTTGTCGGAAAAGGTACAATCAGCTTACAAAAATGCAGATATCGAGACGAATATCGCATCTCATTTTCTGTGGAGCAGTGCTGATGGGCCTGTGTGGCTTTCAGCGGAAAGCGAGAGAGATATTGCCCGCAGGCTTGACGAGGCTCTACTTCATAATACTACCTTCGATGAAGCACGTAAGTTAGCACCGTGCCAGATGAAGACGGAATGTTTCGAATTTGCTGGTATCAGCTCCGATGATATACCTACAGAAGTGATTTTCGATCGGTGGAGAAAAACGGAGCGGGGGTGTGGAGATTGCATGATTAATGCTTTACTACGAGCGTCAGGCCCAGTGGGGTTGAGTGCTTTCCTCTCCACAGTGCCCAGTAAAAGGAGAATTTCCCTGCAATCAATATACCGTTATTCGCACACATTTTCGAGAGTCGATGCCCGCTACGGAATGATGGAAAGCCCACAAATGGTGAAGAGTCTAACCGAAGAGTGGTCCACCCAACGCCCCGCCGAAGTCTGCTTCAACGATCATTTCCTCTCCGATAAACCTAGCGAAATACAAAGTTTTGCTGAGGTAGCAAAAGGTAAACTGTAAAATCAAGGTTATCATGGATTGGTTTAGATTTCTAACGATATTTTACTAGACTTTTTTGAGAGGTACTTCTCCAGGAAGAACGAGTATGAGCTTTGAACCACCTCTTTCAAGACTGACATTGTTTGGCTAAGGCCATGGTCATTTGCTATTTTATAAAACCCACAGCATACTTAGACTATTTGGTGACAGTCCGAGATCGTCTGTATCGTTGTCTTATCAGTAACTTCTTGTGAATTTTTATAACATAAAAATTAAAATAATTGAGGCTAGGGAAAGATTCTCAAAGACCGAGGCCATAGCCGCATATACATATGAAAAAGCCACTACCGCCGATCGGTTGTGTTATCTAGTAGTGGCAACACTGGCATTATCTTGATACCATGCACGATTTTTATTTCGGGTAAAAAAATCACCCGCACACTCAACTCAAACTGGATATCTTTTCCGCATTCAATCGCGTAGGGGAATGTCGAAGCAACTTATACTGACAGGTGCTCAACTTGATCACCAGCTCTGTATAAGATCCTAGGAAAATCCGAAATACTGCCTGACTACCCGCATACCCGCAGTAACTAGTTAATTATTTTGGTACTTGGCCTAGCCAACAAGTTCGCATTGCCTATGCAACATGACAACACCGCGGTACCGAAGGTAGCCTTATAAAGAGGAAACTCTCCCGGGTGCACATGTTAGCGGATCTCCAATTGTATGGTTTACATCTTGGTATACACCAATTTCAAGTAAATTTTGGCGGCCACAGATATATACTCGATGGCTTGGGCAGTCATATACGGCGCAATTCGCGATATTCGTATACATCTCTACGGTGCATAATGCAACTAGTCGAGTCCGTTAAATTATCTCCGCCAGAACACCTCTGGACGAGGTAAAACTGAAAATTACAAAGTAGATATGCGGAATATCCGAGCACCAGATTTAAGTGCATATATAATGCTTACAGGCGTCCATGTACAGCGGTAAGATTCGTGCTCAGGGCTGCCTAAATTCCTCAGGCGGCGTCGTCGTCTATGTCGCTGAGCCTATCAGCATTAACAAATGGTCTAACACAGCAAAACTTTCCCAGTAGGTTGAGGCTTTGTCCCTTTATCCCTTTATTAGCGCAGACTAAACAGAAAAGCGTACCAGTATCTTTCCTTCAATACCAAAGTAAAATTCTAGGTTTTGTCCTATTTGCATGCAGCTTGTTCCTATTCTTGGAACCCGTGCCACATTCTTGCAGAACTTGAGCGCATTAGATTGGCTGGATAATCCAGCGCGCGTCTTCTCGTACTGGCCGCCAAACGCCTCTCCCCTTAATTAATTAATTAATTAATTGAAAAAAGTTGAATTCTCCACATCTATCTTAAGATCTTCTGCTCGGGTACAAGTTCGTCAACTGACAGAATGATTCGAGTCAGCTTGGTGGGGAGGGGACATTCAAACCAAGCGCTTCATCATCGCAAGTGCATGTCTTAGTTAACTAGTTTCGCTGTCATATTGATTTAAAGGCCCTGGAAATCCTCACTCTACCAGACGAAAACTTTCGAACATCCATCATTCTATAAAATTTATCCCAAACTTTGAAGACTGGCTGCTTCATACCCTAACTGTTACTATTTCATCTTCAATCTCTTAAATCGGATTCTCAGTCGACTAGTCCTGGACCGCAAATTTGAACAGTTCATCCACAAGTTGAAAATTCGATATCAAGTATCTCCAGAACCACACTCATACAAAAGATGTACGGTGCCAAAAAAATGGCATCCACAGGAGAGCGCCGTAATGGGTCCCTTCGATCTCCTCAGCCAAAAACCCCCTCCTCAAAGGCAAGGAAACACAAGCCAGTCGCTCCCACGTCGCCGACATTCTCAGATACTAGCGATAATGAAGATGATGTAAGCAACGACGAGGAAAGTTCTCATGAATCACTAAGCTCCACTTCTTCACCTCAACTTGAAACGGAAGAGTTTGGTATAAGAAATTCTGATCAGGTAATATCTTCTTGGGCAAAAAAGGCTTCGGGGAAACTGTTAGAACTAACGTATTTGATCCAGAGATCAAAGTTCGGCAATCCACCTCAGGTCATTATCCCGGAGGACGTGATGGGAACGGAAAAGCACCGAAGACTCCTTGATAAAATTGACAAATTGAGAGAGCTCGGCGTCAACAAGATCCTGGCATTGCCACAGGTACGACTCAACATCTACTTCTAAGACCTACCACTCTAAAAAAATCTTTAGCTCGTTGTCACCGGAGATCAAAGTTCTGGTAAATCATCAGTCTTGGAAGCTTTAACCAGAATTCCATTTCCAAGATCATCAGGCCTATGTACACGCTTCGCAACAGAGATATGCCTTCGCAGATCGATATATTCCAAACCAGTCATCATAACGATAAAACCGGCTGTACCTCGCCATTTGCTGAGTGAGGAACAAAGAATTGCAATAGATGCATTCAGGAAGCTCGTGCCTGAAGACGAACTCACGTCTGAGAAATTCTTGGAAGTGCTTAACGAAGCCAGTGATGTTATGGGAGTTCCACAGCCCGGCCACCGGCCTGATACCTTAAAGAGCGATAAAAGAGGCTTCTCGGACCATTTACTTTCTTTAGAATTATCTGGCCCGCAGCACGCGCAATTCTCGGTAATAGATTTGCCAGGCCTTATAAGGTAACTAGCCTTCCTTGACCAAGCGATTCCAGCCAACAGCCACTCGCTCTCTAGACTAGTTCTTGAATATCTTCCCTGCAACACCAGTACTTAACAGAGGAAAACTAATGCGCTTACAGATCAGTAGCAAACAAAGAGCGACGCGACGATATCCAACTAATCCGAGAAATGAATGTTAAGTACATCAAGGACGAACGAAGTATAATCCTGTAAGTGAAACTATACTGCGAACGGCCCCGACAATACAATTAACGCGAAGGATCCAAGGGCCGTTCTGAGCGCCAATGTAGATGCGGCAAACCAGGAAGTTCTACAGCTAGCCAAAGATGCAGATAATGACGGGGAGCGAACCCTCGGTATCCTAACAAAGCCCGACCGGGTTGACACAGGGGCTGAGAGTGAGGTGATATTCATTCTTTTCATGAATCCATCTTTGAGTTTGTGGCCCGAAACAAGCTGATAAGTGGAGTTTAAACATGAACCAGGTTATTAATACGGCAAATAACAAAATATACAGACTCAATCTTGGGTACTTTGTGGTTCGCAATAGAGGTCCCTCTGAAATGGAACTTACGGCCCAGGACCGTGATGAAATGGAACGTGCCTTTTTTACTCAGGAGCATCCTTGGAATACACTTCCGAAGGACCGAGTCGGCGTGGCTTCATTAAAAGAGTATCTAGGGAAACTAATTTACGCGCGAATCCGCAATGACATACCCCAGGTTCAGTCCGAGATTGAGCAAAAGATAAAGGATTCAGAGAAACGGCTCAACAATCTGGGAAGCCCAAGAGGGTCAGCTTCCGAACAACGATTCTTTCTTACTGCAGTGGAGGTGAAGGCGAGAGAAATAACAAATGACGCCTTCAACGGGCGCTACCAGGACCCTATGTTCAGGCAATCAAAGGCCTTACGGTTGCGTCAACAAGCTAGGGCTCTGAACCGGGAATTCGCTGAGGCGTTCATCAAGTACGGTAACACACGGGCATTCTCTACGGCTCTTGATCCTGGAAACAGGGAGGAAGGAAAAGGTGGTAGGTATCAAAGGGATGGTACCTTTGTACCAAATCATCGAGAAGACTATGAAATCCTTCAGTGGATTCAAGACCAAGAAGAACAGTCGCGAGGACCAGAGTTACCAACTTTATCCAGCGCATATATTCATTCAACACTTTTTCACGAAATTACTGAAAACTGGGAACCTATTGCTGGGTATTATTTTGAGCAAATCAAGGATATAATCAGAAAATTCCATGTTGCTGTCATGGGGGAGACTTGTTTCGATGAGCACGTTCGCCAAAAACTTTCCAACAAGCATAGCGAGAAAATTTTCGAAATGATGGGGGATGCTGAGAAAGAACTCAAAGAGATGATCGCTGCGGAAAGAACATCAATTCTTCAGACAGAAAACCCAGATTTCATAAACAATGCAGATGCCTTCGACGATGGGAGGCTAATGACGACGCTTGAGTCAGTGCCTGACGAGACACCCCAGGGCAACAAAACACCACCGCCGCCTACTGAGATCAGGAACAGGGTTCTTCGTAATGTCCGCACAGCAATCAACGCCAATCAAAAGAATAGTAAAATCATTAACATTCACGACGACCTACGTGCCTACTATCGGATCGCCCGACGAAGAATTGTGGATAGCATCATTATCCAGATTTTCGAGCGAAAAATCATGCGAAAGATTCTGGACCTTTACAGTCCGGAATGGGCCGGCACCCTTACAGACACAGAACTTGATAGTCTGGCTAACGAACCTCGAAAGATTACCCAAGAACGACAAGATCTGGCACAAAGCCTCAAGACCCTAAAGCTAGCCCTTTTCACTCTTGAATAAAAGGTTCTATTCCAGGGATTGTGGCGGTCTAGAAACATCAAATATTGATTGGATTCTGTTTGAGGGTAATTGGGGGATATTTGATATACCTAGAGTATTATTTAAACGCTTAGACGCATGGCGGCGTGGGATGGGTGTATATATAAATAAGATAACTGCCTGTACAGCCTTTTCTTTCAGTTGACATGAACCATATTTTCTGACGGATTTCTAATTTTATTATAATAGCATAGTCAGTAATTGAGTAAGTACCAAAATGTGACTGGTGAACTTGACTGTTCCGATGGTGAGCACTACCTCGAGCTCCAGTTCAACTTGGCCGGACTCATACAGTACACCGTTTGGGAGTTTGTTCGATTGCAAAGAAAAGCCTTGGCGCGCTTCAGGTGCTGGGATCGGAGTTATAGATTGATGATGTTTAGGCGGGTTCGCGGACCGTTCACAAAACTAACCGGGAGGATGGTAAAGGATCCGATCTAGCTCAAATGAAACCAAGAGCCATGTAGAAGCGAAGGCTCTTATTAAAAGGAAGGAGATGGAATTGGTATCGTCTTGAAGTCAGAGATCCACATCTACTTATAAATCTTGTTTAGGCGCATCCCATTTCGAATCCGTGCAGTTCCTGTTTTAATCATCCAATCCTGCAAAATCTCTGTTACTTGTAGCTAAGCTTCAAAAATGCGTCTGTCGGTCATAGCTCTATCACTGGGTTCGCTTGTCGCGGCCCAGAGTGGGCCTTGGGGGCAATGTGGTGGTGTTGGTCAGTAAACCGAAATCTCTTGAGCTCCAGCCAGCCAGCCAATCGTATGGAGCCGGAGTGCTGCTGGAGCTCTGCCGCTCGATAGTTGAGAGGGCAATATTAACTTTTGCTCAGGCTGGACCGGCGCAACTACTTGTATATCCGGGTACTTCTGTTCGGTTTTGAATCCATGTGAGTGTTCAATCGACTATTGCATTCGAATTCTATTTCGGCACCGTTCCGTGAACCTGTAGCCCAGTCAAATTGCATACACAAACCCCCAGCCTCGCTTCTCTGATATCAACGATACTAGTATACTTCTTGATGCTGACTTGTTTTAATTATAACCAGACTACTCCCAATGCCTGCCAGGAAATGCCCCCACCAGCGCTGCCACAACCACGCCGATTCAGACAATGACTATGCCCAGAACTTCGACTAGCACCTGGACATCTTCGCGAACGACGACCCAGACAACTTTGTCAACAACAACACGAAGCACCACAACATCTGCCGGGCCACCGCCAAGCGGAACAGCAATTCGTGGAGTCTCCTCCCCAGTCTACCATAAATACCTTCAGAACCTGGACGGCAAGGCAGTTCTCGGCCCAGAAGCAAACCAAGCCAAATTTATCATCGCTGGTGGGACAATCCAAATGAGCGGAACAGGACTTTATCTGAACATCGACACAACCGCTACCACCTCATACAAGGCACTGACATTTGGGACAACACCAAACTTCAGCGGCTGGGGACTCGAGGGAGACACTATCATTACAACACAATCATCCCAATACGGCAGACAGCTAAACTACGTGATGTGCGGCCCAGTGGGAACAGATAGCTATGTTGTGTACCTGCAAACCGGTTCTCAACTTCCAACAGGCCAGGGAACATGCACCAATTATCTGACCATGCATTTGCCGTGCTTATGTTGAGGGGCTGGTGGCTTCATTAAGTACTATTGATACTTGCAGCCCCAGCTGGAACCAAGCTCTGGACATCTGCATCTTTAGCATACCAAGGGAAACACATGGCCACCTAACGTTAGTGATTTTTGCAACCTAGAAACATACTTGCGGCTGTGCATAGTATAAATTATTTAAACTGTATGTATACCAATATCAAAGGATTCCGGGCATCCTAGTCCCAAATCTGGGTTCTCCCTCAATACAATCTTGCATCCCGAGAAGCAATTGAAATAGTCATATGTCAGGAGAGTTGAGGCAGGTTACACGGAATACCACCCACTTCGGTAAGGCAGACCCTGCCTCGCTCTCGCTCTCGAGCATGAACTCATCGTTAGGGAAAATAAACTTCGGTATTCAGCCCAAAAGATTCCATGCAAGATATATCCCGGCACTAGCCAAGATGCAACACCAACCCGGCCAGCGGCGTGAAGAGGCAGGCCGAAACCTCAGCTGCAATGCCCAATCAGGCTAGTATTACAAGCCCCAAACTCGTGGACCCGTCTATGGCTGAAATTAATACTTACCATTAATTCTGTTTGAGCTGACAATTGTTCCCGAGTTCTTCTGAGTGCCAGCCAGCTGAATACCATCTATCCAGTACTGATAGTAGCATCTATAAATTAGCCATTCCTACTCTACCAAGAATACCAAGCAGAAGACAAGACATCGACGAGACGAGACAAGGCCAGAGTCAGCTGATCCCTCACCTGTCAGCTATTACTTTATCTTTCTTCTACTTTATTGTTCTACTGCTTTAATTTTTTTATTTTTTTATACCAAATATCAGTTCCCACCGATATATCCAGCAAACAAGCTCACAAGATGTTGTTTGGCGCCCCAACCGTGATTTTGCTTGGCCTTGCGGCACTATGTTCTGCCACAAACACCCCGAAAGACTTCTACCTTGTCACTAGTAGTAGTCCTATTCCATGCCCAAATTCCTCGAGCCTACCAAACGCCTCTGCTATATCCACTTTTGACCCATACTATCAAGAAGATTACCTTCTCCGAACGATTGGTCCGGGCTATAATGGCCTTCCAATTTTCAACCTGAAACGTGGAAACCTCGTTACCGTAGCCAACCTGCCACATGGTGGCCCTGAGGTGACATTCACCACCAAGAGACCAAAGGACAACACAGAGCTCAAGTTCAACCCTGCGCCCACCAATGCCAGGGGGCCATTAACTGTTCGAGGCGGCCTCGTAGGCTACCATGGAATCAACAATCGCTGGTATACCTGCCCTGGAGACTTTGGAGAGTTTGTTGTAAGTAACTTCCACAATTGGTATCGACTGAGGTTACCTCAGGTAACATAAGCGCATTATACGTATATGCTGAAATAACAACCCGGTTTAAAAGATTACCTATAAAGGCACACAGCCCGGATGCAAGCAAGTGTATCTCCATGCCGCGGCTAAACCGCCATACTAATAGGCAAATGGGCAGTCCAACTTAATCGCCAGGCTGCTTCGGAATGTCCATTAGATTTCAAGCCGGTTTTTCATAATCTTCCTCATTTGATTTCAGGATTGCGGACCATGTCAACGTCAATCTCTACTGCGAAGATTTGGGATCAGTTTCAATAATGTTAATTAGAAGAATTAAGTGAAAATGTAAACTTCGAATTAAATCCATTGCCGTTTTACCAGTTAATTTAAGAATCTTTCGATTTCCGGCCCTCTAATTGACACTGGTATTCCATACATTCCATCATAGACGTTCACAGAAGTTGTTCAAGGAACATGCAACAAAAACAACACTAACACTAAGCACGACATTCCCGATAGCATGAACTGCATTTCTTCCTGCTGCCCAGATCGAAGGGGTTGGAACTAACTAGCATACCTGAAATATTTATTTATAAATAATCCTCTCCAGTCTTTTCGCTCTTGGAGATCACGAAATGATTTTTTTTGCTTCGTGCACGTGGCCCGACCACCAATATGCCTAGCAGCTCGAATGGAGAAGCTGCCGATGCCCTCCTCGGGGCTGTGGTCACTATTCTATCAATCTTTGTCGTTGCACTCCTAGCATTGGTGTGCTACCTCTATTTCCAGCTACGGCAGATTCACCGGCAGTATGGAGAACTCACCCATGAATCCACCCCTACCCCAACTCTCTCCCAACGAATCCGCGAGCAACGAAAATCAGCCATATCGCATATTATCGCAGAGGATGACCTTGAGCAACAGCGAGATCATGACATCGGTTCACCTATCTCCCAGAGATCTGGCTATTCAACTGGTGCATCTGAAGGCGGTGGGCCGGGGTTATTAGCCCATGATATAGCATACATTGAGCCTGGGTCACCAGAAACCGAGCCATGGGCTATTCGCAAAGTCAGGTCTATGGAGAGACTAACAAGCCTTACAAATGAATTGTCAACAAAACCAGATCGCCGCGATCCTTTTCGCGAGCCAGCGCCATATACCCAGGATCACAATCCCTTCTATGATCGTGAAGGGGTCGTAAAATATAATTTTCAAGAGATTCAAAAGGCTTTTGACACTACCCAGAATAAGAAAGGCGATAAAGACCAGGCCCCAAAACCAGAAATTCCAGAGTTCAAATCGCTAGAAACGGCAGAATTGGGGGCTAATGGCCAGCAGGGGAGTCGAAACAAACGAAGTATTCAGATGTCAGATTCAAGTTTACTTGCCGTCCCTCAACCGAGTTCACCAAGTCGGTGTCCACCCCTCCAATCAAAATCCACGTCGACCCCACCATTCTCAACTCAAGAACCTAGGTCTGAACGTCATGAACTCAACGTGCCCCCTCATGCCCGATCTACCGTTCCTCAATTTCCGTCCGAGGACCCATCCCACACCGTGAACAAGATATATCTTACAGAATCGCAAGTCCATGATGATATCAGTCCTCTGGAGTGTTACAACACATATGACGTCCCTCGACCTTTTATTGACAGGTCTTTTAGCCTGACCCTCGCATATTCGGACCAAACGAATGACACGGTACCCTGCAACCGAGGCTCACGGGGCATAAAGCTCAAGCAGTACCTAAAGAGTGCACGCAACAACCGGAGGTCTCTTGCTAATGTTCCAGGGAAATTCTCCAGCCGTTCAAAATCTCTCATAGCTATTGTTCCGAAGCCACAACGCAGACTCGTCCGGCTGACAAAATCTAACGATACCGGTCACGCGCCGAAAGACTCAGCAAGCGACAGAGTATTGCAGGATAAATTGGAGACCATCGACGAGTTCCAAAAGGAAAGTTAGGATAGCAGGTATTGGTCCCTTGAGCCTGTGCATCATGTCTCTTCCAGTGTTGCTGCAGAATAAACGGATATGTATCTCTTTACTTCTACTACCGTTATACGATTATCGTTCAAATTATCTTTCTTCTATGACGCTTCTCCATAAACGTTATATATATCTTTTTTGTAAATTTATATAGGTACAAGGGCGGGTCAATTTACATACAAAGGCAGCCGAAAATACGTAACAGTTAGGGAGTCATGAACCTACGTCCCAGACTAAACAGTGGCCTAGCCCAAACACGCCAGCCTCTGAGCCCCCTCAACCAAGAATTTATGTATGGAACCAGTAAACCAGGTCGTGGTTACTATAAGATCCACCTATCTAACAATGTAAACTTCTTTTTGTATATGATGTTCTTAAAACTGGCTTTTTTTTTTTTTTCACCAGCATTGATTGATCAAGGCCATGCATATCGTGTACATACACAACGCCCACATACCGAATTCTGGAAAGGTTTATTGAAAATCTCCACCGCCATAATTTATCGGCTTATTTAAATCGAGCTTATCCCTGTACTAGCAAAAGGCTGCAAACCCGCCACAGGCGCGCCAAGATGGAAGAAATTTGAATCTCTGTGCAGATAGCTTAGTGGCTGTTGCTTCTCGAATGCCGCCACCGGCGCACCCTTAATAAATTTTCTTGAACATTTATAACTACAAGCAATTGACAAAGCTCGATTCAAAGCATGATCATGACGATCCACAATTTAAGCGAAAGAAGCCTGGTCTCTCCCATCATCCTTGCATCACGTTTATGCTGCAAACGTTGCAGAAGCGAGAAGCAGAGACATCCCCACCGTTTCCGGTTTAACTTCAGGAACCAGATGACCCGGCTCGCTGGACTCCGAACGTTCAACACAAGAGCGTCGCATTGATATCGCCATATATTGATTGTTGAGAATATTGCACTATAGTCCCCTTTTATCCCTTCAAAAACCGGGATCCAGACCAAAATTTTGGTTCGTATGTTGTTCTTTCGGGAATATTTGAACCTCATAAATATACCCAGAAGATGTTTTCGTTCAGCTCAGCGCTATACCAAAATCATACTCGCACTTCCTTCCTGCTGACAAGAAGCGCGCTTAGATAGGCAGTTGCTTGCGTTTTGGGATCTCGTGAAGGCCAAAATATGTCAGAAAACGGGCTAGATCTTGCTAGTCAGAGACGAAAGACGCACTCAGAAATGATTTTCGGTTCTCAAATGAGATCTATTAGGGAAGTTTATTATCTCTGATCTCCGTTTAGGGAGATCCAATCAACCGGTATACAAATATTCTCGGCGTATACGTATAATTTAAAAAAACCAGGTTTAATGCATTTTGTATTGTTCCCCCTCTCCCAAGATCTTCTCGCCCCTCAGATTCGTCATTACATTTTGTCTTAATGGACTTGATGATTACTTACAGTACCCCCCCCCCAATTTCTGAAATACATATGGTTTTGCCTCCCAGGGAATGCCTATAAATCAGCCCTTGAGTTCAAGGGTATCGAGTCCTGATCATTCACGCTAAACTCGAACTTCTTGACATCTTTATAGTACTTTTAGACTATTTCGAAATACATTTTACCCACATAATCATTTTCCACAATGAATTTACCATTTACTACGCTTATTGCCTTGTTGTTCTCTAGCATCACGGCATTTCCCTCTGGGGATAAGGATAACGGTGTAGTCGCCGTTTTGGATGCTATTGTTCAAACGGAAGACGTTTCACTCGATGTAGACGTTTTGAAGAAAATTCATGGAAAAGATTTCAGCCTCGATGTCGACGCAGACACCAGTCTCGACCACGATTCCAGCAGCAATACTACCGAGTTAGACAAGCGGGGTACTAAGTTTATTATTAGCACCATTGCAGTACCACTTCAACGGGATATGTTAAAATATCATAACGCTTGGAGAGCCCACCATGGTGCCTCTGCAGTGACTTGGAATTCGACCTTGGCAATGGTTGCTCTGAGGTCAGCTAGAAAATGTGTCTTTGCTCATACACAAAACAACAAATTTGGGGAGAACATAGCGGCTGGGACATACACTAACCCAGCCTACTACGCATGGCTGTGAGTACTAAGTGGCGCTAGTGCCATAATACTTCTCCTTCCGTTTTTATGCGCGTATGCGTAGTGAGTAATAACCACTGATCTGATTAACTAGATGGTATGACGAAGTCCGGAAATACAACTTCAATAGCCCAGGATTCTCTAGCCAAACGGGCCACTTCACTGCAGTTGTGTGGAAAAACACTAAGCAGATTGGCTGCGCATATGTCAAGAACTGCGCTGGAGGGTGAGTTCAAGACCCTGAGGAATTATCTTAAACCTAGAAGACGAGAATTTGGGGCTGACTACCTTGTTGTAAACGCCTGGTCGGCCGTGCGATAAATCAATACAGGTTGCCAAATATGCTCTTCTGCGAATACTCCCCAGTAGGAAATGTTTTGCCAGCATCCAACTTCAGGACAAATGTCCTTCCAGCTCGTTCGACACCTCCGAACCCTGCAAAACCCCCCCCAAACCTTTAACTCCTGACGGTATATTAGAGCCATCCAAGTAACAGGCCGTGCTGGTATATCTGGTTGCCCCGGGCTTCAGATCCCCGTTATGAAATTTTAACCTGGTACAGAAAATAAAAAAGCGAAAAAAAAAAAAAAAAAAAATTCGAGATTTATTCAGATATTTTGCTCCTCCTGTCCACCGCAAAATTAATAATAAGAATAAAAAATTTTTGTTTTAAAGCCGCGACATGTTTTTAATTTTCTATATTTAACGAGCTCCCTCAATGCCGTTCCGTTACTTCGAGGCCGTAGATCAAGCATTTTAACACATTGAAAGTTTGGTGCAAAATAATACAACAGACCAACACATAATCGCAAGAGTGAATGTTCTTGCTGAGGTGGACTAGCAATGTATCACCAGAAACGTATGCGTAAATAACCTTAATTTCAAACATTTCTGTGCAAGGGTACCACGTACTAGGGTCCAGCGATGTCTTTATCTAATTTGGACATTTAGATGTAATGCTTCTTGGACAAAGAAACCGGGACCTTAGCTAAACATTACCTGTATTTATTTGGTAATCCCTGCATTGCCACATGGATATGAGCGACCGATTGGCCAGAACGCTGAACATTTTTGCGTTGAGTTTGCTTGGCCAGCCGTCGCTCAGGTCATGATCAGGTTGCTGGATTTAAAACCTTTCCTTGCCAGTTGTACGTGCTAAGCTTAGTACCAGGTAATTATATAATTATCTAAATATGCTTCTGAGCAAAGTAAGTCCAAGAATTAAGAGCGGCCACGGAATAATTTTCCAGGATCTCTAACTATTTATTGGGCACATTGCACCGAAGTAGGATGGCACGGGGGTGACAGAAAAACAGAACCAAGAATACAATTTTTGTGTGGAATTTTATTAGCAAGTGTTCTTTTTTTGTTTCGCTTTTAGTGTCACCCCCGTGGGTGGGTACAGCATGCAGTTCGCGTTATTGACCCGTCTACGGAGTACTTGCCCCGCCCCGCCCCAAAGTATAAAGTCCTTGAGATCCTATTGACGAATTTACGAGAGGCCAATGCAGTAAAGTCAGCCAACAGTCAAGAGTGGTGGCTAAAGTTGGGACGAGCTTTGACTTTTGCCTCCGCCAATGATGAACTAGTTTTCTCGGCCCGACATCATCGGAAGCCAGTATTCAACTCGACTAACCACAAACAGCCCCACACAACCCCGCAAATGGGGTTGTTGGAAGGACGTCACCAGACATTCTAAGATGGCATGACGAAAATTCTGGTTGGTTTGCGCCCGCAATTGAAGTCAAACTAGTATCACCTTTTCTGAGCCCCTCTATTCATTTGATCAAACCTTCAGTGTAAAATTGAGCATTTAAAGTTCGATCTTGATATCCCACACCTACAGCGCTCTCGAGCTGCAGTATTCTGAAATTTTTGGAATTTCCATTTAAACGCGCGAAATACGACACAGAAGTCTTCGGAACATCGAGAGATCTGCAGTGGTAAGCTATGGAGACCGTGGTACTGGAGCATCCGTATTTGGGCAGGGTTACGGGCGTTCAAAAGTCACCCAGCATCCGGCAATACCTGGGCCTCAAATACGCAGACATTCCCGAGAGGTTCTCTGAACCAGTTCCCCATATCCCGAAGGATGCAAACGCGACCCGCTACGGCCCACAGGCACCGCAGGGCGCCGACACCTGTGCTGGAGAATTCGGCCTTATTGGCCAAGTTCTCCCAATAGACGAAGTCGTAAATACAATTTCCGAATCGGAATGTTTAACCCTCAACATTACGGTACCTTCATCAGAAGTCAAATACTCAGACCTCCCCGTACTGGTTTGGGTCCATGGAGGAAATTTCCAGCTTGGTTCAAGCTCCTGGCCTCAATATGACCTCGCACATATTGTGAACACCGCTGCAAAATCAGGGAAACCGATTGTGGGCGTCAGTGTGAAGTATGAGATTTTGACAACACTCTGAATAGATCTCTAGTGGAGGGCCTATGCGTGCTAACGTATTTGATACAGCTATCGACTTGGCGTCCTCGGTTTTCTGACGTCCACTGAGATGGCGGAGAGAGGACACGGGGGTAATTATGGTTTCAAAGATCTTGTTACTGCCTTTGGGTGGATCCAACGGTACATTCACGGCTTTGGAGGTAATCCCGACAATATCACGGCACTTGGGGAAAGCGCTGGTGCAGCGGCGGTGACGACCCTTCTATGGCAAGAAGAGCCACTTTTCAACAAACTGATTGCAATGAGCGGTTCCTGCTGTTTAATACCCCCTGCTCCTCTCGAAGCCCATGATTCAATCTACGAGTATGCTACGCCTTCCTCTGTGATTTTCCGAGTTGAAAATTGCATAGCTAATCTAGTTATAGAAAGGCGATGGGTCTACTAGGTTTGGCCGAAGAACCCTTTGATAAACAACAAGATATGCTTCGTTCGATGGCAGTAGAAGATCTTGTGAAGAAGACTTTCCAAGTTGTCCCGGCACTCCCTGCCATCGATCGAATCTTCTTACCAAAAGCACACGGTATCTTTTGCGTATCGGACCCTGAAGATCTTTCAATCCCAGGGAAAACTTGGTGCAAGTCTATGATTTTGGGGGATAGCAAAGACGATGTAAGTTTCAATATTGGGGCCCCTGCGGCCACGTTCTGACCAGATTTGGAGCAGCGGAACTCACTTTAAATTTGACCAGGGTCTTGTTATGGGTCTCGGAATTCTAGCGGCTGGCCGTGTGAATTCAATTCCGGCAACATTCCCTGCGCATTTCGAGAAATCGTTTTTGTCCGATCCGGAAGACCTTGCACTCATAAAGCAACACTACCCGATCGATGTGAATACTCCGCCAGACCAGGCCTTCGATACGCTCATCCAAATGTCATCGGACATTGGGTTCCTCGCCCCAACACATTATCTTGCAGCGGGATTCCCAGGTTATTCATTCGTCTACCATTTCAATTATCGGAATCCTTGGAGTGGGATGTGGGGCGGGAAAGTTAGTCACATCCTTGATGTTGCTGTGGCATTGGGAAACTACAATACAAATGGACTGGACGAGCACGGGTCCAACACCAGCGGCGAGATGCAGGAGGCGTTCATAAGTTTCGCCAACGGCGAGGAGCCTTGGGCGCCGTTTCAAGAGATCGCGGCTGGCCCAATGAA
This sequence comes from Orbilia blumenaviensis, assembly GCA_036872755.1. NCBI lineage: Eukaryota > Fungi > Ascomycota > Orbiliomycetes > Orbiliales > Orbiliaceae > Orbilia > Orbilia blumenaviensis. Next base: position 86,423 of record JAVHNS010000001.1, read on the forward strand.
GGTTTTTGGAGATGGTAAGGCAAAAATGGTGTCTACTTTAGCGGATGCTCAGCGTTATTCTGATCTGTTTGATTTGCTTGAAAACGTCGGGTGGTCAAAATGGTGGACGACAATATCGACGTATTTGTGACCAGTTACGCGGGTAACACGGTTCAGGCCCTAAGCTTACAAATATTCCATTTGTGTCTGGCCAAGATATGTTTGTATGTATAATATATGCGCTTTGCTATATATACTCACTACTGTTTTATCTCACACGTCTTGAGAATCTTGCATTGCAATATTGATGTTGTTTTCTATCTCGTAACTAACTAGGTATACGCCCAGCGCTATAGATATAGCTAGCTAGGGTGGAGCTAAAGTGATAAATTGTGATAGCGACTGGCCGTCTTGATATTGGGTCCACATCAATGCCGAGTAACCGTTTGTTCCAGTGGGCTTCCTTTTTTCAATCATGGCAGCGGGGCAGCCACGCGGTTGACATGGCTGACAACAGCCGTTTTTGAAAGAATCAGGAAGCATACGGGGGCCACCGCGATGGGTTCCTCTACCGTATAGGTCGTTGTGGTGTCATTCGGTGACGATTGTGCGCGGCAGTCGGATTGGGCAAGCCCCGAAATGAAATTAACTGCCGGTCCTAATGGTATAGCGTATTTTATATTGTGCATACGAGTATGTAGTATGTATCAGACCCTGCGCAGGTGCGGTATTTCGGCCATGAGCGGTTCCCTGTCAGAGACTTCACAGGGATGGTGCCTATTGCAGCATCAGGGCTTACTCCGTACTCAAACTTTATTGCTAAGCTATAGAGTCTACAGACATTGGCATTGCGTCGAAAGACGGCATAGAATCGATAGCTCGTTCGAGACGAGCTACATGCACATGTGGTATTCAGCAGAACTACTATGTTTTCGGTGTACCTTATGTACCCACTGTTTGGGTAGATTCGGGGAAGGCCGCATTTGAGCCGGCGAACGTTAATGGGTGCATATGTGCTGATGGACCAAAAAACTTTGTATTGTTCAAGTTCTGAGTGCGGCTAGCTGCAAGCCAAAGCACAAGTGGCCTTGGTTTTAATCTTGGCCAAACTGGCACAACCGAAGATGCGAACTGTCAATGACACTGCCTCACAATCAATCAGCCATGATTAAGATTTCAGGCGAAAAGATCAAGTTCCGGCACATCCCGCCTTGAGAGACGGAATGCTAGTTGCAACAAAACCAAAAAGAAAGAAAGAGGGAAAGGAAGAAAGAAAAGAAGATTGCGCCTCGTGTGTTAAGTGTATGGGGCCGAAGGTCTTGAAGCTTGCGGCACTTGATATGATCAGTATCGATAAGAGCCTTGTGGTCCCCGTGATCTTCACTGTCAACGTTCGTCGGAAAAAGATCTTCGATCACGTTTAACTAAATCTCGGATCCATTTCTCGGTATCGAACAGCGGAAGAATTTTCTGGTTGTTCTCTGCCCCTTTTTTTGCCTCGGGGTTGAAATCTAGAGTGGAGCCTCTGCAACCTAAATTACCACGTTTTCAAGGCTGTCGCTGTAAGCATGCTGGGAAGGGACTTTAACCCCACGGAAAATGCTGCGACAAGCTCGAAGCTGTGGTTGAAAAGCTGGCCAGCAGGCACCGGGTAACCGGCTCTGGCTGGGTTCAAGGTAGGGTTCTGGCGAAATGAGGTTTAGTTTGTGCAACTTGGCGCATCAGATTAAGGGGAACCGAACCCAGACATCCACCAGGGGCAGCCCACTGCTTAAAACGCCACTGTTAAGCAGGAGCGAAGACTGGCCAACTGGAAGTTAGCGCACGGAGACCATCCTGAGCATTCACGCAGGCTCAAGGTGGGATGGTGAGATGAGGCTTTGGAATCATGAACAACGGTTCCTTGTCTTTGGCGCTGGCTAGAGACTGGCTGCATATGTTAGCCGAAGCCTGTCCTGAAGGGATACAAATGAGAGCTCATCCACCGCTACGTTCGGGTTTGCCTCTCTCTTCCTCTGCTTCCATTTTCGTTCTCGCGGATGTGTGATCTGACCTGCAGTCATTCTTTATCAGTCTATCGTCTCGAAGGTTTACCTATCTAGCTTGAGAAGCCATTTGTATTCCTTTTGGCCGCTTCACTAGGTGCATACCTCAGTTCACTCGTTTAGTACTATTATAAATTCATCTAATCCCTTCTCTCGATTTTTTTTTTTTTGGCGCCCTCGTCGACTTGCAATTGCTTAAATAAGGTCAATCTTTAAAGATGTTGGTTTCATTGGTATCTTTGCTCGCTCTCGGAGCCTCCTCTTTGGCCCATCCCCTTCTAGATCTGGAAAAACGAACTGGTAGTGGCGGCTGCAATGCCGATAATGTCCTCCGTCTTTTGAGGGCGACTCAGCGTCTAGATGACTCGATTGCGTTCTGCAGTCAGTATTTGGATCTCCCTGCTGTCACCCAGACCCTGCCTCCTGCGCCAACCGCCACAGCCGTTGTCACACTTACCGAATTTCGGTTTACCACTGTCACCGAGACTTTCGTGATTACGGAAACCGATGTTGAGTTTGAGAAGCTGAAGAAGCGATGCACTAGCACTACAACCACTACCACGAGCAAATCGATCTCAACACCAGGATATATTCTTTCAACCTCGATCGACCCATCCCGTCTCTCTAGCGCCTGCGGTTGCCTGACAATCCCTCTCGCCACCGTCACTGTCCCAGCCACTGATATCCCCGGAACATTGACTACCAGCTTCAGCGAGACTCAAACCGAGACGGTGACTGATTGGATTATCTCAACAGAAACTGCGACAATCACTGCTCCTAGCTTCATTCTTGCCAGCCCAACTCCGGTCTGCTGCAGAAGCGGCATCGACGAACCCGCTCCATTCGACGTTGATGATGCTTACTATCGTGTTGAGATTCCATTCGAGGCTGAGGTCTACGGCCTCAAGTCCAACCTTGTCTTCGCTAGCATCAACGGTTTGATCTGGCTTGATGAGAACTCCCAAGGAAACTACTGGTACTACCATACCGATGGTGATACCAATGGTGCTCCCCTCCCGCTCGGCCCCGATGACCTTCCCGATGTTGCCATCCTTCCATTCTGGTCCGACCTTTTCGTAAACGGTGGTAAGGTCCAGGGTATCTTCTATGAGATTTCCGGAAATACCATTACCTTCGAGTACGTCGTCAGCGCATATGACAGCACAGTCAACGACTACCACTTCACCGTTGCCATTTCCAATGACAACAAGGTTACCATCAAGTATTATGCTGTTCTCGATAGCGAGGACGGTACCGTCGCTATCCAGAAGAAGTCAAGTAAGTTCTAGAATTCCTATAAACAGTCCCTTAACAGAACAGACTTGCTGACACATTTCCCAGGCGATGCTGCTATTGTCTTCTCGCGTGGAGAGGCAGCTAAGGTTTATGCCGGATTAACCCTCGAGTTCGACACTACTGCTGGAACTGTTAACAGCATCTAAGCCTTCCTGCGACGCGCCATAAAAGTTTTCAAGTCTTAGCTATGGGAGAGCGGATAATATTGGTGGTGGGGCTTTGTCAATCCGTTCACAGTTTTGGCATGTACACTACGAGTAAAATAGAATAATTGTAATATATATACCACCACTACCAACCACCACCGGTGCACCAACCACCGCCGCAGAACAAGTATAAATGCATCCCTTTTTTCCATATCTACTGGCACATGTAGACTCATTCGTAGTGTGGCAAAATCGGGATCGATACCTGAGTCATATCAACATAACAGACATATACTAGCTATCAAAGAGCCGTTAATGACCTGCTTAAAGATACCGCACAGCTGCGCACGTGTGGCGGGTCGATGCTCAAGCTAGACGGCCAAGCAGTCTACACCCTAAAAGTGTGTTGTTATCGTTGAGCAGATCTAAGTTGGTTGTCCCAATTGTCCCAAATTAGCAGAAGATGGCCGCAGCATTGTGAATCTTGCTTGGTTGTACGGAACCCCGACGTCATTGCGCAGCATGGTACAGTGCAGGCTTCTAATTGAATTTCATGGTGCGTGTACATGATAGCCAGGGCTTTTCATGGTCGGGAACCGTGTCTGGTTGTATCAACTTTGCAAAAGTTGCAAACCACAGGTCCGTCGCTACCAGTATTCCAATTCCCCGCGTTAGAACCCACGACCTTCACCAGGTTCTAATTAATTTGTTGCCAACGCCTCAAGTAACGTTAAACGTTAATGCGTTCGTGTTCCCTTCATTAAGTTAACCAAGGCCTTCGCACCTGTATAGTAAGTAGCATACGAAAACACAAACATCGATACAATCATATACACACATTTTACTGAAGAGCCACTATGACGCGCCGACTAGAAAATTTAAAAATACATGGCTGACTAAGTGAGCATTGATCTACAGCTGTGATATTGTCATATCAGAAGCATAGTTACCGCAGTACCTCCATTTAGTAGATCAAAATGTGGACGTCAAAGGCAGCCATTAGAAGCCCTTTCCGTGCAAACGCTGCTCCCAACACTGATCATACGACGAATTCGGGCACAAAACCTTCCTCTGGCACCGAAGTCATCACTGATACCTCATTTGCTCCTACACTGGAATCTGCCCCGTTATTGCGCTGTGTACAATCATTTTTCGTTCTATCACTCCTCATCACATTCGCGAGCCTTGGAGCTTGGTACGTCGGCTTCGATATTATCCAAACAACTTCACAGCAATGGGTGGTTATCGGAGCTGCCACTATTAGCCTCTTCTATAGCGGCGTGATTTGGATAGACTGGTGGATAATCGTGGTGGAATATTGGTGGCTAAGCATCCCCGCCCTAGCTGGGATAGGAATAGTTATGCTCAGGATGGATGAGGCAACAAGAGCCATTGATGAGGTGGATTAACTTTAATGTCTGAACTGTCCTTCTACTGGTGGCGTAGCTAGCTACTCTCAAAGGGTACCACTCCTCTTCAGCTTAGGACTTATAGATGAACCTGCATAGATTTTATTTCGTCTACATACCCTGGTTTCCCTCTCGAACCCGAATATTGATTATCAAAACATTGGCCTCTCTGCTGTCATGAAATTAATGAATATCATGGCCTGTAATGACTATTTCTCTAAATGATGAGAGCTCAGAAATCATTGCTTTGGATATACGTCAGACCCCCCCGAGTTGCGTGCGGAGAAGCTTAGTTTTAGCAAATACTTATGTCACCAACGCTAACTGCTATAGACGTCACCGTATAGAAATTTTATTCTGAACATCGGGATAGACAAAGTTAACGATTGTGTTTCACGAGAAGCATTTTAAGTTGTAGGCAGACATTCGCTACTTCACCCAAAGTTTAACTACCATAAAACAATACAATGAGGACTCTATTCGTGAGAAGTTGGCTCTACTGATATGCCAAAGTAACAAAATCTTGCTAGGCCTGGCGAGAACTTGTACACCTATAACAAGATAGATATCTTTACGTATGTGTTCCACGCATGTTTCCCATGCCGATAGATGTATATGGCATGGTCGGTCGAATTCGAATTTTTCAGACAGGGTTAATTGTTGCATTTTCACCTTAACATTAACTTGAGTTGTGTCATGATATGCGCATTTCAGTTTCAGGAGGCCACCAACAAACAATTGTAGCGTTTGGTTATTTCTTATTTCGTTATTTCTAGTCAGATATATATTCCGCAGTAGTGCCTAAAGATTTGCACCAATTGTGTACCAGATCTCAGTTGCAATTTGTTTGTCTTTATGCTACGAGAAGGCAATAAATCAGTTGAACCGCTAACGACAACCAAATTTATCAACCGCAAAAACCTAATTAATACCTCTGTCCATGATTAGGCATTACACCTTAGCCGAAAAGCTTACAACCCCCTCCAAAATTTAGCAAGCTTGAGCCGGCTGATTTACGATATGAGCGTACGCGTGCATATACATAGAATGGAGGCTTGAAAAGATAAGTTGCTATGATTTCTGGTACACAAAACCATGTCGACCATTGCTCAGCAATTAACATACACTTCTGCTCTTTGTTTCGCACCTATATTTACATCTCATATAATCAGAGGTCGGGATTGATTCCCCAAACAGTTTTTGGATCTGCTCATACATACTAGTAGTCGACGTCGGATGGTTTGCAATACGGTGTCATGATTGATATAGTGTTGCTAAATATTCCCACATCATACGGTACTCTGGATGTTTGCCAGAGTGTGCATTGCTAGTTCCTTCGTGCAAGCTAATCGATAAAAATAAAGCCTTCCTAGATTGATTGAGTCCCAACAGGTTTTCACTTTATGCATACGGCAAAGAACTAATCTCTGAAAACTAGAGTCCACCAACATGTACCCAGGGATATATATTTGTGACGCAGAAGTTATCCAACTAACAATTGCGTCTCCGAAACGATAACTAGAGCGAGTATATGAACTCCATAATCTTAGGATCTGTTGAAATGCCAGTTTAGAATTCATCGGGGCTGTTGTATTCTGCGAAATATTCGTGTTTGTCTATATCAGAGACCACCCTCCCATCCCTCTTAGTTTCCGACATGACAAGATCTATTCCGTCCCACGCCGTTGCCAACATGTGGTTTGAATCACAATCCAAAGAACAAAGAAACTCATTCGAGGTGCCGTCATGGAGTACCCTCATGCCAACCGACTTCATGACCTTTTTTTTCCTTCCCATCTGTGTATTCATCCTTCTATTTGTTCACTACTTCCATCAAGAAGGGCCATCGAAGTCTACCTTCACGCCGATGATACGAACACAGAGAAACTCCGCACCATACCAAGAAAGGCATTCACCGTCACTAGAAATAATATCACCCCCACCCCTAGTACAGTTGGCACCAGCAATCCAAGCAGCTACGTATGAGGTCCCACTAACCTCACCATCACCACTGTCGTCACAGAAAGTAGTAATATCGGTAGAGGGTCAGGTTTCCGCTCCCAATAAGTTTAAGAAGCCTATCAAATACCGGTATACGGTAGAAAACCCGCATCATATGTGTGGACATTCATGTCTCCCGCCCACAGTGACGGGCCCTCCGCCATCAAAATGCACACACCCAAATCATATCCGACATGCCCCTCGTGGGGAGGAGTTTGAACTCGTCTCTATTGAGGATGGCCTGGGCCGTTTTGACACCATTCCAATGATGAGTGTGTTAGAACAATGGGAACAGGATCGTCTCCTGAGCCCAGCTTCAATAGTCAGTTGCCAGACGAATACTTATCTTAATACGCTGTCGGTGCAGTCTTCCTGCTACTCATATGAACAGGTCCTGTATTGCAACGTAATCGCCTGTATGCTCGAAATCTTTGAGTCTCATGCTCCTAAAATGCTGCGCAACAAAAAGAAAATTGGTGGGTCGTATTATTACCATCTCTGCGAGATGCTACGAGAGCCAGATAACGAGGCGGCGGCAGCAACATTCATGATGACGGTCTCGCTAGGGAAGCGGGCCGAAATGCTTGCTACTAAGAATCCCTGGGGTCCTGAGTGTATGAAGCCGTCTCTTCTGAGCCTGTGGAATCTCTTTCACGATCTTATAGCGATTAGCGACGAACAACTGGAAGAAACAATCGAAACTTGGGCCCGAACGGCAAAGGAGTGGTCGTTGGCTATGATCTACCTCAAGATGGCCCACAAACGTCTGTGGCAAGAGAGTCCGTTATACCTCACAGGGGCAGACATACACGACTCCAAGAGCGACAGTGAGAAAGCTCAGACCTATGTCCAACAATGCCTCCGAGCAGGTGATGATAAGGAGGCACTCGCATGCCAGGATCTGGCATGTCTCCGGCAAGAGGTCCTCCATGTCCACAAGCGGATGGAGAGTAAACTCAACGACTCTAGAGCGCTGAGGAAGATGACACCGTATGATATTGACCTTTTGAAGTTTTATACTGCAACTCTTGGACAGCTGTGCACAACAGGAAATATGGTCAATGCGCTCGTAGCATGGAGGAATGAAAGGGGCAAGGGGATGAAAAAAATCCGCGCTCTAGCGATTGAACGAAAATGTCGAGATTTAACGATGCAAGAATTGGCCGGTGGTACGGATAGTGGGAGTGATCAGGAGCAGTCGGATTCCGAGTTATCAAGTGTATCCAGCGTTGCTGAACCTAATAGCTCGAGTGTTTCTATTGCGACTTTGGTATCGAGCGTAGAGATTCCTATCATTGGTGTTGACCAACCAGCATCATCATTGGAAGATCAGGGTATGCATATGGGCGGCATCGAGGTTCCGAAGGCTAAGCATACTCTTATAGCCGTGGATCCAAAATTTGTGCCAGAAGATGTTTTAGAAAGTACGAAGATCTGGGAGGGTGGGATGCTACTTTGAGGGGCTAGGCATACAGAATGCGCCAGCACCAGATGCCAAAGAAGTTTTTAGAGTGGCGATATATGCAGTTCTTTCTTGAGCCGGAATTAGATATTGTTCATGCATGTAAACTGTCTTTGATAAAACATTGATTTCTCCCCAAAATTGTGACTCCTAAACTCCTAATATTAAACACCTGTACACGAGCGTACGGCAAAGTAATGACTCTAGGCTATATGGTCACTTTATTCATATATTACCGATAGGATCTATCAGTACTCAATCGCCCCACATTAACGACATCGGTATCCACGGTCCCCAAGGCGATGTATCCAACCTCTTCGAACCTCTTCACGTCCCCGAGCCTAACAAGACGTTTCTTAAGAGCGACAGCTTTATCATCACCGTCCAGAGTCGTGCCCTCCTTGTAAGTGTCAAACCATGGGCTTTCGTTTGCAAGGGCCGAAAGGCTCGTCAGGATATCTGGGGCGAGGGTATAGAAACTAATTCCAGCAGCTGCTATTCCCATGGATAAAAGCAACAGGCTGGCAAGAAGGGTTATACCAGCCCAAGGCTTTTGTACAACATAAATGTGCTTCAGCTCGGTTTTTGTAGCTTTTGAAGTTTTATAGTTGACCGGCTGTCTCGCGTACTGCTTCGTCGTGTTGAAGCCAATTGGAATGGAGCCCAAGTACAACCCACCACCGAATGTCGACGAAAGGAAAGTATTAATCAGCTGCGTCATGCGTACTCCGAAAACTGCAGTACCCGCATTTGCTATATCGAGCCATTCTATTTGCATTGACAAAGGGTTGTCCGGATATAGAATATATAGCTGACTTGGGTTGCTGTACCCAACATGTCCTGGCGGCGTAACTTTGGCAAACCACAAGAAGAAATTATACAAAATGAAGGGAGGTGCATCAACAAGTACTGGCGGTCGCCTGGGGCCTGTTTCAAGACGTCTGATTTTCGATGCTCTGCAGTTTGAGCTTAAGCAATCAACCTGGGCTTCTACGAATGTTTGTGCCAGAACGCAACGCCCAGCTGAGGTCCCACCGTCCCCACGTGACTGAATGATCAGGTCCAGAGGAGTAGTCCGATCGTAAGTGATATTCAAAAGGGTTTGAGTTTGATTGAATCCAGTGATAATATATTCCGCGTTTGCCGCTTCGTCTCCTTCGATCGGGTGGGCAGGGAAAACCCAATCTGTAGAACGGGGGTGAGAGGTGTTGAAACAGCGGGTAGAACGGCCTTCATTACAAACGTCAGGCTCGAAGATTTCCAAAGAAGAGCATTCGATTGTTGCGTAGCCGGACTGGATGATGGTTGTGAAGTTTGTTGTACGATTGCTAATCGGTGTCCCTAGCAGAGAGGAGTATGTGACATTTCCTAGTGGAACATCGTACCATCCTCTGTCGCCTCGTATCGCTGTCGCATTCCCTTCAAAGCTTTCCAATAAGGGAATTTTAACATTCCTCCAAGAGTCTACAGGGCTGCTTTTAACTTCTGCGGAGCTGAGAAGACTGGAGACATAAATACTGTTCGTTTCTGTTAGACTAAGACCAACATCCGCACCTATTTGTAAGAAACTCGACTGGTTGAAGGGATCAAGATAGTTCGCAGTGATATCAGTGCGAACTTCCACGAATTCCGTCTTTAGGATTCTGAGAGATGCCTGCCCGCCGAGTGGGGAGATAGCCCAGAGACATAAAAGAACAGCGCTGAGGAAATTATAAGAATTGAGGAGGTAAGGTGTAGTGATCGTGCTGGCGATGGTGATACTACGAGTAAGTTGTTCCAGCATTTCCAAAGATGTCCCGCGTTCGGCTAAGCGAAGTGCTATTGACCGCAGAAAATGACCAGTGATAGCAGCGAAAATTATCGGAAATATTGTGGGACCCTTTGAGAAGGCAGGTTAGTAAAATTCGCGAGTGTTAATACAGAAATTTAATTCAGTCAAAGGCTGAGAATACGCGCATGCATACATATTGGATAAGATTGAGGATTCTTTTCCCGTAGTCACCAGTTTCGTCCACCTCTTCTCCATCCAAATTGTATGACAAAATCGGCAACACGAGAAAGATGACGGCAATCAGTGAGATTACGAAATGGAAAACAATTTCTCCTCGCCTCTTCTGCTTACTCCCGCGCAGGATCGAGTGCTTCAGACGATGCTCATCTGATTTGAATATCGAAGTTTTCGTCCGGGAGCTGCGGCCATCTCCATCAGGACTTTGGCCGCCGTTATTCCGCTGGTTCCCAATGTCCACATGCTGATACGATGTTGGCTGCGAGAGGAAAGGGAGATTGATGGAAGAGAATGACTTGTCGTCGTGAGCTATTCTCGGTCGGAAGAAGCCAAAATGTGATCGAGGAGGGGCCTGGGTCCGCTGGATAGGATCGAAGTCGCTGGAAGACGATGGCGTCGACATCTCGACCGGCTGAAAAGAAAGAAAATCTTTGAAAACGCCGTTCACGCACCCGGCCTCACGGAATGAGGTTGCTGACTATATCTAAAGATGCGTAAATGTCTTAGGATAATGAACTTCGGTACGGGGGTGCGGCTAGAAGCTTGACCTTCCCAATTGATCCCGCCCCTTCATATAATAGGTTTCCATCCTAGCTAGGGATTGGAGTGCGTAGCACAAAAGCAACCGGCCCGCTGTCGGCCATTCTTCCTTTCGGCAAGTGTATTAATTGCGAAAGAAACTCCGCTAAGCCAACGACCTTCCCTAGAACGCAAGAGTTTCGATGAAGGATTTGCTGAGCGGAGGACCCACTCTTGCCGGCTTGGTGTGCGTACGCGAGAAATCTCACCTGCATCTAAGACGCGAGATATCGATGAGTGATCGAATCAGAATTCGATTCCTGGAAAGCCGAATACGAGCTCGCTCCCGAGGTAGACGATGTTACACAGAGCGGAAACCATTGTACATAATATAGGAACGGAAAAGTCGATTTCAACTTATATCGAAGGCCAAGTCCCAGCTGGCCATTACATTTCGGTAGCAATTTACGATAATGCATCACGATATCCGTTAAAAAGGAGTTGAGGCAGAATACAACATGTTGCAACAAATTTGCAAAATCAACGTCGCTGGCGAGACCAAGGAATCTGATGGATAGCCATGGAGCAACCGAAATTGATTGAAGACGGCCCCACAAGAAAAAAAGCGATAACGAAAAAAGACAAAGTAACACTGGTATATACATTAATTAGTGTCCGTTAACGCCGTTTGATCCTTCAGCCTGCCTCTTCGCCTGTAAAATTTTCTCAATTTCAGCCTTGTGCTTGCTCAAGTTATCTTCAAACTTCCACATGGTTGGATCATGCTTGTGAAGCTTGTCACTCTTCCATGCATAGTCTGTGATGGTGAAAGCTCGTGCAGATTCAAACATGAAGGCGATGGATCCAGGCGAAATTTGCATCTCTGGTGGTGGTTGAGACGAGGCAGCGTGGTATTCGTCATACGCAACTCCGTGTGGGACCTAGCACACGGATGTTAGCCTCAAAAAGTCTCAAGGACAGGATATTAGACTTACCATCCCACACTCGAAGGAGCAGCCACCAGGCTGGAAAGCATCTGATCTACCGCCGTATTCGCCATACAAAAGGCCCATGAACTCGGATGCGACGTTACGGTGGAAGTATGGTGGTCGATATGTATGAGAAGCTACGTCCCATCTGGGGGAGAAGATAAGGAAATCGGCGAGCGGGGCGGCGGGATCTCGAGACTTGGCTGTAAGAACACAGAAGATCGATGGGTCAATATGATCAACTGAAATACTACCAACGTTGACGAACTTCGTCAAGTCATATTTGTACGGCTGAATCAACTTGTTAGCAAAAATACCGACAGACCTGGTTAATGTGCGATAAACTTACAACATAGTTTCCATGCCATGCAACAACGTTGTATGGGTTATGGTCCTGAGCACATTCAAAGAACTTTCCGCCGAGCTTATAGACGATCTTCCATGACTCATCCTTGACAACAAATTCGGCGACGGGGTGCAAGAAATCTCGCGCGTTCGCCAAACCGTTCGCGCCCAATGGGCCTAGCTCTGGAAGCTCATAGTTGGCACCCCAAATCTCCTGAATATAACCTCTCGACGGGCCATCTGGAAGGTTTACGGAAAACTTCTGACCCCTTTGGATAACGCAAATCTCTCCAGGTTGAACAAACAATTTTCCAAATTCTGTTGTGATATCCAAAGAACCTTGCTGTGGGCAGATCAAAAAGTCACCGTCGGAGTTAACGAATGCCCTGTTATCCATGGAGGCGTTGGACATGTACATATGGACGGCGAGGCCCTCTCGAAGGGTAGGCTCTCCGCTGCCAGCAAGCGTCTTAAGGCCGTCTACGAAGTCAACCTTGCCGTCTTTTGGGATATCCATCGGGAGCCAAGCAAGCTGCGTGGCGCAAACGTGCACCTTAGGGTTAACTGGGAGGAAGCATGATTCTGTGTCTGGGTTGTCGGGGAGATCGGACTATCATAATCAGTCAGCCAATCTTATTGAACTACTACTACAGTGATCACAAAACTTACAAATCCGTCGTGGGCGATTGCTGGCTTGACGCGGTATAGCCAGGACTTCTTATTCATATGCCGAGGGGCAACAAACGCGCTGGCAGTCATTTGTTCTGCATATAGGCCCCATCTGACCGTGCGTGGGGAGTTTTGACCGTGAGGAATAGTCCCGGGGATAGCCTCAGACTCAAAGTGGTTGTTAAACCCCGCTTGGTACTACATTTCATCAAAGTCAGATAACCATTCTAAGACAGATGGGGCTGGCGAATAGGCACAGACCTTGTATGGGTCGTTTTTGCGCACAGCGAAGGATGGGATTTCGCCATTCTTCTGGGTCTCAGCCCAATGGAAGATATTTTGGTAATCCAATTTCTCTTCTTTACCCATGTTGCTTGTGGTAGCTGAGAGCAGCCTCTGTTTCTGAATTTTGTTTTTAATTTGAAAGGCGGAATATCCTCAGAAAGTACTGAATAAATCTGGGGTAATAAAATTGCAAGATATGAAGCCCAGACGTCTCTTGAACTTATATAATCCCCATACGACCCCGAATGCTCCGTCTTGTAAGACAAAGGATGACATGACTCTGGCCTTCTTCGCAGCTGACAACCCCGCCCCCTGCTGAGCAAGCTCTTGATAATACATACTTAAGTAGTTTACGACACTGACCTCTCGCCGCTCAGCTCACCAAATACCGAAGCTCCGTAGTCAACTTGTCGATCCGAGAGAAATATATGGTTTAGTAAGTTCCCAATTGTGGGGCCGGATTGGGCGCTTGGTTTCGGCTAGCTGTGTCGGAAGGCGGAGAATACCCAGTTTGTTGCATTTTGCGGGGTAAATTGTGTTGGATTGGGAAACTGGGCTAACGACACGAAACGGATATTCCCCATGGTCTGCGCGCACGTTGCCAGGATTCTAGACTCTATTGCTTAGCTTCTATCGAGCTGGCCGGAGAAAAATAATCCTATGGCGGCGTCGCGTCTTCCCATCGAAGATCGGATAATTCTTACCGTCCCTTTGGTCTGGTTCATGTCGTATCTACCAAAATTAATTCTCGAGGCTCAAAGCTCAGCACCGTCCCGCATCACGCATGAAACCTTTTACCATATTGTTACTTAGCTTCGAAGGAAAGTAATATCTTTATACGAAGTGAAAGCGTTTCCGCGTTATCGTTTTCGTTATCCGCAAAACCAGAAAGCTCAGTGATATGTCGTCAACTCTCGACCACCCCACCCTGGGACCCCTCCAAGGAGTCCCATTCCCCTCCACCACTCAATTCCGTGGTGTGCCATATGCCCGCTTCAATGGACGTTTTAGAGAGGCATCGCTTCACACTGGCCCGGTATCTTCAGCAGGAACACCTTATGACGCGACACAATGGGGTCCTCTCTGCCCGCAAATCCCGAACGGCATTAAGTTTGACTTTGCGCTTGCTGGTGTTGAGCTTTCCCATGATGCCAATTACAAACAAAGTGAGGAGGAAGGATTAAATGTTGTTGTTACGGTTCCAAAGACTCTAAAGCCTATGGAGAAGTTACCTGTCGTTGTCTGGTGTGTAGTTGCACATCATGGTTTAACACTGGTCTTGCCCGATTACATGCTAATGAAATACCTTGGTTATAAGGATTCATGGGTAGTTTCCCCGGGGCCATCGCTACTACACAAAGTTCCTGCTAATTTGATGCATAAAGTGGCTATTGGGTAGTTGGTGGGAATTCATGGCCGCAGTATGGTTTGTGTTCGCCACCAGAAACCTCTATTGAAGATATACCCGCTTACGAAATAATCAGATCTTCAGAATTTTGTGGATATATCCGTCAAGAAGGGCAAACCAGTAATAGGTGTAGCCTTCAAGTAGGTTACAATCTAGGTTTCTTTATCTCTCGTTTCGTCTCAGGGTTATACTGACTCGGGTTTACTGCGTAGCTATCGCCTTGGGATCCTCGGCCTCCTCGCCAGTAAAGACTTAGGAACTACTGGCAATTATGGACTAAAAGATCAAGTTCTTGGCTTCCAATGGCTGCAACGACATATTGAAGGTTTTGGAGGCGACCCAAGTAATATCACGGCTTTTGGAGAGTCAGCAGGTGCTAGTAAGTGATTTCCACCGCGAGAAAGATTGCCTTAATATTGCAACTTAACACCAAACATTCAGTGCTGCTTTCGGCATTACTCCAGCTCTCAACACCATTATTCAACAGAGCGCTAGTAATGTCAGGTAGTGCAACCTTGCGACCTTCCAAGTCCGAGCAGCAACAAGAAGCACTCTACAACGATGTCGTCAAAGCTCTGGACCTAGAAAACAGGTCCTCCGAAGATATAGGTAATGAATTGAGCAAATTAGCTCCGGATGAGGTGATCTCGAAGCTGCCACCTCTGGTCCATGTCGGTCCGAGCATTGAATCGGGCTTTCTAGATGACGTCGTTACTTTAAACACGATCGCAGGGAAGACTCAGCCAAGTTGGTGCAATGAATTAGTAATTGGAGATTGCTTTCATGATGTAAGTTTTAAGAATATCTGTTGTAGCGGTATTCTGGAGCATGTTGCTTATCGAAACTAAATACAGGCCAGTTGCTTCAAAACTCGGGTTCTCAACCATGAGAATAACGCCGAATACTTCATAGACTGCATTAACTCAACTTTGTCGTCTGAGGCTGCGTCCTCAGTGATCAAGACATACGATCTCTCACCTTCTCACACTGCAGAGAGGTCGCTCGTCGATTGTATGGAGCTTCTCACTGATCTTCGATGGTATCTCCCAATCCTCCACACTGTTTATGACAATACCGCAAGTCCCACGAAGGTATCTCGATACCACTTTCACCAATCAAGCAATTTTGACTCTCAATGGAAAGGGTTGGCGGCACATCTTTTCGATATTACGTTGTTGCTACAAAACCATAGACACCTGCTAAACGAGGAAGAAATAAGGCTGGGTGAGGATATGGCGCAAAGATTGCTTAACTTCGCGTATGGTGAGGGATTCACATCGCAAGAAGAGCGTCCAGCCAACAAGAAAGTAGTGGTGGTGGTGTGGGGACCAAACGGACAAACTAAGATCCTTGGGGACGAGGAGTATGATGAGTCAATGAGAAAAGGGAGAGGCAAGTTGCTTAGAAATCTAGGATGGGAAACTTGCGAGAGTCTAGCCAATGCCCTCCAATTCGGAATCAAAAAGTAGAGGCTTCCAGTCTTGTAATCCATTCTCTAACAAGTAACACTAGATTAAGTTGATAGGCGTAATAAGCTAGAGTAAAATAAGGGATATTCAGCATGAAACGACTTTCGGGTCTCATATCGACTTTATTTCTAACTATTTTTGATAATGAGCCCGGTGTGCATATTCACATTCCTGAGATATCTAGATGCATATCGCAAAATGCGACGTTACCCTAATTAACCATGTGCATCTGGCTGATACCTATTCCTATTGGCCGCAGACTCTAGATTCGGGTGACAACATGTTTTTGATTCATACGGGCGCGTGGTAATTGTTAGACAAAAGAAAAAGAACTCGGGTTCATGCCCTTCTGCCTGGATATATCCTTCGAAATCATAGGTAAGCCCGCGTTGCCTTGTAAAATATGCACTAGAATGTTAACGCAGAGTATGTCACATATGCACATCTGACCTAGTGAGTGATGGCCTCATGGTATAAGCAGGTATTTGTAGGCCACTACCTAGGTGTTCTGCTTTGTTAATACTGATTTATGAGACTATACCTAGGTATATATAGCTATAAGTTTCCTAATTAATTGTGTTTGGGACTTGATTTCAATTACCTGGTTCACATGATCTTACTCATGATATTGTGATACTATAGCGCCCCCCAGAAATAGATGTATACAAAGAACTCGTACTCGACAGCAATCTAAAGGTACCACTAGTGACTGCCTAGCTCCAATCCTTCAAGTGGGGAACATACTCACGCATTCTACTCCGATTTCTAGAACAATCTCACCATAAAAGCTTGACTGATAGCTTATGCATCCCTTATATCACCCACAACCTACTTAGGCAGCTTTTCCAACATGCAGGAGCTGGTGCTCACGTTGCACTAGGATGTGCGTATACCAGTTACACCGCGATATCTTCGTAGCTTAAAATTCTGCCTGAATTTCTCTCTCTCTCTCTCTCTCTCTCTTTTTTGGCAGAAGTCATGAGCTGTCGGGCTCTCGGCTACTCTAGACACTCGATATACAGTAGATGTTTCATGGCTATAAAAAGAGGCGATTCCGTCGAGAGGAATAGAGCAATATTAGCCTCTTTACAATCACGAAGATGTCGCATCGAAAGAATCTAACATCGCCAACACATAAACCTCTCATATCCCTTCTAAAAAGCCCTTTCTCCGTCTTTCCTTAATTGACATTAAACCGTTTTGATTACACTATTGATCTTTCTGCTACCCGCACGGACATCTATTACTTCCAAATTAGCATATTGCTATAGGATTAGTATTAGCAAAAATGGTCAACATACTCTCCGTCGTTTTCCCCCTCTATATATACCCATCTTCCTGCTCCCCATCTGCCTCCTCAGCCGCATGCGCCTGGTACCCTTTCTTCCAATCCATAACCGCCAACCCATCCGTTCTCTTCAACATAATCGTAAACCCAAACAGCGGTCCGGGTGATCTATACACCTATCCAAATGACGACTGGAAAGCCGTACTAAGCTACGCAAATAGCCTTAATAATACAAAATTGATCGGCTACATTGACAGCAGCCCTACCAATATCCCTGTGTCGAAATATAGGCCCCAAGTACAGACGTATAAAAACTGGGCAAATTTCACGGAGAAGGATATACATGTTGATGGGATCTTTGTGGATGATATGGCTTACTCGACTTCTTCGAAGAGTTACTATACTACCTTTGCAAATAATATAAAGTCGGTTTGGAACTCGTCGCCAGCCCAGCCGCCGCCGTATATAATGATGAATCCGGGGCAGCCTATCGAATGCGCTTTTTATAGCAATGTCGACAGCATCGTTAGCTTTGAAGACTACTATCCGAACCTCAGCAAAGCCGCGTTCATCAAGGCGCCTTACACAAACTGCCCACGTTATAAGCAGGCAATCATTATCCACGATTTCAATGGCACAGCTTTAGACCAACAGCAGGTTTGCGATGATATGGGACAGACATTTAGGGCGGGGAATCTTTTCATCACATCGGCTATTCAGGATGATGTCACCCAGCAAAATCCCTATGACGAAGTTCCGCCGTTACTGCAGCAATTCGCGGGAAGCGTTAAAGCGACTAATTCTTGGGTAAGTAAAATTGTAGCTGAGATGCGTTGGAGATACCTTGCCAATGAAGCGTCGTATACTATGAGACTACGTTGGACATATGTTAACAAACTCGTTTATATTGTACAGATTCTTGCCCACCCTCAGTGGTACTCTGATATCTAATTAATCGATACCAGGTGGGTAGCTATTGCTAGATACAGGACGCACACCAGGCCTGCGTGTATATATAGGCATACGAATGTAGAAACCGCGTCAGTTTGTAAAACAGCATTTGGGTTCGAGCGCTAGCATAGCCTTAGAATACTACTCTTTGAGCATAATGCGCATATGTATATCTTAATCAGGCATTAGTGGACAGAAATTTAAATTAGACTATTCATTAGAAATTATCGCAAGGTGTCCCTCTGACTAATTCTAATCCGTGACAAGTAACGGTGCATTATCTTAATCAAAGCAAAAGCACGTATCGTGAATGGTTTAAGGGACAGCCAACCCACCTTTTCCAGCGCCGGTCCTAGCAAAAGGCCTGGAGTGGTCTGGCAATTTAATCTTGTAAACCAAGACCTGGTTGTTCAAGTCCCAGCCATTGGAGTCGCCGAAAGTGATCTCACCACTGTTTGCATATCCGTCTGTGGTAATGAAGTCGTTATCGCTGGAAACGAACAAATACCACTCATCGTCATCGCCAAGATCTCCGTCAGCTGGAACAAGAGCTAGGCCCTCCCACTTCTCGTTCAAGAGACCAGCATCACGAGCACCGCCATTGTGAAGTCCGAATTTGGCAAGCTCACTGTTCGAGTTAATATCGATAAAGGGGCAGTATTCAGCAGCTGTGATTCCTGCCTTAAGAACCTTGGAGCTAGAAGTGACAGTGATGCTGTCGTTGAAATTGTCGTATTTGCCTTTGATATTCGTAGCGTCAGAGATATCAAAGAGGTCGACTTGACGGTAGTAGGAAGTGGTGCCATCGACACCACCGCCACCGTAGTTACCGTCACGGGCGATGACCAAGAACTGGTCGTCACCAACCCATTGGATCTCAGATTGGGCAGCGGTACGTGGGTTGTTCTTGGCAGACTTGTTGGGCTGTTCAAGCAAGCATGGTCAAGTTAGAAGCCAAATTTTAAGCTATCTCAACCCAACAGGGAAAACTTACATCATAATATTGTGGGAGTGGGACAACCCATTCACCAGCGAAGCGTGGCTCAGCACCGCTGATGTCGTACTTCAAAAGACGAGCATTGCGGTTGGTAGTCTTTTCCAAACCACCCTCCTGTGTCATACCAGACTGCAGGAGTGCATAAAGATTACGGCCGTCAAAAGACCCGGTCATGCCCTCCAATCCCTGATTGTTCGAGCGTCCTTGACTTGGGTTTGCGGGGTTTGGGATGATGCTTGGGTCATATCTAGGTGGATTGTTGGAGGAGAAGTCGACCTTGCCGTTACGGAGTGGCAAGACAGCATTTGGTGGGCGGATGACCTTTCGGACTTTGCCTTCTGGTGTGAAGGAGTAGATATAGGGCCCATACTCATCAGAGATCCAGAACCCGCCATCTCTTGAGAGAACTAGGGCTTCAGGATCAAGGACGACACGGATACCACCCGGGCCTTCACCACCCCAACCGTCACCAGTATAAGAGCTGGCCGGGAGATCCGGGTAACCTGGGATCTTGTAGATAGTGTTGGGATCAAGGCCGGTTAACGGTTGCCCGTTAGGATCGGTAAGAAGGATTGTGTCCAAATAATTGAACTCAACATTAGGGGTGGCAGACGAGCTCTTTGGGGTAAACTTGACAGTGTACTTGTGGACTCTCGGCTGGAAATTGGTTGTTCCGTCGACATTCCTACACACACGCTCTGTCAGAGGGGGTTTTTCAATTAAGCCTAAATAGTTATGCATAGTATGTATACTATGCATGCGCGTTATATTTGCTACGTACCAACCACGATCTGGCAAACCCCAAAGGGTGCCGCTGTAGCTTCCGGAAGCTTTGTCGTACGACCAGCCAGAAATCTTGATGCTGCTACCGATGCTAACGGTATCACCAAGCTTGTCTCTGCCGTTGCTAGGGACGAAACCGTAGCCATTTAAGGCGCGGTAGGTGTAGGTCTTGCCGTTACAGGTCGTCTGATTGACGAACCCCGAAGTTGGTTCCGCTCGTCTGGTGAAGGGAACGGCGGCAACGTGGCTAGCTGCCAAAATGGCATAGGAGAAGGTCCTATAGTTGACCATTGCGCTGGGTATCGAATCGAGAAGCGAACGTTCGAGCAGCTGTTTGGGGAGGAGAGAGGACGGCTTGGACCCGTTAAAGAATCAAGAGAAGGAAGTCAGTGGCACCGGAGTGAGCTTTAGCTTTTATACAAAATCGCCATCTATCCCATATCCTGCTACGGATCGTCACCGGACTACCAGGTATTCGGTCCCCTACTCAATCAAGAACATTGGCACCAGGCTACACAGCTGCGGCTGCTTGCTCTCGGAAAAGTCGGCTACAAGAAGGTTCAGAAAGAACAGGCCCTGCGCCTATAATGAGACATTCTTTAAAAAGCGAGATAAGCCGAATGAGGTTCCTTGCAGATGGGTGTAGACATGTATGCATGCAGGTCCCGTCGAGTGTTAAGACCAGGACCCGGTCAGATCGCTTGTAATACATATTAATATGTGAAGCTGGCAATAACACTACTGTTTCTGGGTCCGTCTAGTTCCCCGATCTAGTAATAAGAGGGCACGAGGTATTCGAAATCAATGGCGAGAGAGCGCCCAAAGGGAAGAAGGGCTGGGAAGGCTGTGTCAACCGGGACAACTCGTCAACCCTTTGATCTCGCTAAGCCTGCACAGAGTATACGTAAAGTATCTGCAAAGTTCGCAAATGGCGCCGGTATGTCCTTGCTGCCTTCTTTTCTCGCCAGGATTGCAGTACCAATAGCAAGGTGGTGATATTGAACAACCTCCTCGGCCTGGAACCGTCAACGAAGGAAGGTCAGGCTTGGGGCAGGGTCGGTTGTCTGGTTGGAATTGAAATCTACTTCATGCTTATGCATGCGCATGGCACTTTTATGCGAGGAAGGACGAGGAGTGTTGTGGAACTAGTTTAGAACTTTGCGCAACGTTTCCCAAGGTCGTGCTTCAATTGGCCAATTCCTCTGAACGTGATCGCGATCGACCTGAACCAGCTGTCAGGTTTAAAAGCGAAAGTACGCTTGGGCGTCTCTTAACTTGCTGAAGGCTGTCGTTGGAATTGTAAATGTGGGTCCCTTGGCGCGGGCGGGAGAGTCAAGCTTTTTCTGGGTCAAGGGCGTGGGGTGGCCTGTCTCGCACGGCAGCCTAGAAATGACCAGCCAGCATTAGTGCAGTATAACTAGTTGGTGGAGTTAAATGCAAGAAGCTTAAGCTTAGCCGGCTGTCGACGGCCACAAAGGTGGTGTTCTGCCCTGTCATTTCATGCCCGTGGTTGCAATTCATTGTAACTGTAGTCAAATCGATAGGGTAATGGTTAAGGGTAATGGTTACCTGGGTACACACTTGGCTAGCGTCGATGCAGGCAAGCCTCACACGACAGAACGTCATATCTGCATTAAGTACTTATGTAGGTATTGCTACTAGGTATACCAAGTAGTACTTTGTTAAGACGAAGCCGAAGTTGAAGTCTTAATTAACCAGCCTTGAGAGAGTCTCCTAGGGCATGTTTTATCAAGGTACATGTGCAGCCACGGGCGAACGAGAATGCATTGGACTCCAGATCTAGATATCTCAGTAATTAAATTTAAGAAGTTCGAAGTAAGTATGATGATAACATGAATGAGCACGGAAAATTCGGAAGCTAGAAAGAGAATATATTACCATATCAATTGCAACCAATTGCGGTCGATTGCGCGCGCAGCCACCACCACCATTGGGGAACATCGACCACGCCGGAGCCCACGTGTAGCTGTAGTATGTAATATCATGCTCGACGGCATCTAGCTACGCCGGGTATCCCCAGCCGATGCAAAAGTAACAATACGATCCGCCGACTAGAATTGATGCGTATGGAGTGTTGGTTAGGTACGCATTAGGAACCGCTAACTAACTGAGCTGCGGCTGGTTGGAGTATCAATTGATATCAACGGGATCCCTGCCAGGTCGGCCGCGGGTTAGCTTAGGGCTGTTAAATTTGGTTGGTGGTCGGTGATGTTGACAGCACGCAATCTGGTCAACTTACTTACTTCATCCTCCCCTTCACGCAGACCAAGCCGGAAGGGCTTTCGCTCAATTGACCAAAAAGAAATCTCGCATTTCGACCAGCAAAACTAAACATCATCCTCGAAATGACCACTCCGACTTCAGACTTCCTTTTTGTCCAGCGCCATTAATTGAACATTACAGTTCTCCCGTCCAATGAGCTGTCGCCTGTCAGTCACGTTCGGACGGGGCGCCAAGCGGGCAGGAACAAAGCAGCCCGAGCTGGCTGCTGCCTGTTCTGCATCAGCTTCCCACACCAAAACCCAAACATAACGTCCCCACGATCTGGCTCCATTCTTCTGTCCCTTGGAACCGGCCCCGAACTCGTTCTTCGATTTCCCACTGTCATCGTATCACGTGTAGAAGGGGAGGGAGATTTCACGATTGTCGACAGGTTATAGGCAGGGCTGACCAGATCCTACCTTGGGGGCCGCTGTCGTAGCTGTTTCGGTTGCGAAATCGCCAAGACTCCCTCGTTCTCGCTACGTAGCCGTCGACGCTTGCTGGCTAGCTGACCAGCCCGAGCCCGAACCATCGTCTATTGTCGTATTTCCATTTCAGGAAGGCATCGAACGCTATTCTGGGGTCTACTTTAATTCGGAAAGTCGATTTGATCGATTTGATCGGCCAGAATACCTAAGAGCTATGGCATGAAAGGGCCGTTCTACATGTCACCGACAGTCGCGTTCACATAGAACCAACTGCCAATTGTAACCCGAAGCCTCGTCTGCCTTTGCTCCGACACTACAGCACTATGGGCAAAATCAGTATTCTCGAAAACAGGCTCCCATTTGGGAAGCTTAGGGCGAGATGGTATAAAGCTACCATCCTGCTCTTGGCTTTTGTGCTTATAGTCGTCAACTGGAGACGAAGCTGTATATCCAGTTATAGCTATACCGACAAGGAAAACACGATCCTCTACCACGATGAGGATTGTGTGTCTTTGGTCGTCTTCACAGCCAATATGTTCATCTGGGGGCTTATAACACCCATGGTGCTGTTGACCGAATTGTAGGTTATTCCTCACGCCATATTGTGTGCTTAGATATATAGTCGGTGCTAATATGAAATCCATGTAGAGTGACCGGAAAGGCCATCTTCGGACAGCGACATTGCGATTCACCCGATGACGGCTATCACTGCCACAAGGATATAAGCCGCCTGTGGGGACCATACTCGCCCTATTTCGCAGTCGATACTGCCGACGATTCAACTTTAAACAGGTATCACGGTTGTGAAGTCACGTTCGCAAATGGTACGCTCACCCCATTCATGCGCATCCCTGTTCTGCTTACCCGCTTACCCGCTCATTCACTAACCGACCAAACTAACCATCTACCAAATTCACAGTCCTATCTCGACATGGTGCGAGATACCCAACCGGAGGCGCTAGTGCCGGCATTAAAATCACCATCAACAAGATACAATCCCAGGCGACCTCTTATTCCCGAAAGACCGATTTCATGAAGACCTTCAAATACTCTCTTGGCGCCGATGCCCTTACGTCATTCGGCCAGCAGGAAATGTACAACTCCGGAGTCAGATTCTACCGACGTTATGAATCATTGGCCTTCAATAATGACCCGTTCTTTCGATTCTCAGCTCAAGGACGTGTCATCGACTCCGGTGAGAAGTTCACACAAGGGTTCATCGATGAAAAGACGAAGCGAACCGGGGAACCCGTCGGCCAATACCCCCCTGCAGTTCTGGTATATGAGGGTTACCCATTCAACAATACTATGGATCACGGCACCTGTCGTGAATTCGAAATGGGAAAGTTTTCTGGTGTAGCATCGGCAGCGCAAACCGAATACGCCACCATCTTTACGGCGCCCATAATCGAATGGCTAAAGAAGGAGATCATTGGCGTCGATTTAACCCCACAAGATGCCATCAACCTCATGTCACTATGCCCATTTTACACCGTCGCAGAACCAACGGGCGATCCGCTTCCCAAATTCTGCAATCTCTTCAGCAAGGACGAGTTCAAATCATACAACTACTACCTCTCTCTCGGAAAATTCTACGGTTACGGCCCAGGTAATCCATTGGGGCCAGCCCAGGGCATTGGATATACCAACGAACTCATCTCGCGATTGACAGGCACGCCGGTGAATGACTCCACGACCACTAACAGCACCCTAGATGGCGATCCTTCTACCTTCCCACTGGATCGAAGGCTCTACGCCGACTTCTCGCATGATAATACCATGACATCTATATTTTCCGCTTTAAACCTTTTCCATGGCATGAAAAACCTATCTACAACCGAACTCGACCAAACCAGCAAATTCAATGCTGCAGAACTAGTCCCCTTCGCGAGTAGGATGTACGTCGAGAAGCTACAGTGCGAGGACAACAAGAAGGAGGAATTCGTAAGAGTATTAATCAATGAACAGATAATGGAACTGAAGGCGTGTAAAGCGGACAAGAAGGGCCGGTGCACTGTAGGGGCATTTGTGGACAGTCTGCAATGGGCGCGAGACGGTGGGAACTGGGCAGAATGCGGATGGCCATACGAAATTTCGGAACAGAAAAGAAAAGAAAAGAAAAAACAAGAAAGTAAAATAACGAAACAAACCTAATTACGAAGGTTTATGAAACATGATTAGAAGAGAGAGAGAGTATCATTCCTAGCCATGGGCATTCGCATAAACCTTCTCTCCTTCACCATTATTCTTCCCTGCTGTTGTTTTTTTTTTTTTTTTTTTCGGAAGGGGGCTGAGCGACTATTAGTGGGCGTCTCTATACTACCTGAATAGCATACCCATAGAAGTAGTGTCTGTTTTCGCAGCTTCCGAGGCAGGCCTTATAGAAGTCCCCAAGATGGCGTTCCTCTGTGTTGGAGATTTATTATTGTGCCACAGCCGCACTTAATGTTATACGGCGCGTGCCATAGTTAGGGAGCATTATATATTATTAACAAAAGTAAATTTACAATGTTTTAGATATTATATTATACCGTACACAGCACAGTCTAGTCAGCAGTTACAGTAGTTCATAATTTGGACAACGGCCCATAAACTGGTTGGCGGGTACCTATATAGGTGATAACTAGTCTGCAAAGGCTAGTCCTGGTAAACCGGCTGCTGGGTGGCTAGTTAGCCCAACATAAACAAGCTACCGATTCAAAAATTATCGGCCCGCCTACTTATAGGCCAACGATTAACTAGCCAGTTCGTTGGTTGGTTCCTGTTCAGCCGGCTGTTGGCCAGTTGGCTGGTGCCGGTTGGTGGGTGATTATGTTGTCTTCTGAAACGTTGCAAATTTAATTTTTGTTAGCGCGCCGTAATGCTACCTGGCCGAATGCATTATCGATATTGATTCCATATACACCGTACTTACGATTGTTACATCCTGACAGTCAAGCGCCCCTATAACTACACACGCACTAGCTATAGAACCCATATACTATAATAGCCCAGTTGACGTCGACGGTTTCGATGTTACTGATTACTACCCTCCCCAAGGAGATCCAGCATGATATTCTCTGGCACCTCGACGAGATCGTTGACCAAGTTGCCGCCGCGCTAGCCCACCCGCTATGGTGTAGCATACTCCAGATCAAATCCCTCCAAGCAACCAGATACCAACCCACGGGTATGGGTAACAGCCTAGGGTATCCCCTCATCCACAACCTATTCTTTGAAACTGCGGACCAAATCAGCTGTGTGGTTAAAGATGGGGCAGTGACATGCTTCAGACTTCGGTTCTTAAGGGGAGAATGGTGGGATAATCCAAATCTGCAGGACACATGGGATATATCGAATTGTCCCTTTCTCGACGAACCATTGGTGAAAGCTGCGGTTATGTGGGGTCCGCCGTGGAAGTTGGAGATAGAAACACACTCGCCCTTGAGTTATACAGTTCCGCAACTATTCGAGTGCACGGAAACAACGACGGTCCGTGATTTTTTGATCGCGGGGAGTGCAGGTAATATCAACCTGCCGGGGTATATAGAAGGAGAGGGGTTTCCGCCTGGAACACGGCAGGAGATCACGGTTAGCCGATCTACGATATATGGCTTTAGAAGAGACTCCAGGATCAAGAACGAAACTGCGCAAGATCCCAATGTTATCATGATCACAAACTTTACTATTGTACGGCGGTCGACGAAGCAGTATCTGGAGTGGATGGCCACCGACCAGCATCTCGAATCGTCGCAGCGGCCTGTTTAACCTAGTCTCGTAGTATTGTTTAACCATAGTTTACCTAAACACTTATAACTAAGTGATACATAGTACTCAAATATATTGATGATCGCTCGACTATTTTGGCCTTCAAAACCTTAGTACCTCCGTCTAAAGTGTAGTCTAACTACGAGACTAATTCCACTAGCGACGAGAAGAGAGGTATACTATATCGAGAGCCGGTCACATGACTATTTTCATGATCAGAACAAGAGCATATTTCTTCGTCATTCACGGGAACCTGCCACCTTTTCATAGCCCAACAATCGACACCAATCACATGAATATTTAGCTGTCAAAACTGCTGTAGGTTCCTTTCTCCGTAATCGAGGAAGATCTTCACTAGAAAGAGGCCAGGCATAATTTGCATAAAGCATCATCTAATGGTCGGTCACATGACGACTTTGGCTGCCAAAACCTAAGCAGCAGCTTTTTCCGCAACTGCGAGAAACCGAATTATTTTATACCTACCACCCCGGGGCCGAGACTGCCTATCGCGTATCATGGCTCGCGTAGCCATTTTGACGTCAATAACTCGAATATTTTCCGCGATTGTCGAAATATCTTAGCAAAGAGATAATAGGCATGTTTAATTCCAACCGGATACAATGTGACTAGGCAGGCACCTTGTCTGGTGCTGCTGATAGATATTATCTAATTTCTAAGTAAAGAACTTGAAACTAGGTACCTACCTAAGTACCTATACCGATTAGCCTATTCAAAGAGATTGGGCGTACGCGCAATCCCTCCTTTCTATTATTATCTGCAATATCGCTCATAAGTCTGTCTATCCCAGAAAATTAAAACCTTTAGCTAGATAAGTTTCATCGACCAAATTCATCACGTGATAACCACAATTAATCTAATTGCTTGAATTGCCTAAATTACGGTGCTTCTTCTGAATAAATGTCTATGGCACATGTACGCCCATGTAGTACATGCGGTTCTCGGGCCGAAGCTCTAATGTCCGCTGTGCATTGCCATCCTAGAGCCGTTAGTTAGCGAGCAGTTGGTCAGCAAGGTACCTTATATCGGTCCATAACTTCGGTACTTCTAAATAGCCTTTATAATTTAGTGACTGATGACGACAATGCAATGCGGAGGAACAAAACAAAAACAAAAACTGGGGAATAGTCTTAAGCCCAGATATCGAATATAGTACGGCCAACCAAAACTCGAGGATTGCATTGAAGGAGACTTCGAAGTCCAAGTAACGAAGTCGGTCGTCGACAGTCGAGGCGACATAGCATTCGGATCCCAACCTCGGCCCAAAATGGACAACCAAATTCCAACATCCTCAACACAGGCTGCTCTGACCAACGACCAGAATGTCATCCCGACCGCAAATTCGGGGCGGACGATCCCAGCTCCAATCGCTATGAAGGATGTGGAGCATGTGCCTTCGACGCGCTGGGCACCGTCTTTTGCTTCAGTCACTAAAATCAAAATCATAAAATTATCACATATGCGTTATAGACATCCATCTTCCGGAGTTGACGCATTGATCACATTTTTACTCGACTTTGGGATGGAAATCGTTAAGCGAACTGAAAATGCGATCTGGTTTGGGGGATACGGAATCGATCAATATGTTTACTACGCGGAAATCGGAGATGAGAAAGAGTTTCTAGGTGGGACGTGGGAGGTTGAGAGCTGGGATGACTTGGAGAGGTTGCCTTGAAATGCTCAGATTCATATGATTCCCTCTTTAGGAGCTGTGGCTGACTCGAGGAGGTACCAAATAGGGCCTCGAAACTGGGCAGTAGTCCGATAGTTGAGTTGAAAGATGCACCGGGTGGGGGTATGCAGTCTAAGTTCTCCTATCTCTACGGGCTACGCTAAATCTAACGACACCGACTTGATCTCAGGCCATATGACAACCGTCCATGATCCAGAAGGCTTCCCAGTAAACTTCATATGTGGTGCATCCCCCAGAGCACAGCCCACAAAGCAACCAGCCGAAGCTCTCCAAGTCAATGATGAGTTCTCTAAGCCCAGGAAAGGTGCCTTCCAGCGGTTTGAGCCAGGACCGGCCGCTGTCCATAAGGTTATATATGCTAAATTTTCAATGCCCTCCTTTGCTGATGGCTGGGGCTAACCGGGTAGCAAATATTTATAGCTCGGTCACTTTGGCCTTACAATCCACGATTTCGAATTACAATTCCGCTGGTATACCAGCAACTTCAACCTTGTTCCCTCCGACATACTCTATGCTCAAGATGAAGCCGGCAATAAGTTCGATGTCGCAGCGTTCCTTCATGTTGATAGGGGCAAGGCATACGTAGACCATCACTGTACAACCTATCATCTTACGCCTTTTCATATGATCATATAGGCACAACATACTGACCGCACTGTCTGCTCGTGTTTACAGCCTTCTTTTTCTCCGTTGCCGCCGCCCAACACGTCCACCACTCCTCCTACGAAGTCCACGACTATGACAGCCAAAATATGGGCCACTACTGGCTAAAACAAAAGGGTTATAAGCCTGTCTGGGGCCTGGGAAGACATAGACTTGGTAGTCAAATATTTGATTACTGGTGGGATCCGAATGGGTTTATGGTGGAGCATTACATTGATGGAGATCTTGTGAATGAGGATACGCCGACAGGAAGACAGCCAGCTGGGGATGAGAGCTTGGCGGTGTGGAGTGAGCCGGTGCCATCTACTTTCTTGGATTAAATGTGTCTGCATCCACAGGGGCCGCTTGATACTAGTCAAGGATAGACGAATTAAGCTGCAAGGCTATACGTAAAAGGTTAACCATATCTGCAGCAGCCCTCCAATATTGGGATTATATAATATGATATACACCGGACTCCTTGGGAACAGTTCCAGCTCTAGTCTTTAAAAAAACCGTAGCAAATACCACCATATACACAAAATCAAGCTCTATAGCTTAGCCTTAGGCTCTTCTTCCTCATCCTTAAAGATGTCACCAGTGAGATGACCACCGCCATCAAGTGGGATCACAACGCCATTGACATGACTACTAGCCTTCGCAGACAGGAAAACCACCAATCCAGCGAAATCATCCTCAACACCTAATCTTCCATTCAAATTCTTCTTAGCCAAATGATCCATCCCGCCGTAGATATCAATCAAAGCGTTTGCCATCTTGGATGGGAAGAAACCCGGAGCGATAGAGTTGCAGAGAATACGCTGGGGTCCAAGAGTAACGGCCAAATGCTTTGTGAGGTGCATAACAGCAGCCTTAGAAGCAGAGTAGGAATATGTGGCATTTGGACCAGTCGAAAATCCCTTAATTCCCGCGACCGAGGAGGTGGTGATGACACGCGAAGGGTCGGCAATGGTAGCGTTCTTGGCAAGCAATGGTGTCATTCTATCATCAGCGAGAAGGGAAAAAAAAATTGTCAGTTTCTATCATAGCTACCGGGGAAGGGATGTAGAGGGGTAACGCAGGGGGACGTACTCTTGGACCAACAAAAAGACGCTGGTAACATTCAAGGTCATAACTTTATCCCAGTACTCTTTCTTCCAGCTACCATAGGGAGCACCCCAGGTGGCACCAGCATTTGCGATCAAGATATCGACATGATCCACATCCTTCTGGACCTCCTTGACGAAACGCGTGATCTCCTCTTGTTTGGAGATATCGGCGGGGATAGAGATAGCTTTGCCCTTGATTCCTGGTAGGGCATTGAGAGCCTTGACAGCTTCTTCGCAAGCCGAGGCCTTACGGGATGTGATGTAGACCTTTGAGCAACCGGAGAGGAGCAGAGCAGTGGCGGCATGGAGACCTAGGCCACGAGACCCACCGGTCACGACTGCGATTTTGCCGGGCGTGGAGAAGAGCGTTGGAATTGGGGATATAGCGGACATGGTGAGCTTGCGACCGATAAGCCTGGTGGTATCAAGGGGGGATGAAGGAGAAGTGAAGAAGGGGGGAAAGGCATCAGCATAGACAGAGGAGGGGTGGCCGTGTTATAGCCATCCATCGTTGCGCGGTGGTTCAGTCGTCGACGATATGATGCCTCGGTTCGGGGCAGCCAAAGGCTGGGGAATCGCGTTTTGGGTGTGCCTCAATTGAGCCGAGGCGTCGGCCCTGCCGATGTTGCATTTTGTCCCCGCAACCCACTCAAATTTTAAAGCCGTGCATATATGCATAAGGCACCATTGAGCCTCCTAGTCTGGACTCGATTGGATTGGATTCGTAGGTTATTTATCAAATTTCCTAGAATTTCGCCCGGTATCACATATCTAAGTGGTATGGCCGTAATATAGAAAGTTTATAGATAATGGTCGTAGTGTCTATGCATAAATATGAAGATGTACCCCAGAACTAGATATCAACGAGAGATCTTATAATACATAGGAAATGAAGATAGACTCCGGAAGCGCCAGGAAATGTAAGTGAATGTCAATCCGTTCTATGCGTTATACTGCATGTATGAAATGATGCCTGGTGCTGAAATCGATGCCATAAAAACAATAATGGTAATAATGATGATACGATCAGTCAATTCTCACGCTATCCCTCCAATCCTGCAGTTGTGCCTGTACCTGCAGCTGTGCCTGTGTCCGTATTTGAGTATTTGCCGGTCTCCCACTACTGCTCGGCCTTGGTGTCAAGGCGGCTGTATGGTCGATGCTATCCAGCGTGTCCCAGTGGCTGAGATCCAAAGAATTTGTCGAAGAGTTGACACCGCTAGCACTCCCAGTGCTCTCGAAACTCGGATTCGTCAGCAACCCCGGCCGAATCTCCTCTACCCTTATAGTTGGCGGTATTGATAGTGCTGGAGACTCTGACCGGACATCTTTAAACTCCATATTTGAGCTAGACGGGCTGGATGCTGGACTGTATCTTGAGCCGTGATGATTGAACTTTAGTCGTGATATCGACAGATGTCGGCCCCAATGCACACGTCTTCTCCCTTGGATATTCTTATCATCCTTCTCTTCATTTAACTCTCCTTCTAGCCCCGCGATAGCCTCGACATCCTTGTCGTCCTGTAAACCTCTTCGTGATCCAAAATTAGCACTCCCTCCCACCGAACTCCCCATCTCCATCGATTCTGCGGTTCCTAGGATACGTCCGTAATGGGACTGCAACAACTGACTGTCGAGGTCTCCAACTGCTCCTTCTCCCCGGCCGATTTGAGATCTGGACTGCGTGCTGCTGCTGAGCATCACAGAAGAACATTTAGATGCTGAAGAAGTTGAGGTAGTCATTGAGCGGAAGGACTTTACTACTTTGCCGGTTATGTGTACTACTTTTGGTTCGCTCGAAAGGCCGCTGAAGAACTGTCGGGCAGCAGGTACGCAGGCTGCTACAATGGCTACCGTGCCTTCGAGTTGACAACATATTGTGATATTAACCGATGCATCTAAACTCGCGTTAGCACGGTACCCTAGAACTCTGGCGGTGTGCTGCTAATATTATTCAACCAAAACTTGAAATAACGTACCGGACTGGTCTAAATCTTCGACAATCGGGGCAAGGTAAAAGCACCTCGCAATAGAAATGACACAAGCACTAACATATTTGTCAGCCACGTATATTCGTTATTGTGCGACCCGGATTTTAGGACAGAGATACCCACCTCAACCCCAGCGAAAACATCGCCAGTACCTCCATCTTTTTTCGTAAAGACAATCCACTCAGCGCATTCACCAGCCGTATTGGCGCCAGCACTGATGCAAAATCCAGCGCCAACTGGAAAGCACTAATGATGTAATAAATGTACAGTGGTTTACACCCTGTCTTAAATTTAACGTAAACATCCCAGGCGGCTCTGACATCCGAACACTGAAATGTATATGCAAAAACCGATGCAATTGCAAAAAGAATATTACACACGATCAACGTGTTATTTAGTATCGTAAAAGATCTGGATGCCTCCCTAAATAATCTTCCCAGGAAGAACAGAAGCGACAGCCGGACCATGACAAGCGTGCAGGTGAATATTACTTCGTAGACATATAAAATTTTATAGTCGAAGAGTAATGACGACAGTTTCATATCGTAAGTATGATAGCCCCATTGATAATTATTGACCCCGACCAGGACAAGTATCCACTGTGAAAGCATCATAAGATACCCCACAGCTAAACAATAATCATCCATGCTGAACCTTCCCCTGCTCTGCTTCGTCCGAACATAAACTCGTATTGATATCATCACCGTAGTGAAGGTGGCAGTCGCTATCGTGAAGCCATTGAGAAGATCTTGATTATATCTCGGAGGGATATAATTCGGGTCGGTTAAGACCGGAGGTATTGGTAACTCGGAGAGGGGGGTACCAGATAAGATCGCAAGGTCGTAAAGGCCGAGTAGGTCTTCGGGCGTTTGTCCGGTTGAATAGACTGTCGGAGAGGTTCTGGGTGCCGTACTAGTGGTTGACATGATGACGAATATCGGAATGTCATAATATGGCCGCCATAACAACGTATAATATTCAGCCGTTATCTTTTGTTTTTGGTGAAGGTGTCGAATATTTCTCCAGATGGTTCCTTGGAATAGGTATAGGAGGCTCATACGCTGTTGGAAATTCGGAATGGTGGATGGCGGTTGATGTGAGGTACTTCGTCGACGTCAAGCGTTCTGGAGTATTGAATCAAGGAAGTGTTATAATTACCCTCACGTTTAGATTTCTCGACGAGCCCCCAGGAAAAGGCGGTGTTATGGTCATAACCTTATCCAAGGGCGCCACCGCATCCTTCCCGCCAGCTCACCCGAGATGAATTCGGCTTCCCAGTGCTTGGACATTATAATTATGATTGAGGAATCCCAAAATTGGTAGAAGATTTTCATCGGCCGCATGCGGGTAAGCTGCCTACCTTGTTTCCTTCCGGAGCGAAGACAAATCCCTATTGTTACTAGCCTGCAGGTTACAAGAAGTTCTGGCGGATTAAGGTTAGTTTAAAACGCCAAGTCTTAAGTTTTTTCTGTGGGAATCGTTCGATTCATGATCAAGCGCTTCCCCGAGGTCAGGCGTGATAATCTTTGTGGGGAATCTGGAACAGTGTGAGATATATCACCGCCTTTGAGTTCGGAGCTATGGGGCGAGCGAAACACCGTGCGGCACCGCGCTTTGATGTCCCCACCACGTTACGTTCTGTCATGATTTCTGGAACCGATCGATTTAGTGTTCAATGTCATGAATCAGTCCATCAACCGCGACCTCCACCTGTACTACCAAATCTAGCCGTAAATGATATTCAATATCCATACAGGAGGAGGAATATAGTCCAAATTTTTCAGGAAATTGAGGATTGTTTGTATTCACGATCGAGAACCCTCCGCAGAACAGTATCAAAAGTTCGACGGAATCATAATTGGGCGGAATATATCATTCCGGAGAACATGCCGGAATTTATCTTAGCGAGAGAGCATTTTTGTTGAACCCTCAAAGACTGCGACCAGGATTGGCCGGCGGAACAGATGAAAGCTGCAAGGTCATCCGAGGATTGACCATGGCTGTGGGTCTTTGGAATGGAAGTTTTTGCAATTCTAGTTGGGTTGGATTTCATGTGTATCGGTAGTTGCATGCCTGCTTCTCACTTCGCTAGTCATACAACTTTGAAATCTCTTGCCATGCGGGTTGGGATTGCATACAGAGTTTGTTGTCCGAGCGGTCCAACTCTGAGGACACAATGCCCAAATTACAAAAATTGGCTGCGGGACAGAGTAGCTTTTCCACTCCTCATGATCGAGATCGTCTTCTCTATCCGCAGGATCCGCTTACCATCTTCTTTACCACTATGATTTTTGCGATCGCGAAAATAGAGTTTGCCTTGGTGTATACACTAGTGATATTGTCCCTCAGCCGAGGCTCTCAAGGTCTTGTTCTAGTCCCAAGCAATGCAATGATTGCCCCGAGACTATGACAAAACTCACTAATCCGCGTCAAATAGATGCTATCCTGTCTCTGATGCCTGGGATGCTATTCACCATGGGTCGCAATTTCGCATGCACAAAGGGTGTGATGCATACCATTATCAATCACCCCCATTTCGCGCGAGTGGCCGTCGGCCGGCCCACCTACGACCCATATTCCTGCCGTCCAGTGTAACCAGACGCTCCTGCCACCAAGGAACACCCATTGACACAGTACCTCGTCACCCCCTTACCCTCCACTTCTTCCTTCACACCGTCCCACTTTTCACCACGAAAGACATGTCCCAGATGCCCACCACATTTGCCACAGACGACTTCCTCCCTGAATTTGAGTCCAAGCGAGCCCCCAAGAACCCACTTTCCATCTTCTCTCAGTCTCCAGTCCGTCTTGGTTTTTATTGCTCCAGGGAGAGCAGATGAAAACGAGGGCCAGCTGGTGCCCGAGATGAATTTTGCGTCGGCTGCAAATAACGGAGACGAGCAGTTCGCACAGGCATATGATGGTGGTGGTACGTTGTGATCTGGCAGGCCTACCTGCGTGGAGCCAGCTGCACCAGCATCCGAAGCTTGCTGAGGGTTTAGTTTGTGCTGTTGCTTCTGCGGCAACAGTGGAAGCGAAGACGAGAACGGAGCTTCTGTCTGCCGGAGAACGAGAGAGCGATACTGGGCAGCCGTCAGATGCGAATATGAACCTAGTGCCGGTTTCAAAGCTTCGTTTAAATCCATGATATCGCCCGTTTGATTGCCTGCACTTAAGCTAAAGAATTTGATGATATCCACACCGTACCAGCCAGGCCAGAGTATATTATTGGTTCTATAGCATTAGTGACGACTCGAGTGGTGAGTTCGTGACCCGATTGCAATTGCCAACGGTGGCAACCGGCAACGCAAGAGTTAGTTACACAAAATTGTTCAATTGAAGTGCCTGAACCCGTTAAGCCGGACAGGGACCTCTGGCTCTCCAAACTTGACCCTCGTCGTCTTAACGGGCGCTCCACCTTATATCCATCTGCGAAACTCGGTAGCCGGTTAGGGCTCAAGTTGCAAGGGCAGCGCCGAATTCACATTAGAACCACCCTACAATCCGTTATGTAATTTGCGTCTGGCTTCTGAGACAAAAGAATAGCATTTCCCAGATCTGTTGTGTTTTGCGCGGCTTTAGGTCCACGCATGCCCAAAATTAAAATTTCTACTCGATGTTTGTCCTATATATGAACCGTATACTTGAGAGAACATTCGAACTTTCACAGTCCGCGGTCACTTGGACCTAATGTGGGTCTGGATGCCCATACGCTAAGATTGCATCGCAGGAAGCCCGAAAAATATCAAGTAAGAGAGAGGGGGAAAAAATGCCTTACCTACTTGGGTACTCTAAGGGATAATGGGAATGGGAGGACTTTTTGACTCTAAATCGATAGGCAATTGCAAGGCAGCGACTGGGTTACTGCATCACGATATCGACATTCTACGCAGGAAAAAACTTAGATAGTTAACATTTGGTATGGGCACCTATGCCGACATCTGAAGAAAGGCCTAAATAGTTGTCCGTCCGTCGGCTCCTTTGGACTCCCAAGCAACCCGGCTCTGGCGATCTGTGGAGACAGCGGGAAATCAATCATAATACTATTTCTAAGGTTCCATTATTAGATTCGAAATGGTGCTCAACACCCTGTGAAAAGGTGATATTCCACCACTAATTTAATCAATGTAATAATTTCTATCTAGAGCCCCTCAGATTTTATCAAACTTAGCTGAATAGCCATGGAGAAGGATTTCCCTGGACCGGGCAATCTGATTGCAGGCATCATTATATGCTATGCTATGCTACGCTGTGTCAGTAACCCGTGCGCGAGTGGAATTGTCACAAAACGGTAGTAATGTAGTGATGCGTACTAGATCAATATTAATACACCAAAATATTCGAGTTTTCATGTACCCTAGGTCACACGTGATAGTGGTATTGGAAGGATGCACTTTTCTACTACAATATAGAGCAAGGAGATAAACTGTATGTGCTTTCAAAGTTTTGCAAACACTGTTCAAGGCTCGAAACTATACTAAGATAAAGATGAGAAGTGTAGCAGATATCTAGATACGGACCACTTTGTGCAGGCTGGTTTACGAGAACAGCGGATGCTAATTAACTTCGGTCCTCTATGGGCTGATCAACTGAATATCCAGATTTTGCAAGGCTTGTTTGATTAAAACTGATACCTTAATACTAACCATCAGTGATAATGAATACAGTGCTAGTGCAGCATCCAATATAATGCAATTGCAATGGCAATGCGATGTAATGCATGTCCTTCCAACTATATGACGTTTCCTTACTATGCGGGCGGAAATACCACGCACCCAACACGCACATACACACATCTATACACTTTTTTGAAAATGCTCAGTGTACATGTATGACGTAGTCTAGTGGTAACTCTGGAGGATGTTGAATAATAATCAAGGCAGTCCAGGACCGATTCTGAACTATAAAAACCCTTTCGTAAAAAACTCTAACCAACCTCAAATTTTACATAGTTATTTTGCCGCAAATATCCGTATCAGGACGAGTAGAGGCGTGTTAATACCTAACGATGCATATGATAGGAAGAAAGTGTTGAAAAGCTTATGATGTCACACGAGCCTAGTGACGAACATGAACCAGCTAGATCGATCGCGATCCAAAATTAGTCAATCCGGTTCAAGGATTACAGAAGCATCAATCATAAAGTAGAACGGGAGGACCCCCCAGAGGCCTCCTGAACCAAAAGCCCATATTCTTCATAGCTCTGACATGTGAACGCCGTACAACCATGGCTTCCAATGATAACATCTCAGTATTTCACGAGGGCACTTTGACATTAACGACTTGTTCAAGTCAGTCAGTTCGCGCAAAAATACTTTACCTGGTCCTTCGTCTTTTCTATTCCCCGATAATATCGCGCTTCGTGGGGAGTCCCACTGCATCCGGTCATCAGCATGTTAGGGTCCCCAAATCACTGTATAAGCGCTTCGTGGTTACCAAGCGCGAGTTTTACGATTGGACAGTATATGATATATCTCGAAAACCAGAGATGACGACGGGATCCAAGCGCCAGAATGAAACGCCAGACAAACCAACCAGACGCATGATGTACATCCCGGGCACTGGTTTCACGATCCCGACGTCATCAGAACACTTTAAATTTGTCTCAAAAACCTTCGCCTTGGAATGTTCGGCAATCGTCACTGTTGTCCTCCACCCCCTGGCACCGAAGCATTCTGTTTCTGAAGTTTATCCCAAATTTTTCGAATTGTACTCCCAATTGCTCAACGAGCTAACGCCAGGGGCAGAAATTGACCTTGGTGGTGACAGCTCAGGCGGTGGGATTTCGCTGTCGATTGCGCAACATCTGAAGGGGAGAGGTTTGAGGCCTCCCAATCGACTGTTCCTCATGGCACCTAGTGTAGACTTCGTGCAGCCGAGGGTCGAAGATATGAAGAAAATTTCGGAATTAGATCCGCTCCAACGAGTCGATGAAACTCGCTATGGCCACATTAAGTGGGTAAACGACGAGATGGGATTGGATGACCCCATAGTCAGTCCTATCAGAGGGGGTTTCCACTGTTTGAAGGGTATTAAAGTAGTAGGGTTGATCGGAACATATGATATTTTGGAGCCGGATTGTGTAAAACTTCGGGAAAGGCTGAGAGATGAAGGCGTTGAAGTAGAGTGGTTGGTGGGACATAGAATGGTGCATTGTTGGCCGTTGATGCAGGCTTATCTTTTACCTGAAGCTCGTAGGGCAGTGAAGTGGATCAAGGTTAAAATGAATTAGGTGAATTTATAACTAGAGTCAATATAATATCATCGCATTTGGATGTTGCCTTTCCATACTTGAAAATACTTTCAATGCTGCCCTTTATATACCCAAATACAAGATCCATGGAAACATACTTGAGGCAAATACACGCCAAACTCACTGTGGCCAAACTAGGGAGAACCATGGTCTGCCCAAGCAACCATGAGGATGAAATGCAGAGCTCCGCTTCTCCACAACAATGCCGGGGGATAGCGTACTTTCTCGGTCGGCACGCCCATGCGAACCCTATCACCTCCTCACATCTACCCGCCATTGAGAGGTTAGTTGCATGGGTGAGGAAAGCCAAGCCAGAACCGAGAAAGCTTAACTTTTAGCCAAGCCGTCCTCCCACCCCCGTTCTAGCCCACGGCCGGCTATCGAAGGCAAGAAGGGTTTGGATACTGATAGCAACTAATACAACAACCTTCTCGGGGCCATACCCGATATTTGGAGTCCGGTTTATTTTCTGGATGGATTATCTCAGCGAGGCTGGAATACTGGCCAGCCAAAATGCTCACAATTAAATTTAGCCTTCAAAGTCAACCCAACGCCCGTATCATAGTCTTGATAGAAATTTATTCAAAGGAAATTACTAAATAGATCCTGAAGGCTCCAGAGTTGCCCCTTAAGGATATCGAGGGGGGGTCCAGGAGGGGAAAAAAAAGAAAAGATGGCTTTGGAAAGTACCACTAGAGCGGAACAAGTTGACACTTTTGGCCAATATGATCCTGTCCTTGCCTGCCGTGGTGGCCCACTTGGAATTGTCCGGCTGCGGATGCGTCGATCGATCGTGGGACAACCACGGGGAACGCGATGCAATACGAGATTCTAATCTCGACCTGAAGGCAAAAAAATTTCCAGCTGCCTGTCCTCCCTTTTTTTAGCTGGTGAAACTTTTTTGTTGCTGTGCTGGCCAGCCTGGAGGAATCTCCTGACGCTGACATGAGAGCATTAACCCCCAGCCTTGCGAGGCATTTATATTGATTATATTAATATGCATTGCCCTCTTGCCTCCTTCTTGAAACATGTTATCGAAATCCCTCAATATCGATTTTCGGCAGCAGTATCTTGAAACAGTTCGAATACCGTTTCGATATACTTAGAGAGATCTTGTTAGCTCCCGCGCTACCCGGATTGGCGAGAGCATGGGTGGGGTTGCAGGTTGAAGAGATGTGGGATGCTAGTGGGAGTACCCCGCCGACGTCATTCGCTTTTGGGAAATGTTTGTAGGTGGCCGCCGGTCCCGCACTAGTATGAACCCAGCTGAAAGGATGAACCCAAATACGTAAACGTTACTTTCGTGGGAATTAAGGAGAAGGTAGGTTTGCGTGTACGGCCTGCGATGGTAAGACTGTGTTCGTGGCAGCCACCCCCCCCCGCTTGCATTCTTGTCGTGTATAAAAGTCGTTCCTGCGCAGCGAAGATCAATAAGTTCTGTTAGTTGCTCTGCTTCCATTGCTTATATACCTTCTGTATCATTGGTTCTAACAGTATCAGAGAATCGCTATCGGCACATAGCTTCCATTCGAATCGCTTTCTGTGAGTCTAGCGCTTCGGTATTCTTTTCGCTCGTCCTAGGGAGCATGGAGTTAGGCCCTCGGGATTGCATGCTGACCAACATATTTGATTCTAACCAGATAGCTGTCTACCTGTACGTAGTCAACCGTAAAAATGGTCCACCTGAGCACTATCAGGAATGATGCGGAAACGGACACCCCCATGGCAAAACTTATGCGGATGTCCCTCGCCGACGAGGACACGCCTGGCGATACATTCTGCTCGTCTGTCTACGGTAGCCGATATGCGCTCGAGGCTCTCCCTATGCTCGAGATGCCGGAGGAGGAGATGCCGAAAGATATTGCTTATCGCCTTATAAAGTATAGTGAACCCCTTTCGCTGGAGCCTAGCTTCAAGGTACCGAGCAGCTCCAACAAGGCAATGTGCGATACTAATACCGTCGTTGAATTAATAATGAAGGGATGACCTCTCCCTGGATGGCAACCCAATGCTCAAGTAAGCACAACACAACTATAAATCGACAGAAGGAATGCTGTCGAGCTGTTATAAAATCCGGGACTGATGATGGCGATAAATAGCTTGGCCAGCTTTGTGACGACTTATATGGAAGATGAAGCCGAGAAGCTCATGCATGAAGGTTTGAGCAAAAACTTGTATGAAAATATTCCCTGGGGGCGACCCGTTATGTTATAACCCCCCTAACAAAACACACCAAATAGCATCGACTACGAAGAATATCCTCAAAGCGCAGAAATCGTATGCATTCCGATTCTTATACGAATAAATAAAGTCACGCTAACCTGTGCATAGCAAAATCGCTGCGTCAATATGGTATGTGGATTCGCGATCGGATATACAGGCCCTGGTTTACGGGTGGGTACCAATTACGAGTCGTCTATAGCCTAACGTAAAACTTGTATTGAATAGATCGGGAAACTTTTCCACGCCCCTACACACGAGGAGGAAGAACATTCCATCGGGACAAGTACGGTGGGAAGCTCAGAGGTATCGCATTTAATTGCCATATATCTAAAATCAAGCATAATCTGAATGGGTGTACGTATGTACCTAGGCAATCATGTTGGCAACCCTAGCCATGAAAAAGGTAAATATCCTACGTCTGGAGACGACCCTACCCAGATGGAAGATTTTGAGCTAACATTAGGTAATAGAAATGGGCAAATGAGAGAAAAGCTGCAGGAAAGCCTTTTGATAAGCCAAACCTTGTTATGAATGCTGCAGTTCAGGGTTAGTATATATATGCTAGTACTGCGAAGGGCGAGAGGCATACTTACTAACTTCTATCTTTGCGTGAGTAGTTTGTTGGGAGAAGGGTACGTTTCGAAATTTCCACACTAGCCTTAAATTCGCAATCAATTTCTCTAATGCATTTATTATTATGTGTAGCTGCACGTTATTTCGACGTTGAGGAGCGATTCGTCTTCTGTACCCAAGACAGATACGTTATCGACCCTGTTCAGGCTGTAGACCTTGTCGACGAGAATACCATTGGAATCTGCGCTATTTTGGGTACCACGTACACTGGTGAATATGAGGATGTCAAGGCCATCAATGACCTCTTGGTTGAGAAAGGGCTAGAGACACCAATCCATGTCGACGCCGCCAGTGGTGGATTCGTAGCGCCCTTTGTTAAGTATGCAGATTGTGTTCCTATAGTGGTTAAAATCTATACTAATTATCAATTGATAACAGGCCCGACTTAGAGTGGGATTTCCGTCTTCCAAGGGTTGTCAGCATCAATGTTTCAGGCCATAAATATGGCCTTGTCTACCCGGGTGTTGGTTGGATAGTTTGGCGATCCCCGGAGTACCTTCCAAAGGAGCTTGTCTTCAACATTAATTACCTGGGGGCTGACCAAGCATCATTCACACTCAACTTTTCAAAAGGAGCGAGCCAGGTCATTGGACAGTATTACCAGATGATCAGGCTGGGTAAGAGAGGTTACAGAAATATTATGACAAACCTGACAAGGATCGCGGATTACTTCTCCACAGTTCTATCCAAGCGATTAGGGTTCATCATAATGTCTAAAGGAGGCGGTAAGTTTTCCCAAGTACACACATATGTGTTATAATTTTTATGGGGGAGACAATACTTATAAGTCGCTATAGGCGAGGGTTTACCTCTTGTTGCGTTCCGTCTAGACTCTGAAAAGAAAAAACACTACGACGAGGTGACACTCCAAACCCATCAATATAAATCCATAGAACAATTTACTGATCTTGGACATATAGTTCGCAATCGCTCATCATCTCCGAGAGCGTGGCTGGATCATCCCTGCATATACTATGGCGCCTCACAGTGAAAAGCTTAAACTCATGCGTGTCGTCATTCGTGAGGATTTTACCAAGCCGAGATGTGACCAGCTGTAAGTTGTCCCAAATTTACAAACAAATGTTTCCAAAGACCTGTCACGACTCCTAACTCGGTAACACCTAGGCTTCTTGATATCAAACATGCAATCGACGCCCTCGACTCTATGGCCCCCAAAGAGATTGAAAAACATGCCGAGTTGGTGAAGAGGACTGTGACGCATACCGGACGTAAGAAGAGTCATAACAGGCACTATAAGGGCGAGAAACATTCTTTAGCGAAACATGGGAAATCTCAAGCTATCTGTTAGACGGTGCCTAATTAGGCGCACGTAGCTGGAGTCTGATGGACACTATGTCAATTATCATGCATGGCATGAATACGGTCTTGTTTACTAAGTAATTACTCTCGGTGTTTTATATTATTACTGTATCTAATATTATTATTCACGACGATATGAGTCCACCAATTTTATCAACAATTCTGTTGGTCCGAGAAAAAAAGTATAAGCATGGTATATGAATACATTTTCATTATCGACATCATAATCTGGGTATAAAACTATCTGACAAAGTATGTGTACAGCTACCCACTTTAAGGTGGAGTAGTAAACCGAAAGAAGAAAAACAAATTGGTATCTTAGCATATGCGTTCTTCAAAAATCTTGTTCACCTCTAGACAGCAGCGGCTTCAGTCAAACCATCGCGCGTCCCCTGACTTCGGACTCAACGATCTTAGTAATCGAGTCCTTATCTCTCGCTAGCTTCATGAAGACCTCAAGCATATGACCACCGCATTGCATGGTTCCATGCTGGGTTCTTGGTCCTCGATGAAGATATTCATCTATAACTTCCAAGGCTTCACCTGTGGCAATTGGCGGCATTTCTAATTCAAATGTATCTCGCTTCTTCAGCAACCCGCCGAGACTAGGCTTATAGCAAGTAAGATCGGCGCTGGAGGCCCTCATTTGACAA
The DNA here is from genome assembly GCA_036872755.1 of Orbilia blumenaviensis. Taxonomy (NCBI): domain Eukaryota; kingdom Fungi; phylum Ascomycota; class Orbiliomycetes; order Orbiliales; family Orbiliaceae; genus Orbilia; species Orbilia blumenaviensis. The sequence continues at coordinate 129,465 of JAVHNS010000001.1, forward strand.
ATCTCCTTCTGTTTGCAGTCAGCGTCGCAGTTTTCAGTAGTTCGGAAGTCAGCGATCTTTCGGTCGAACCAAGCTTGGAAAGCACCATCGTTTTTCTCGAAGGCGATTGTGAGATTGTGCCAGAAAGCTGGGCTAAGCGGGGCATTCGCAGCTAATGGTGGGGAGACCAAGGATCCAAGAGCAGCCTTTGCATTGTAAAGCTTCTTCCACTCTGGCTTCTTAGTGGAGCCGTAGGGGATATCTGTAATAGAAGTGTAGTAGTGGTCGTAATCTAGAACCTGGTAGGAGGTTGGGTCGATAGTATACACTCGGAAAACGGGGTTGGCGTTGCGAGGAGTAACGCAAGAGGTAACATAAGAGGTGATAACAGCATTACTATGGGAGCGAGCTGCCTTATCCTTATAGGTTATTTCGAATTCGGCCTAGATACCTAATGGTTAGCGTACGTTGGATGTGGTATTTTAAGAAGACTGTGTAACATACGCTGTGTGTATGACCCCAGAACATGCCCTTGATGGTGCTGCTGTACCTAGTGGCGACCCGGTTAAAGTAGTTGGAGTAGTCTGGCAAGGCATCGACCACACCCTATATTAATCAAGTACACATAATATTAGAACCCTTTCTTTATATTCGGTGGCTAAATCGGCAGGAAGTTTACTTACGGGAGGCATGTGTCCAATAATGAAGGCTGACTGGCCAGCGGCTTCGGCAGATTGAAGCTCTCCAGTGAGCCACTTGAGGACGTTTCCTGGGTCTCGAGCGCGATCCATGCCGTTATTGTCGTAGACCCAGACATTCAAACTGTACCAGAAGTTTGTGCTGATGCTGATAACCTTTAGATTAGTACCTGGGTGGATAACAGAGTAACATCCGTAATTGTCCTTAATGGATTTGGCCTAAGCGGATTTAGGGTTAGCCAGGCTATCCCACAACTGGGGATTCAAATATCAGGAGCAAGACTTACGGCAGCAGCCCCAATCCACTTTTGTAACTCGACGCTGTTCTGAGTATAGTAGGGTATAGCACTTTCATAGTCTGACTCTGGCTCGACGATGGGAAACAAATTTACTGGAGCAGTATCATGGTTTCCAATGACACCATAGACTTTGGCAGAAATGCCACTCTTAGAGATGTCACCATACATGCCTTTAATGCCGTTGACAGTGTGCTCCTGACTCTGCAGCCACAAAGCGGCATCAAGAATGTCACCAGTGAAAATCATAAAGTCCGCATCACCCGCGCGCTCTTTAATGGCTTGGAACATGCTCTGTTCAAGTGAAACCGGCGTATCACAACCTGTGCTCCCAAAAGGACCGGCTGGATTTGATGTCTTACCAACATCGTCACCCGGGGTGTACGGTCTGCAACAGATTGGTTTGTTACATTTGGTATTGGTGCCATTCTTGTAAAGTCTATCGATGTGAGTGTCGCTGATGTGAATAAACTTAAGGGGCTTTGTAGCAGCGACCTTCGGTGCGGTTTTACGGTTTGCAACCGGTGCAGGGAGTGTGCCAGGGTAGGGAAGGAGGTCGGGGGCCTCACAGAGGCCGAACAAGGTTGAGCAGAGGACTTTATTGGTTCGGCTTCCGATGGATAAGCTACGCAGGGTTTTGGCAATAACTGGCCCCTCTGTTCCAACGACGCCTGTGCAAACGTCTTTATCCTGGATCTAATTTATATTCAATCGTTAATATTTGTTGTCATTTACAACTGAAGCTGGTATTAGAAAAATAACCTTTAATCCGGAGCAAATGGCAGTGATAACTTTGATAAAAACGGTGTCACCAAGGTGAGCCACGCCCTTAAGAGCAGTTGTCAATGCCTATATCGTATATTTATTTCATTAGTTTTGGCTCAAATTGGCTTCGGAACTCTTCAGCTGAATGCTCAGTTACCTCGCATCCTACACATGTAACAGCATTTTCAATTTTATCAATTATACCGTTGACAATATTGTCAATAAGACCTCGCTTCTCAAGCTCCTCCCAATTTGGATCTGGGAAGGCCTTCCTGGGGGTGATAGGAGCAGTAACGGAACTCCCCACTGGGACAGCAGCAGAAGTAGCCGAGGCCAGGAACGAGACCGCTAGTAGAGCAGAAGCGTTAAACTTCATTGTTGCGGCGGATTAAGGAAGTAAAGAGGGGGGGCTTGATTATATCCTATCGCAAGATATGAACAATCTCGAAGAGTGTCCCTCGAGCCTTTAGGCGATTTGCACTTGTCAGAATAGATCCACAAGTACCAACTTTTAGCGGGCGACGAGCCAGGAATATATATACACGGTCATTGATGAGTATGGACTTCCTCCGCTCACCTTTGCGCCAGCGCGCACGCTACTATTGTAACGATACCCTTACCCTTGCACAACATCAGTCACATTGACTGTCATAAACTTTCGTAACATATTATAAATTGTATACTTTCAAAATTATAATACGTCAGCTAACGCAATGAGCGCAGCCGTTGTAAACCTACCTTCGGATTATTCATTTCCCCACCACAGATGTCTGACCTTACCATCAGCCGCTGCGTGGACTGACTAGGGACTCTCTTGCATGTCATGTCATGGCCTGGAAAAGGTAACATCGAAAGTCGTCGACAGCATTGTCACTTCCGGGAAAACCAACCACGAACTCTTGTGAAAGCCTGTTATTGGTTCTGAAGCCGTATTCATATTTCCCTCCATCCAATCAGAGATATATTAGCGAGATATTGAGGAAGGGTTATACAGGTCTGGGAAGTTGGCATTATAGATCGTGCAAAGATAAGTCCTAAGCCGTACCCCGCCCCGTGGCGCCTTGATCTACCAGAAACATGGCAACTTTCGACGCAACGATTGAGACAGCGGGTAGCAGGGGAAGCCAGGCAGCCAGTCCGCCGTTTGCGCATGATTAGCTTCGCTTGAGTCTTGTGCGCTTGGCTATAGCTGTCTCTACCAAAGGTATATGAACCATTCCGACCCGTTGAAAGGGCAAAGCTTAACGCCATTAACTTGGGCAGCAGTATGACATAATATAATTGCAACTTCAAATCAAAACTTAAATGCAAACTGGTATTATATTGTCTTACTTGGTTTTCCCGCTGTTAAAATGTTCCTGACAAGAGAGACATGCATTGCATGGGAATTCTAGGACAAGAAAACCAATAGGACGATCCCATGGCGAACATGCAAGTGGAGCATCAAGAAGCGGGGTCGGCTTACAACAGGCGAGGTCTAGCCCAAAAGCGGGTGAACGTTGGTGAGCAGGTAAGACATCTCGATGCAATTCCATGCGTATGCACGTAGACCAACTTGTATAGAAGGAAAGTCGACATTCCAGACGAAACGGTGAAGGATATGCGTGTATCGGCGGACTCCATCTGCCCATCCTTCAAAGTTAAATACTAAACATAGTCGTATTAACAATTAGGTAGTACACACGTGCAACTCGAAACAGGGCCCACCCCAGCCAATATCAACACTCTTACCTATTGGGGCAGCTACGAATTCGATAGGAAGAAAAAGGGTTGACAGGACTGCCTACCGGATTGCAAAGGGTGATTTCGTGTTTCAAGGATATGACTAAATCAATCAATAAAAATGGCAGGGGGCCCTCCGAGCATGCCCTAGTATTGCCCAAATCTATTCGTCTATACTTCTATTAGCGAGAGCCCACCAAAGATCTAAAATCAAGTGCCTTGGTAGACCAGTTGATAGCTCTTGACAACTATTCCCACCTTCCTAGTCCACCCAGATATTCGAGCTCAGATCAACATAGCCGGGCCCCTAGTATAGATATATGCCTATCTTAGTGCGAAGGTTAGATATCGGGTTGATAACCTTCTTTCCTGATCACAACTAGCCGTGTTGTCGTTTCGGAGAAAATTCGAAGAAATGCGATATTCACCATGGCTTCATTCAAAGAGTCTCCCTCAAAAGGCAACCGTTTCATAAGATTCATACCTCAAGCGCCCAGAAGTGCGCTAAAGCTCTATCTGCTGCTGGGTAATAAGTATGCGAGCGATATATATAATTTACACACCACACAAAATAGCTGCAAATTCTAATTCAAGTACTTTACAATTGGGCGATAGACCATAGTAGCGTTTTTATATTAGTACAGATAATAAAATTAAGAAGAGCTTTAGTCGGCTACGAGCAACCGATCGCGATCGAAAACCAAATAAATGAGCTAGATTTGCCAAGTTATGCGAAGCTTTAGAGCCCCTTTCTGTTACTTTTACAAAAGGAAGCTGCCATCAGCGAAGGCAGACATCAGGGTCCCGATAACCCGATATTTGAACTTCTTTATCACATTCCAGCTCGACTAGCTGTAGTATCGATCGACACGCTTCACCCAGGAATAACTCATCGGTTGAGGAACCGAAAGTGTCCAGCTGATCTTTCACAAGTAAAATATTACGTTAAATAATCTGTGACATATGAAACCCCAGCACTTGTTGCGGGCTGAGCTGGAGCGGTATTTAAAACTAAAAACGTTTACTACATTCTTAGCCCGGGTTGGCCTATTCGGCATTCAAGATGAGCAGCATTACATGCCCGATTTCACATATCCGACGTGGGGTTGCCAAGCTCGCAAGGCCTCGGATGCATGTACATATACCCCAGGTGCATATGCATATTAAATACGTTTATACCTTGAGTTTGTGACATTTAGGATGCTAATATTCGAATATCATGGTCAAGAAACAAGACACAAGGCACAAGCCATGTCACGCTGCAACTTCGTTCTACCACATTGGTCCGGATTATAGGCCAGATTCAGCATATTTCCCGCACCCAGTAAGGCAGAAGTCTCTGAGACCTCATCGAAGCTTAAGCCTGGATACTTGTGTGAGTTCTACCGCATGAGTTTATGGATTTCGACCTGGGTAGAAACACCACCGCATTTATGAATATCCCTTGCAAGCTTAAGCTAGGGAAATTCCGACATCATATATGTCAGCCATGATAGTCCGTAGGTTAGTCGAATATAATACTGGTTGGGTCCCTACCTCATGGCGCATATATCTTTCGACGATGGTTCCATAACTTCCTTGGTATCTTCGACGTCCGTGCCTATCAATAACAAAGGTTTTCCTGCAAGGGCAGGAATGTTGAAACATGACCTTCTGGGGCGATGTATGTGTATGCAGCAGATTTTATTGTTTTTGGGTCCTACTCTTTGGTTGGGGCCATGTTTTGGCGGTATATCTCTAGATCGGGTATGGTCTGTGTATGAACCCTCTGGCTTTGAACTATCTAATGTGGATGAATATTGCATTGCCTGTCTTTAATAGTCTGACAAGGATTTTATTTTGGGCGGATTTCTTCCCAGTGGGTTATGAGGATGTTCCGAGGAATACAGGTGCGAGGAAAGTCGAATAGGCGGTGGAGAAGAAATCGGTAGAACCAATCTATCGAGGGCATAAGCATGTCTCTAGGAATAATAATGAAACTGATTTCGAAGCAGGAGGGGGGTTCAAGGTACTATCGCAAGATAACAGCGACATCATGACTCCACAAGAGGTAATTTTTTCTTCATGCCTTTTGTGATAGTATCTTTTAGATCCTCCCTTGAGAGTGGCAGTTCTGTATCCCCTCTACATCCGACAGGAACGTCTTCGCCCCCCACAGCTCCCCTAACGTGATCACTAGGTCTCTCTCTTCGTCTAAAGTGTCCGGGAAACCCACCTCAGCTGACATTTTAGCAAGAGCTTTGCTGTAAAAAATTTAAACACCTACCACCCTGGTAACGCCTGATTTTCTCCACAGTTCCATGTAGTAGGTGTGCTGGTGCTCCGGGTTGGAGGGACACTTGCTTTTAATGATAACAACCTTGGTAGCTCTTCTCGATCCGTCTATCCAAACATCCTTGTCTCTAAGCAGAGCTGGGCTGGATTCCGATGGTCCTGTTTCGAAAGCTACCGAAGGGAAGATTGCTCCGGCCGGGGCGAGAAAGAAAACAGGTTCTTTCGAGGTTCCTGCATATGGACCAATGAAGGAGTCTACCCTAAACCGCGGCACTTTAGCTTGGAGCCCTATTTGTGATTGAATTAGAGGGCGCCTTACTTGGACTTGCCTGGCGACATATCAAGCACTTGGCTCCTTACGGGAGGAGTCCGACAGCTGGCTAGTTTCTCCATATAGATATGATGAAGTCTGCAGTACACTCGTGAATCGAATGTGGCATTTTTATGTACAGGGAATTAGAAAACCCATAGAATATGATCCTGCCAGCCCAGGGTTCATCGGCTCTATTTTTTTTTTTTTTTTTTTTTTTTTTTTTTTTTTAAGGCGAAATGATTGGGGATATCTATACCGCAAATATTTTTGTTCAAATCTTCCACTGGAAGCGAACGCTATCAAGTCGTCCGCCAAAGTACGGTCGATATTATCCCATTCAAGGGATACCGGTTATTACAATAGGAGGGCGTCTTCCACAGCGCTTTTTGTTGCGTTTTTTATGCCTGAACTGATCTCCACTATATGTCTGACACTTTTGAGGGCACGGAAGGTTGGTTTCGACATTTTCGGGATGGTCTGGTGAGGTTTGCTCCTTTGATGATGGGCTAGGTTAGGAATTGGGATGTAATATGAGATACGGGAAGTATTCAGAGGCTATCAAGAGATGTTGTGATCTATCCCTTGTTTGTCTTTGGGGCTGCGGTAGATCTCGGTACCTTGAGTCAGTATCGTCTAGTCTGTTGCCTCGTGGGACTGATTGTCGATCGGAATGCTAAGTATTAACAGATTTGTGTTGTAGCTTGTTGCATCTCGAGGGCCGAAACAGAAAAGTTCTGGGTGCAAACGTCGGCAAATGGTGTTAGGGCAACGCAATTCAGCCTGGCATCAGCCGAGGCAGTTCGGGCGTGGCTAGCTTGAACGAGGCCGGAATAGTTCTGGAACGCCTGGACTCAACGAGACCAGCCCTGGACTAGGAATATCTAAGTTGAAAGGAGCGAATTGTCGTGTGTGAAGACTTTCGGGGAGCCTTTGGGGAGGCGGCCGGGTGGTAAATGGGAATGAAAGTATTTACAACGCTAATTCTACAGGTCTGCTAAATCAGAAGTGTCGTAGCCAATAGTGTGGCAGAAGGTGGAAATTTCTTTCTAGTTTACAATCCATCTACGCATAGCGGGCTTGTGTATATACTAATTTCGTTACCCATCAGTACAAACATACCTGAGGCCTAGTCTCGGTCCCAGACGTTGTTGACAACAACTGTGCCCGAGTCCCATGTATGTGTCCTCCAAGGTTTATTTATCTTTGAGTCCATATTTGCTGCTTAACTTCTGGCTTATTTTGTAAGACCTCCTCTATTTCATTCATAATCGCATCTGTAAGTTTTGGAATAACTTCCAAGGCCTTGCAGTTCTCCACCAACTGCTCAACCTTTGTTGCACCCAATATTACTGTGGTAACGTTCTTGTTTTTGGCACACCATGCAAGAGCCAAGGCCGACATCGTGGTTCCCAATTTCTCAGCAATATTTGTTAGCTTCTTAACCTTTTCAATCTTCTCCTGTCCCTCTGGGCTTCGAAGGCGGGTAATTGTGTCTTTGAAGAACTCTCCTTCTTTTGCGAAACGAGAGTCCTCGGGGATACCATCATTATATTTTCCGGTCAGAATGCCGTAATTGAGAGGAGACCAGATCGTTGTGCCGTAGGAGAAGCTGGAGTACAGGGGTGCATATTCATTTTCAAATCGCTCACGGGCGAACATATTGTACTGGGGCCTGGGTTGAGTTATATCGGTGAGCTGGACAGCCCACAACTGTGAGAAGGGTGGTAAATCTACTTACTGTTCTACAACAGGCGCTATTAGGTTGTATTTTTCGGCAATAGTGGTAGCCTCCTGAATTTGAGCTGCTGTCCATTCAGACTGGGTTTCAAACATCAGCTCAGACCCCTCGAAGCGATAGAGTTGAATATGGTCACACATACGGTGCCCCAATAATATGCGAGATTCAAATGCCTGATTACTTGGGTGAAACTTTCAACAATCTCCTTCATTGGAACATTTGGGTCCATTCGATGGGCAAAAACGACATCAACATAGTCGAGCTGTAATCGCTTTAGGGATTGTTTGAGGCCCTCGACAATGTGCTTTTTGGAGAGGCCACGAGTATTTGGCTCTTTCCGGCCCGTTCCAAAGAAGATCTTCAAATTGAGTTAATTAATAAGGGCACAGAGGTGAGTAAATGATTCAGTGGTAGGTTCCGAACCTTAGTTGAGATTACATATCTGGGGATACCGTTAGCTATACCATAATAATATACATTCTTTGCATATAGCATTTGCAAGGTGCATGGGCTTACTCTTCTCTTGGCCAATCTAACTCTTTCAGAGCTTGACCCTGCGTATTTATTCGCCATTAGTTCTGGTCCTGAATTGGGGAGCGTCGCCATACCATCGCAATCTCAGATTCTCCCTTGAAATAGCTTTCAGCAGTATCGAAATAATTGATGCCATGGTCCCAGGCAGCCTGTAGGCATTCCTTAACTGGATTCCCAGTAACGTGTTTTCCATATGACATCCACCCGCCTATATAAAAGGTTTGGAGGCATGGTAATCTCAATTAGCGAACGCTGGATGCCATAGCGGTCCGCACGTTTGTTACTGCTTGCGTATGGAACATACCGAGCGAGAAGATAGACACCTTCAATCCAGTGGGCCCAAGGTACCGAAATTCCATATTTTTGGGGTCATATTTTGAAACAGGAGATAGTGAGGAAGCCATTGCAATTGATTGCCAGTTCGTTCGCGAAAGGCTCTGGATTTTGATATGTTGTCGGGCCCGCGATGATAGTTGGAGTATTCCTCTGGCAGATGAGAGATTCATACAGCCACGGTGCCAGTTAATGTGGTTTCGTTGTGTCGTCCTCTCGCTCGAAATTCAATTCTGCAATCAGTCTTTAGATTTATAATAGAAAAGTGGAGTCTTCGGTTGTCGGCTTTTGCAAGATTCTGTTTAGTCAGCAACAATGCCAGCGGTTGCTCGTACTCCATAGTCAGCGTGCTTTATTGGGCATGGTGTATTATTTTTCCGGTGCTCTGGCGGGTTGGATTGCGCCGGCAGCGCGGTTGGTGTTTGACAAGGTTGACATCATCTCAAATCGAATTAGTCAGCTATATTGTCCCGGTTGTTGACGGTTCCCAGCGCATAGTTAAACCAAGCTGGCGGACCTTAGTCTTGTAAGCTGAAAACCGCAAAATCCTAATGGCGATTCCTTCAAAATTTTGCCTGCGTGGGGCCACATATTCTCTTTTTATTAAGATTAATTAATATAAATAGGGTGCTGTCGGCGACGCGACCATGTCAACCGAAGATCGGAGTTGTTGTTGGAATAAATATATATGTTTCCCGTGGCGCATGGCCATGGTGTAATATTATATATTATGCAATGCCGTGCGGCCGTGGCATTGGCTTGAAGGTGTCCTCATTGGCTTGCAAAATGGAAATACCTATAAGGGGCAGTTCCTCTGCATTTGATGATGATTTTGTAGAACCTATTTAATGGATCATTTTGGTTGCGTACAGTCCAAATTTTCGTGGCTCGCCCGGTTGGTAACTGGTTAGGCGTTAACCGACCACGGATCAATCCAGATAACCAACCCTGTTATTGTGCAGGCAAAGTTAACGGGGTGATTTACTCAACTGCACGTCTAGTGATGACTTTGAGGATAGGAATATAACGATCTAGGAGCCATGACCGGATTCTGCACTGACACGCCAACGACTTCATTTGATAGCGTCCGGATTAAAATGACAGTTGTTGTATGGGTAGGGTTCCCAGAATCAACCACATGGCAAATTGATGACAGCTCAAGAGCTCTAGTAGTTGTGTAAATGTGGAGCCTTATGCTTGCAAATCCAATAACTTGACCGACTTTCGAAGGAGCATGCTTCTTTGTGCTACCGAGACACAAACCATGTGGATTGAGACAGACACACAAGTGGTCTAGGTAACTCTAACCAAACAGAGTGTCTGACCTGCGGCTGAGGGGCAAGCTGGATACATGTAGTTATACCTCGAATGGTGCAGAGGCAGGTTCTCAAGATAAGCGTCTCTGAATACTGCAACGTTGGACTGGTTTTAGTGGCTCTAGAATAGAGAAGCCATTTGTGCGAAAAGTTGCATATCTGCATCTGGGCGGGATATTCCCAGTAACTCAGAACGAGTAGGAGTGCTTGGGTGCGCTTGACTCCATGCATGCGCTGATGTTCTAATATGCCGTGTATTCTCGCGTTCTTATCTTTTGTTCTGTCCGATTGCGATTTCTCTCCTCTTTCTCTTCTGTTATTATTATTATTATTTTTTTATTTTTTTTGCACGGGACAGATATGCCCAGGCCTTGGGTGCAAGTGGCTCTAGCGCTAGTGTATGCCAAACCTTTCTTGTAATTCCAGCTTGACTTAACTTTGATCGGGAATATCTGGATTTTGGAGTTTTCTGGCCCGCCTTCGGCTAGTTGGTGGACCTTTTTTCAGGGACCTAAGTCTTAGGGAAGCTTCTTTCGACACGACGCCGCACTCTAAACTAAAACTCAGAATCCTTTGGACCGCGGGCTTTGAGCGTATGTTACACTGACCCAGCTTTAATCAAACGTTATTTGTAGTCGGAATCCGGAAACCCCAGTTTTTTTTTTTTTCCTTCGGGATTGGACAATTGGCTTGGAATGGACGCGAAAACCCAGGCAACTGGGCGTAAATTTCCGTTGATGGTGTGTTTGGAGATTGAGCCGGCGGTCAGGGGAATCGGCTGCAGATGCAGTGCGATATTTTTGTTCACAGCCTGGGCCATATTCCGGAAAGCCTGCCATGTGGTGTTTGTCATGCAACCCCATTTGGTAGAAAAAGCTAGGTTGCTGCCATTGAGATCCACATGGCAGATGGGATGGGTGTAAGTATGCCGGGTTGACTACATGCTTTTGGGATATGAACCACTTCGAAATCATGGCTGACGAGATGGGCTCCTACGTATGTACTTAGCGCCATGATCATTTTGAGCGGGATTTTGCGAAGTGATCGAGATTGCTAATCTGTATGCTAAAATACTTGATTGGATCCATGGAGCCTGGCGTAATCGGCAACTTTGAAAACTGGCAGGAAGGCACGCGTGGGGGCGCTCCATATGCGCCCCGAGCGAAGTAATCTCTCTTTATGCATATATATAAAAGGGAATACTAGTATGCTGGAGGCTGAGCTGTTCACTTTTGTCCGACGGAATCGCAAGGTCTGTATATATAATATCGCAGGAACGATAACAGATGGCGGGTAGCTGCAATGTTATCAGGACATATCACATTAATGCATTGTGTCCTGCGATCAATCCAGGTTATCCTGCGCCCACATATAATATTTGGCGCATAGGGATTTTCATATCGAGGAAGTGCGTGTGGGCGTCAACATATATGCATAGTCTCTCAATGGCGATGTTGAGCTTTTCGAGCTCCGCGATCCGTGACTGTACCTGGAACCCCTTACTTTCTCGACGCAAGCGGCAAAGGAGTCCCTCGCCAAGTACAGTGCGCGAAAATTTATGATACTCAGCGGCTGATTTATATCCAGCCTGCAATCACCAAGATCACCTTCAAGCCCTTGGCCGACCTTGGGCAGAGAAATCATAGGTAGTGCTTTGAACTGCTGATCTCCCGTCCCTTGGCGAATGTCCTGTGCAACAGTGAGCGACAGGTATCCTGGAAGTTTTATTTGCACCATCGGACCGTATCTTCCAAAATTTAAAACTTAACCTGGTGGTGTCGACAACTCACGATCTGAGACTCGATTCTCGTGTCTACAGATATAGGGCTTGACCCTTGCTTGATAAGTAAATTTTCGCTTGATATGAGCCTCAACAGATCTCTTTGTGGGCTCAGTTATTACCTGTGATGCGATTGTGACATGACATGTGCGTCCCATGTCAAAACGTATCCCAAAAATGATGTATGCAAACTTTGTGCTCTCGGTACATGTTGCCCGGTCCAAACCAGGAAGGGGTACGACTAATGCAGTCTCAAAATTTTGAGCGTTGATACCAAATCTTGCAGAAAGCACCAAATTTGGAATCATTGGTGACTTAAGCTGCTTCACCCGATTGAACAATTTTGTACGGCTGATATCAACATCTTTTCCACACTTGGGCTCGGCGTTCTGGGCAAGGTTACTCTTTGGTCCCGCCCCTAACAAAGGCATGGGTGCGCTGGTCCAGGACCCCGGGCGCATGTCAACCAAAGATGCAGCAGCCCCATAAACACATTACTTTTTCATCATGCCTTTGCCTATATTCCATTGACACAATCGTTTAATTTGGTTTTGGGAATGGCTCTTTTCGGAAAGCCCTAGTAGACTCGCCAAGGGTATGCATCTAAAATCTACCCTTTCCCTATCGCCTTTCATCAGCTCTCTTTGTTGAGCATCTTTCACCATTCGTTCGTTCAGGTGGATTAGCCATCAGTGGAGGACTGGAGCGTCAATTGGCTGTCAGTTTCTTTCTTTTTTTTTTTTTTTTTTCCCTTCTAATCTGCGGCTGAGGTGTTTGTATAAACCTTTAGTGTTCCCATCCTTTCTTAATATTCCTTCTCCGACTTTCCAGACTTTTACTCAGGGCTTTGGTCAGGTGGAATCACAACTACCTGCACGGTCAGATCTACGGATCTCGAGGTTGTAGTCGCACGAAGGTATTCTTAGATATATATTCTTATATATCCGGCACACTCGTTACCGATCTCCAACATTCGCTTTTTTTTCCCCTTGGTTTTACCAACTTTCGCCTTTCAGGCGTCGATATCCGGTCAATATGTTCTCTCTTAAGAGGCTTGCCTTGCTGGCGACATGCCTCCTACCTTACCTGGTCAATGCGGGCGGCGCACCGACAGATTCCTACCGAGATGCGGACGAGATGCAGTCAAGTTATTTGGACAACCACAACATGGACCCGGCAATTGTTGGTAGTGCGGCATTTGGTATGCTGTGGTCGAAGAACTACAAGCCTGGAGAAAAGTTCTTTGCGAAGCCTCTCATTTTCACGTCCAGCAAAGGATTGAATGGCAATAAACCGGTCGTCATCCTGTGCTCTGCACTGAATAACATTTACATCGAGGATGCAAAGAATGGTGGAACAATTCCCACTCTAAAGCAACGAAACGTGGGTGCAGCATTCACTCAGGCTGATGCCGACAATTGCCCCGATCTTGGAGGCCCCGCTGGTATTATTGGAACGCCGGTTCTCGAACCAAACTCGGAGATCATGTACTTCTTCAGCAAATCGTATGCCGATATTAGTGGTGCAACTCAAGGCACGGCTAACGGAAAATATCGATTCCATGCCGTTGACATCAACAGTCCCACGCTGGATGATTTGCCGGGCTACCCAATTATGATTGATGGCTCGACTGCTGACAACGACCCGGGGATCCACTTCTTTGGTGGGGTACAATTGCAGCGACCTTCTTTACTCATGAAGAACGGTATAGTATACGGTGGTTTTGGATCGGTGAGTCCCATCATTCTCTAGTCTGGGGGTTTTGACTTGGGGAAGGAGGAATTAGATGTTCCTGCGCGATCAGATCGATGGCCTGATTTCGGACTTGGGGTGCCGAAACATTGCGCGTCGTTAGCGTGTAATGCAAGGGCAGTTCGATGCCGAGGCCTAGGAACTACCATTTAGGCTGAAATTTGGAACTCAGACTTGGCCCACTAAATGGCTGATAGCCTCCTCCCCACTTTGGAAATGCCACCTTCTCAACGCAACATCTATGCATTTTTGACTAACGAATTACAATTGTCTAGCACTGTGACAAATGGAACTTCACCGGAGCTGTCATCGGCATCAACGTTGCAGAAAAACGTATTGTAACGTACTTCTCCACAGAGATCAGACCATGGTTACTTCCAGGCGGCCTCAATGATTGGGCTCAAAGTTCCGGACAAGGCGGTATTTGGATGGGTGGTTGTGGCCTTTCCTCAGACAGTGGCAGTAGATTCTTCTTCACCACCGGTAACGGAAAGGGGAAACAGGCACAGAAGGGGCAAAGCCTCAACGGTAAATCTGTTAAGCTAGCCACTTTGGGAGAAGCCGTCGTCAATCTTAGAATCGGTAGCGATGGCCAACTCGAACTCCAAGATTGGTTTCAACCGTACGACTACGCCTTGTTCGACAACAATGATGAAGATTTGGGTTCTGCCGGTCTTATGTTACTTGACACTAATACTTTCAAAGGTACTGGCGTGAGCAAAATGGCCATTACTTACGGCAAGAACGCATATGTGAGTATTAATTAACTGCTCGCCCAGTCAATGTTTTAATTAAACTTGTAAGGGCACCTATTAACGTTGTAATGAATCATTTTGCATAGATGTATGTCCTAAATGCCGATAACCTAGGTGGTTATGGTAATGGTCCTGGCGGTGGCGATGGCGTCATCCAGACCATCAATACTGGTGCCTCGACTTTTGGAGGATCAGGGTCCTATCCTCTCGATGGTGGTTACATTTATTTTGTTCCATCAACAACCCCCATCCAAGCCTACAAACTTGGCTTCAAGGCAGATGGCACACCACAGTTTTCATTCGCTGGCGCTAGCGTAGATAAAATCAGTGGTCGTATTGGACCTCCAACCATCACTTCCTACAAAGGTCAACCAGGTACCGGTATTGTCTGGGTCGCTGATAACAATGCGGGTCTAGTTGCATTCAAAGCTGTTCCTGAAAACGGTGTCTTGGTTAAACTTAACACCCCAGCCACGGGCGGCTTGAACAAGTTCCAGCGTCCAGCTTTTGGAGACGGTACAGTTTACGTTTCCACCTCGGGCGGAAAGGTCATGTGCTTGGGTAGCCCGGTCAATTTGCCCCTGAACTGCACAGGTATCGACTTTGGAGACGTCCCCTTCGGTAACACAAAGGTTGGAACTGTTACTTGCCAGACCACGACCAGTTTGAAGGTCAACCATATTGTGCTTGGAGACGGTCCATACACAGCCGACAATGGCACATTGCCAACAGCTCAGCTTGCTGCTGGAGCGTCGTTCTCCTTCCAAGTGACCTGGAACGTCCCACATGATTCTCCTGGGATCAGGACATCCACGGTTACGATCAATGTTACCCCGGCTGTCGTAAACCAGTTCACAAACAACGTTCCCGTTGGCCTCAAAGGCAACGTAGTGAGTGAGGGAGCATTTGTCACGATTTCCCCGGTTCATTATTCATTCAGTCCCATCATTGTCGGAACTCCTTCTGAACCCGAGGGCCAAGCCGGTACGTTCCAACTCGGAAACGCTGGTCTCGAGTCGCTCCAAATCCTTGGCTATTACTATTCGGAAGATGGTGAAACATATCACAACATCACCACCAACAGTACGAATCCGACTTACAAGATTGTCGGAACGGGATTCAATGTCGAAGCGGACTCATTGCCTTCGATTGGAAGTACTGTGGCCCCAGGCTCACAAACAACAATCGCTATGCACTTTTATGCGGTAAATGGACAGTCTTCCGATTATGGGACTGCCTTCTTTATCTCAACCAATGGTGGTATCGGTCGTATTACATTGTCGGGAACCGCCTCCGCATCGCCAAAGGCCGAAGTCGCGGTTGCTACACCCGAAGGTTTCTGGAATCTAAATTGGCGTGACACACACGATTTCCATGAACTTGAAGCTGTTGCAGGAAATGTTGCCATTCGCACTATGAGGGTTTGCAATAGAGGTGGCAGCGCCTTGGCCGTCACTAAATCTAAGCCCGTCTCCACTACCTATCTCTACGCGGATATTGAAACCGTTTTCCCCGAAGGTTTACAAATCGCACCAAACGAGTGTGCATACGGAAATGTTAGCTTCACACCTGGTATTTCCTACATTAACACCCAGCCTAGGGTAGTCACTGGCGCATTTGTTCTCAACTTCAACGATGAGACCTGGGGCGGTGAAAACTTTGTCAACTTCCAGGGAACTATCATGCCCCGACAGCTTGGTCCTCTTAACGGTGTCTTAGCTCTCTACCAATTCGCAGGTTGCTATAAAGATTCCACTTGCGGTGCGTCGGGTACTTCTCGTTGCTTCCAGCAAGCCGGCAGCTCGGACACGAACGATGCTTCAGAATGCATTGCTAAGTGTAAAGCCCTCGGAAAACCCATCGCTGCGACTCAATATACAAGAGAGTGCTGGTGTGGATTTACCATGCCGCCGCGATCTGCTCCAAGTTTCATCGATGCCAATGGGTTCCAGTCCAAGTGCAACTATGTCTGCCCCGCGGACAGGACCAATCCGCTTCAGTTCTGTGGTGGTACAGGGACACTTATGAACGTCTATTACGACATGACTCAGATTTCCATTACAACTTCAAGTACCACTACCACAATGAGTTCAACTACATCATCTTCGCAAACCACAACTTCTTCGGTTGTCGTTACCACTACAACGTCGTCAGTCGTTACTACTACTGCCACTACCACCACTACGACGACTACTACTACAACAGCACCCCCACCGCCAGCTTCGACTGTACACAATCCTGGAAATGTCAACTATACTTGGGTTGGTTGTGTTAGTGAGCCCGCTACCGGGCGCGCTATGGCTGGTGGCCAAGTTCTTGGAAGCGAGTCCTCCACAATGACTGTCAAGCGCTGCCTCGAGTTTTGTTATCCTAAGGTGTGGGTGGGTCTACAGTATGGAGGTGAATGCTGGTGTTCTTCAGGCCCAGTCAATTTCGGCGATACGCTTCCTACGACTCAATGCAGCACTCTCTGCAAGGGAAATACAACTGAATACTGTGGTGCTGGTAGGAAGTTCGATCTTTACCAGTTGAAAGCCAGCCTGTCATCGAGCTCTACTACTACAACGACCACCACGACAACCACCACGACAACCACCCCTGTGGTTGTGACGACTCCTTCCACGACTCCTTCCACTACTCTTTCCACGACTCCTTCCACTACTCCTTCCACTACTCCTTCCACTACTCCTTCCACTACCCCATCAACGACACCATCTACTACACCATCTACTACACCGTCTACCACCCCATCAACAACCCCATCGACGACGCCGTCTACTACCCCATCGACGACTCCTCCAACAACCGTCCCTAGTACAACATTTATCTCCACGACGATATCATCAGTTTCAGCTTCCACTACTTACGCATTTGGTTACTATTCCCTTGGCTGTTACACCGAATTCCCAGCCCCTACTAAGCACGAGCTTCTGAAACTCGTGGCCAATGACACTATGAACGTTGAAGTTTGTCTCCAGGTCGCCAAGGCCAAAAACTACAACTATGCTGGTTTGGAATACGGCCGAGAATGTTGGGGCACCAGCATGTCGACTACACCTCTTATTGCACCCACTAGTGGAACAGCTGCCTGCACCATCAAGTGCGTGGGTAATACAACCCAATCTTGCGGTGGCCGAAACATGTTAAATCTGTACTATTCCCCTTCTGCTACGGCTACTCCGCTCCGAAAGAAGCGTGCCCCAAGGCAGTACGGTGATTATGGAGCCGATGACTAGACGATTTCTGTAATAAAGTGTTCTTTTCTCGTTTGGAGTTTGGCCTTTGGTTGTTTTGACCTTTATACCCTTATAATATCTTTGGAATATCATATTATCGCTGTTCGAAAACTCTCTTAATGTTTGGTCAACATCACCTTAATCCCCATAACCTGTATTGATTTTATTATGCACCTTTCCCGGGGCTACTGTCAGTGAGTTTTTAATGAGTTTAGATTCTGTTGAAGGCCCTTCCGTCGGGGTTAATTGGTTTTGGAAGCCCTTGCAATCTGGGCCTATTCAGGGTGGATAATGTATCGACGAAATGATAAACGTATTCAAATTTCAAACTAAATGTAATTCTTTTCCCATCGGAATTCCAATTTGGCATATGAATCTCAAATTAATCGGCGAGTCCTTCGTATCGGGTGAATATATTAAGCAGCTTGCCCACATCAAATCTCCGAATTTTGAGTTAATTACAAGATACAAAGATTGTAATCCAGAAGTTCTATACCACTTAACCACCGGTGAGAGCCCCTCCTATACCTCCTATGAGTAACGAAGCTGTGAGCTCGGCAAGAAGGCTGACGCATTCTTGTGCTCCTGTTGTCACGGACTGAAGATCATTAATCGCTCCCAGCATAGTAAATAGGGCTTTTGTTCTGAATATCTTTTGAAAGCCGTCCTCAGTAAGGTCTTGCGCTCTTCCGTCAAATGCCCTCGGGGCAATACCGCCTTCGAGAATACGATCGAGGTCCTAAGATTAAGGATGCCCATTATTAGCGGGAGCCCAGCTATGGTTGTCCAGCAAACTAAGAAACAATAATAAATATATACGTGGACCACATCGACATAATTCCAGGAATAGCGTACCACCCATGAGTCCAGTATACTCGTGACTGTAAGTTCGATACCTTGGACTGCTGCTGGCGTCATAGTACCGCCATAGACTGCATCATAGGTTTTACTATTGGTATCCGCGAGAATAAAGCATGCCTGCTTCCTAATTTCCTTTAGCGCGAAAGATAATGCGTTGTTGAGTTTGAAATAATTGTCGTTAAAAGCATCCCATGAAACCGGCGACACTCCATTGGGCGGAGTTGCGGTGATTCCTGAGCGCAGTTGGGGATACCGGATAGAAAGTTGTCGGAACGATTCCTGTATAAGATCAACCATAATCTTGTCTCTTGCAGGGCAAACAGAACCTGATCCTTCGAGTTTATCAGTAGCCATTGAGATACATCCCAGTTTGATGTTGTTCAGTTTTGCCCCGATCTGATACCCTAGCTCATCGAACGCGGCCCTAACGAGAGTCAAATCTTCAAGATTTCTGGGGTAGAAGGGAGACAGGGTATTCTGGCGAGGCAATATCTGAGTAGTATTAATATTTCCGATGTCCCTGGAAGTGCCCGCTTTGAAGAGAGCTACTCCACTAAGGATAGCATAATGTACAGTAGTTAGGAGTTTCATCATATGAAAAATAGTACAGTGCCGCGGGCTCAACCTAATAGGGTAGGGGAATTATTCAATCTATATACGTATATAAGTTCTGCTATGCATGGGGAGTTGGGACTTAAATATTTGGCCCAGGGTGGTAGATTTGCGACGCTTAATGATAAATTCTAGGGAGCGCTACGCCAAAACTCCCATTCTCACTTATTATAGACGCATAGCCCACCAGCACTGCGGCATATATCGTAATATATTAATATAGGGGGCAAGTCTTGCAAGATGATCGCGATTGCAACACCGCAGGCTTCATGTTGGTTCAACAAGATTCCTGATTCAGTCCTCGAAGAAAAAATAGGTCACTTGATTAAAGATCATGGTCGTACAAGAACTAACTGAGAGGCTGCCACCAATCCCGAATCAAAGAGCGTTAAGCAAGGCTCTAGGCCTCTTTATAGATTTACATGTATACATGTACGTGTACACTTGCGACAGAAATTTACGAATCTGTGACACGGGAGATCGATACGTTTCGTGCATGCAATTGCCTTGCTCTCGGACTCGAATAGTAGGATTAGCCCCGAATTGCACGAAAAAGTTCGAGGCTATACTAATATAGTCGAATAAAACTAATCTAGATATGCGATTGTTGGCTATAGAGGAAATGTCTTGGCTTGACGAAGTATGTCTAATTCGTAGTGGCTTTGAGGACTTCAAACCAAGTAGAAACCAGATCTAGACGGTGCCGTGTGTGTTTACTAAAGATCATTCGAGGCCGGTTACTTTTTAGTACTACTAGTCTCGATCGGGCTTTCTTGAATCTATGAAATATCTGTATAACAGTATCTGCATTAATATGCATGCATAATATTAGGTTACACCTCTCATCGCCGTCACAGACTAGCCCAGCCGTGCCGTTCTCGCTAGCTTCTGTTAACACATGCTTGACCTAGAACAGATAATTATTAGTTAGCTTGGTTATATCCTTCATCAGTCTCTATCCTTTATTAGGTGTGAGAGCAACGCTTAGTTTTAACCGGTCTTGCAACATTGATACTGATCCGTAGCTTAAATAAACTTATGCACGGTTTATGCATGTGATGTCACAGGTACGCCGAGCTTTAGAGTGAAGGATTCCGAAAACCAGGTCGGGAGGCTCCACCTGCGTATTACGAGCAAATCGGTTCGCAGGTAGCTGCTAAATACTTAGTTATTGAATTCATGAAGATGCATGCTTTTTTGTTCATCGGGAAGCATACTTATTAGGCTTAGTGAGGGAAATTCAGATGCGGACTAAGCAATGTAACTGGTAAGTAACACGTAGTTGGATCTAGAACTTTTATAGAACCCTACCCTTTTCCCTTATGAGACAGTCCTCGAAAACCTTGTGCACCCAATGAGACCATGTCCCTCAAATGCCAGATCAAGCCAGAAACCAAAACAACGCAAGGTGTTGACCATTTTCCAACATTTCGACTTTGTGTTGTCTGGTTACAACGAGACTAGGGTTGGCGCGTTAATTAGCGGTACCAATAACAAGATTTGACATGTTTCGCGACAGAAAACAATCTGCGACGGTATTGGGATGCATTGCCTAGAGGAAAAACGCCAGTCGATGGCTGGAGCTTACTGAACTGACATGGCTCGGAGTTCGGTATGCTCCCCTCATCCTAGCCGTGAACATGACGACATGTCTGGGCCTTTGCTGGAGCATCGACTTTGGATGAACCTGAAACGGCCCTCAGGAACACCGGGCCGTATCCAACACCAAGGCATATCCTTGCCTTGTTCGGGGTATTTCTACTTTCTGATATAGGGATTTCATCTGCCAGGTATCTATCCAACTATGCATCACTATTAGCCGTTATAGTATCCTGCAAGCCTTCCAGTTCAGATCTGGGTTTCTAATATCTAGGCGAATAATCACAAGACCGGCTCCCCCACCCGGTCCGTTCTCCGACCAGATATTAACTTCATCTAGGGCCAAGGTTCCTAGCGGAATCACGATTAAAGCACATGATAACCCCGTTTTATGATTCTTTCTAGGCAATTGAAGACCTTCTTTTCCAGTCGTACCGTAGGGCCGACGATAGTGTAATTAGGGCTTAGGATATGGGTTTTGAGGGAGTTTTTGATACCTGCCAACTATCTTGGATCAAGCTTGGGGAAGACCGAGATATAATGCCTGAAGCTAGGCGGACAATGTGGCCAGGGAGGCATATCGAGTCCTTAGTCATGGTTTACTTGAAACGTGGAGCTCGGATGGGAAGATAATAGTTTAAATAAGCTGTCGTCGCCTCCAGGAAGATGAAAGAGTAGTTTTCAGGAAATCGAATTACGGAACTACTGGACTCCCGATATCATATCTGTCAATTGGCAAGATGTTGTCGTCAACTCTATTTTTGACTGCGCTGGCTATGCCAGCGGCCTACGCCCAGTCCAATCTTGACTGGGATGCGGCCCACACAAAAGCTTCGACCATGTTGGGTAAACTGACACTGCAACAGAAAATCAATATGGTCACTGGTGTGGGTTGGCAGAAAGGTCCTTGTGTCGGAAACATTGCAGCTATCAGCAGCGCTAACTTTCCAGGTAGGTCCCATGTGCATATTTAAGGCGTATGAACTACACCGTGCTTGTCGCTAATGTCATTTACCAGGACTGTGCCTTCAGGATGGACCTGTGGGAGTTAGATATGCAAGTGGTATCACGGCTTTCCCAGCAGCCATCCATTTGGTTAGTTAATGACATACTATGACTTCATGTACATCAACACCTTCTGACAGCAAAATATCACAGGGTGCTACATGGGACAAAGACCTTATGAGAGCACAAGGAGTTGCCATGGGTGAAGAATTCCGGGGTAAAGGTATCAACATTGCCCTTGCACCAGTATCTGGTGCTTTGGGAAAGATTCCACAGGTAAGTTTACCTATATTTGGGGGTTTTGGGTTTTTATTTTAACATTAAATCTTGGGTTAGGCTGGGAGAAACTGGGAAGGCTTTAGCAATGACCCATACCTTGCTGGGGCTGGTATGACGGAAGTTATCAGCGGGATGCAGAGCGTCGGCGTTCAGGCTTGTGCCAAGCATTACATCGGCAATGAACAGGAAAGAAACAGAGAGACTATGAGCAGCAATATCGACGACAGGACCATGCACGAACTGTATCTATGGCCTTTCGCAGACGCTGTAAAGGCAAACGTTGCCACTTTCATGTGCAGCTACAATAGACTTAACAGCAGCTGGGCCTGCGACAACGACTATGCCTTGAACACCCTTCTAAAGGGGGAACTTGGTAAGTGATTCATTAACCCACTTGATGAACCAAGTCTTGGAAATCCAGCTATCTCTAACCAACAAACGCAATTGTAGGTTTCAGAGGACAGGTCCTATCTGACTGGAACGCCAAAACATCCACTGGTGGCGCTACTCGTGGCCTCGACATGACCATGCCTGGTGATAACTTCGGAGATAATAACTTTGTCTGGGGGCAGAATCTCCTAAATGCCGTCAACCAAGGTAGTGTGTCAACTTCCCGCCTAGACGACATGGTAAAGCGTATCTTTGCCTCTTGGTACCTTGTTGGCCAGGACCAGAACTACCCAGCCGTTAGCTTCAATTCTTGGAACAACAATGGAGGTGGTGATGTCTCAGGCAACCACAAAGTACATGCTAGAACAGTTGCAGGCGATGGTATTGTTTTGTTGAAGAACGTAAACAATGCGCTTCCCTTAAAGAATCCAGCATCATTGGCCATTATTGGTAGGGATGCCATCAATAATCCTTCCGGAATTAACGCCTGCACTGATAGAGCTTGCAACGACGGGACACTCGCAATGGTACGCTAGTCTCACCCTTACAACATTAATCAATTACTAAAGATAGTTCATAGGGATGGGGATCTGGGACTGCCAACTTCCCTTACTTGATTGACCCCCTCACTGCAATCCGCGCCCAGGCCCAAACCGATGGTACCACTGTCGTCACCTCCACTACAGACAATGCATCCCAGGGTGCCTCTGCTGCACAGTCTGCTTCTACAGCTATTGTCTTCATTAACGCCAACTCCGGAGAGGGGTATCTCACTGTCCAAGGCCATAATGGAGACAGAAACAATCTCGACCCATGGAACAACGGTAACGATCTCGTAAAGGCAGTTGCTGCAGTCAACTCCAAGACAATTGTCGTGATTCATTCCGTTGGGCCAATCATCATGGAACAGTTTGTTGACCTTCCAAACGTCATTGCTGTCGTTTGGGCTGGTCTTCCCGGGCAAGAGAGTGGAAATGGACTTGTCGATGTTCTTTATGGCAGCAAGGCCCCAGGCGGAAAACTTCCATTCACCATTGCTAAGACACCATCGGATTACGGTACCAGCGTCGTCAACGGCGATGATAACTTCTCAGAGGGTCTTTTCATCGACTACCGCCGATTTGACGCTCAAGGAATCACCCCAAGATATGAATTCGGCTTTGGTCTTTGTAAGTGCAGGATCAGCACCTGGAGTTTGTGTTCATATAAACTAACCGAAAATAGCCTACACTACCTTTTCGTTCACCAACCTTGAGATTTCTTACACCAGCACCACAACTGGGCCAATTTCTTCAACCCAAAATGCTCCCGGTGGCTACCCGGCTCTCTATGAGCCCGTTGCAACAATCACCGCCCGTGTCACAAACACTGGCGATGTTGCTGGCGCCGAAGTCGCACAGCTTTACATCGGCCTCCCAGCGGGTTCCCCATCCACACCACCAAAGCAGCTCCGTGGCTTCCAGAAGCTCAAGTTGGCTGCCGGAGCTTCAGGTACTGCCACATTCGTTCTTAAGAGGAAGGATCTCGCATACTGGAATACTGCCTCGCAACGTTGGGTCGTCCCTACTGGAAACTTCAACATCTTCATCGGAGCCAGCTCCCGTGATATCAGACTTCAGGGTACCATGGGACCTAGTGGAAGCACCACAACTACAATCGGCGGCTCTACTTCCACCACAACCGCCCGAACATCCACAACTACGCGCGTCACTACTACTCCCTCAACTACTATCACGACTACTCGCACAACTACACCACCCACTACTACAAGAACTACTACCGCAACGACAACGCGCACTACCACCGCGATTATTACCACCACAGCACCAACTGGTGGCCCGCTCCAGAGCAAATGGGGACAATGTGGTGGAGTCGGTTATACCGTAAGTTCCAATGCCTAGAGAATCAGGGAAGACATATACTAACGATAATCATAATAGGGCGCAAGCGTCTGCTCTCCAACTGCTACTTGCTCGACATTGAACCCATACTACGCCCAATGTCTGTAGTTTTCTGGGTTCGAATAATTTCTTGTATATATCTTTCAATGTTCTATCCCATGATGTACATATATATTTTTTAGCGGCGAGTTGTATATACAATACCGGTTTTGACTGTGGGCTATATAAAGCCAACCTTCAATCAAGACTCAAGGACCTGTTGTTGGGCCAATAGGGTCTTTGTGTAATGACTTTCTTTTTATTAAAGCTATTTTTCCAAACTACGCGAATACCTAGGCCCCAAGTGGCATGCAACTGAAAATAATATAGGTTCGTACCCTCAAAGAAGGGACTGAGGGCCAAATAAGATCGGTTGTGGTTTAATGTATGCATGTAGTACTAATACCCTCATTTACTCTCTCCGCCCCGGCATGGCGCCATGGTTGCATAGGGCCCGAAATCCAAATAAACCGCCAGAATTCTATCTATCAGTATTGAGTGGCTCATCCTGCGCTCCAGCAAAAAAAAAAAAAAAAACATCACTTCCCTGATAAACGTAGCTATCTATAGTCAGACTGTTTCTCCAGTGGAAGACTCTCAAGCTTGCAAGGCTTGAACTTGATAGCGTTGATATCATTTTGATGTTTACATATATCCCTGAGCCTTTCTATAGGCCTATTACTTCGTACAGAGATTTGTATTGCCTAACCATCTATTTATTCTCGACCCACTAACGTGATACGATCAGCTGTGCATCCCCTTCAAGCTTCAGCCTCCTTCCGAGGATGTCTTTAGGGCTATTCGATTACAAATATAGATTCTTGGCAGATATTGTCACCGTATCAGAATGGTCCCAGACTGCACATGGCCGCCAATCCCTGCCAAGGGAGCAGTTCGGGCCGCCCGCTGTCTTCCTTTTCCAAATCAACGGCAGTAACGTTGATAAGATTAGGGTGGCCCATAGTTATAACGCAAAACAAATAGTTTCTCTTAGACCGGGAGAAGTTTGATAATACGAACCTTCCAGGGCCCTAAGGTGCGCGTGCAGATATGGGTATTTATATTAATATATATCAATCTAGGATGGAAAGGAACCCTAACTAGGCTTCATTTCATTAGTAACAGGCACCGTTATTCTAACAAAGAGATTATAAATAGGCGAGGCGCGCAAAGCAATGTTCTTTCTAATGACCAAATTCTATGATTCGGTTTGTTTGTTATTATTGAAGCGCCTACAAGCTTGTGCATGGAGATATAAAAGTCTCCTATAGCTGGTATCCATATGCGGGTTTCTCCGACACCTGGAAAGCTGTTACGGTTATCGGTTGTGATAACTATCTTCTTTATTATTCTGGTTTCATTAGACATTGTTTCTGCCTCCGACCACGATCCAAGATGCTCGAACCAGCCAACCCCCATAGCTATTCGATTCGGAGATGTGTCTCTTAGTTCCAGGAACGACAAACCAGAAGAACCTACGGTTTTTGGACTTGAAACGATACTCGGCGAACATTTCTTTGGGTGCCATATAAAGTACACTACCCCAGCCGGTTCTTGACACGTACAGACTTAACCTGATAACAATTAACATAGCATTCTCGAGCCCGATATCGGTGTTAGTATGGGTACTAGGACATGTACCGGGATTGAGGATAAACCAAGAAACTGCTACTTGAACACGACCCGATATCAATACGATATCCGCACGAATATTATCTCGGCTGGCGTTTTCGACGAACAGAATTCTGCTACGTTTCGAGAAATCAATTCTACGGCCAGGCCATCTGACGAAACTCAACTGGGAGAAGATACTGTGAGAATTGGACAAAGGAGCCTTGAAGACTTTCCTTTTCGCCTTAAGAGAATATCGGGTCTCGCGAGCGTTCTTCCGGCATACATTGGGTTAAACAATGAGTCAAGGCTCTTGGAAGCACTATTCACGAAGTCATTAATTTCAGCAAAAGCATGGTCCTTCTTCTCGGGATGGCTTGGTCCTGGGGGTTCTGTGGACATGATTCGGGACGGCTCCCTTGTTCTTGGCGGCTATGACTCCGAAGTTCTTGCACCACGTGGTAAATTCACAGAATTCCCAATGTTCAAATCATCTAAGAGATCTTGCCCACTTTCCCTGGAAATAAGTGGTGTCAAATGGCTGGGCGGGAACGTTTCAATTTCAACATTCGGCCCGTATTTTACAGCATGTGTTAATCCAGGGAGTAGCCGGTTGGAATTCCCCTTCGATATTTGGATACAGCTGAGAGATTTGCATAAGAGTTCGACGGTTGCAAGTTTTGGGTCGGGCCCTATATGGGCTAATGCAGCGACGGATAACATTATTGAAAACCAGCGGCCACAAAACCCTATAGCCCCCATTGACCAACAGGGCATTATTCGGGATTTTGGAGCACCCGAGCGTATCCCACCGACGTATGTCAAATATCAGTCCATACACGGTAGTTTAAACGGTCGCTGATATCACAGTCTTCCAATCCCAGGTTTGAGAGGTATAACATGGAAATACAGTTGAAGGATGGACCGAGCATTCTAGTTCCAGGACATCAGATATTTCAAAGAAGACGAGAAATTAATAACACTGGATTCATTCAGGCCCGAAGTGGGGGAGACGGGGTCCCTGAAGACCCCACTAGGGTTGCTGTCCTAACCTATTCCAACAAAAACGGAGATAGCGATCCAGTATTTGGGCTACCATTTCTAGCGGGCGCCTATTTGATGGTGAACTATGAAAACTCGACATTTGGGATAGCACCAATTCCTACAGAAGGTTCTAATAAAACTTCTCTTGTCCCTATCAACCATCCTTCCTGTTATGCTCAAGCTCGAGGCGATTCCAAGCCGGATGCCAAGGTTATTGCACCAGCTACCATCGGCTCTGTGATTGGGGTGGCTTTGATTGTACTAGGAGGCTCTATTCTATGGAGGAAATATGGAACCTCAGGGTATAGCGAGCAGCCAATAATCCCCCTTGGAGAAGTGGGACCTGAAAAGGATGGGAGCCAACGGTTCGAAGCTGGGGGCAGAGAGGTGGATGTTCCTTTGTCTGACAGCACTCAAATCTACCAGACTGATGGAAACCCCGTTCACCAATTCCCAGACGACTATGGGAGTGCTACTACAAGTTGGAATAGGTCTACTCGGTCTATATACGAGCTATCATGACGGACCAGCTGTGGATACTATTTAGCCTCGTAGGTACTAATAAGCCCGTGCCTTACTCGACATCATTGTACATCTAAATGCCTTTTTTCAAATATTTGGTTCGGCTTTGCCACTTTTGTACATCTTTCGGTATATTCTTAGCAGCTAGCGGCGTCTAGGTAGAGCTTCGAAATTAATAAAAAGTTGCGCTTTAACTCTCATGAGATCTAGATAATCGATACATTAGTGTAATATGACTGTATTTAATACTGGGATCAAACATGGATGTATGTAACTTGTGGTATTTTCCAGTGGTCTCATAATGGACCCGAGGCCTTTCTACAAGCATCATGGTATTAGAAGCGTTTGAGAACACCAAAGAGGGTTGGCCTTGGCAGACTCGCGAACAATATCAAAGAGGGGGGCAGATAGTATCTATGTAGCTACTTCTCCATGAGCTTCAAGACAACTGAGATAATTGATCGTAAATCAAAGGATTTGCCTTTGGTCGCTACCTCTAATAAACGCTCCATGAAATCGCCGGGCCCCTCGCCTTCGTCTACTAAAGGCACTGCCGTTAACTCCCCCCCGAATATATCCCTAGATGATAATCCTAACTACTTCAAATCTAGTAAAGAATGGGTAGTTTGTATAGCCCCATTTAGGGTACCTTTAGCTATTTCATACATCGCAAATCTCAGACTAAATAATGATACTCTCTAGTATCGTATAAATAGCATTAAAAAAATGGAAACGGAATTCGAAAGCTCGATGATTTTGTGACTGAGCTCATTATAGAAGGTAAGTCCGAATTCATCTTGACCTTGCGATTTCAAATCCACTGCATCGGAATAGATATCGAGTACTCGAGTCACAGGTCACTAAGCTACATTCGATTAGCTAGTTAGTGAAAGTGCGGCGAAGATCAAGCGTCTTGAACAGCAGGGTAGGGAAGCTGGCCCCTGATATACTCACGAGCAGGCATAATCCACTAATTCCTACCCGATTACATAGCTCGGACTGACATCGAGACTAAGAAATCCGAGGAATAATAATATTGCAATGAGGGCTCAAATCTAGCATCTCTAACAGGAGCTCAAGGGCAGAGATGTGTATTTTCTTGGTTGCAAAGTGGACTCGCAAACAGACCTATCTGCCACAAAACCCATCAAGGCTATATCTAGATCTATCATTATTCCAGGCGGCCCCGTTTCGGAATTCCACCCAATCTTATTGATGCTACGTAGCTATGGGGAACGATTTCGCACCAATAAATTACTGAGAAAGATCAATTCTAGTCGATACCAAAATTTTAATGTGCTGCATTAATTTTGGTTTATCTATCAAGTAAAACGTCCGAGGCGTTCAGCCGTTCGCAAGCTCACCAGTTAAGATCCAGGTATCTGCAGAGTTGTGGTTGAAGATAGTTGGCCAACGTAAAAATGCAACATTGCGAGTCCAAACCCACGAAGGCGAATGTTAAAGACACCTCGAAATAAAAAGAAGGAAAGGGAACTGACAAAGAGGAAAAGACAAGAAAGCACTCTTGAAGGACAATGAAGTCAGGCTGGTTGGTTCGTCCCGGGTGCTGGTTGGTCATCTTCCCCCTTTCCATATCCTCTTCCACCTCTCCCACCTCTCCCACGAGCTCCTCTACGCTTTCCAGCAGTCCTTCCACCTCTCTCGCCGACAATTTGCTCGCCACTCTTTTCAGTACCCGCAGCAGCCTTCACATCATTTTCTTCAGCACCATTTTCAATGTTACCCCCGCCTTGCTTTATCCCGCTCCCTTTGCCCCTCCTGCGATGGAACCTCCTTCTTCCGCGTTGGTGACCTTGTGGATCAATAGCCTTCATTAAGTCATCCTGAGAAGGTTCTTGAGCAACCTCTTCAGCTGCGTTGTCCGTGAATTCGGCGGTAACCAGGCGACCCATGTCCCCCTCGCCTTTATCACCTGCGTACTTAGAGATGTCCTCTGATTCCGTATCCTTCGAAGATTCGATCATTTCATCTGCATCTTTCAGACTTTGAATCAAGTTCTGCATGGAATACCCCTTAACATCTTCCTTATCTTTTTCACTTGCAGCTTGTTCCATCCGGATCCTGAGTTTCTGAATGGCGACTTCTAACAAAGTCGCTTCTCCCATGAAGAGGGCGGCAGCAGCCACTTTTTTATCTAAGGCATCGTTCTCCCGATTGACTTTCCCATCGTCAACATAAGGGCCACTCTTGTAGTTACCAGTGTAGGCACACTCAACAACGAGATCGAAAACCTTCGGGGATAGCTGGCCATTGCTGCTAGGGACAATTTCGAATCGTTTGATTCTGCCAGCAGAAATCGGCGTCCCAGTTATATTTTCGAGTTGAAACTTAGCTCCACCAATGGTAGCGGTTTCAATGGTGTCTGCATTGGCAATGAAAATTGGGAATTTCTCGTGGTGAAGGAGGTATGTGACTTTCGGAAGCTCTGGCTTCGTGATTGGGTCGAAAAGAACCGAGAGGGAATTGTTACGCATGATCCTGCGGAAGCTGCTAGGGATGCCCGACGCGTCCTCAAGTTCAAACCATTTCTCGTAAACTATGACCTTTAAGTCGGCGGTATTGACATCGTATTCAGGGTAGTCAGGGACCTTAAGGCCGGCATAACCCTTTTTCAGGATAAAACGGGGCTCGCTTTTTATCTCTGTCAAGCGGGGGGCTCTCTCCATACTATGCATTGTGAAGATATGAAGGTAATACAAGAAATCAAAGAGAGGGGAAAGTTCTTGAAGGGTCGTGGCAATAAGTTGATATCAGACTTTCGAAGAGGTGGATAGTAAGTTGTCGTCGGGAGATGGTTGATGTTAAGATTCAAAATTGAAAAGATGAAGGTATGAGGTTTGAATTCATGAAGAGCATAATGAGAAGCAGAAATTAAAAGAAGGAATATACAGAATCTCAGGAAAGTCTCTCCGCCGTAGAGCCCATGGACGTTGAGAAGATCTTGAGCCGTTCAGGTCAGCCCTGTGGGATTTTTATTTCACAATGGGGTCTTCCGGTGGGGATGATATGTAGGAGTATCAACATTCTGCTTCCGCTTCGACTTCTTCAACGACGATAAGAGTCCCAAGAACCAACTTGCTGAAACTCTCAAGGTTCCTGGCCATAACGCAGGGTTCGCAGTCTTTTTCCTCTGGGATTTCGATTTCCTGTTGATATTCGGAACATATGGTTTCTGAAAAGCTGCCCGTTATCGATTCCTCTTTGCCCCCAGTTTGAGCGTTGCAAGAGATGTGGCTGTGGAATGTCGTATGCCCACAGGCGTATACGAAATGAGTTCGTTGACACATTTCGTTGGCCTTCAAGCAGTGTCTGGAGGACGAGACGTCGAAGATAAGATTAGATAAAGGTCTTTTGTGAAGTCAAGGGAACTATCCCAAATGCAGGTTTTGGTATATGCAGGAACGAAGTTATGTCTGGGTACAGACTGCCTTGATCCTTGTGCGTAGATTTGTACAGAGTGGGAGTTTGGTAGCTGTCTAAGACAAATGTGAGGTCGAAATTGCCCTACATAATTAAGCAACATGCAGCGACCGTCCCTGCTGCTAAGCAGAAACATGTTAACACATGTGCGCACGCTAGTAGCGGAGCCTCAGCTATTTCAAAGCGCACCATGAGGTTACTAGCCTGTTGACATGCTTGTCAATTGTCTCTTCAGTCTTAGCAATCCGCGCTTCTTGTTTCCGAGCCGGAACAAGTATACACCTGCGCGCAAGCTGCTTTCTTCCTTTAGGGATATTTAGAGCTTTTTATAAGCTTCATAGCTTGGATACATAAAAACGCTAATTGCCTGCCAGCCCACTCTTTGCCACGGCGTTGCATTTGCCTGAGCCGAGACTGACTTGGCCTGTACCGTATGTATCAGAGCACCCATTCGTGGCATGTATATACTCTGCAGCTACCGGTATACCGAGTGATACCAAACAAAAGTGCATGAATGAGAACTCGCCTGGTCAAGCAGTTGCCGCGATCCAGTTAACGTCAATAATGGTACTTAACGTTATACCCTCAAATTTTCGAACGTTTTGATAAATTTATAGCGCGCAGGGTGAGAATGTATTCCTTTCGTTGAAACCGTAGCGTTGCATTCCTAAATAGTATCAACAGTTCCTATGTTCCATGCATGGCACCACAATCGACATTAATAATTTCCAGATTCTAAAATCTACAGCCTCGGAAAAAGTAATCCGCCCTATGAAAAGCAGCGGATTGACGTAGCCCGAGCCGACCCCGCTTGCAATGCAGAATTGCCACCGACATGACGTCTTCCCAACACACAAAATACCACATCACCCGTTCCGTCTGTCAACCGCAACAAAACGAATACTGAGACACTCTGAAATATCATCAATGTACCAGTACCCCGGGCTTCTGCGACCTTGTTTAGGGCTAGAAGCTGTTTCACTTCGGTACTTAAGACTACTTTCTGCAAATAATATGGTATCATGTTATTTCATTACCAATACACCTAAAAAAAAAAAGGAACCAAAGCTATACACATGAATTTCCTTTTCATTCCCAAATAGAAATTATTAAACCTCCCAGTACTGTGCCTATCAATGGAAAGCCTTAATATGCTAAAAATCAAATCATGCGCCGCAAGGAGTGACAGTGATCGAAAACGCTTTTTGCCGTTGAACCAAACCCCAAGAAACCATACGATAAGGGGTATAAAGGAATGTGTGTCGTGTCTCGTAACCATTCGGTCATGCCGAGGAGGTAGGAAAAGGGGGAAATCAAATAGAACATAACCAACCGCTCAAATGATAATTTTGCATTAGATTAAGAATTATCTACCCTCAAAGAGGGAGATAGGGGAAATAAAAAAAGGACCAAGGATATTATCAACTCGATCAGAAGAGGGCAGCGAAAGCAATTGCGACCGCAGCGAATGCTCCCGGTGCGCTGGAGAGCTTGCTTGCGGCACCAGTGTAGGCTGGTGGAGGAGTGTAAGTAACTGATGGGGCAATGTATGTTGGAGTGGTGGTGGGGGTAGTCTCCTGTGGGACTGGGTATGGGGATGGCTGAGTAACGGTATATGGAACTGGAGATGGGTATGGCTTCTCCTCAATAACTGTCTTGACGACAGTGTCGATGCTGGTGACAGTGTATCCACGGACGTCAGTGTAGGTGACTGGCTTTTCCTCAGTAACAGTCTTGTAGATCTTCTCATAGACTGGGTATGGGGATGGCTGAACGACGGTGTGGACCTTGGTCTCATAGACTGGGTAAGGAGATTGCTCGACAACGGTGTGAACCTTGGTGTGGTAGACTGGGTAGGGGGTGCTCTCGGTGATAGTGTGGACCTTGGTCTCCACATCAGTGACGGTGTAACCGCGGATGTCGGTGTAAGTGACTGGTGTGACTTCTGTAATGGTCTTGCAGATAGTGGTGTAGTCGGTGACGGTGTCAACCTCGGTGACAGTCTTGTAGATC
This sequence comes from Orbilia blumenaviensis, assembly GCA_036872755.1. NCBI lineage: Eukaryota > Fungi > Ascomycota > Orbiliomycetes > Orbiliales > Orbiliaceae > Orbilia > Orbilia blumenaviensis. Next base: position 162,273 of record JAVHNS010000001.1, read on the forward strand.
TTCTTGTAGTCGGTGACAGTGGCGGTGTAGACCTCCTCGACAGTGATGTAAGCTGTCTTGTGGATGTACTTGGTCTTATCCTCAACCTCAGTGATGTAGTGGGTGGCACCTGGAAGAGTGATGGTCTGGACCTCGTACTTCTTCTTCCAGATAGTGGTTGGGACGTATTCAGTCTTGACATCATATTTGTTCGAGTAGATGGTAGTTCTGGAATAGTTGTTAGCGCTGCGCAAATAGCCCATTATAGAAAAGTAGCAAACTTACGGGACTGGAACCTCAGTAGTGATGGTCTTAACAACGTTGTTGTAGTCGGTGGTGGTGATAGTCTTAGTTTCGTAGCAGGTGGTCGTGACTGGCTGGTAGATTGTGGTTGTTCTGTACTTCTTGATATAGACAGTAGTTGGAACAATCTGAGTCTCAGTGCAAGTAACAGTGGCACCACCCTCAGTGACAGTCTTAACTTCACCGGCCTCAGTAATGGTCTTGACCTCGCCAGCCTCAGTGATAGTCTTAACCTCACCGGCTTCAGTGACAGTCTTGATTTCACCGGCTTCGGTAATAGTCTTTGTCTTCTTCTTGTAGATTGTCTGGGTTGGGCCGACGATGGAGATGGTTTCTGTGCCACCTGGAAGAGTGATTGTTTCTCCCGGAAGCTTAACAGTCTCGGTCTCTCCTGGGAGAGTGACAGTTTCTCCTGGAAGCTTAACGGTTTCGGTTCCACCTGGGAGAGTGACAGTCTCCTCAATTGTTTCCGTGTTAACAAGTGTCTCAGTATTGACAATAGTCTCTGTTGGTCCTGGGATCTTGATAGTCTCTGTGGGTCCGACAACAGTCTCTGTTGGTCCTACAACGGTCTCGGTATTGACAATGGTCTCGGTATTGACGATAGTTTCAGTGGGCCCAGGAATCTTGACAGTTTCGGTATTGACAATTGTCTCGGTGTTAACGAGTGTTTCAGTATTAACGAGAGTCTCGGTAGGCCCAGGAACCTCGACGGTCTCTGTCGGTCCCGGAACGGTCTCTGTGGCGGTTTCATAGATGGTGCCTTTTTCACGAGAACATTAGTATATGATGTCAACATCTTTCCTTTGATTAGACCATATATATCAACTTACAATAAGAAACCTCAACCTTTGTGGAGATGTAAGTCTCAGTAATGGTGGTCGGTTGACCCTCCACGGTTTTAGTGTAACAGCTGGTGGTGGTAATTGTTTTTGTCTCGGTGACCTATTATTGAAGCTGGGATTAGAATACATATAATATAAAATTTAAAACTACAGAATCAATATACGAACCGGCTGGATGATAGTAGTAGTTATGGTCTTTGGGTGAGTTGCAGACACATAACCGGCAAGCAGCGGTATGGCCCAGAGGGACCGGACAAGAGAGGATGCGGCAACCATATTCGCAAATATGTAGAGCGTATAGAAGTCTCTATAACGAATCTAGAGTCTTCGATATTGAAGGGGTTGAGGTTGAGCGAATGATTGGGGGAAAGGACGTCTCGGAACGAGGTGAAACGTGCTTTGCTTGACGAAGAGCGAATGGTAGATATCAATACTATTATATTGACCGTGATACGTTCTTCTTCCTCTCAGAAGCTTGACTAGCGCAAACGAATGGCAAGTCAATTGAGTGTAGGATGGGATAGGAAGTGAGTGAGGATGAAGAAGTCTCTCCAAGATGTAGCAAGATGTATCGTATTATATATCGATACAACCTCATGGGCAGCCTAAAGCCTAAAAGAATTGGAGAGGTTGTGAGCTCTATCAGTTTTCCTCCCCTCCCCTCCCTTGTTCCCTTGCCTTGTCACTCCCGCCAGTTTTCGTTTGGGGATAATGCAGTCATTGAAGGCCAAGCTTCAAGTGGTGCAAGTTATGCAAGTGCAAGTCCGGTGGTGCACCGTGGGAATCGAACCACCAGATGTCCCTGGACCTGCAATCGATCGAGCTCGCTCGAGAAAGCTCTATGGGTCGGGTGGAAGAATCATCCTCGTGGACAAGGGTGTGTGGACGGGCATGGCTTCCTCCGTGTGACAACTTGATATGGACAGTATTTCCATAAAAATCACGAAATCGACGCCCAAAAAAAGCGAGAGGTTGTATCCCGTCGGTGAAGCTTGGGGGTGTGGGAGAGAGCCAGTCAAAGGCTGACAAAGGATCGGCTACAGAGATGGTTGTCCAAGCACAACATGGTTGGAAAAGCAATAGCTGCACGTGCAGGGTACAAGGGTCTCGCACCCCACTATGATGTCTCTCTTGAACCTCACTCCATTCAGCCCTTTTTTCTTCTTTCGTTCTCTTGTCCTCCTCGAGCTTCTGGGGTTACCATATGCACTATGTTCATGTACATGTAGGTATACCATTGACATGACAGCGCCGTCGTATCGCGGCAGTGAAATAAATGCCGCTTGATCGAAGGACGTCAAAGAGAATTCGGATTGCGATGCAGAAAACTACCGGTTTGGTTAGAACCTTTCGTCCCGCGTCGTGTCTCTCCTCTCCTCTCCTCTGACTTAGGCCGAACAGGAAGTGCTGCACTGCAGCTGCGATTGCATGATCGATAAAACAAAACAAAAAAGGGTTTGAATCAACCTATAGTATACTACGGGCATATTCATGAACTCATGACTATGCTAGGCAAGTAGGTATGTACATTACATGTATGTACTGCGTACAACAACAACAAAAACAACAACTACAACCCTAAGAAGTCCCCAATCATCCGGCCCCTTTGCTTCTTTGTCTCGATGCATCGATGATGTGGTAGGTGTGCAGACGGTAACATGGGTTTGCTAATGGAGAAACTCTGTACCTGGTGTGACTATAATTGGCATCGATTTTTCTTGGTATGGAGCAGGCGATGTGAAAGACGCACTAAAAACCGGGTGGTTGACAGGGTACATGTATCGATGGCCTGGGCCATAACTACTGATTGCTGTGGGTATGGCCATATGGGGACACAACAGCCACTCAAACCGCAGACCGCCACGAAGTCTTTGCAGGGAAGAGAAACTGCACCAGCCCATCTTTTACTCTCTTTGAACAAGAATTTTTATTTTTTTTTACTTTAATTTACTTTTTTATTTTTATATTTTATTTTTTATGATGATACCTTGTAAATTGGTGGTATACGATTATGTCGGTATCGGAACAATCGCCGGTCTGAGACCTTCATGACACCGCACTGGCAACCTAGCCGGCCTGGACTGGGCATCGAGACTAAGAAAAATTAAAAGAAGGAAAAAATGTTGGTGTCTCTCCGGGTCTCCGTGTTGAGGGAGCACTACCATGACATTATGATATGATCATGAACATGAACGTCCGTGATACTGTTGAATTGCTTGCTAGCAATCTTCGTTGAAAAAACATGGCACCACCGCCGCGCTGCACCCCTCCTTCCAATTTACCCCATGCACGGATGATGCGTTGATACTGGCTACTAGTTAGCTTGCAAGCTTGGATACTCTCCTAACGGGGGTTATTCCATCGATCAATTGATCAAACGATCGGTACCGTCTTTCCGAACCCAAATCTAAAGTACCTGTGGCCCCGGATCCCTTGCAATGCCTCGCAACAACCTTCGGCCGCGGGACCGCACATCTTTCTTTCTTTCAGAATTCAAGCATTAGTGCTTCATGTCCTAGACAGCCTGCACCACTTGGATTTGATGTTTTGCAAAAGGTGAACAACGAGTTGCGCTTGCCTGCCTGCTTGCATGCATGCAGCGCAGCGCAAACAAAAGACAAAGAAAACTATGCCGACAGAAAGTTCGAATTGAATCGAAACAAATCTTGCCTACCTGCATTTGCCGTCCCGTTGCAGTAAACTGATTGATTCATGAAGCTAATAAGGATCTTGCAGCATAGGACCAATCCGTACTAATGGCATGCCTGTGGAGTATACACAACGGCCAATAGCTAACGGTTTGCAACGTCTGCCAGCACAAAGATACCCCACCGGGCTTTTCTTCCGCCCGGATTTTAGATACAACACGACCCTCTTCGAGTCGAGGCTGCCGTCTAGTCTACATTGGTATGAACCTCGGGTAGATGCCATTCGCATTGGCAGGTTGCTTCAAAAAGCGAGCCTTGTCGTGGGGCGCGGGCACTTTGCAAGCCGAACCAAAAAAGCATCCTTTTCGCTGCATGATGCAATGGCTGCAATGACACTCCTAATTTTTGACCGTTGCCCTATCAGAACCCAGTGATCTCATACCATTAGCAGAAACGCGGGTAAGGAAGTGCATGCTTGGCGAGGTAACCTTAGAGGCTGGGCATGCATGGAAGACTAGTTTTTTGTTTCTGGGGTGATGCAAAACGCAAGGACACTTATCTCCAGAGTCTATCGACATTTTCGCATTTCACATAGAAGTCTAGGAGCCCAGAAGACAGTATTGGTTTGACGCAGCTGCAAGGTCTCGCCAAGCTTAATTTTTTTTTTTTTTTTTTTTTTTTTTTTTTTTGTCTTTCTTTTTCGTTCCTGCTTGCCCCCCGGAGTTTCCACAATCGTCCTAAGTCACGAAAATTCTTTTTCTGTCTATACTTTTCTCTAAGTCCCCAGAGCTCCGGAATACTTTATTTTTGGGTTTGCTGCCTTTAACATCAACGTGGTTCCTGTTGTTATCTTTAATCCTCCTAATCCTAATCTTTCAACAAAAAACTTTTCCAACACTAAAGAAAATAGCCTGTCGATGGGTGACCCGAGGAAGAAAAACACTTTGACCCTTGTACCGTGCTTCTAAGCGAAGGCTGAAAACGAGATGCCCATTGGTTCATGGCTGAATGCCGGTCTGAGGGAGTTATGCAAAAGGGCATCACACCTCTATACCTATTCTAAGCGAGGTCTGTGAATGTCTGTGAACTGAACGTTCGCATTTACATCATTGTGAGAAGCCTACATCTGGACGGATATTCGGTTCAAGGCGAACACCGGCATGGGATTACTGTGGAGATGCACCGTAAGATCTGTCGTTTTTAATTAAAATTTTAACTTGGCGTCCTAGTTCAAGGCAACTACGGATCGGCTGCAAGACCTAAGGTATCTTCCTTAAAAAAAATTCGGAGATCCAGAATTTTCTAAGTACATGTACATATGTACCCCGTCAGTCGATCGCTCGGCGCGGAGCTATTAGCCTGGGTCGTTGTGTCGGTGGTATGATTCGAGACTGGCCCAAGACCTACTGAAAGTATCAATTGCAACCGTAACTTAGTTCGTTGTCACAGAAGTTGGGTTATAGTATCTGACTCGTATAGGCACAATTACTTAGAAGTAAATTATAAATTTCTTAAATACAGTATACTTGCTCTCGATATTGGTTGAAAAGTTGAGTGCAACCGCGGAATATTATTTTTGTAATCTAACGTTATAGCCATCGGGATATACTCCACAATAATATCGTTGAGGACGAACACGAGGCCGCCCTCACGGCAAGCAAGGGGGGACCAGCAGGGCTAACAAGATCGTGAAAGCGAGTGCAGGCCATATGGCGCCATGAGAATCGCGCGCACCGACCACGGTCACAAAATCCAACACGTTGGGAGTCGGTCTAGCACAACTTAACTATCGATTAAGCAAGGCACTGCTGTTCGAGAACCCGCCCTGGCATGGGAGCTGAACCGGTTCATCAACAGGAGGACTAACATTCCAATGCATCCTACATCCGTATGCGGGGGCTTTCTCCAGGCCTCGGCTCGCCCTTGATATAGACTTTGTTGCTATCCGACCTACTCTAGACTACAATTGCAACTGTTGGGTTGCCGACCATCTACACGCCAGCTATCGATATCGGCCCAGCTATAAACCCAGCTAATCGCCGTAGGATCATGGCCATCCACCTTTCGATAAATTAATGGGATGGCGGGTTCTATTATTAACAATCAAGGTCCGGCACTCGATGCTTCCAGATGTGTCCTCTTACGATTCGGCTCCGTCCAGCCAGTATAATACACCCCCAACAAAAGAAAGAGCTCTCCGAGAAAGGATAGCCGTGTCCGGATGGGTTTTTATCCCTCGAGATTTTCACGACAACTCAGCTTGATGGTCATATGAAAAAAATTTTGTTCGAAAAACGCGAGCGCGGGACGGTCATACATGCCTGATTTCGATTGGCGCGATTTGTGCTCGCGAGTAGATCTTTTCCGGCCATGGCGCAGAAGCAGAAAAAAAAAGAAGAAGAAGCGGGACAACTATCCAGGTCAAGTTTTGAAACAGAAACCCAGAATGCAATGTGATCATGACAACCCAGGTGAACCCCCTGCGCCCTGCGTCTTCCCTATATTCCGTCCAGGCAAGTTCCCCTTCGATCCCAGCGACAGATCAGCCTTCGGAATTATCCTTGTGGGCAACGAAGTATCTCCTAGCCTTGCGGCGGGCACGAACCTGACTTCACAACGTCGCATCTCGACGTCCGGCTTGATAATTGACGGCTCGCAATGCATATGATCCTCAGGATTCCTAAACACGGCATTATCATCCTAGGAATATTTGATTATGATTTGCCAAGTTGCAAGCCTCGATCTCATTAATACGAATAGCCTTGATACGCATAGCCTGTTCGCGCCGGTACGCTATGGCGTCTGATACAAATACAATCCCCAGCTGTGACGTATGCGCAGATATGCAAGCAAGGATTTCTAATACACGGCACTCTAAGATTTTTGGGACAGGATGAACTATCCGCTACTGGTATTCTCAAATTTCGATCCAGGTAATGAAATCAATTGCGGACAAGGAGGTCATCTGGTCGAATCCGCTGCTTTCCCGAGGTCGCCTCTGTTCTAGAGTTTGAGACTCTAATATATTGTAATATCCCTGGTCGCTAGGTTTTCATTAACGTCTTGCAAATGGCTTCGATACCAGCGTTGTTGTGATTCTCGTCCCTCTATCATTCTATGCATTATTCATGAACCCATCTTAAGGCTTTCTTTCTGGTTGTAGTGTAGAGCTTATTTGATAATATTAAACTCAGCGCCAGCCTGGCGAGCTAGGCCATTCTATTATATACTATCCCATTCTGTGTTACTCATCCTTTGGAAATATAATTGTGAAAACGCCATGGTCCATGAGTAACGCCGGTTATGCGATATAGATTAGACTACTTGGTAGGCAGGCTCTACGATACTCCAATACTGATGTCTTCATGATATGGTAGGTACTCAGCAGACTACAATAACACAATGACGTCATTAAACTCTATCTCTGGGCCGGATTGGCCTTGTGAACCGGATCTACACATAGACGCGAGATGTCCACATCCGTTCCTCACTGTACCCGCATCGATATCGCTAACTACTGTATTCGATGCATTAGGCCCTGCGCTAATGTAATTCAGCTTACACGCTTATGATCTTAGGGGGGAACTACCTTATCCTTCAGACCATGATCCGACCCCGCGTTTGGTCACTGCCAAACCTTATTATCAGACACATATACATGCATGTAGGCGTATGTCTGTATAGCATATCCATAGTTATAACCCTATAAAATAATCCGTGTATTTTAGTTTCGCCCTAATATTATAGCGATACTAACCTTCCTCCATTTCGGCGATAATTAAGTTGGCTCTAAGAAGGCTTCCTAACAGATGATGCGTCTAACTGCGTTAATATGTATACCTGTGCCGCATACCCCGCAGCTTGAGTTTGTGGGCCAAATTTTCAAAATCCAACAATTGCAATTCAAGGGCCAAGGAATTTCCTACAACCTGTCCATATTCATATATAATAACATCATTTTAAAGTATGGACTGCCCACCTGAGATTTGGTTCCTGATATTTTGAAGGTCTAGTCTACCCACTCAAAGTTTTCTCGCTCTGCTCTAGATACCTTCGCGGGGTTGTTCTCTCACTGGTATTTCGGAATCTTCGGTTATGTCCCGCTTCTATATATCGACGGACTTCAAGGTGATCAGACCACAAATCTTATATCAGATACCCGGTAGCTATAGGTTTAGATCAGCTTCTGCACATGCCCAATTGCCGTCGAAACGCTCGTAATATAGCTAGTATAGGGCGTTGCTATGCGGATAATAAAATGCATATATACATACCTAGGTACCTACATACATAGAGCATCTAGCATCTGCACCGTGCACGATTCATTTATCTGGATAAGGACTCTGGGCACCCCTTCGCTTGCCCACCCTGGAATGTACCGTAGGTGAAAGGGATGCGTTTTAAAGGGACTTTAAGGCGTCTTCGAGGCACAAGAGGGTCACTAAAAAACCCACCAAGCTCCCTACAGTAATATAATAATCCTCCACAAAATAAAAAACTAGCATCGGAAGCTATCGCAATACGAATATATATCGAATTTGGTAGCCACTCGGCATGCCACGCCAAATACCCTGCGATATACCTATCCACACATCTGACCTCCTATATGCGCAGTGCTCTGATGAATCAAAAGATTCCTCTCCCCCAAACCTTAAAGGACAAAAAAGACCGCCCTCTCCGATGCGATGGCAAAATTTGCACCTCCCTCACCTCCCGGAGCAGCCGCCGCCATACTTCAGGATGGCGAAAATGAGTACGCCAATCTTACTGGCCCGTATGCTTCATTTCTCTAATCTTCGATTGCAACTCTCAAAACACTTTACCTAACAGCTCAAGCACTCTCCGAATCATACGCCACCCGTCCATTGGGTTTGCTCCGGATTCCCGGCCACTACTCTATCCGATGGTGGACGACCTCTAGATCACATTCGACGGATCAACTGGTGTGCCGGCAGCGGGATACGATGAAATTGCTCGTCGGTTCTCAAATGCCCGACATCCCAGAGTTGATGAAGCTATCACTGCCAGGGGTTGGGGATCACTATCTCCAACCCATATTTATCACTGCCTTAGATGGCATTTAAAGACAGTATGTGTGCCGTGGCCTAGAGGTAGTGGGGGATACGAGCCATCCGGGTATCAACTAGTCGGGGATATCGGTTCTGTTATTCGAACTTGGGTGCGATGGGCGAATATGTATAACGGTACCCCTTCGGAATATGTCTGGTATAGTCTCAAATATGTCTTTTTTGTAAGTAGCCAGTCACATAAGCTGCCATCAGGCGGTTGGCAGAGAAAGGTCTTAAGATTGGAGAATGGTTAAGTTAAGACGACCCGGCGCTCGATGATCTAGAAGGAATAGGATATTAGGAGAAGGGCAGGAAGATGTACCACAATGACTAAGAGGACTTATATCAACCATTAACTATAAGTGAATGTACAACTTGGGCTCATTGGTTATAGGATCCGTTGCCTAATTATGAATATATCTAACATGTTAAAGTAGTATAGTCTGCAAAATACTCGATACCCTTAGCTATAGATTCCCCTAACTCGTATGTTCGCCCTAGTTTATCCGTATCTAACATTACCGTCACCCTCACGAAACCAATCATCAGCTACCATATCATCCGCAGACGCATAGTTCACGATAGTGCTCTTGGTCTTTGTATACGCATAGTATGCATCAACCCCATTCTCACTTCCCACGCCACTAGCGCTCTTTGTCCCACCCCAAGGACTACTAGGATCATTTCTATGATGGGTATTGATCCACACAATCCCTGAATCAATTTTCTCGGATATTCTGAAGGCCTGGCTCAAGTCTTTCGTCCATATTGCGGCTCCAAGACCAAATTCGCTATCATTTGCATATTTTATAGCGCTGTGTTCGGCCTCGAATCCCATTATTACTATAACAGGCCCAAATGCTTCTTTGGACCAGATCTGAGTTTCGAGGATGCTGGAATTGTCGGTAGAGACGAGTATCGTGGGAGGATAGAAGTATCCATTCGCCAGATTGAACCCATCAAGTTGGCTCTCACCCCCCATTCTTTCTCCCCCAATCAGCGCCTGTGCTTTCCCACTATGTATGGCTTCGGATACAAGGTCTGAAACATTCGCTAACTGTCGAGCAGAGACTAGAGGCCCCATCATTGACTCCGGATTTTTCGGGTCTCCCATTCGTCGCATTATCGACGCAGCCTTTGCAGTAAGTGCTTCCTTGAAAGTTTCCAGGATGCTGTTTTCCACAATGATTCTCGTGGCGGCTACACAAGTCTGTCCACTTGCGACGAACGCTCCAAACGCAACCCCATTGACCGCTGCTGCAATATCTGCTTTTTCAAACACTACTACCGGTGCCTTGCCTCCAAGCTCGGCCGTGTACTTGGCTAAATTGCCACCTACAGTTTGGCCTATTTTCCTCCCCGCTTCCGTCCCGCCCGTTACATCGACTTTGCGAACTAGGGGATCGGAGACAAGTGCTTTCCCCGTAATAGCACCATAGCCGGGAAGCACCGAAAAGACGCCATCCGGAATACCTGCCTCCTTTAAAATACTGCCAAGAATTAGAGAAGTCAATGGCGTAAGTTCGCTCGGCTTCAATATAACACTATTGCCAGCCGCCAGAGCGGGAGCTAATTTCTTAACCGCGATGAGAAGCGGATGGTTAAACGGTGTTATCTGTACAACCACCCCTAGCGGCATTCTATCGATCCAATTGTGTAGTTTGCCCGAAGTTGGAAGAACAGACCGTTCCTCGGTGCGAAGGAGGGCGGCGTAATATTTAAACCAACGAACGAGTGATGGGACTTGGGCGTTCATTTCGCGGATCGTACGGCCAGTCTGGCGAACTTCGAGTGGGATAAGAACAGGCAGGTTCTTCGTAAGGAGTTCGGCAGCATTTTCGAGAACATCGGCGCGCTCATGACGAGATTTCCGAGACCAGACACCGGATTCAAATGCTTTCTGGGCCAGCCGGATTGTATCGGAGACGTCATCAGGGGAGGCAGAGTGACACCTGTCCGTCGATTAGAAAAATACGTTTGAACAAGGTGATATTCAGGAACTAACTGTGCAAATATTTCGCTCGTAGCCGGGTCTTCAACTGGGAGACTATTTTGGAGATATGCGATGTTAGAAAAGGACCTCTGCATGTACATGTATATATGCATATATGTATATTTTACAGTGGGTTGAATGCTTACAGATCCCCTCTACCGTCCTGCAGCCTGCCAGCGACCCACAGCCTGTATGTTGTGTCGGAAGCCATTGTGATCGCAGAATTAGCTGCTCATTTGATAGAGATCACGGTGTTATAAAATGTGCGTGCGAATGTCGACGTCGTAATAAAAACAATAAAAATAAAAAAAAATAAGATACAGAAATTGGCAGGCGGAGGCTTGTCGTAGTTGTCAGACGGCCGACTCCGTGTTCCGAAGCGTCGCCATGAGCGCTACTTCTTAGCGCCCATGTTGCCCTCCTGTCGCGGGGTCGTTTTCACGTGCTTATCGATGCATCATCGTTAATGGAGAAGGTCACTGTCAAATCGACAGGCCGATTTGGGGGGGGGTGGTTCTTAGTTTGTCGCACAACTTATCTTATCTTAGCCTCCCGTGCGACCTTAACATCACCACATAGCATCCCGGTCTCCAACACATCCACAAACACCCTATTACTGAATCAGCGATGCCATACAAAGGCCATGCTTTCTGGCCACGCGATTCCAGATTCCGTAGGATATTCGACTTGCCTATTAACTTAGAACGGACCACAAGCCGCTGGTACCGTGCTGTAACCTTCCAGCGAAAACTCGAACGCCGGCACGCCGCTCGGACAGCAGCATTCGAAGCCCAGGCAACGCATGGAATAAGCTTGGCTAGAAGGATTTCCCTAGCGCAAGATCCAACCAAACAGTAGCGACCTTTACTACCATCCTAGCTATCGAAAGGACTATAAAATGCAAATAAACACCTTATCTGTATCTCTAAAATGGCTTGCGGCCCTTATGGGTTTCCGTCGAAGAATGGGCTCGAGGGCAAAACACGGATTGCTTTCCGATTCGCTTTCCCTGACTACTTGAGACACAGTCGTTAGGAGGCACAACGTCTACTTTCCCGTCAATGGCAGAAGCATATCACCATGGTAAAACTGCGGAGAGAACGTAACGAAAGACGTCGCATCATCATGAGACAATCGCTAGGTTCCCATCCAAGTTTGCTACAGAAAATCCAGGAAGCGCAAAGGTTGTGCAGGAAAGTTCAGGATTAGTTGCTTGGAGGTCGATACCAGGCAGGTAATACGAGAGTCGAGGGACAAGCTAGGCATATGCAGTCAACAACCACTTGCTTAGTAAACAGCTCTAATGGGTCGAGTTAATAAAGGTATAAGCTTTGTAGTTATGAAGCTAAAGTCTCGTTTGGATAATCAATAGCTTCATCCTCCCTTTCTTCCAAGTTCTTTTGCACAGCGCTAGTTCCAGCATCATGGGTTTACATATAAAATCTGGAGGTCAGTGTGAGCGCGGAAGAATATCGGGCTATAATTACATACCACTCAAATACTAACTAACCGCAGATGTTAATTTTTGAATTCTGCATGCGCGCTTTGATCGAGTCGGGGTGAATCGATCAATCACTTAGCCTACCCCATACTATGTGCATATTCTATCTGACAGCTGCACTCTTAAAAATGGCATGCAAAGGCACCCTGCCTACAAGCGCCCCGGAAAACCGATGAACCTTAATTAGCTTAACTGCGTAAAGTCTGAAATGAACAGTTAAGTAACCAGATGTGTTAACCAAAAACCACCTACGCCAATTCTAAAACCCAGAGTTATCGAATTTGGAATGCTGCATCCCGGTCCTTTGTGGAAACTACTGTCTACTAAGTCAGGACCTTACAACCACAATGGCTATAATAGACTGCCGATAACGAGTCAGAGTAAATTGATCTCATAGACCGTATTATCTCTTGGCGCTACACCCGCATTATTTTGATCTGCATCGTAGCTTATCACTATCTGGTGTAGATAATCTGTTAAGGCATGCATGCTCACATTCCCGTCCCTGATCGTCTGCATTGCACCAGTAGCTACACCTGGTATGCATCGTTCAACTGGAGTACCCTAGTTTATGCGTTTTTGTTAAAAAGCCGACAGCCAATTGAGCCGCGCGGTTATTTTTAGTGTTTCAAACGCTGGGAAGGCTGTTCATTTTAATATAAGATGCAAACGACTACCCCTCACCTGATTTACCTCGTAACACTATCACTGATTCCCTATTCTTAAAGCGCTACTGTTCGATCTACATAAAGCTTATATATTCTTTCGAAAGCAATTATGGCGCAAGTCCGTCGGCAAGGAGTCACTCTGCTCTCCGCGGGTGACGGCACTAGTCAGGACGCACATGTTCCGAAGTACGACTTCTAACCATCCTTTACCTCTTGAGTATAGTGTTCTGACTGCGCGCAGCATTATTTTTGTCCATGGCCTCAGAGGACATCCAAAAACGACATGGTCACATCCAAGGTCCACTTCCACCACTAGTCGCAACGGGGAGACTGATGCGAGCACCAAGCGCAAGCCCAATAAACTCAGATCATTTTTTTCTCCAAAGAAAGACGAGAAAAGGGAGAATGGAAAGGTACAAACGAGCACGTCTACACCTTCGGATATCTTCTGGCCAGAAGAGTACCTTGTGCCCGACCTCCCCGATGCTCTAATATGGACATACGGTTACAACGCAGATGTCATTGGTGGCATCTTCCAGGCAAACAACCAGAACAGCGTGTCGCAGCATGGTCGGGACTTTGCCGTCAAACTAGAAAGAGAAATCAATAATGAGGTATTCTACTTTAGAACCCTTGATACTTTCATGCGAGCCTAACAACTATATGTACAGGGTCCAATAGTGTTCGTGGCGCATAGTCTTGGTGGGGTCATTGTCAAAGATGTAGGATTGTAACTATACCTTTGAAGCGGCCGTCTCTCCTAACGCATCAGCATAGGCACTCCACAGATCAGAAATCATCTGCAAACGAACAAAGTTTATTATCTTCCTTGGGACGCCCCATCGAGGAAGCGCATTCGCAGATTGGGCGCAGATTGCATCAAATTTGGCGAGATTAGTGCTGCAAGACTCGAACAAACGGATTATACAAGCGCTCGAAGTCAATGGCGAGGTGCTGGATAATATTCACGAGCAGTTCAAAACAATACTCCATGAGAATCGCGCAATTAAAGTTCACTCATTTCAAGAAGCAATGGCAGTTTCTGGCATAAAAGGGCTGCACGACAAGGTACGGTAATCCGCATATAACTAAATTGTGAAGCTTAAAACATTATAGAAGCTAATATGTAGTATAGGTTGTAAACGACTTCTCCTCGAAGCTTGATCTCTCTCGTGAACAAGAAACGGTAGAAAGTATCGACGCGAATCATATGGAGATGGCTAGGTGTAGTAGTAAAGACGATGAGCGTTACCGCCAGATACATGGGGTTTTAAAGCGTTTTTTAAGGACTGGATTGTTGAAGAGCGACACGAACTTAGTGGATGCTAGTCCAACGAGACCAGCCGATGCCGACCTTGCCAACGAAGCATCGCATACTACGAGACTAGTCGATACCACAGATACATCTTGTACGTAATTAAACACTCAGATCAATTTATTATGCATTGCGCATTTTGAGGCTTATTTTCCGTTTTATCTAGCATCTAAAAGGCCATTCATGGTTCCCTTCCCTCAGGACGATAAATTTATTGGCCGGGAAGATATACTCGATAAGTTAGATCTAGGAGACCGACAAACTGCGCCGATAAAACATAGGAGAGATGCACTAGTTGGTCTCGGGGGGGTAGGGTATGTTTCCGACCTCGCTTGTTCTCGCAATGGCTAAACGTCTATAGGAAATCTCAAATCGCCATCGAGTATGCGTATCGAGTGCGAGACCACAGCCCACAGACGGCAGTGTTCTGGATCCATGCAAGTACAAAGGCCCGTTTCGGGCAAGCGTATCAAGAGATGGCAGAGAAGCTTAAGATTCCCGGGCGATCTGATCCGAAAGTTAACATTCTACCTCTGGTGTACGATTGGCTCTCAGGTGAAGCCAGCGGGCGATGGCTTATAATTCTGGACAATGTCGACGACGGCAACGTGTTTCTTGAGAAGAATGATGATGCAGAGGCTGTCTCATCACAAGACCAAGCAGTTAGCTCGCAGCCACCACTCGCAAATTTTCTTCCTCACTCGCCAAATGGCTCAATCCTCATCACATCACGTAATTCGCTCGCAGCTAAGAACCTTGTCGATACATTCGGAGAGTCTATTCAAGTGGAGCCAATGGAAGAGGCGGATTCACTAGAAATGTTCAAGACAAAAATTTCAGGAGATGTTTCTTCGGAATCGGACCTGAAGGAGCTGGTTCACCTACTTGAAGGTATTCCGCTAGCAATAACACACGCAGCAGCATATATACGGTCAAAGCCGCGGGTTACTGTGTCTACATACCTACGCCTCTTCAAAGAAAGTGAAAATAACCAAGTCAGGCTGCTAGATTGCAATGAAATGAAAGACCTTCGACGCGATCACAGCATTAGACATGCCGTGGCAAAAACGTGGCAAATCTCGTTCCATCAGATTAAAGAAATGAAGACCGAGGCTGCGGACATGCTTGCACTCATGAGCATGTTCAATCGACAGGGTATTCCAGAGAAGCTTCTCATCAAGGACATGGACCAGCTGCAGTTCGAAGATGCTATATCGCCACTACTTAATTTTTCGCTGATCCGGGAGCAAGCCGGAGGTAGCATGTTCGAAATGCACCGACTGGTGCAACTGTCGACTAAGACGTGGCTAGAACAGAATCAAACACTACAGAAGTGGCAGAGTGAGGCGACTGAGATTATAGCAAGCTTATTTCCTAAGGGAAATTACGAGACGTGGTCTGAATGCCAAGTTCAACTTCCTCACGCGAGCGAAATTATGTTGTTTGGACTTACAGATTCGCAAGATCTACTGAATCTTGCATCGCTCAAAAGTAAACTAGGTTGTTTTTATATGGAAAAGGGAAATTCCAGAACGGCAGAGACTATGCTTCGAGAAGCAGTAATGATCAGGGAGGAATCGCTTGGGGCTAATCATCTAGATACACTTAACAGTGTTAGTAACCTTGGGTTGGTGCTAAGAACACAGGGGGAATATAAGAAAGCAGAATTATTACACCGACGAGCACTAAAAGGAAAAGAGCGACAGCTTGGAACTGATCATTTAAGTACACTTATTAGTGTCGATAACCTTGGATTAGTGTTAAAAAGACAAGGGAAATACGAGGAAGCAGAATTATTACACCGACGAGCATTAAAAGGAAAAGAGCGACAGCTTGGAACTGATCATCCAGATACACTTATTAGTGTTAACAACCTTGGATTAGTGCTAGAAAAACAAGGAAAATACGAGGAAGCAGAATTATTACACCGACGAGCACTAAAAAGAAAAGAGCGACAGCTTGGAACTGATCATCCAGATACACTTATTAGTGTTGGTAACCTTGGATTAGTGTTAAAAAAACAAGGAAAATACGAGGAAGCAGAATTATTACACCGACGAGCATTAAAAGGAAAAGAGCGACAGCTTGGAACTGATCATCCAGATACACTTATTAGTGTTATCAACCTTGGATTAGTGCTAGAAAAACAAGGAAAATACGAGGAAGCAGAATTATTACACCGACGAGCACTAGAAGGAAGGAAGAAAGTACTTGGGAATAATCACCCATTTACACTTGGTAGCGCCAGAACTCTTGCTTATCTTCTACAGAAGCAAGGGAAATATGAAGAAGCAGAATCATTATTTCGGGAGCATTCGACGGGATGAAGAAAGAGGTTGAGGCTAGAATAGTAGAGGGAATATAAGGAAAGGCCTCGAACAGTTGGTAAATCGATGAGAATATATAGTAAAGGAATGAGAAGGAGCCTGGAGCCAAGAACTCGTACACAAATATTGGGTCACATCAAGAGAAGCGCCACTTTCAGTCTCTCTACTTGGTATTTTATAGAGTATGGACTTATACCAATGGTTTCAAATTAGGGGTTCTGCTAGGAACTCAGCCTTGGTACACGATTGGCCAATCTCATGGCGTGCGTTCTGAAGCTGACATTAGCTAGGGCCCATGGGGGAAAGCTAAATTGAGATGGATTATATTTTCGTTTCCCGCAAATCTGCAGTGTGTAATTAGCATTCAAAAATAATATGATTATGGTACATTCCTGGCTTCACGCGCGTACGCACTTTGAACTTCAAAAACTTAAGGCTGAACTTGTGGTACCACCGCTCTAGCCATAGTTTTGCCAATAAATGTGCCGATCAATTAGAGCCATGTGCTGCCCATTATATATTTCCCTCTTCTGCCCTCTCAGAATCTCTAAAATGGGCAAACTTCCGGGTGAATTCCGAAACTCCGCAGTTGGTTTATCGCATTCTACATATGTATAGTCCCCATTATTCTCTTTTTTCTTCTTGTTCAATATCAGGGATAGATCTGGAGGCTTCCATAGCTTTACGAAGTCAAAACACTAAAACTTCGGTTTCAAACTTATGACAAAATCAGCGCGTACGAATTTGTCTACGGTACGGCGTTGCAAGGTACAAGAAAGAAACGATTGCCATAGGTATGCAGATAATTCGCCTCGTCTCGTCTCAGCTTATATGCGCTTGGAGTGCTGTAGTCCTCAGTTTTATAACGTTATAATTTCAAATATATCTAGAGGCTGACCAACTTAACTCTTAGGGTGCCCCAAATTTCCTGAGGCGACAGATGGACCGAGTAATCCCAAATGAACCATACGATTATCGTAGATGGGAGATCCGGTCTAAGTCTTTACATGATATCCGGTGCCTTGGACGTCTCTAGTTCGATATATCGCGCTATTTTCCGGGATAATATGATATCTGAAGCCAGTGGCTGAAGCGAAATCCATAATTTCTCTAGTTTTTGTAATGACTATTCTGTATCCTAGCTTCGGAGCCGTGTAGATCCGCTGACCAGTGGGCTAACGGTTAAAAGTCATAAAGATTGGAATCCAGCCCAAATAGGTTCGTAATGGACATTGCCACGTCTGAGTTTGGTGGTGAAAAGGGGGTTAGGTAACATGAAGTCGAATTTCCAGTATTGCGAACTACTAGTGGCTATGAACTCAATGAGTCCAATCTAACCTTTCCGCTCTCGAATGATATCAAGGAAAAACTTCAGTTTTTTTAGTTCCAAATATTAGTTAGGGAATATTCAGAGAATGGCTTACATGATGTCAAATCTAATAATAAAATCGTATTTTTCACTAACTCAATTACTCTCACCAGAGGTGGGTAATCATACTGCTCATATCGAAAATTATTAGGGGACTTCATATATGTGGCACAATATATCATCGGCCCCACTTCGGAATTCTAATTATTGAGCTACTACGAATCGCGCCCTCGTAACATTATCATTGAGCACACCGAACATGGCTAGGCACAAGCCTTACCTAGGGGCCCGGTACTGATACTGTAGTTTTGAAGATCTCTGAAAGTAGGTTTATGGGGTGTGAGCATAAGGCAAGTACTGTTAAGTCGCAATTTTCGGATTTCATATTGAAGTCTCAAACCCCGCTCAGCTGGTATGACTATGTACAGATTGCCTCACGGATGTGATCCGGAATCGTTTATTATGTCTCGATAAAAGGCGTCAGGACGGAATTCAATAGTCTCCCTAGAGATGTCAGGCTTTTTATATAGGCCCACCTAACTCGTCTTGTGCTTTTA
Source organism: Orbilia blumenaviensis (assembly GCA_036872755.1). Taxonomy (NCBI): domain Eukaryota; kingdom Fungi; phylum Ascomycota; class Orbiliomycetes; order Orbiliales; family Orbiliaceae; genus Orbilia; species Orbilia blumenaviensis. The sequence goes on from JAVHNS010000001.1 coordinate 180,847, forward strand.
TTCGCTGCAGATAATGCTTGCAGATGTTCCGTATGCTCAGAGTTTTTATTCCGAGAAGAAACCAGCGTTTCTGTCTTTATATATAAATGCTCTCTATGTCTGTTTATCCCACCTAGCCCCTTTTCCTGTGAATATACATCATATATATTTTATCTATGACGAAGAGCTACCGGCTAAGTCTCCGCTGTGGATTAGAAGTGGGTGAAGTGTTATATTTTTCAGATAATGAGATGCCTGCTAGATACCTATTATACTGGACTTGAATGAAGGTATACGATCGCCATCCCGAGCTAACGGGATTGCACGTTGGTTGAAAGCACTTCCGTGTATAAGTCTTCTTACACCAGCCGAGTGGTATCACGGTGGTCGATGGTTTCTTTGGATTAATACTTGTATATAGGTGAAGGACACACGCCAAAGGGCACTCAGACGTTGTTTGTCGCCGAGGACCAGGTTCCTCTTAAATCTGTTGCATTTAGAGTAAAACTAATGTCAAAGACAAGGTCTACCATCTAGATTAATTAAATTTAGGAGTCTTATCAGCAGCTGGTCGTATGAAACGCTTGTGTAGTCTAACGTCAGTCCATCAGAGTCAGATATATGGGCTTGGGCATATATAATATATAGATACGCTTGTTCACCCTATTTTTGAGAGGTTTCGCGGGTAGTTAGGACGATTCCGTTACCGATTTACTGTGCATGTGCCTTGGACAAGAGATCGGGTAGCCGAGCCCTTTGATCGCCTTTCATTCTCAGAACCGAAAAATCGAGGCGACAATTTCGATCGTAATCGCCAGCTCTCCTTTGTCGGCTGTCAACTAATCCTATGTTGGCTTCTCTTGAGCCAATCCTCGATTCAAACCCCCATCAGAGCATCTAAGAAAAAAAAAATCTTCGACAGAATATCTGTCAGCAGGCAGAATCTTGTCGTACCTCGAGAAAGAATACAACAAGTATCTGCCTGTGAAATAGAAGGTTGGAATCTCTTCCGCAGATCTGATAGGATTGGGGTATTCGGACGGCAGGTTAGTGGTGTCTCGCTCTGGGACTAAATTCTGGTCATATTTTGAACGGTCGGAAAATACATGTATCCAAAGTGAGTAGGTAGCCGCCTCGGCCACGAACAAAACCCCGGTTTCTTTTATTGTCAGAATCCAGTCCCGAAACCAAAGCTAAGAACCCTCGGACGACCTAGTATATCTTGGTTTCACAGAGTATAGGCTCTAATATTATCTCACGATGCCTTGCAAAGACCTCAAATCAGCCACGGTGATGGCGTGGTTAGCCAACAATCCCGGATACGAAAACACACCAGAAAGGATGTCAAGATTCTGGGACACAATTAGACAGATGGGAACTCAGGGGTTCTTGGGATCAAATTTTCAAACGGGCGGAGGATCGGAACAGCTACCAAGACCCACGTCGACGCCGCTGATAAACAGAATCCATGGGCTCAATACAACGGCATAGCTTAATCCTGCTAAAATCATGTCGCTTACACATTGATCCCGAGAAATGCGGCCCCGCAGCCGACGCGAGTCAGTAGCAAAATTCGGTCAAAGGAGCCCGCCGTTCGACCTAGCCGAGCGCATGGGCTCCTCCTATAAGGTCAGCAAAATCAAATATATGTACTTATATATTATTCAGGATCAGTATCGCTTTATGGGTAGATTTAGAGAATATATTACCAATTCTACGAAGCGGAATATTGGGGGTTCTGCCTCGCATAAAAAGAGGCAAACCCCTCCCTTGAGGCAGAGAACTGAAGCTTGACATTTCGACCGAAGTCACATTGATTTTTAGTTTCAAGATATTTCCTATTAGCCCATGTTGGACCTAGATACTACAACCAAACGTGAAAATCAGGCATCTGGTCGGTCGCACGGGTACTTGGTCTATCTTTTATACTGCGTATTCGAAGACAAACCCCCACGGTCTGACCAGAATGCCGTGCGAAAGTTACCACAGCGATCTTATGAATCTTATGGGAGACGAATACACCTATCTTATCTTTAGCTTTCGCTCAAGGCCCATCTCGATGCTTTGGGATCAACTATTCAAATACTATCAAGAAGAAATCTTACTCGGAAATGCCGAACATGAATCATTACCCGTTCCAATCGCGTTAAACGCCAAAGACCCCAACAATAGCACCTCTTTGATTAATCGAATTCGCGCGCAATCTAAACCTAATAAGAGATTCGGCTTCTGGAGCCGACTCTCGATACCCCGTTTATAAACCAGCACCAACAGTATTATCGAGGTCTGGTACCTTCGGGCCACCTACATCACCCTCGGTTGTTTAAGAGATCCTGTAAAGGGGCATATAGGTCTTACTTTGTCTGTTGTCTCATGATTGAAACGGTTTCTCTTATTCTCTGAGCTTATGATCATACTTGATCTGGCGCTGAATCACTGGCAATTAATACACTCTAAAACCACTATATCCGGTAATCGGTCAACCTCTAAAGTCAGCACTTTCAACAAACCCCGCCTCTGTTGATAGTATCCAATACCAGAACCAATAAAACGATCGATAAACACCAGAGAACAATGGTTTGCTCCAATACGTACAGCCTAAGGGGGAAACGGGAGGTTGTATTTGTTCTTGGGTTCTCTGGGGACGCTACAGGGAAGGCAATCTCTGGAGCATGGGATTTACATCATTGGTTCAATCGACTCCTCCGTGTTCATCCCCCAGAAATGTTTCTAGCTGGGTTGGGGGAAGAGGCCGAGATATCATTGATAAGGAAGATTCGGGCTCGGAATAATTGAAGAATGCTTGTTGTATGGGCCTTAGCCTGTCAAGTGCGATAGCTCGAGGGCATCTAGGTCCATGTGCATGTAAGGTCATTATAATCATAATTAACAATTCCAAGGACCGGTGTGCAGTGTATAGCCTGTATGACGACTATTGTTACGGAGTGCATTTCGCATGAGGCACAGGCATAAGTTCTTCTGAGGTCGTGGTGAGCATGCAGGCCGTGACGTTGGGTGGGTGGTTAGTGCGAGTCGTGCTAACGGTAGTTAGCGGGAGCTCGATCTGGGCATTAATCGGATCTAAACACTTAAGTACAACCCACCAAACTGGATCTAGTTACTCACCTGTGCCGTGACCCGAAACAAAAAAGAAAGAAAGAAAGAAAGAAAGAAAGAAAGAGAGAAAGAAAGAAAGAGAGAAAAGGAAACCTTTGTAGAACTTGTATATTAATTTGTGGATTAATTAAGCATCTTCGTTCCAGCTAAATATTGTTATTCAAATTAATAACGGCTGCTTCAAATCCACAGGGCCTATAACACCTTATGCTATAGCTTATAACCATCTATCTCCAGTTCCCTCCCCCCTTTCAGACCACAAACGTATGACCGAAACCTGCGACATAGAAAGGCCATCTCATCAAGCACGACTTCTACCTTCTCACCAAATCCGATATCAAAGCAGCTGGACTAGTCTACCGCCGCCGTCATACCTACGAAAACTCGCGTTCGCAAACAAAAGAATCCGGGGACCGACTATAGTATAAACGTCGCAGACTGGCTATAATCAACGCCCTGACAGAATCGTCGAAAACCGATCCTGTAGAAGGATATGTAAACGCAACGCTTAGCCCTATGCGTCGCGAGACCTAAGCTTCCATCATCATCATCACGAGGTTCTGGCATTACTCAAACAGCCACGTCTACGCCCACTATAGCTACATCTCATGCAATGCCATGCAAAAGCACCAAGAACATCGCCGGCATACAGTACACCACTCGGATTGTCGAACGCGGTCGCCCTCCCGTTTCTCCAGCGCTACTACGATTGCACTTAGATGTATTTTTCCTGCAGTTCTTCCCGACAGCCCGCAGTTCCCAAGTATCGCAATTTCAAGAGAAAAATTGGAATAACGGGTGTACGATGATTGGCAGGATTCGGGCGACTCGAAAAAGCGCGACCCGCGATTTAGAGTCCGCCTCAGCGCTGATATCAAGTCTAGAGGCAATCTTAGTTCTACCAGACCACCGCTAGTCTCTCGGCATACCGTCGCCAAACAAATTGTATCCAGCCTGCCCTATTCCTGCAAACGGTACACTCCGCGAGTCAACAAGTCACCTGTACACAAACACAAACGACTCCAAACACTCGTCCTTGTAGCTCGACAAAAGCTTCGAGGGCTTAACCTCAAAAAGGCAACACCTCGACAGGATCTAGCTAGGAAGCTCCAAAGCATTGCTGCATTATGTTTCTGCATCATATACGTGGCATTACATAATTCGGATCGAGACATCGAAAACGGCATTTACTCCCAAATAGACTAGAGCGATCGAGCAGGGTCTACCCCGAACGGCACTGGCCAGCATTCAGATCGATATACCCCAGTCGTTATGCTTTCATCGATACAAGAAAGCCTCGAACGCAAAAATGCCCTGCGGAGGGGCATTTCACCACAACATCCTCGAAGATGTTTTCAAGTACGGGAAGATAAGGCCGCAATATTTGTCTATAACCTTAGATCGAATTGTACGTCGGTACATCAGGCTTAGCCGGATGGGAGCTGAAGGAGCTGGTTTCGAGGGGTTGCAACTGAGGCCCCATGACGAATCGAATCTTTCATCATGGCGGCGGATTCGGATCGCAAACAACGACCCTAGGCTGTAATCCAAAGGCCTCATAGACATTGAACCGCCTTACCCTGGTCAATCTACGAATCGACATGGAACATTACACCTCGTCCGAAGTCAATCTCAGCCGGCGCCCCACAGATCCAAACTGTCGTCAATGGTTGTAGCAGTACAAAACACCGCAAACCAGGGACCTCAGGAGCAAGACACCTTGACAAATTCCCCCATTCCCATCCAACCGCCTTCTTGGACATTTAGATTTTTGGTACTCTTGCGCTGGAACTCACATGCAATATTCCGGTGCAACACCTCTGAATTCATCCGAAATGGGCTTGTAAAGCAAGCCTTTGTTGCAAGAAAATTTTTTTTTTCGCAAAAACGCCAGAACCGACGGCAGGCCATGAAATCCATAACAAAACGGTATTTTATACTAGACAGGATGCCCCACCGCTCGTGGCTTTTGCGGCAGGATGGGACTCTTTTTGTAGAAAAACACCGCAAGATGGCTTGAAGTGCACAAGTGTGAAGTCCAAGAAATAACGGTTTGCAAGGGATAGGTGAAATACCCTTGATGGAAAATGTTCCAGCACAGACCGTCGACCTAAAAGATGACCGTACGAGGAAAGTTAAAACTTCTAGAAAAGAACAGTGGCGTGACACGTTTTGAACACTTGAGAACATATTTAAGTATCTGGAAATATACAACTTGTAGTTTTTTGAAAATTATTCCCCCAAGGCTCTAAAGAAACCCTCCTGAAGAAAACACTCCCTTTGCTGTTACGTTTTATATTTCCAATTTTCTCTTCCGTTTGCCCCCCTTAGAAAGAAGGAAAGAGAGAAAAAAATCGGCGTCAAACATCACACACAACTCAAAGAAGAAAATTCCGACCGGAAAAATGACTTGCGCGAAAGCCTACCACAACATTGCAATGAATTGCATGACCAGCATATACACAAACGCCGATGCGAAGGTTCCGCCCAAGGAAGTCTCCGAAACGTGGAATTGCTTCGTTAAAGAACACCGTTGTGCCATTTCAAGACGAGATTGGAAAGCCTTCGTCGATCTTCGAGCCAGAGAATCTCACAGCATCGGAGTCCCACTGCTGGAGCGAATCCAGGCCAGCCAAAGGCAGTAGATGGGAGGGTTTTCTTTCAGGGTCATGACCGAGAATTTCGAGCCTCGATTCTAGGTTACGGGAATCTTTTCATTCATTTTGTATCTTTTCTTTCTGTAAATAGACCGATTCCTTGGGCCTCATCCGCCATTCATCCTTCTGGGACATCCTTATACCCGACAGATGTCCTCGATATTGGGCCGAAGCAAGGCACCAGAACAACTGTCTCCCGAAAAAAATTCTTTAGCATAGCACCGGCGTACCTTTTTCATTAGAAGGATTCGGGTGCATTTGGGAGTTATTACTGGTGTATTGGTTTACTACAAATAATAATAATATTTTTTTCTGTCTTCATTTAACATTTGTGAATGTGAAGTTCCATTTCCGCCTATATTATCTTTGAAAATACAACTCACATGCATAAAACGGAATATTGCCACTCCTGGCGCACCTCGGGTATTTGAAACATGGCCACACTTCACTAATTAGTTCACAGGCTTGCAGGCTAGTTATGAGGAAAGGGTAGCACGAACGGATAGCAAGTTCGCTCGTGTGCTCCTTAACCCAAGGGAGTTCGTTCTAGCGTTATATTGCTATGATCTAGTATGTCGCCATATGCATGGCTGCAGTTCAGATATTTTGACATCGGAAATTTAAAATTGTTGCAATCGCAATACCGTTGGCCCGTGTTTATTATTTATAGTCTTCTCGGGCACCAGGGATTTCTCGAGTCCATCCGGGCCAAGGAGCCGGCTGGGCCAATGAATTAAAAAGCGGCTTCATGGGTCAGTCCTTTTGTGAATACCAGTTTGTTGCCGCGCCGGACACAAGCCAAGGCTATATCAAGGGTATTATTATAATAATCCAATAGCACCTTCTGAAGTTTCGACGTTTTCATTAATTCGTAGACTGGGCTAGACAACCTGATCGCAACAATCTAAGCAGGACAAATCCCACCCCTCGATAATATGACTTGCAAAGGCATTCACAACGCTGTCATCATGGAAAAGTCCATCCTTTGGTACGGTCCGAATTATGTCCACGAACTTGATAGCGAATCCGTTGGCGACATCTGGCACCATATGACACGTTGGGAGCGCCGTGTGGCGGCAAGAAGGGAAGAACTCGAGATAGCTCGAACACAACGGGATGGTTTCCAACCTCTCGAATTTGAGAAGACTAAAGTCCCACTGATAATCAGAATCAAGGGATCAAATTCAACATAAGGACGTCGCTCACATAAACCCGAACCGCCTGGCTGGCTTTCCGGCTTCGCAGGCGCTGGCTGGCCGCGTAAATTATACACAAACATGAGATTTATATACCTCATCCTCCTATAATCTCAACATTTATTGGCACACCCATTTCCACCAACTGCAAATCCCTCCAAAGCCGCCGATATAATGTGGTTGTCTACGCTCTTGGGACCATGGGGTGAACTTCATGAGTCCAAACTGGGAACAACAGAGTAGATCTACCAGCCGCCGATGGTCTAAAACACGAAAATAAGATCGCGAAGTTGGTCTTAGTGCTGAGCCATCCTAAGTGCGCGGTCGGTCCACAAGAACGAGACTAGAGTCGAGTGAACCGATATTCCAATAATGTCAAAGAAAAAAGCGTGCGCATCCCTGAGGCTCAAGCTACATACGCCGCATTTGTTACCCGTTCACACGATGCACGACGGGCGACTCTTTCACGGTCTTTATCATCCGCCAGCCAAGTCGATATTAGGCATCTCTTGACGAAGTCATGCATTAAGAACTAATGCGACCATTGGATTATGCAGCCACATTTCTCTCAACTGAAACTAGCGGCCGCTTTTACATCCAAAATATCCTCTTGGATTGAGCCAGCACTGTGGCTTCCACAGCCTCAGACGTACGACGTAAATATTGCTGGAACAATTGAGATAATTATCACCATGGTGGGAAGCTCTGTTGAGAGGAGACTTGATTCTAATCGTAGATGTGAGCACGTGAGATCCAGGGGTATAGGCAGCGAAGTTTGAGATTTTGATGTCATAACTCGTGATGCAATTTTTGGATCTCCAGCCTCGCTTCTCGGCTACTTGCCTCATAATACTTCCATTCAAACACGGCTAACGGGGCGGTGGCGTCCTCATTTTTGGCAATCTCAGCACCAGGATCTCGCGACCTTAACGAGTTTCGCCATGGAACTAAGCCATCATGACGAACTTGCATGGCAGCTTCAGAACCTTGTGACCTCTTTGGCCGCGGGACACTTCTGCCCCAAGGGCTTTGTTTCTGTCTTAGAAGTTTTGCTCGAGCAATCCAATACTGGGACGAGCCATTTTCCTGCGGACCTAAAGAAAAGCACACACGGTTCCCCTCTTTTGAAGATTCGTTTCAAATAGCTCCATTGGGGGGCCATCTCAAAAGCAACTAAATTCGTTCTACCAAGATTTTTGGCCTAGCTCACAGTGCTCAGGACGCCATTTTCGCCGGATTCAAACTTTATGGAATGTCTGGCCTCTCAGAGCTGTGCATGATATAAGGAATGCATGGCCCTCATCCTGGCGTCATAATTATCCATTGCGGTGCATACCATCTCCTCTTTTCATCCAAAGACCCTCCATTATATAACCAATTGATCGGCTTCGAACCATGGTATTGATCTGAATTAATCTGACCACGTTTCTTTCAGACAAATTCCTCCTCACTTCTCCAGGATATCGATTTTATTTTATTTTTATTTCCATTTTATTTTTTTATTTTTTTAAGAAAAATAAAAAAAAATGGATCGAATTCAAACCCGTCCAGGCTGGGCAGTTCCCAGCCGCCCAGATTCTCGTTCCTCGATGAAAGCAAAGCCCAAACCAAGAGCCAACGCACAACCCCGATACTCCGCACACCACCAACATGCACGTTCCGTCTCTAGTGAGTCCCACTGGTTACGATTCGGCACATTGGAGGATGTGGAAGCAGATAAGGCAATTATCCAACAACCGCGGAATAACCCGCCAAGATTCACACGGTCGGGTGGATGTTTTAAACTATTTGAAGTGGTTGGGTGGAAGCTCCGGAGAGGTCTTTGGAGATCAACAAGACGCCAAAGCCAGGACTCAGGGATTGGGGAAAAATCAGCCGGAGTTAACCATTGATGGATCTGGCACGAGTGATGCAGGGTTCAATCGATCGGATGCCGCACTCCTCGTAAATCTATCAGCTGGCCGGCCAGGGTAATAGAAGGCGAGCCGGCCGTACCTGACTTGCAGCTAAAGTAAGTAGTCGTAGCCGTCACAAGGTCCGGATTTTCATCGGAACTAACAAAAACCTCACTAGTTTTCCTACCTCTCACTTCGAGACGTACATGCATATATGCCTCTTTGTATTTTCTTATTTTGTTTCGCATCAGCTGACATTCGCTCTCGACAATCGTTTGGGATGGTATCGGTGTTATCCTAGTGCTTTTGGACTTTGATTTTTGGGTATATATAGGCGCAATTGATTTATGAACACGAGCGGGTAAATGATGATGATATGATTAACGACTTTTACAATTTACATGTATATAAACATTGAGATGACATTGACGATATATAATAAGGAATTCGAAGCGTACAGTATTTCGGTATTGGAGCTCAATTTTCTCAAACCAGTTTTTGGGGGTGGCGCGAAACGTGTAAACCAGCCTCGACACTAGCTGCCATCTATGCATCTTAGCTTTTGGGAAGCCTGCCACTCTCGAGCTCCCCAAGCTCCCAATTGATATTTTGTCGAGCTCTAGCTTCCATCGCTTCCATGCTCTCACCCTTGCCCTCTATATTACTTGTCAAAAATATCCTTTCCCGCCCCAAGAAGCCTTTCAAGACGGCTATTCTTCCATTTCTGTAGTCCGCAATTGAATAACTCTGGTACTCGCTTCTGATATTATTCGCATAGGCAGTATAGATATCCCGAGAAGTAGCTAGGATCGCAAGGTCAAGGTCAAGGAAATATGACACCAGAGCTGGCGATAGCAAGCTATCTGAGGTTGGCGATGGAATGGAGTGTTTGATAGTACAGTGGATCAATGACGACACTGGCGTTTTATATGGTTCCTATTATATGCTTTTAGCACCCCCAGCGCACGTAATACACATCCCGACTCCGACGGGCGAATAGGATGCCGTACCAGAACAGGAGACGTCTCTGAAACCTGGTCAACAAATCGCTCCCAAGCGATTATGCTTTGTATTTCGTTATCCTTGGCTTGGGGATTATAAACTAAACTGGCGTTAATGTCAATTGGACCTTTAAACTAGGTATCTCGACAACTTAGACCCGAAGCTCTCACCGAGTTTATTGGAGGCCAGGGGGGAAATACCAACCGAAATCATGCCACCATACTGCGAACATAACACATTTCCCCTCCCAATCGCTCAATTTGACAATCTCACTGCTGACATCCTGAGCGAGCTTATCAAGCATAAAATTTATGTGCGTGGTGTTGTGGTAACTCCGATGTGGTTCGCTGTAGGCATCTCCCATAGGCTGGGAATACCGACCAGGGTCTGGGACACCGCAGGATTGGAGAAACTCAAGATAGCGATGAAAGAAGGAATATTTCGCGAGAAGAGACATTATTGGGCGATACCTATATATAGGAACCCAGGAAAAAAGGATGTTTTCCGAATGTTGGCTTCAGTTTATCAACTAGGGGTTGAAGCGAGAGTGCAACGTCGGGAAAGAATTAAGAATCGTTTGTGATTTCAGACTGCTCGAACACTCACACATCGACTCATTAAATTTTGAGTTCCTATTTACTTTGCTTTGACATAATGGGTAAAAGGATCCAGTGAACCTAACCCTGAGCCCCAGAATTGCGCATAGAACACACATACCAATGGCAATATTCTCTCCCAACACAGCATATATACATTCGCGACAAGCGAAGCAGTATATTATCTTGTGGAAGTCCGCGTAGACGTACAGCCTGGTGGACATGAATGCATCAGGTATCAGTATGACTTCGTTTGCACGCATGATCCCCAGAAACAGCATTCTTGTGAAACATGTTTGATCAGGATATTGTTGGATTTTTATCGGCAACACGTCCCACCATCAAAGTTTGATTGGATGCGTTTTGATCCAGGTGTCTGAACTAAAGAGTACTTAGTACCTAGGCCTAGGTAGTTAACGGGAATAGCAAGGAATTCAAAATTAAGAGATAATTTGAGGGGATCCTATTAATAATACGACGGATAGATTTAGAGTCTGCGTGCTCTAATGACAATCACGACTAACGGATCCATAGATTCTACTAGGCTTGACCAGGTAACCGCCTCTATACGACCCGCAGCTACGAGAGGAATTTTTCCAATTGGACAATCCGAAACCGTGGGCCCAACAATTAGTCAATGAAGTGGAAATAGAAAATCTCGAGTTCCGATTGGCATATCGAGCTCATATATACAGATCTAGACTATTTTAGGGCTCCGGTAGTTTGGCATCCGGATCGACCCCACCCCAAAATAGGATATCTGTGGAACCAAAGGCAAGCTAGCGCTATAACCACCACCTCTGCTGGACCTCCACGCCCTGAAGGTAGTAGATAAGTTTTTCCGCGAATTTGGTGCCTTAAAATTCACTGCTCTGACGTCGAAAATGCTGCCAGAGTTTATTCCTATGCTGACGCGGGGTTGGAATTTACCCCAGAGTTTACCCTCTTCGCTAAAACTTTAGCCTAAATTACAAACCGATGGTACCGAGCTATGTCAGGACCAGGAGAAAGCTTGATGCCCACAAGTACATGGCGCCACTATGCCAGTTGAGCAGCAAGCATAGCCCGGAGACGTCTATCTTCCTCCCACTTCCATATTGATCGACGGAAGCCAACCGTGTATCGTTCCACAAAAATGTTGCCGCAGAATTATTTTTCCGTAGGGGGACAAGGGTGGAACCCACAGCCGTAAACGAAGGAACAATTTTTGTCAATCAGTCTGTCAGAGATACCCAACTTCCCCGGATCCCAGAAATTATGGGGTTCGCTTTGACCTTGGAGAACCCGGACCACGACTGGTAGTGAGGCTAAAGAATCCGTATTTTTTCGATTATCATTGCAATTACGAGCTCATTGCTTTCCAACGTCGTGTATAAGAACTGAGGTAGACCCGACATCATGGATATCATCACCAAGCTCGTAACTACAAGCCGCGATCAACGCCCTAAAGTAATACCACCTCGGCAACAATGCATTTGCCAGGCTCACTCCATGGAGCTTTGCTCTCTATAGCATTATTACAGGGGGTGCGAGCTCAAAGCTTTGAGCCTCCGAACTCCGCATCGCATCCTTTACGTATCTGGACCACTTCAGCAGGAAGTTATTTCAATGATTCCTATCTTATCGGGAATGGCCGTATCGGTGCTGCTCTTCCCGGTGGTGTTGCATCCGAAGTTATTCGCGTCAACGAAGATTCACTCTGGTCTGGCGGGAAGCTCTCCAGAGTCAACCCTGATGCGAACGGCAAAATGAGTGACATACAATCCCTCCTCACACAGCAGAGAAACCCTGAAGCCGCTCGATTAGCAGGATTTGCGTATGCTGGAACCCCAGTGTCTGCTCGACACTATGAGCCACTTGGCGATATTCAGTTAGCTATGAATCATTCTGGCAGCGCCACGGGTTATGAGAGATGGCTTGATCTCTCTGATTCTTCAGCGGGAGTTTACTATACTGTTGGTGGGGTCAGTTACAAGCGGGAGTACATCGCCAGCAACCCAGACAATATCATTGCAATTCACATTACAGCCAACAAACCCGGCTCCGTCTCATTCAACGTCCACTTGCGCAAAGGCCAAAGTCTGAACAGATGGGAGGATTATACATACAAAGTGGGAAGCGATACCACCGTTATGGGTGGTGAGAGCCAGGGAAAGAATGGAGTCGAATTTTCGGCGGGAGCGAGGGTCGTTGCTTCAGGAGGCAGGGTTTATACGCTTGGTGACTACGTCATTTGCGACAATGCGGACGAGGCAACAATCTTCTTTACAGCATGGACGGCCTACCGCCAGTGTGATCCGGTGAACAAGGTCCTCTCAGATCTTTCCAGTATCGGAAAAAAGTCCTACTCTGAGATCAGAGCTGCACATGTTGCGGATTACCAGAAATATTTTGGAAGAGTCTCTCTAAACCTCGGAAGCTCATCAGATGCTCAAAAAGCCCTTTCAACACCAAAGAGATTGGCAGCAATCGCCACAGCCTTCGATCCTGAATTAGTTTCTCTGTATTTCCAGTTCGGCAGGTATCTCTTTATTTCCTCATCACGGGCGAATACGCTCCCCCCAAATCTCCAGGGCATCTGGGATCAGGAAATGGATCCGCAGTGGGGTTCGAAATATACCGTAAATATCAACCTTCAAATGAACTACTGGCCTAGTCTTGTTACAAATATGATTGAGCTCACAACTCCTTTGTATGATCTCATTGAACGCCTACATTCGAGTGGTAAGAAAACAGCTCAATCTATGTACGGAACCTCCAAGGGTTGGGTATGCCACCATAATACCGATATCTGGGCAGATACTGCACCTCAAGACAACTATGCCTCCTCGACTTGGTGGCCTGCAGGCGGTGCCTGGCTTGTTCACCATATCATCGAAGAATATAGGTTCACTAGGGATAAGGCTTTTCTGCAAAAGTATTATAACACTATCAAAGACGCTGCACTCTTTTTCACAGAGTTCTTAACAGACTACAAAGGCTGGAAAGTCACTAACCCCACGTTGTCCCCGGAGAATACTTTCTATCTATTGGGGACAAAAACTACTACTGCGATTACATTGGGGTCCACTCTTGATAACTCCTTACTTTGGGAACTCTTTGGTTCTCTTCTTGAGATCATGGATATTCTTGGGAAGCATGATAACAGCATGAAGGCTACAATCACTAATTTAAGGGCGAAACTCCCACCACTCCGTATTAATAAATGGGGCGGCATTATGGAATGGATCGAAGATTATGACGAGGTAAGCCTTGCACTATATCTTATATTTGTCAAATTATAAAATTACAGAAACTAATTAAATGATATGATAAGACTGATCCGGGCCACCGACATATTTCTCATCTTTTCGGCCTTTATCCCGGTTCCGAAATCACAACTACCAATATGACAATCTTCAACGCAGCTAAATCATCTGTTAGCCGGCGTCTAGCATATGGTAGTGGTTCTACCGGTTGGTCTCGTGCGTGGTTTATTGCCGTCAGTGCCCGTCTGTATCTTGCAAATGAAGTTCACCGGAACACCGTCGAGCTGTTGTACAACTATACCTACTTCAACTCGATGCTCGATACTGGCCCGCCATCTGCTTTCCAGATCGACGGCAACTTTGGTGGCACGGCGGGTATCGTCGAAGCACTCTTACACAGCCACGAGACTATTACCGCAAATAGTATAACTGCTGCAAACATGAAGGCAAGTGGGACTGGCGACGCGACCGGTGTTCCCGTAATTAGGCTCTTGCCAACTTTGCCCCAGCAATGGGCTAGCAATGGGGGTGGTTCTGTTACAGGCTTGAGAGCGCGCGGTGGAGCTGAAGTTTCTATCTCTTGGGATGAAAATGGTGACTTGGACAGTGCAACTATTACGTCCGCTACTGGTGACCTTTTGTGGGTTACTTTGGGAACGGAGGCTGTCGGGACTAATAATGGAACTCAAATCTCAATTAGTGGTGTCGGATCTGGGGCGTGGATTAGACTCATTCCCAAGAAGGGGACAAAGTATACGGTGAAATTGAAATAATCGGGTGCATCGATCGAACGGGTCCTGTCTATAATAATAATAAAACTAATCGCTTCTGCTCTCACTCTCGGTCCGCTCGAGCGCGTAACCGTCCCGTAGCACTACTTAGCCGATAGTTTTACGTGAGGATACTGACATAACACTGTGTGATCTGGATCCGCCGCGGTGGATTCATGAAGCACTAAGTATGCCTTTAAGTTAAATGGTTTCCGGCGTTGTAACTTGATACTGTAACTAGGAACCAAAATCCAACAATCAGACTGTTGCGTTGCTGGGTACCGTAGGGGCAATGGCAGGCTGGGTAGAAGGCATCCCCAGTTTAATTCTCTTTCATGGCCGACGTATACGCGTAAAGAAGCCATGGTTTCTCAAGTCAGCTTAAAACGCTTCAATTCGCTTCCCTAGTTTACCAAAAACCCGTACGGTATATATATATTTCTATGCGCCATTAAGATTACTATCTTACACGTCCCGCTCGTCATATGCCCAGACCCTCCATTCAAGGTCACATTGTATTATACAAATCCATTAAATTTAAAATTGCAAAAAAGTGAGAAATATTTATGGAAAACTTGAGAAAATCGATGTGCCCCCAAACGCCCAAAAAGCCCCGATATAAAGTATTAATCTATTGCAGATCCATTCTGGAACTGGCAGTCCCTCAAATATCCTGCTCTATTACTTGTAAAAGCTGCTTCATCCCTTGGTACCCAGCTATCTCTTCCTCCTTCACTCGAGTCTAGGAGAGACGTGTCGCTTCTTCTTCTTTGTTGGCTACGATTTAATCGTGAGTTCCTGGCAAAATCCGGCGATGGGGGTTGTAACGGTTCAGGATCAGAGCCCTGTAGTTCTGCTGGGATGGTATTTGAAACGAACATCTCCACCGGCGCAAAATCTCCAGTAAGTTCTGTAGGGGGGATATACCCGACAGCTTCAGCTTTGAGCTGCGTCTTTTTAGCATCGATTTCATATAGCGGCGCCTCCTTAGTTTCCAGTTCTGGGTTGGCAATTCCGGGGAGTAAATCAGGGATCTTTCTAGGTCGACGACGGAAATAAAATATCCCGATTCCGATTGCAAGAATCGCCACCACTGCCCCTGCTACCGCTCCAGCTATCATGGGTACGCGATTTTGGGCATTTTGAGGTGTATCCGATCTCGGGCCATCCTGACCTACTGAATTCCTATCGAATCCTGCTTCGAGATACTGGGGATCGATCTCGCTTTCGCACGTGTAGTTTCCCTTAACGAATCTTGTTGCGATTTGCTTTTCGTTCCATGGTGTACAATTGAACGGGGCAGAACTCTTAATAGTTAAGCTCCCTTCTATACTGTCGATACTGGGCAGAGACAAACTATCAATTGAATACCGTATTAGTAGGAAATCTTTTGTGGATGGTGGTCGCGAAATTCATGTACACATACCTCCATATCGGGCCATCAAACAACATATCTCCCGAGACCGATCTAAGTGACCCAAACCCGCCAATATCTTTCAAGAGAGTATTCCCGGTCATGACCACATTGCCCTGGATTGTTCTTAGGGAAGCTACATCAAATTTAAACAGCTTTGTAGCGCCCTCAATGGTTAAAGAGCCGCTACGATCCGTGCCGATATTGATAAGTTCAGGAAACTCGAGTCTGCCGACTTTGATATCCTTGAGCTCCAACGACTTGTTGATGAATTGAAGACTGGGTAGTTCCAAAATAGGTGCTTCCCTCACGTATATTTCTGGAGACCATTCAAGCTTCGGCATTCGCAAACCAGAGTATGTAACAGTGGTCGCCGAAGCCTGTGATCCGAGGGTGAGGGAACTCCCCAGCATGTAAATTTTTTGTCTGACTTCAGTTACATCGGGAAAGTAGTAGAATGGCTCCTGACCCTCGCTCACGGATAATGTATTGCCATAAAGCTCGAGTTCGCTTACATCTAGGGGCATGGCCAACCGAGTGTTGATGTCGATATTATCGCCAAAGGTGGTTTTTTGCGTTTTCCCTAGTCGGACGTTGACCAAGGACATGACACTATCATGGATGTAAACAGCGCCCCCAACATCGACCGGGCCCATAGCAAGCGTCGGTTTGATGACGCCATACGGCGCATTTGACCCAAACTTTGAGACCTCGAGGTTACCATCGATCATAGTAAGGCTTGGAAAGTCTATGCTACGCTCTGCTGGGTTTCCAATCTTCGTCCAGTTTTTGAGATCTGCCAGCCCGTCCTTCACGAATAGATTTCCGCGGATTCTCTCGACTCCAAGAACCGAGACCCTATCGTACTCAACCGCAACTGCAAGATTCCCACTAAGCTCCTTACAGCCCTTCACCAACTTTTCATAGTCCGTCTGAACCCTGATAACAATATCTTCCGCATCGCAGTCAGGTTTTGCTATTGCGATACCGGTCCAAAAGACTAGGCAGTATATCGCATAAATGACGAGGCACCCCTGTCTCAAGAAGATGCCATGAACCCGGCCCGCCATCTTGATTTATGATAACCGTTGTGTTGGCGTAGGTCCTGTAGTACAAATCCTGGAAGAAGTTCTGGTGGTGCTAGACCGTTATCCTATTCCCCCAGAAAAATAGCAGTAATTGTGTGTCGTTAATGTCGGCAAAAATCATTGATCGCGACGGGTCAGGATCCGAACATGCCAATGGTCTTAAGCAGTTTAATATCTTGGAGGTGTCGGCATGGGATTTGATACTGAGTGTTGGGCGTAATTTCCTAGAAACAATGAGGGTAGCCGTGTGAAAAAGATAGTAAGAAGGCAGATGAGGGGGCTACAGGCGCATGGCAGACATATATATTTGTCCTCACTCCGCCCCTCATCGAGGCCGTTGCAGAAGTGATTTTGGGCAATCTATTTATTACCATGTGCAGCTGTGGCACGGTTCCACCACGCCTTAGGCGTTTTTGGGATCTGAGCAGCCAATAACACGAACGTGTGAGAAATCCATGCCTAGCAATCAGTCGTTTTCTCGTGTGTTTTTTTGAATAACCGGACGCTTGGCAACATGGGAATCACTTAAGCGCTGGGATGCTTGGCACATTTCCAGCCCAAAATTAGGTAGTGGCACCAGATTGCGTCCCGTTTCCGCCGTTTCGACTTTCGACCTGCTCCTTCAGCAACATCCCTTGCAAATCTAGACTCGATAAGGCATATAAGCTTACGGAGGAAATACGAGGATTAGGTTTTCGCAGCGCAATAAATATATATTACTGACTATAGGGAATCCTATATAAGAGGAATCCTTTGGTACAAATGAAAAAAAAAAAAAGTTTTAAATATACAAAAACCGTAATGTGGCGGACTCTCTCTCATCCAAAGGCAAATATATAAAGGGAACTCGCTATATTAACAGAGGGGACAAAAGGAAGCAAAAGGCAAGGAAACACAAGGAAAAGGACAGATTGTTTTTTTAATCATCCGTCGGAACAGGAGCATCGCTGGATGTCGATGAAGCTTCAACGGCAGAAGTCTCAGGAGACTCAACGACTGTAGAAGAAGGAGATTCAACATCATCAGTGGAAGAAGCTGGAGCCTCGGTAGTTGAATCTGCGGCAGCAACGGTGGTAGAAGTGGGCACATCACCATAGGCGGGTGCTTGAGTTGTGGTAGGAGCAGCAGACGACGAGGTGCTGGAGAGATCGGGGATGATTCCGACTTTGTCTGGGCCACCATCACGACCAATCCTGCGAGCGATATCGGTGAGGAAGGTCCACTCCCCATACTGAGTCCAAGGGATCTCATCGGTTGGCAAGGTGGTATGCGAGATGGAAACGGAAACCTTGAGGCCCTTGACCTTGCGAGCTCGAACTGGCTTACCCTCAGAGTCAATAACTCTCCATCGGAGGTTTTTGATAAGGTACGGAGAGGCATCTGATGGGTTCAACGAAGTGAGATTGCTGCTGAAGGCCTTAACCATGGCGTCGGTAAGGGGAACGCTGCCAGTGATCTGAGTGTTGACGGCGGCGGGATCGGCATGGGGATCTTCCATAGAATGGGTGAAGACAACATAGTCGCCAACAAACTCTGGCTGGAAGGCCCACTGCTTGTAGTCACGGGATGGCTTTCCGAGGAAGAAACGAACGCTGTACGAACCATTCAAGGCGGATCTGTCGGTGGAAACATCAACTCTCCATTCGTAGTACTTGTTGGCAACAATTGACTTGTCGAGGCCGTCGTTTTCTTCATTGGTGTACGAGTCTCTCTTGCGCTTGGAGCTGGAACTAACGCTGCCAGAGTAGAGATCGGTAACAGCCTTCATGGCAAACCTACGGAGACCGGTGGGACTGTTTGGATAGTCGTGCTTTGGAACTTCCTTGTAACCGTAACCGAAAGAGGCAGTGTCCCTGACAGTATCAGAGTTGAGTCTCCAGCCATTCCTGAGCCAGGGCTCCAATGGAGAAGTGACATTGTCCTCTCTTTGCCAGTGGACACCGTAGGTTCCACCACCGTTTTGCTGTGGTGTGACGTAGCTCTTGGGGTTGATAGCTTGCCAGATAGCAAAGAGACGGTCAACATTGAGGTGGTGGAGGAAGAAGATGGGATCGAAAGAGCTATATGGCACAGAAGACATGTGGCCATAGTTGCCACCCACCCAAACGTGGATACCATCATGGATCGATTCAACAGAGGCACCATTGTTTCCGACTCTGTTGCTGAAAGCACCCCAGCGAGCAGGGTCGCTTGCCGTGTTGATAAGATTTGGCTGGCGAATGTTGGCTTGAGAATCCATTGGGAGAGATCGAAGCAACAGCTCCCGGGTTTGTGCCCTAATGCTGGGACCGTTCTGCGTAAGGGTGTTTCGGGTTTCGGGAATATTGTCACCAACTCCAGGGTTTTCATTTGGTGGATGTCTCAAGGTACGGAACCAATTCCTGAAACGATCGTTACCAAAGTTGCTACCTGTGTCATATGTTCCTTTCTGGAACTTGAAGGTGTAAAGCGGGTTCTCCCATTGTGGGAAATCTGCTGACTTTCTGCCTGGGAAAAACCTGAATGTATGGCCCGAATAACGGATTTGAGGAGGCAGGTCGGCATTTCCGAGAGCCCAATCCCAGTATGGGAAACGCAATTGCTCCAAAGCAAGCTCCCACTGAGCCTTCTCCTTGGGGTCCTTTTCATACTGGATTTCCCAGTATGCGCTTGCCCAAAGAACTTCTTCGACATAAGCAAGATAAGGCCTGTGCCATGTGGGGAACTGTAGTCACATTCCAAGGTTAGAATAAGCCCTCCAGAATATTTATACCCAGGAATCCTTACCAAAGTAGAACCGTGTGTGCAATACCCGGTCCCTACAGAGTCTGCCCTAAGGTCAGACCCCTTAACACCGGGCCTTCTACCGTTCCAATCAACGAATGGACGGCCGTGAACACCAGCCAATTGCCACCAGCTGTTCTTGTCAGCAGGCGACCTGTACATTGTCCTCCTCATTGCGAGGATGAAAAGATCGTAGACTCTGCCATTTTGAGTATCTCCAGGAAGTCTATAGTCGTAGAGTTCTCGGATTTCTCGACGATTGACCATCTGCTTGCCAACATTTCCAGCTTGGATTCCGCCAACCCAACCCTTACCGGTGTCTTCATGTTGTTTTGAGTTGTCGATTGCTCGCTTCTTAAGGAAATTTTCGTGAAGATGTCCGGCGCCACGAACTTCAATAGATTCGAAGCCACCTACAGCATTAGAGTCGAGACCAGGCATAGCGTAAGGAACAGCAGCAACTAATTGCGCTGTTGTGGCAAAAGCCACTGAAACCAATGTCGAGACTTTCATATTGTCGTTAATATAAAAACGATAGTAGAAGTTTGATTATATATTAGGAGTAGAGAGTGCCGTCGCAAAAGGTTGAAATAATGTTCGAAGATATCCCCCAAAGACCACCCAATAACGAAAGTAAATGAAACGAATGGCGCGCTGAAGGTCGAATTAGATTATACTGCTAAGGCATCGACTATATATAACCGAACGAGAGTTAATAAATGGAACGAATGACCACGACAAATGAGGAAAGAAAGGAAAAAAAATACAAGCAAAGACTACCGTGGATATACAGATGTCACTGCATACGCCAAGATATACTCTGCTTGTAGGTATGATGTTATTATAAAAACAAAGGGACTAAATGATCATCATAACCAGGTGGGAGTGACAATAAATATATTTAACCCCACCGAGGCTTTAGGGAGCGCCTGCAAAACTAAACCACGCTGCGCTGCAGGCATGTCTGAGATAACTGGCTGGGCTCAGCACCATGCACGTACGAGCCCTTGTCCGTGCTTGGGTAGTATGTTTTTTCTTCTGGGTAATTGCCATCGGTCAAACTCGGTCGGCGGTGCCAACGAATCAGAGCGCGAGGCAAGGGTGGAAGCTGAACATGAGGTTACACTTTACCCACCTTGAATGATATCGATGTCTTTCGCTTTACCTAATTCTTCAACGTGTCGGCTGATATTTTGTCGATGCAATGCTAACAAAAGATGCCCAAAAATAGTACCAACAGTGTAGTATTTGGCGACCCAGTGCGGAGAGAAGTCTTCGAATAAAAAAATTTTAAACAAAAATAAGGTAATGCAGAAGAAAAGAAACTGAATCAAGTACCGAGAACCAAGAATACGGGAATCGATGCCTGAGAAAGGTAAGTGTCTAAATAAAGAGGGACTTCGGTGATGCAGTACCCCTCGCACAAAGATAGTGATGAAAATATATCAAAAGAGTGACTAGTAGTGAGCGACAAGAATAAAAAAGAGAGAAAGAAAGGAAAGAAAGAGACGAGAGACGTCTTCGGATCTTCACTTCCTTCAAAACTCGAATCTATCCGTAGGTAACAGGAGAATGAGAAAAAATGAAAAAGAAGAGGAAGCAATTGGAGATCTTCCAAGCCTTTTCGTTAAGTACTCCATTCTCACCACTCCTGCTCAAAGGACCCTCATTTCGCGCAAGAGCAATCGGGCCAGGGAGATTTCAGCCTGGAGAAGGGAAATAGGGGGGCTCCACTCTGGAAAAAGCTTGGTGCCAATTTGTGGAGTTTATCCCTGTCCTGTCAGAGCCACATGCTCTCACCAAACCAAAATCTTCAGCTTCTACACATAAAATACGGACTATTGAACGGGTAACTCGGATTCCCTGCAGTTGGACACCCTGCACTCGAATAATGATTCTCCAGCAAATTGCAATGTCGTCGTCATCAAGCCTTTGTCGAGATCACATAATAGAATGAAGCTTTTGAGGGGAAAGTTTTGAGGTTGCAGAACCATCAAGCGCTGTTTGTGTTGGGCATCACGCCCACGCTAACACCGGGACCCCTTTGCTAATGCAGAAACGGCGTGGATGTTTCTTCGGCGAAACGTTATGGGCTCTCAAAGATCCCCAAATGTCTCTCCTCGTCCAGATGATGTTTCTAGCGGCATGCGTTTTTGGTACCTGGGCAGAGGAACCTAAGAACATACACAGGAAACATACCGGCTGCCACCCACACCCAACACACAACATATAACATGTCGACAAAGCTGCATGAAAAGGGCTGCCAATCCCTGCACAAAAATGCACCTCGTTCTGCACCATCCATGCTTCTGTAACCTCAATTCTCGACCGTTCTTTGTCGAATCGGCCATCGCTCATAGGTAAGCAGCGGGAGAACAAAGAACCCCATGGTCTGACGATCGACCGATTCGTTGAAAACAACACGGACGGGCCCACAGAGGTGACATGACATGCCGCTAGGTGGGCCAATTTAAGGGGTCAAATCATCGCGCTTCAAAAGACGAAACAGAACTCACACAGCCTCAACAGTCCAAAGACGTAATCAGAAAGCCTGAGAGCCAGGCCAATACCATGGCTCACAGGCCAATGGTTCGGCGAGAGTCTTGGAGAGGAAAGAAATTGACAATATAGTAAAGTTTTCCGACGCTAACCCTTCTAGCGAAATATTCTCCTTCCTCATCCCCTTCGCGCGAATGTAGAAAGGGGAAATTGCATTTCTATTTGGCCAAAAGTGCCGGACCCAGGGAATCACTTGTAACGTGTTCCTGGGCTGAGAGTGTTCCTATCGATATCGGAGGGCTTAACGTCAATGTTCAGGGGAATTTGCTTTCCATCTTATGGGCGCCGCCATGCTGGTGATCGGTCGCGCTGTCGGGATTCACGCTATGTAGTGGAAGTGGAAGGGCTTGGTTTACGAGACCAATCTGGATCTAAAAGGTATTGAACGCTGTTCCTTGAACATGTATCGACCAATATAGCACTGCACTCAACGATGTCGCATCAAAGAAGCCCGCGGAAACGCCCCGAAAATCGATTTAATCACAAAAAAAACTTTCCATCGCAGGCACTTTGTTCACTCGAGGCGTTGCATTACAGTGCGCGCGGTTTGAAACCATGAACCCTCATGGCCCCGTTATTAATCCTAATCAAAGGGTTTTTTTCTTCCCGTTTTTCCAACCGCAAAAGCAATACAAATTCAACAGCCCTACTCAGAATGCCAAGGTTGCATGCCATTCGGCAAGCCTTTTCCGTGAGAAAAATAAACCTTGGAAAAAACGAGCAAAAATAGCTCGAGCTCGGGATACTACCCTTATTCCTCCTCGCAGGAATTGACCAAATGGAGCTTGCATGCGGAGCTTTGAAACAGAGCTTGTCGGGTACCATCGCGGAATCGGTTTGATGACATAGATCTAATCTCCAGACGCCCTTTAGAGATAGTTGGATCAAGATGTGGACCTGAATCGAACACCAGTAGGTAAGTAGGCAGCTGGGGTTCTCTGCCGACATGCTATGAACACACACCTCGGAGTTAGGTCCACTTGTTGCAAACCTTATCCACCAAGATCTTTGCTTTGCCGCCCAAAAGACAGCTCGGCCCGTTTCTCGCTAAATAGTTGGTTGTTACTGCTCTGCCTCGCGCCAGCACGATGGCTCTTGGAACAATAGTCGGGTGGATCGCATATGCATATGTGCAGCTGCTCAGTAACGAAATAGCACATACAACGCAATTTCATGGACCCATTCCCAAAAGTCTCCCTATCCTGATTAGCATGATATACGCATATCCGATAACCGACGGTATCTCGGTGAGATTGTGTTGGTATCGATACAAATCAACGCATTGCTATTCCGTAATATTGCAAAGTTCGCGAATTCCACGTCGCATTAAATTTGGAAAGTATGCCTACGTGGCTATTTTATGCTTCGATTCCACTTATCTATGGCTACGGAGCCCTTCAAGGCTGTGGGTCATTCGGCAACTTAGATATGTTAGAACTTCTAGATTGGGTTCAATTTGCAAAAGCTTCGGAACCCTCACAGTTACATAAAAAAAAGCAGCAAGCGAAAAACATATTCATTTCAAGCCTCTACCGCCCCAAATACGAGGCAGTTAGCTCCCAACAAACAGCTTGAATACGACTAAAGTCGGTGTTTCATTTTGCGACATAAATTCACATTACGTCGGCGGCTGTCGTCCGGCACTCGGCATTCCGTTTCTCACCGCTTACTTACGTAGCCGCCTCCTATAGTAGGATTTCTAAGAAATGGTGTTAGTATCTATTTCCGCGATATCCAGTAATAGCAGCGGATCGATGGATCATCCTTACCATAATTTCCTTCTCGTCTACTTCTTCATCGCCACCAAAGTTAATGGCTGGTATATCATATACATCGTGCCCGAGCTTCCCCCATCCCGTGGTAGATATGCCAATGTCTTGAGGTAGTTTCTGGGAATCATACGAAACGACTGGCTCCTGTACGGCCTTGTTCAAGACAGGTTGGTCGAGTGATTGAGTAACCGATTCGACATTCGCACTAGTATCAAGGGAGCTCGGAGCATCGATGTTGGTAATTGTGGCTGGAGCTTGCCTGCCGCGCCCCCGAATTTTATTGACTATAGTTGTAACTCCTTTCTCTGGGAGAGAAGCAACAAAGCTCCCGAATCTTCTAAGGGGGGATTTTGACCTCTCAGGGCGGGCTTGTTCTGGAGATTTAAGCATATCATCAACCCATCCCGGTACCGAGCGGGGATCAAATATTTGTTTTAGTTTCACGTCCGACGTCTGGGCGTCGACCTTACGCTCCTCATCCGGTTGTATTTTTTGCCGGCGTGGCCTATTGTTATTAACATTCCCTTGCGAGGTAATCTTTTCGATATACTTCGGGTCAATGTTGGTCTGTTTTGTTAGATCAATTGGTAGCCTGGGGCTGGGCTCCTGCATTTTCATAGACTGCCCTTCAACGGCCCCCTCAGGGTTAGTATCAGCTGCTTTGTTGAGCTCGACTAGCGAACTAGGCCTGAAATTTTCGATGTCGTTGAGCTGAGGTTTGACGAATTCTCCAACCATAGAGCCACCGCCAGACGAAGCCGACCCTCCAGCTGGAAGATTATTTGGACTTTCGGCCACAAACTCCTCGACCTCTTCGACTTCTTCGACCTCCCGTGCCGGAGCTCCGTCTTGGTTTATGCCGCCTTCTTGGTTTTTGGCCGCTGCAGCTTGGAGCTGCTCTTGAAGATCTGCTTGGATGATACGCTCTTGCTCTTCCGTGGGCGCTTGAGCGTCAAAGAACTCATCTTCATCGGATCTTACGGACTGTCCCTCTGAATTACCCATCACTAGAATATGTTAGCCGTCCCGTGCCTAATAGTAATTTCACTACCCACATGCATATTTATCTCACTCAGCGATTTGATATATTCGTTAATTTGGTAGGGGCTAGCACCTGAACTCCAATCCAGGTTATTAGCAGAGTTTTGAGCCTCTGAACACGTATCGTCATCAAGATAGATAGGCTCCTCCGCAACTTCATGGCCTTCCTGGATTACGCCCCAATACGGAAATACCTCCCTTTCCCCGTCCTCATACCATTCCCATTCGTTGAGAATCAGACCCATGCGTTGTCCGAACGCATTATACTTTGGTTGATCAGGAGGGCGGTATTGGGGAGGAACAGATATAGGCGGCTTCACGTCGCTACATCTAGGTTTGGTTTTTTCTGCCAAAAGATTGCGGGGAGACTGGTCTGGGGAAGTGGTTTCCACCTGATCCTCCTTTTTTTCATCATCAAAAGTAAAAGAGGCATATTCATATTCATATTCTGGCTTACCGGCGCTAGGCTCCACGTTGGGATTAAATGGGTTTTCCAGTCCTCCAACCTGTTCAGACGGTATTGTTTCTTCTACCTTGGCATATGGGGCGATGATATTTGGGCCGTTCTCTAGAGGTCCAAGGTTAACTCTGTCAAGAGCATTGACCAAGCCAATCCCGCTGAAGCTGGGGGGCTCGAGGATATCTTCCTCGCCTCCGTCGTCGACTCCATCACCACGTTGGCTGCCATCATCCGAAAATCTTGGAGTTCGTGGACCTTCCCCTTGATTTCCGCCTTCATCGCCAGCATTTTCCTCTTCATCGTTCGTTAGTCTGATGTTAAGATCCTGAGGGATCACAATAGGTTTTGGCGCAAATGGGTTATTCTCCATCTGTCGTTTGAATAAGTGGGTCTGGCTATTCTCCTTCTGCGCTGATGGGAGGTATCGAGCCGTTACTAGGCCGGAGAGCCCAATGACCGTGAAAACTACAAGCTTAGACCACATTGTAGAGACCTTTTTTAGGTGTAATAGCTCGCCAGTCTAGTTGTATTATCTTGAAGTCTGAAGTCCATCCTCGTGGGGAAGGAATCGCCACACGGCAAAGCCCTGCATTTTACCTAGGTGAGTACTTTTGAGCATATGATAAGTTTAATAACGCGATCAGAAAGGTCTTTACAATTCAAAGCGTATATTCTGCCGCTTATGTTCTCAAGTTCCTCGTTTCCTGTGACATCTTTTATATGAACAACGCAAGGTGCGGATCAACCTTGTGGTATACTTTCGTGGGCATGAACTCAAGATGCCACACAATAATGCACATGTCAAGTCAAATTTTCAGACTAGTCCATCAGTATATTGTAGCCTTGGTTCTTTTTGTATCAATAACAGAATCATGGATGCTCAAGCTCACGTTTTCGAGTGATGGAGGTAAGACCACTCGGCTTCAAACGTATGAGCAATTGTACACCAATGGCACAGAGAAGTATCTTGGAACTCCTGCTCGAACAAATCAGTGCATTGACATATGGACACCTGTGAATGTGAGTTTCTTTGTATTTTCTAAGTTTCAAAGAATATGTGCTAAACTCTTCTCCCTAGAAACCCGTACGTAAGCCCCACCTCCAAGTAGCAATATTTTCTGTCTGGGCTAACCAAACACCCACATTCAGTATATCGACGCTCAGCATGAATCAGGCATTCGCAAGGCCTCCGACATGTCCGATAAGCTGATAAAATATAGCTTTACCGAAGGGGTGTTCAATCCCCGGTCCTTTATGCTTTTTCTTTACAACGACACCAATTGCGAAGGGCTTACCCCCAAAACCGATGCGAACGGTCAGGATGCCAAGTTCGATAGAAGATTAAACGCCCCACATGCTGTGTACGATCTATCTGGTCTGGCGGGTACAGCACTGAAGAAGCCAAGGAAGGTACAGAGCTTTTATGTCGCGACGGATACACCACGGTATTTGTACAAAGCTGCGAAGGGTGAACGCGAACATTTGATGAATATTGTGGATGATAGCTAGACGATTTCAAAGATAACTTGCCTGTGGCGTCTAAGTCTATTAAAGTAAAAATACACACTATACAGACCCCCGTGAAAACTACGTGTATCGTCTAAACGCCTGCCTCTAAAAGGGTCATGTCTATAGTTGAGTTCAAACCCAAAATAAAAATGAGCTTTAAACATGAAAGCTACCGGCTCTTTGTCGTTGAGCACCACCGTGCCGTTCCTTGTAATCCCTCGCGCTCTCGACCCTCGCAAGGCCAGCCGCTGTCGACATACCCCCATTCCCCTCTGGTCTGCCTCCAAAACTTGCTAACACGACCGGATTATCCGCTGTCAGTGCATCCATGGAGCTTAGTTCAGCCTCTGAAAACCATCTCTTGAAATACACCCATCTCAACGGGATTAAGGCACAGATTAAAATTGGGAACCCGACGGCGGCGACTGTTTGGGATATTGCGACACATACAGCCACAGATATAAGTTGCAGGAAGATGTAAAGCGCAATTTTCTTCGAAGGGACTTTGTGGAGTGGGTCATCTGGGGGCCGGAATCGGCTTTCGCTGAGGAGGTGGACAATTTTATGAGTTATCCCGTTACCTTCGATCGAGCCCCACTGGAAAATATTAGCTTTCGCACTTTGATAGAAGACCAGGGATTACATACCCCGACTGTTAGGAAAACACCGGCAAAGATTGTTCGAGGCATGGTGCCTAGGACTACTAGCAACGGCCTTGACATTGTCCCAAATAGCAGCAATGCCATGGCAACATGTGTAACCCTTTGTTCCACAACTTTCAATATTCGTACTTTAGGCCGCCGAATTTCCTCTCCTTCGACATCTTCAGTTCTAATAACTTGCAAGTCGGTTTGGTAGACGCATAGGGAGTCGGTGTGCACGGGCGCCTGCGGAACGAGGCCGTTGGGGAGGGGAATTCCGATTACAGCAGAGACAAAGGATGTGCATCCCAGAAGAAAGAAGTCCCAATGGAAACCGCCGGGCTTCTTCAAAGGGTACTGCTTAGCCTGGGCTGTCAAGCTGCTGACGTTCTAAATGGTGCTTGTCAGGATTTGGGTCAAAGTTGGGGTTGCAGGTGCAAGTCTCACGTGATCGTAGTAGAATAACAAAGTTATTAAGAACCCAAAGGGCATAGAGGCGAAGACCCATTTGACGTCGAGATTCCAGAAATCAATCTATGAAATATCATTTAGCGGATATTCCAGAGATAAAAAAAAATCTAAAACTTACCACCCAATCTCGATCGGTAGACGGTTGGAAAGCTTGGGTTATAGGAAGCAACTGGACATGTGTATCCTTCAAAGTCCCGGGTATATGACAGAACCCGACCCAGAATACTGTTGCGATCTTTGCATAGAGTGTTAGTGCCGAATATCGCAATTGCTTTTGTGCGCTAGTGTAGCCGTCTTACTGGGTATGCATAATCCGCGACAAATCCTCGTACTGCTGCATTGAAGAAAAGTCCAGAGCCAAACTTCTCGAGAGTATAAACGGACCCAAAGTATAGCATGGCAACAACGATGCCCATAAAACCGCCTGATGCACTCTCATCGAACTCTGCTACAAGCTCCTCAATGCCCTTAACTTCACAAACATTAGTCCTATCGCAAATTCCAGTGGAAAAACATGGTTTGAGTGGGCCCATACTGAGATAGATAATTCCGACATACATTCCGAATGTCTCACTCGAAAAGTCGGTTACGTATCGCATGTAATCACAAAGATTTGTGATTGCGGTGAGCCAATGGAAGATTGCTGTCCAGATTCCTGTCCAGGCCATAAACTGTGGGTATATCGTAGAATCATAAGGAGTAATAATGTTGTAGATAGTGTAGTTGAATAGAGAAATGAGACCTGGCGTATGTTGGTATTATTTTAGAGAAGCTCCAAACTCGATTAGGAATGTTCAGCGTACCCGTTACTCTAAACAACAAGAATATTCCAGTAAGCCACTGTCCGCACATATGCATCAGCAAAGGGTAAAAATACGAACCCAACAATCGTCAGAGGCTGAGCGCTAAACACGCCAAACACACCAGCAGCAAGTGCTGAAGCCAACAGCCCCTCATTGATACCATAGAAGTTACCTGTTCTACGGTACATATCGAGGGTATAGGCCAGTGCCGGGAGCAAGCTACAGGAGAATATCGAGTCAGCCCTTGCCTACTAGCTAATTAAAAGCGATAGGCGTAACCAACTTGACGAAGTATATCCGAATCGTACTTGCGACGGCTCTGTAAGTTATGGCGTCCGTAAAATCGCTTGGATAGTACGGTAGCCGTCTTTTGATGTCGTGGTACATTCCCCGAAAGGGGCGTAGAGGCCTGTATTTCCGCCATCCTCGCGCACCGACATAAGTATACGGATTTCTTGGCTCGTAGACACTTTCATGCGTCTTCTCTCGGGTTATTCCATTGTCGCCATCACCGTCGTCGCCGCCATCGCCTTGTGCGCCTGCTGCATTTGCGAAATGTGCATGCGCATGGTTCTCCGATTTCCGGGAGGCCGTCCTCTCAATATGATCCGGTTGGGTATTAGAATGCGAGGACCTAATAGAAATGGCGTCATTATTGGCCGTATTCGAGGAACTGGCAGCGTGTCGTTGACGGAATTTCTGAAGTTCCGGTTCCATCGCAGCTTAATAGCTTTCGGTCCTCTATTTTTCCCCCATGTTAACGTTAGCTCCTCTAGCGAAAGGGCAACACGCGATCGATCAGGAAACAAACAATCAGGCGAGAACTTTTCTCAAGCATCACAACCGAGTTGGTATTGCAATTAATAGATACTCAAGCATATCGCTCTGAGCGCTGTCGATGGGGGGTTGAGAAGGCAAATACTATCGATTTTACCTGGCGGCGATGGTGTAATTGCATGGTCGCAAAACACCGAAATTGGCCTTGAGCTATACTATTCTTTGCGTGTAGAAGGCTAAACCAAAAGGGGAAACAACCGTAACCAATCAAAGGCGACATGGGGCACCTCGGGCTCGGAGAAGTCTCGGACAAATCCCTACATTGCAGAATGCTGGGGTATAATAAATATATGGATTTGCATATTTAGAAGATGGGCATAACTCTTAGTTCGCAGCATGTCGATATCGATATGCGTGTCTAAAAAGCTAGCGCTTATAAATACATGCTCAATTCCGGACCCTCAATCATCGGTGACACTCTCTGTGTAAACTGTCATGATATCTTCGATCTTGCCTGCGGCGACAGCCTTCAACGCTTTGTGAGCACTGCATTCGGTGTCATAGAAATTCATATCTTCCAAAGTTTCAAAAACGCTGATTGCAAAGAGGTTGAAGCCCTTGCTCCTCGGATCATCTTTTGCGATGGTTTTCCCTGCGCTCACGGAGAGGATATATGGCTTGCCGTCCTACGGAAGATTAGTCAGCATCACAGGTACCTCTATACCTATTACCTATACATGCCTCATGTCTAGGTTTGTGCAACCGGGAAACTTGGGGGCAAGAGTATTTTTACCTTCAAAGCATTTTGTTTGACAGTTTTATATTGCTCCAGAATGGCATCCTGATCGGCTTCGTTCGGGATCTTGAACAAGGTCACTCGCTTGATTGGGCTCATAGCTGATTCTGCTAGCTAAAAGGTTGATGAAGTGCTATATATAGCTATATGGAGCCTTGCGGGTATGTATGAGGAACTTTGTATATAATTTACAACTGATGTCGGGGTCGCTATAAAACTTCTTAGACGTCTAGACGGCCTTTGTTTTATAAATGAGTATCGAGAATTTTAGAATATCGACTGCGGTTGTTGGGTCAGCAATATCGGTTGCACCGCAAGTACGAGGTACCTACAATAGATGATAGAACTGTAGCGGCGCACAATTGGTTTAAATTGATCTGGGTGCGATAGATAGTTTGAAACTGGCCTTTATATAGTGCTGATTAACTTTTAGACTGTTGCATCTTCGGATCCGTTATTCGTGAATTCTCCGCTTCCGTCCAAGTGCCTCAGGCGGGCGGGCGAAATACGGTTACCTTCGGCAACTGCACTACACCCCATATATGCACACTTCTGATCTCGTTGGAACCAGACAACACAAAGTCGAAATATCCCCATGAATTCGATTGTCAACGCGAAATCTGCAACACACAGCATATGTTGAGATTATCGAAACTTATAATCCTTCATTTGGAATTATGGCTTATGTACCAAGGTATTCAAAGATGGCAAAATGTAGTGGAGCTTGTAGGCGAGATGCCCAGCTAGGCTTGCCTTTCTATATTGTTTAAATATTAGCGATTACATGTGTACATTATATATGTATATGTAAGACGTGGCCGCTGATAGTGCTTTTAAATAGTAAGAGCTCAGGTTCCAGGGTTGGACAACCAGGATTGCAATATTTTCATGGCTAGGGATATATTCTAAAACTTGCTATGTTGATTTAGTTTCATTGCCATAGCCTAATAAAAATATTTGTAGTGTTGCGAAGCTTCCAAAGTTGTGAGTGGTTCGGGTTTATAACATTTATCCTAGGCGACTGTTGGGGACTTTCGGGGCCAAGGCTCGACCTCGGATCTAAAATTAGTGGGTGTTTTAAGGTAAATATTTATGACATTTAGACTTTGAGGTTGCTTGACCTTGAATGCTATGACCTTGGATATTTTGGTTGAGACGCGTTTGTAAGTTTGGCTAATTAGAATTGTGTAGCATTAACAGAAGGATGACACTGTCATAGGCCGCTGGTACTAGCATCTGATTACAAGTATAAAATCCATTTAACTGTGAACCCAACCACATTCACAGGCCCAGTTCCAACATTGATTGTAACCTAGGAAATCCCAAAAATCCCTGTTTCGTAAACAGGAATCCTGGATTTGACTTGCACACACACGTACACTAAACTCGGTACCTAAGCTCTAACCATTAAAGAAAAAACATCAAACTGATCGAGTATATTTTACTGCCGCCTAAACTAAACACAACGACAGATAGCTATGCCGACCTTCATACCCCAAAACAAACATCTCGAGGAAAATGCAGCTGCTATTAGAACCCTAACTAAGCTAATCAAAGAGGGAGAAATATACCGTGATGTGGCCTGGATTCGCCTTCACCCATCCTCCCAAAGCGAATTATCTCCCCAGAACTGGGATCTAACCTCCCTTCTGCGACATTTGCTGAATACCAGCACATTTCTCAGCCATTATGTAGATACACCTGCGGAATATCCTATAAAGGCAGAGGCACACGATATGAGCTTTATATTATCCCACCAGTCCTTTTTGTATCCTCCCGCCCTCACACCCGAAAATAAATTTGCGCAGATCATGACAGCCCAGTCTTCGGCCACCGCGACAGAGCCTCAAATATTTGTAAGTCTCTCCTTTACTACTCCATGGTTGGTTCGGAATGTTCGTCCAGTAGGCATTCATGATCATGTTGACTATGATGTTCAATTTACGTTTTCAAATTCGCTTTATCTTGGGGAGGCACCGAGTCCAATGTTTGAAGTCAGCGCTGTGGTAGTCCAGCGACGTGATGTTGAGGAATGGCTGAGGATGGCAAGGGCACGGAGCAGCTTTGAGGATATGGAATTGGAGATTGTGATGGGCCCCACAAGGGTATTTGACGAGGCTGGAGAGTGTTGGGTAGTTTCACTCATTCTCATATAGAAGGTTGCGTGTATGGAGTGTGCTACTCTAGGCTGGAGCAGACACCTAGATTACGTTCCCGACTATCCGGTGTCGAGACGTGCCATCTCAACCAGTCGGTCACATGAGGTGTGAGAACTAGCTGTGTTGCTTGTGTTATTTTTTTCTTTTTTTTTAAGGAACTACCCCTATTCCTTAGATTTTCGCTGCCCGCGAAAAAGCCTCATTGGTGTCCGATACCACGATACGAATTGGCGCAAGTATCTTGAACATCTATATAAAGGAATCTGATATTATGGGGAGGAAAAGTAGTTCAGAGCAGCCGGCTTTGTGAGGAGCCGAGAAACTATTAGTTAGGGCAATGTTGTTTTTGCTTGGTCTGTCCTTGGTCAACACCTTAACGTTCTAGGATATTGTGAGGTTACATCTGCCCGCTGTCTTCGCTAAAGCGGGATCGATCTGGCATGAGCCGCAACAAAATTGCACACGATTCAACGACACCTTGGGAGCAGTCGAAGAGGCGAAGTTTGACTTTCTATTTTATTTTAAGGGTTGGTGTATACTAACTGGCTCTTACATTTGTTAGCGGGGAACACCTTGCAACTATCTGTTTGATAGATCCATATTTGATTGCCATTAAAATTATTATTTCATAGAGTCTTCAAACCCCTCAAGGGGAATAATAGGAAAAAAGAAAAAGCCGAGGCATATTATGTACATGAAATATTCAATAAATTATTCCTTTGAATGTTCCGTTCAAGCAGGCATATATGCTTTGAGTGGACGTAGTCGGGTAATATCGTAACCTTTTTGTAAAGATGTTTTCGTGTGGTCGGGTGGATTCATTATGATAGAGCCACGCTTAGGCGATGATAGCCATGATGGCGGCGACGGCGCCTGCCAGAGCGAAGCCAGAGGCGGGGAGGATAGAGCCAGCGCCGCTGCCAGGTCCAAGGGTATTGGTTGGGGAAGCGGTTGGGTATTCAGGAATACCTCCGGTGGTGGTAGTACCGTTTCCTGGAAGGCTTGGGGTGTATGTTGGAACAGGGCCACCACCAGTTGTAGTGGCATTGCTTGGAGGATATGGCACAAGAGTAGTTGGATAACCAGTTGGTGCACAGTCGGTACCAATAACGGTTTCGGTGACCCAAACGGTCTCTAAATACAACTTTAGTGATCTGGCTAATTCGAAATCCTTGAATATTGATATACATACCCTGAGCAGCAGCAAGAGCAGCGAAGGAAAGGGCGACGGTAGCGAATCGCATTTTGATAGATTTGAGTGTAAAAGTTTGGTGGAAATTCGTCAATCAAATTGATATCGAGGGAAAGACTGAGTGATGCTCGGAAAAAAACGATTGTTTCCGGTGAGAGATTGATAGTTTAAAGCGATTGACTGGAGGCTAAATGCTCTCTTGTTTATGGGATTCAAAGAGTGAGTATGAGTTGATGGTTGAGAATTTTGATCGAAGCATGCGTGGGAGGGCGATTGTTAAATACAGCTCTCCAGACCAAGCGCCGTTTCTTTGTCCAACAAACGGAAATAGTCTCGTCAATCGAAGAATGTACCAGGTGATTGCATGTTCGCACTTTTCTTCTTTCTGACCGCCGCCATCGTGAAAGGTTTGTGATATAACTCCGTGCTGCGACGCACAACAAACCCATGTCCCGATTGCTAGTTGTTTTTTCTGCCAAGTTCAACTTAGTTGTCCAGAACCAATGACATACAGGCGCTAGACATCTTTGGGGGTTGGGAGCAGGGGCCAGCCACAAGAAGGTTCTGTCTATCGAAAAAAACTGGGCCTATCAGGCCTTTTGTTCAACTCGACTGACGCAGCCATTCCAAGTTTTCGGCCTCTGAGGTGGCTTAGGAAAGGGCGATCGCAAACAAGAGTTTTCCAAGTTTCGATCCTATTGACAGGCTTGTTCGGGATTATATCCTTGTTCTTCCATTCCAGCACTTGGCCATATTATCCTAAAGATTGGCCTTTGCTACGCTTTTGCCTCAAGAAGCGAAACTGACGTCGATACCACAACATATTTTCGTTTTCGTGGCAGGTGATAGGCGTCAACGAGACGAACAGGTCTCTTTCAATGCCGTGCGCGGAATCGACACGCAGCATGCTAGCAGCCATCTTGCTGGCACAAATGGGGTTTCCGGTGCATTGATCCACAGCCATGGCGCCCGCTGCTTTCGGTGTGGATTACTACGATTAGAGGGATCTGTGCTCTCGCGTCGTTTGTCTTTATCCCCGTTCTCTTGCGGTAATTGGCGAGCTTGATTGATAGCCTACACATGTATAGAGCCCCGTTCGAGGGAGGAAATTGAACGTTATCATATTGGATCTCCCTATTTCTTGCGTGCGCGTGTCACAAATCGGTTAGGTGATTCTGTTCAACTATGAAGGCAAATTCCGCCGGTGAAGCTCGCAGTCACACAACGTGCAACAGCTGCAGCTGCAGCTGCTCGTTGCATATAATTATGCGTGGTTTAGTCCATATGAAGGATGTAATCTATCGGCTTATGTTGCCTATACGTGTGCGCATTGTACTCTTTACGGGATTAAACCGCGTGGGACAGCGACTTCTTCTTCATCTTTAATTGCGTTCTGTGCATGCACATGTATATACCTAAGAACCCTCTGCCATTGCATATTTCAGTATTTGAAGATTGTCCATACTACAAGCGCGCGTGCATCTGGAATAGTATATGATGAATATTGCCGGTTCGGGAGAGCGCAAGGGATAGTCATTTCCACCTGGAAATTAAATCGAATTTTGGAGCGGATCTCGACTGTCAAACTGAGTTTTCGAGAGCGTCCTTGACCGTCAGGTATCGGAACAACACTCGGTACCTGCATCGATCGCGGTTCGGTTCATTTGACTAGGCTCTGATTGCCACGTCCACCCGACAATTATAAGCTCATTTCAAGCTGTCTGTCAAAGGGGCGGCAGGCCTTATTTCTTGGGAAAGATTCTCATTATTTCTACCCTTACATACTTCGACATATTTTGTATGCCCGCTCTTTGGAAGAGGGAACATGATCGCGCAATTGAGGCGAGTTTACCAGCCTGGATGCATCTTGCTGTATCAATGGGAGAAAATACTTGTACTGATTATGGCCAGTTCTTTCAACTTTGTGTTGTCTGGTTCCAACGAGACCAGCCAGTTCTGGAAAGGGAATATACCACACAACACAAAAATCCGAGCTACTAGATGGGTTATATGGGGTACTTGCGGTCTGTGTGATGGGACTCAAACGGCCTCTACGGCCTCCTTAGGCCTCCTTAAGCCTTTACTATGATATGGTCCTCAAACTACCTTATGAGGGTATCCTTATATATGTCAGCTCCTTCTGAGGTTAACCCTGCCCCGCCCCGCCCCGGCCCTACCCGCTCAAAAGTCGCGATTCTCATTTTGATGCCGTTGATCAAGTCGTTTGCTACACGTTATACGCTGACGATCCAGTATTATACGATAGAATGGCAGCTTATTCTGAGAGGATAGATTCCGATCAGGATAGATTGTCATGAAAAATGGGAGTAAGCCGTTATAATCCGTAGGTTCTATTCCCTCTCGCAAATCTCCCTGATCTCCCAGAACTTTGCAAACACGCTTCTTACGCCTCCCGTCCGGCTATTAGTAGCCTCGCGAGTTTTGTTATTGTGGATCTCCAAAAACGGAGTAGATCTGTCTACCGTATATCGTTTGAGCGGTGGTCGCATAGGACGTCCTGCACGTTTTTCACACACGATGCGCCGTCAGGCGTTGGGACCTACATCTCTGCTTTTGCTTTTATTGTCATCTACCTCTGTCTTTTCTCTGCCACCTGAAAGATATCTGTATAGGGATTCGCGGATACGCCCGTTGAAAGGTAGAGCGGCCGCGGAGGCAGAAACGGGAGACTACAGGGAAGGTGATTTCACAACGGAAGCATATAACAGGCTAACCGGTCATGAAATAGATTATGAAGAAGAAACTGAGCCTAGGAGGGTGAAGGGGGATGGTAAAACAGGCCCGGTTGACAAAGCTGCCGTTGGAGAGGTCACGGCATCCACATCAAGTCCAGACGCAGATGAGCGAGATGTATCCCCTTACCTGGATTGGGGCTCTAAATCCTGCAATGGCCCAACAGGCTGTATAGACGAACTGGTGGGATGGCTGGATGATAACCGGGCAAACCTGGTGAACGTGTCCCCTTGGGCGAAAGCCAATCTAACGAATTGGGCGAGAGCCTTTACATACTTCTCTGAGATCGCGGAAACTGGGGGTTATGATACTGGGACTGAAGTTCTGACGGGGTCGAAAATACCGTCCTACTATAATTATATTGCACAGGTATGTATCTCGTAGAGCTGCCCTCACTAAAAAAATTGTACTGACAAACATAGGTGAAAGATACAGACTTTCCAGAGGCGTCGGGAGCCGGGACCTCTGCGAATGGAGGGACTGGCGCCGGCGCAGTTAGTTCAACGCTGAGCGCCAGTACTACTGGAACAACGAGTACAAATGTCCCCGACAGCCTCGGTAACTCGAATCTCGGGGGGGCCGGGGTAGGTGGGGGGATTGGGGGCGAAGGGGTTGGAGGTGGGCCAAATCCAGGCGCTGAACAGGGCGGCATCGCACCGCCAGGGACCTTAACTTTGACGATTATCAGTGATGGGGGCACCGAATCGACTTCAAATACTCCAGCCACAACTTCCACGGCTATTGCTAGCCAAGGTGGAACGGGTGTCACCTCTATCGGGAACGGAGCCTTGACCAAACTCATCAACCCGACGTTGACAACCACAATTCCCGAAGGGGGCACACATCCGTACAGCGTCAGTTATTATTCGACCGATGGAACTCTGACTTTGACAGTTATCTCAACTCTCGACGGCGATCTTGACTGGGTTACGGCGACAACTAGTGCTAAGAGTGCGGCGGATACTGGACTGAGTTCTTTGGGCGGGAATACTAAGCTTCTTATAAGCGGTTTAGGAGGGACTGGCCAAACTGCTTCAGGTACCAGTACCCTTACGACTATAATAAGTGGATCGGGTTCTAGTGGATCTGTCACTCGGACTGTGACCGTTACGTTCTATCCCCCAACTTCATCGGACGGGGTAGACTTCTCTCTCACAAACACGAATGCCAACATTGTTACAGGAACGGCTGGTACAACTAGCACAGCCAGTGTTAATGGTGCTACGACTACACAAACGGTCACATCTACAGCCTCGGGGGGCAGTAGCACTAGCCTCACTGGCTCTATAAAGTCTCAAGGTAACCTAGCTTCCACAAGCGGCACTAGTATTAGTACGCCCACGTACACTCAGATTGTTGTACGAAGCAGTGGAACAATAACAAAAACTGTTACAGCTGACCCGCCGACTTCTTCTGATACTGGGATTGACTACCTTAGTTCTTTATCGAGCAAAGCGAATCTTGCTACCTCAAGATTAAGTTCTCTCTCGAGTATAGTAAATTTGGCTGGCTCCTCATCTACGGATACTGGAGATGTGACAATCACTAGTGGTACTACTACTGTTTACGTTACAGACGATGTTACTTCTTGGACTACACTAAGCCCCCCAGTTACTCCTTCAAAGTCTACGACTTCAACATCACCAATTTCATCGACTTCAACACCCTCGATATTAACGTCCTTAGGAAGCTCACCTAGCACCCCTTCGACGCTGTCTTCGATCTCTTCGGCTTCCGTGCTAACATCAACCTTGTCGGTTGTGACCACAGCTTTGACTGGCGGGGGACTGAGTGTTTCCTTTAGCGCTCAAGTCGATCTCGGGCCTTCAAAAACAAGCAAAAGCACCCAAAGCCCTATAGTTGTGACTATTACGCTGGGTGATAGTACTATAACTAGTACGGCGACAGAGGAAATCACAATCCAAGCCTCTACCATTTCCACGACAAGCCAAGGAATCCCGAGCACCGTCGTTGATATCTTGACAACCGATCTGTATACTACAGCGGTAGAGACAAAGATCGTGACAGATGACTATACTTATATCGATGGTACAACTACTAAGATAAAGACCGACGATATCACAATCTCAGTCTTCACGACTTTGACTAGCGAAAGAACAATCCATACTACTATTCCCGTTTCTACGACGAAAGATGTTTTCTTCATCAAGGGAGTAACAAAGATTGTGACAGATGATATTACTTACTCTGATGGTTCTACGACGATGACAATCACAGATGATTTTACTATCATAGATTACACCACGTCTACGAGCACTCACTTCCCTACGAAACTACCGAGTACTCGTACTTTACTGGCTACGGACGATATCACCACCCACTCTGGGTCTCTCATCGTAGTAACTAAAGATCTAACCTATACCGACTTGACTACAACGGAGGTGATTACTGACGACTATACTATCATTGATTACACAACTTCCACTCGGACTATTCTCCCCAGTCGGAGTGGGACAACCGATACGGAGTTTGTCACTGAGAGCTTCTATACCAGGCTTGGGGCAACAAAAGTTGTCACCACTGAGCTTACATATAGTGATCAAACGACGACACATACTTCAACAGCAGTCTTGACCATCGTCGATTACACGACATCAACCGCCACGTTGTCTCACGCGCCACCAACAGTGACAGCAGAATACATAACGACCCTGCGATCAACCATTACGGTTACGGATGACATTACTGTTAGTGAACAAGATACGACATATACGCTGACGAACGATTTGACCATCACCCAAGACTATACTTCCACGTTTACCTCCGGGGTTACTCTTCCGACAAAGGATATTACCGTTTTCAAAGACCAAACAACTACGATAGAACAAGAAATTGTCGTAACAGATGATTTCACATACAGCCAAGTAGATAATACAATAACCGTTACGAATCCCTTCACTTTGACACGGTATAAAACTGCAACCTTAAGCCGTGGGTCAACGGTTTACCGTCCTATTACTACGACCGTTCAGCAGCAATTGGTAGTCACAGACGATATTACGTATAGCGATGACTACACTACTTTCACGATTAATTCTGGTTACACAATTACTCAGTACCAGACGTCAACATACACCATCGCGCATTCTGGGACTGGAACAAAAACCATTACAAACCCCGTAACATTTGTACAAAATGCCGTGCAGTTTGTGACTGACGATATCACGGTCACCTTGGACGAATCAACCTACACAATAACACAGGACCTTACAGTTAGCCAGGCGACCACTTCAACAAGCACTCGCCGCACGTCTGTGCAACCTCCAGCGGTAACCCAAACTAAGGATATAACAACGACGATATCTCAAACGTCAATATTTACAGACGATACAACTGTTACAGATAGCCAGACTACGTACGTGATAACAGCACCTCATACCATGGTGGTGGTCTCAACTTCAACGAACCACCAAATCGAAACCGTTTCTCCCGCCGCCGCAACCATTACGCAAGATTTGACAAAGACTTTGTTTCAAACTACGGTACTAACTGATGATACGACTGTTACCGGAAGCCAAACAACCCAAGTTTTTACGTCAGGCCACACTTTAGTTATCACATCGACTTCTACA
Organism: Orbilia blumenaviensis; assembly: GCA_036872755.1. Taxonomy (NCBI): domain Eukaryota; kingdom Fungi; phylum Ascomycota; class Orbiliomycetes; order Orbiliales; family Orbiliaceae; genus Orbilia; species Orbilia blumenaviensis. The sequence goes on from JAVHNS010000001.1 coordinate 221,099, forward strand.
AGTCATAAAACTGAATCCACTCAAGTAGCACCAATAACAATAGAAAGTGATATCACAGATACTCTAATACAGACTACCGTTCTCACAGACGACACTACCGTCACGGGAAGCCAGACAACTCAGACATTTACATCAGGTCATACCTTAGTTATAGTATCAACCTCTATAAGTCATAAGACTGAATTTACCCAGCTGGCCCCAACAACGGTGGAGAGCGATATTACAACTACCTTATTGCAAACCACCGTTCTCACAGACGACACTACTATCACTGGGAGCCGAACGACCCATACTTTTACATCAGGTCATACTTTGATTATAACATCAACTTCCACAAGCCATAGGACCGAGTCTACTCAGCTACCGCCGACAACGGTAGAAAGCGATATCACAACTACTCTCGTCCAAACCACCGTTCTTACAGATGACACCACTATAGTAGGGAGTGAGACGACGTTGACCCTCACTTCTGGCCATACTATGCTGGTCACTTCCACTTCAACAAACCATCAAACGGAAACCACGATACCTACGGCTACGATCACTGATGATCGGACGTTCACACTATCCCAAACAACAATCATTACTGATGACACTACGATAACGGGGATATCTACTACCTACACTTTAACTGACGATCACACTTATATCGCTGTTACAACTTCTACAAGCTATATGACAAATCCAACTGATCTAGCGGGGACATACTTGGGGACTACAGTTACCAGCTCGCGGGGGCCGCAGTTTTTCATAGTATCCACCGATTCTACAACAACGTACTATGGGACCGAAAGTGGCACAACTTATACTACTGTAATATCCGGCACCACAATTACGACTACGTCGATATCCTCCTCTGTTCCACGGTCACCTGATACCCCGTTATCAAACTCTGTATCATCCACAACTACGAATTCTAATAGTGCCAGTTATACAACACTCTATTCGACTGAGTTCATAGTTTCAACAACTAGGGATGTTATTACAGATGAGATAACACTGACGGCATTAACGACATTAACAGACGATATTACAACCACACGGACCTCGGTAGTGACTTCTGACCATATAAGTGTTCTTACCGATGATGTTACGATAACAGAATCAACCACTACACGTGTTCTTACGGATATTACTACAACTATTGATGTGACAAGTACAAGATCTTACGCTACGACCTTGACGGATGATGTCACGACTGCAACAACAATAACGACTGATGAGACGAGCACTACAACTGGCAGGGTAACAGTTGTGTATTCTGTTGAGGTCACGAGCGAGGTCGACATAACCTACACTAACGCAATCACTTTGACTGATGACGAAACGACCTATGTGACGCTCCATACTCCTTCGAGGGTCACGTATATAGTCAGCGAGGATCTTAGCACATATACTACGGAAGTTACTGATGATATCACCATAACTCGTACAAAAGACTTTACACACACAATAACAGAAGATATTACAACTTATACCACCTATATAACCGATATAGACACCATCACACTGAGCAGCGGTGTGACTCACATAGTTTCTGAGCTTGAAACTACGTTAACCGATGTGTTTACGAATGTAGAGACAATTACCTCGACCCAAGAAGCCACAATAACTGTTACAGAAGACGAATATACGTATACGACGGTTTTCCATGGGACGACACAGACACTACTGGGCCCACAAGGGGATTCAGATATTATATATTCCACTGAGGAGGAAGGAACCACGACCAGCACTCTGCATTCTACATCTGAATCAACGTCATACCGTACTAAGCATGTCCCAGGCACTAGTCGTAGATCTAGTAGAAAGCCGGCATCCACTTGGGGATCTACCTCCAAGCCTACAAGTTCTAGGAAGTCAATATCAACTTCAAAACCCACCTCCAAGACGACGGCTTCGAAGAAACTAACGTCGAAGCCAACGACATCGCACAAGACTAAACCTTCCAATCCGGCAACGAAACCAATAAGCTGGAGTGTTTCGACCTTCAAAAGCGGCACATCCTTCAGCACGATCCATACCACGAGCCATTCTACATCCTTTACGACCGTATACTTGGCGCGGAAACCTACTACGTCGTCTAAGAAACTGCCAACACATCGCAGTCGGGGCGATATACTTCCCCAGGAAACCGTCGGCCTAAATAGGGATACATTTGAATCTAAAATGAAAGATAGCCAGTCCGGTCCTGCGATGGGGAGTAGTTTGAAGGATAGGCCTACTAAGGAGAATATAGGCTCCAACTCTATGAAAATAAGCGACGGTCATAGACCACTCAAAGAAGGCGAAAACCCGAAGGCAGTCAGCCATCAGCCTATCGGGGAGAGTAAGGTTTCTAACCCCATAAAAGAAGAAGAGAATGTCAAACCATTAAATGGTAGTGAGCAACTCGGGAAATTTGATCAAGGCCACATATCATTTAACGGGAGTAACATTCAAAAACCTTCGAAGGGAGGTCAGAAATATAAGTCTATAAATGGGGATGGCCATCACCAACCGGGCAAAATATCAGATGGCCATATACCTGTTATTAACGGAAACCATAGAAATGAAGAAGGGTTGGGAGGGGAGGAGAAACATGGCCAGATCAACGAAAAGGCAACAGGCGAGGGCCCAAACAAGATAACCACCAAGGTTCCTATATCACCACATAACCGGCCTAATTCCCAGCTGGAAGATGAGTTTTTACACCATGGCAAAGATTTAAAACAGAATCTCCCTAAGCGAAGTCCTCGCTTTCTCCACACCACCTGGCTTACGGCCACTCGGCTGGCAGTCACAACTTCCCAGGCAGCCCCTCCAATTTTTACAGGCCTTTTCAAAAATGGGACGGGGGTCCTGATTCCAGCGAAACCTGATCCAAATGGCACATGTGTAGGGGTGTTTTGTGGATGATAAAAGACTTTCGTGCGATAAGCTTCCTCGCCTGGAAGCTGGATTAACCGGGTTGGTTTTAATATAGTACTACCAACTCCCATAATTCGTTTCTTGCAATATACTTTATGCGAGATTTTCGGGTACAATATATGCATTTTAGCTATAGTTTATGCTTGTTCTTGGCATATGTTTGTAGATTTGATGTTAACTGCGGTATGGCTGGGTAAAAGCCTAGCTCTGATTTTTGTTTTGTTAATATCGGTTATAGTCGGGTCGGAAAGGTGATGTCATTCATATTGGATACTTTCTGTTTAGCTTTGCATGTAACGAGAGAGGAGTCGCTGGCGGCATAGCATCTAAATATTAGTAATATTGATCTCTACGAATCATAATAATGAAATCTTACACGCTGCTCGGGCGCTTGGTTGGCCAAATGCACGTCGGAGATTGAAGGTTGGGGTGCGAGACAATCTAGTTTGCAGAATCGATTTTGGCACATGGACTGTCGGTGTCAGTATTAGGGTATATGGAGCAAGCCGTTAGTTGGGATCTTTTTTAGCTTTTGGGGGGGTTCAAATTCGGGGAGTCTGTGAAGCCCTAGCAGTTGTGAACCAATCAAGATAAGCAGCCCCAAAAACACAACAAAAACAACGCTTCCCACACACGAATAAACAAGCTCATTGAAGCCCTGTTGCCAAGACACTAAACGAACCAATTGGATTTTGTTCCAGTTGCCCTTACCGCTTTGGGAGTGACAAGGTTTTGAGGCAGTTGCTTCAGATCACACAACCTTCAATTTTCTCCATTGCCTCGGGTTCTCCGGTGCATCAGTGCTTTGTTCAGCAGACCGCAATGCTTTACCTATTCTATCTGCTCCGAAGTGCTAGCAAGAAAGTGATGTGAGATCACATTGCGACACAGCGGAGAAGTTGGTCAGTTTTTATATATGAGGGATTTTTCCGTACCGCGATACCCTACAGGTGCACAAATTCAGGCCAGATTGGATATGGCATATGGTATCGGTAAAACTTTGGGTTTTCAGCACAGCCCCAATGGATCCAGGCACGTATTGAGCAGAAATGATAAGTTTCGGCCTGCGTTTGGGCCTATAAGCATGCTCGCATTTGAACACCACCATCCATTAGTTAGTTATACTGTACTTATAAAGAATTCGGGGACGGCAAATATTTCCCAATTACTGCTTTTGACATGGGGGAAACCTGTTTTCGTGTCCGGATTCGATTCCCCTCCTTGTGCATAATAAGTGGGATGGGATGACCCGCCAACATGCTTTCGAGCATTATGTGTTGGAATATGGACTAGGTTGCATTGGTCTCGTTGCATCGATATCGTGCATATTGGCGATAGGCCACTGCGCATTGACATCTTCTATTCGCCTAATGGTAATTCGGTAGTGGTGGGCACACTGGTAGCGATTATGATACACTTTTAAGCTTAAGAATGGATGGCCCAGTTTCCCAGTTCGAGATATTAATTATTTGCGGAGTATATATACTAGTTGGTCTGCGTGAAAAGTTACTTTCATGTGAACAAGACAGTGGGGGTATCCCCCTAAGTTCCCTATGCTATATTGAAGTTAGCCCGTTGGATTACATTTATAAAAGCTGCCGTTTTCTCCCACGGAATCAGGGACTGGATTCTGTTTCGTAACCTTTACATAACACTCTCTCAATATCTATTTCCGCTAAGATTTAAGTACTGCTGAGGCTTGATTCTCTCCAAGGTCGCATCGAGATATTTCTTAAATTCTTAATACTTAGCGGCCCCCAAAGGCTTCGCGCAGCCAAATTGTTTATTTTCCCCATTTCTAAACAGGGATGCATACGCAGGGTGGCGATTATGGAGAAGCAATAACAAAAGCAATCACCGGTCCAGACGGGGAGCCTATCAAAAGCTTCTCTGCTGCCGGTGATTACGAGGACGAAGCCTTTTATTATTGGGAAGGGGATGTAAAAAAGAAGCAGGTATTTCATGGGACTATGCTTCTTTGGTCAGTTTTATCGGCCCAGAACCATGGAAGAATATTTAAATTGGGGGCTAACGGTTTTCACAGGGTTGCCTACCAGGCTACTGGGTAAACATAATGAAGGTGCATGTTCTTATGGGCCAATAAGGGCTTGTTAACAATCTGTTGTAGGGTTATTTATGGCGACATCGGCACTTCCCCTCTCTACGTTTTCAGTTCCACTTTCACCTCAGAACCATCCTGGGATGACCTTGTTGGCGCCCTTTCTCTTATTATCTGGTCACTCACTATCATCGTCACGATTAAATATGTGTTCATCGTTCTACAAGCCGATGATGAAGGTGAAGGAGGAACGTTTGCTCTATTCTCCTTGCTCAGCCGATACGTATGTTTCCTGCCCACGCGCGCGAAATCCCGTTTCGCAGTTGTTGTAAGTCGCTAAATATGTGTTTCTTGTAGATTCACATTGTTCGAAGGGATCCTATGGATATATCCACTCTTAAAATGAGTAGATACTCCACTAATGAACTGAGAAGCTCCCACCAAGCAGTTCGCACGACCGTGGAACAGAGCAAACTCATTAAGCTCTTGCTTTCAGGATTAAGCATTTTCGGTGTCACTTTGGTTATGTCCGGTAAGCATATACACATCCTCTGCGGATTTGGCAGATTGGGATTTTCGATTTTTACAGGAGGGCCGCAGTATCGTCACCTCATATATAGCACCCATGACATTAAAACTAAGTTTCCGTCCTCCTAGATGGTGTCTTGACTCCGGCCCAGTCCGTTCTTGGAGCTATCCAAGGTATCAGGGTCGTTGACCCGGATCTCAGCACGGGAGCTATAGTTGGTATTAGTTGTGCTATTCTAGTTGTTTTGTTTGTGATTCAGCCCTTCGGAGTCACTAGGTTGACTGTCGCATTTTCTCCAATCGTTGTTCTTTGGCTATTATTCAATGCCGTATTTGGTATTTACGTAAGATATACTACTGCCTAATTACTCGGTCTATGGGATCAATCTTAAACTAACAATTAAAAATTCGAGTATCCTAGAACCTAGTCAAATTTGACTATACGGTTCTCAAAGCCTTTTCTCCTTACTTTGCTGGGGCCTGGTTTAGTAGGAATGGCGCAGACGGTTGGAAAGCACTCGGAGGAATATTGTTATGTTTTACTGGGTATGAATCTTGAAAGATAATTTAGTACTGTGAATGATGGTATAATTTGCTAACGCGTATATCAATCCATAGATGCGAGTGTCTCTTCGCTGACTTAGGCAGCTTTTCTAAGCGCGCTATTCAGATTAGTTGGGTTGCGTTTGCATATCCTTGTCTAATCTTGGCTTATGCCGGTCAGGCGGCGTTCATATCTCGTAATGAGGGTGCTTATTCAAATCCGTTCTTTAATACGGTACCCCCAGGCACCTTCTGGCCGAGTCTAATTCTTTCGATACTCGCGGCAATCATTGCGTCGCAAGCTACAATCACAGCTACCTTCCAGTTGCTAACGCAGATTATGGCTTTAAACTATTTTCCCAAGCTAAAGGTGATCCACACCAGTACAAAAATTCACGGCCAGGTTTATATCCCCTTCGCAAATTGGCTCTTGATGATCGGCTGTATCATAGTCACTGCAGTTTACAATAATGTAAGGGGCTTCGGAGGGTCTTTCATTATATATAGTTGTAGCGGTAGCCGGTAACTCAGCTGATATATTATTTGTACTTATAGACGACGAGCCTGGGAAACGCCTACGGCGTCTGCGTCATCTTGGTGACTTTCATTACAACCTGCTTGGTTGGAATGGTGGCTATCATCGTCTGGCGCATTAACATCTTGACCGTGACGGGGGTATTTTTTGTCTTTGCTTGCTTTGATGGGTTGTTCCTGTCTGCAGCGCTCACAAAAGTCCCCACTGGTGCTTGGTTCACCCTAGTGGTTGCGGCTCTTCTTGCATCGGTCATGCTGCTTTGGCGATTTGGGAAGCACAAACAGTGGTCTGCGGAGAGAGAGATGCAAATTCATGATAAAGCATTTCATAATGCTGTTACCATTAAGAAGGGCGGGATGTGGCTATCTGATGGGAAAAAAGCCGTGAGTAGTATGAAAGGTAAATATACGCTTGCTTCCCGACAGGCATCTAAACTACAATGCCATATGCATTGTAAAGGCCGACAGACATCTTCCCTGGAGGTTAAATAACCAATACTATAGCTCTTTATCCTTTCTAATACGCTTCTAGGAATCGGTATCTTCATGGATAAGACGGGATTCCTTTATCCGACTGTCTACACTCGTTTTCTCAGGTCTTTCGAGGCACAGCACGCAATTACGCTGTTCTTGAATGTTCGACATGTGATCTTACCTGAAGTAAGGATCTCTATGGCATAATATGCCCGAATTTGAATCCTTATAGCCTAATCAAATTTTAATTCCTAGATCGAGGATGACCAACGTTACGCTATCACGAAACTCGATTCTCTCCATAATACCTACCGTATTATTGCCCGCTATGGCTATAACGAAACGGTTCCGGATAACCTTGCCGAGGTTATTAAAGCAAGGCTGGGCGACTACCTTGCTCGCTCCGAACACCCAGCTGTCGAGCCACCAGAAGGTGCCTCTGCGAAGCTTGAAACAATCACTGAAAGCTTCGATACCCCCACTTTAAAGTTCACGCCGGATAATGAAATTACCCCTGTGGTGACGACCAGTCAGCCGCAGCTTCGGACACAGGGTCAAGGAGAGTCAAGTTCTCTGAATTCTGAAAGAACTGCACTCTCGTCTGCCTTCGAGGAACAGGTTGTTTTTCTTCTTGGAAAGCAGAGACTTGTTGAACATAGGGATAGGAGTGAAGTCTCGAAGGTTCCTTTAGCTTTTTACACTTGGCTGAGGGAACAAACTACAAATAAAGTGAACTTCCTAGGTTTGCCAATCGACCAAGTGGTGGAGATCGGTACCATTACAGAGATTTGATCTAACACCTGCCTGTTGGGTGCTTTCTGGTAAAAGAGATTGCACGGAATATTCTGGCCGTCTAAAACGGTAAATTATTGGATTGGATATCAAATTGGGGCAATACAGTTGTTTTTGCATTCTTTTTTCCTATCTCTTTTATTGGCGGTTACAAAGTGTCTAGATAGCTATACGTGTGTAGGTATCTAGATTAAGCTCTATCTATCTATTGGGTCAAACCTGGTCTCGTAAGTCAAATTTCTGATATCGATTTTTTTTAAACTAGGCAAATGCTGCCCGTGTCACGCCTTACCATTAATCATGAAGTTTACTACCATCACTTTAATTTCTTCCGGACTAAAATTAATTTTGCTACAAAAGTTGCGCAAGAACAAACCTCCTGACACATGTGTATATGTTAGTGTTGAGACTGCAGCGTCGGTATCGCCAGAGTTGGGATCTTGTGTAAACGAAGACTGTTTCGAAATTCCTAGCTAATTAGATAAATGTCTAAAATGAAAATCCAACCATAGCTTAGGATGCAGAAAAGAATTTCCCAAGGCTGTGTAGATAGGTTTTCATGGTAGAGCTATGTAAGGGCTGATTCTAGTACAGCTGGCGAGATCATAGAAAAATGATTCCATGTGGTAATGTTTGTTATCGCAAGATTCTAACCAGACTCAATGTCTGACACACCCTAGAGTAGCGCAGGGTTTAACCAGTGTACCATGGGCGCGAGTCTTAGCGCTACCGTTGGAGCGTCCCGGTGTTGGCAAACTCGCTGTAGACAGAATTATGGAGACCCTCCTGAAAATTTGCATGTTTGGAGACGAATTCATTGTCCATTCTAAGATCGGAAGCTAAATTGGCAAGGCAGACTTCGCTGAATTAGCAGGGAGAGCGAGGAATTTTTGAGGGACGATTCAAATCATCCGGGTCTTGGCTTGGCCTGGCGGCAGAAAATACCATGAAGTGTGTTTTATATTTTAGCCTTTGGTCCATGGTCCGAACCTTGGCCAGACCATGGGATGTCCAGACCCAACGGGAAGACGAACCGATAAATAAGACTACTTGCGGGGTATTACTAAAGGCGTAGTAATATCATACCGAGGTCTCTTTCTACAGCGCTGACCTTGCATTGAATTTGTCTGCCCTAACAAGTTATTAAGGGAAAAAAAAGGAAAGAAAGAAAAGAAAAGAATTTAAGTTTTTGTGTATTAGTAGAGACTGCGTCAAATTTAGGGGGCCATCTAGGAGTATCGCTTAGATGCGAACTTTGTAGCGGAACGGTCTCCTTTTGTTCCGTGGTTCGATATCGCAGATATACACGTACTGGATTATGGTAGACTTGGGAGTTCCTTGTTCGAGATATATATCTAAAAAATATAAATAGGCAGTAGGAGTCGCCATAGCGTATATAGGCCTAGGATCCGCACCATCGATATCGAAACTCTAGAGCTTTAATTTGACGCTATATATTTAATATTCTCAACACCTCTATCTGTCCTCTAGCTCTGGGATTTTACTTTTATATTTTGCAGAACAATTAGGCCAAAATGCTCTCTGCAGGTCTCCTGGTACTTGCATCAGCCGCAACCGTTGCAGCACAGTGCCAGTTGCCCTCGACATACAAATGGTCATCTACTGGAGCTTTAGCCCAGCCTAAGAATGGGTGGGCCTCTCTCAAGGACTTCACCTACGTTCCGTACAACGGGAAGCATCTCGTCTACGGCTCATACTATGGATCGGCTTATGGGTCCATGAACTTTGGCACATTTTCAAACTGGAATGACATGGGGTCCGTGAGCCAGAATGCTATGTCTCAAGCTGCCGTTGCACCTACTCTCTTCTACTTCGCACCAAAGAGCGTATGGGTCCTTGCATATCAATGGGGGGCCACTGCATTCTCTTATAAAACGTCAAGCGATCCAACAAATCCTAATGGTTGGTCGTCTGCACAACCGCTGTTTAGCGGAACTATCTCGGATTCTAGCACCGGTCCCATCGATCAAACTCTCATCGGAGACAGTCAAAATATGTATTTGTTTTTCGCAGGAGATAATGGAAAAATTTATCGTGCTAGTATGCCGATCGGAAACTTCCCAGGAAACTTCGGTAGCGCGTCGACAATTATAATGAGCGATACTAAAAACAACCTCTTTGAGGCTGTCCAAGTTTATACACTCAAGGGTTTGAACAAATATCTCATGATTGTTGAAGCAATGGGAGCAAATGGAAGGTTCTTCCGATCATTCACAGCTACCAGCCTGTCTGGGACCTGGACCCCTCAGGCAGCTACTGAAAGCAACCCATTCGCCGGCAAGGTAAATAGCGGTGCCACCTGGACCAACGACATTAGCCATGGTGATTTGGTTCGTACCAGTGCCGACCAGACCTTCACGGTTGATCCATGCAATCTCCAGCTTCTATATCAAGGGCGAAACCCCAACGACAATGGAGGCGGAGACTACAATAAACTGCCCTACCGCCCAGGCTTGTTGACATTGCAGAACCCAGGAAGCAACACTGGGGGTGGGACAACAACTACCACTACCACTACCACTATGAGGACAACGACGCCAGTGGCACAGACAACTTCTGCGTCTGGAAACTGTTCACCACTTTATGGCCAGTGTGGTGGAGATGGGTTCACTGGGCCAAAGTGCTGCTCTTCTGGAACCTGTAAGTGTGGAAAACGCCTTTAGAATGTCACTAAGGGGAAAGCTTTTTTTTTTTTCCTTTTTAAGATGAAGCTAACGTCCGCTACAGGCAAATTCAGTAATCAATGGTACTCCCAATGCCTTTGAATTAGTTTAGGAGAGACGAATTGTAGTGTTGGTGGGCGTATATCTGATAGTCTAAGTCTTCGGCGGTGTAAATGTTGATCGAAGAGGGTCGTGGCCGGCGCCTGACACTGACATAGGTTTGTCATATATATTTCTATATATACCTTTCTTTATCGTGTACATATAGTTTGATAGAGGGATAAAAAGAGACTCCTTCTCAGCAATACTTACAGCAAGATATTTAAAATGTTCCTGATGATCCGATCAGGCTTTCACTCAAGCAACGTAGAGCTTTAGAGTTAATAGTCCCGCTGGCCCGTTCGGAGAATGAGGTTCTGTATCCGGACGGGAAGGATGATCCTTTAAGGCGACCGCTGCCTATAGAAAGCCATTTATAATTTTGACAAGGAACGGTCGGTAGATTTTATTTACAAAGGCTAAAATACCTAGCAACATGGTTTTGCCAAGTGCGTACAAACAACCACGTTTCCGTAGCCGGCATGCTACCAAAAACCTTGACATCTGCTTCCCTGTGTTTTTTTATGCCGCTTAGATCGGTGCCAAATTTTGGTTCGTCTATGGTAATTGGTACATGTCCGGCTCGAGAGTGTTGGCATATTTACCGAAAACCAAAGACTACATCACCTTTTCTCTTCTTGCCAACAGAGTCATTAGCCTAAACCACGGATATTATGAAGATGTCAGTCGGTACTCCATGCCTAAAACAATCGGAACTTTTACGGTTCAAGCCGCCTAAAGCCCAAGAAGTGACCTCCCAACTGGAAGTGGAGTGCTACCTGCACCGTCAGATGTGGAGAATTTATCTGAATTCTCCTTTTACAACAGATGATAATCGACTTGCTGACCAAAAAGTTGGAGTCTGCCTTGCCGCTTAGTCAGAACAACTATGACACTAAGGATGCTTGAAATCATGATAATAATATCATAAACTTTGTTTGACATGTTGACTACATTCAAAATTTTGGGGGCGGGCCAGCTTAGGTCCCTTATACCGATTTCGCAGATTCGGCTACTTACACCTGGTTTTGAAGATTCAAAATCGGCCTGAAGCTTTGGCATCCGAACATATTATAGAAAACTCGTCATTATATGCATTCGGGAAAGGAATAGCAAAGTTTGTTTGGAATAAGCTGATTTGGGGTGTAGAAAAAATTTAGGACGGGATGAAAACCTAAGGTATAAAAAGGTAGGCAGAATCATGAAATTGGTATCCCTAGATGGTCAACCAGCCTGCAAAAGCAAGTAGTTACCCAAATTTAACGATTCAGTATCTCCTTACTTATTGCACTTTGAAATCTCCTCATTATATATTCCTTAAACTGCACCATGTTGGGAATTATTAAGGCGATAGCCCTGACGGCGAGTCTTGTTCACGGAGCATCTTTGCAAAGTGTAACCGGATGGGGGTCAAATCCGTCTAACATTCAAATGAGTATTTACGTCCCGGACCGATTGGCTAGTAAGCCTCCCGTTGTCGTCGCTGTAAGTATCGAAAATCAATTCCAACCCTCCTGCCAACATCTCAATATACGTTCTGACAACGTTGTAATTTCTCTAGTTGCATGGCTGCGGGGGGAATGGCCAGCAAATGTATTCCAGCTCCCGTTTTCAAACATACGCCGACCAATACGGATTTATTCTCGTCTATCCGAGTAGCAATAGCAACCAAGGAATGGCTTGTTGGGATAACCACAGTGCTAAGAGTCTGACCCACGATGGAGGTGGCGACACCCAGGGAATCGTCCAGCAAGTCCAATATACTTTGAACAAGTACAATGGCGATGCGAATAGGGTTTACGTCATCGGGTTTTCATCCGGCGCAATGATGACAAACAATCTCGCAGCAACCTACCCGGATGTATTTGAGGCTGGGGCACCGTTTGCTGGTGTGCCTGCTGCCTGTTGGGCCGGCGCGGGTGGTTCGAACCCTTTAAACACGAATACTAGTTGCCCAAACGCCCAAATTACAAAATCCGCCCAAGACTGGGGAAACTACGCGCGAAATGCGTATCCTGGATACACTGGTCGTCGCACAAGGATGCAGATCTGGCACGGCGCTACGGATAACCTTGTCTTGCCCCAACTTTTCCAAGAGGAGTTAAAGCAATGGAGTAATGTTCTCGGTGTGTCTCAAGTAGGAACCAATTCTAATAATCCAGAAAGTGGATACACACAATACCTCTATGGTGATGGAAAACAGTTGGTAGGATATCTCGCGGCGGGTTTAGGCCATGGTGCTGTTCCATACCACGAGTCCATGGTTTTAAGCTTTTTCGGCGTCCTTACAACGCCATCTACTTCAACAACGACCAGTACCAGAGCCACGACCACGACCTCAGTTCTAACCACAACTCCAAGGACGACTATGGTGATAACCACGACGACGCCAGGAAATCCAGGGGCCCAACAAAGCAAGTGGGGTCAATGTGGTGGAATAGGTTGGACTGGAGCCTCCGCGTGCAGCCCACCTGCAGCATGTTCTACTTTGAATCCGTACTACGCACAATGTCTGTAGCTTGGTTCATGAACCCAGCAGCGAGTGCGGGGTGCGCATGCATCAAGTGTAGTGTAAAGTATCAATGAGACAAAGTCGACCTACTGGTCTAAATGCTGAAGATATACAGACTATTATATATATTGAGTTGTGTAAAATGGGGAAATATATTGTAGTAACTTAAGTTATAGTGCTTCGGTCGTTATATCGGCTGAATCCCGTCTAATATCGATATCATGATGCCGTAAATATACTTCCTCGAGCTTCCCAGTATATATGTGTTGTTTTTGTGGTCAAGCTCTCGCCAAGACTACAAATCTAGAAGCCTAACCAGAAAAGGATAATGCTTGGTGAGACAAACAAGACAAACGTCCTCCGTGTGTTGCCCACAGGGTTCACAAAACTTGACAAACTGTGTTGTGAAGGAGCAAACGATATTGAGAATGCAACAAAGCCTTCAACAATCCAAACCTGGAACTGTTCTATCTGTGCATGCATACAGCCTCAAATTCAGAGGTGACGAGGTCACCGAGCGCCGTATCCCAAATAAGAGGGAGATCTGCATGCCGGAGTCCACTTCTAAAGCCACAAAAATCGTTGCAACATAATATTCGTAAGATCAAATGTTAATCTCGCACGCCCCACGTTGTAATCATTGGTCATCCACCTTAACCACGAGGCCTTGAGGACGTCTCCGTGTTGCACCGGAAAACGGAAATTCTGGATGGAAGCCATGGCGTCTACGTAGGAATCTCGCTTCAGTGAATGAATGCGCGAACTATCTTCTCCGATACGCGAGAGGCGCCTCAAGCACTTCTGTGATGGGCTGATAGAACTTAATCTAGCGGCGCCGGGATGGAGCCAAAGCATTGTGGCAGCCTGCAGCTCCCAGCCCAGATGGAACGGATATCCGGGTGATTAGAGTGTACACGATCTTATATCATTATCCCAATTAAGCAGCTAAACTTTGGACTTGTAACTATAAATTTTATGGACGACGGGACAGTATTATAATTCTGGTTACATCACCGCCATCGGGATCCGGAGAGATTCTGCCTCGGGCACACAAGCCACGAGCTCTATGTCTATCAGTGAAAATCAGTAGTATATTGGGCTTTTAATTTGAGGATTTCTTGGAAATATGTACAGCTTTTGAAATCCTGCGTTCCGATTCCGTAGGATAAGACTCCTCCGAGATTATAGGGATATATACAAGGGAAGATAAAAGGGAAGTCTTTTTTTGATTGTTGGTGCCGTCGTGGCACCAGGTCAGAACGCCATTTCCCCATACCGGATATTTAAAGAAAAGTAACAAACCAACCAGAACGTTAAATGAAAAAAAAAAAAAAAAAAATACCCTGTCTAAAATGCAAAATGGTATCTAGAACGCTATGCCGCCAGAAAGTGCTGTTGAAAACCAAAAATCATTACAAGGGAAAACGGTAGGGAGAGGGGCGGGAGGGCAAGCAAAAAGGAAAGCATTAATGGCCTCATCAAACCCGTCTTCTAGGTGGGGTAGGTGGCCTAGAAACGATGCGAGAGATAAATGGTGACGATAAAACTGTAAAGTGGTACGGACTATCATTAGTGAGACAAGGATTCATTGCTTTTCTCTCTTTTCAAGTCTTTCTCCTCATCTCTTGACCTATGTGAACTCGTAGCACTTGGCCGCCGGAATGTATCCAGTGGGATAAAGTTGCTGAAGCTTAAGCGCTTGCCATTTCCTCCCTTCTCTTTTGATTTGTGGGCCCCCTCAGCCTCAACCTTCTTTCGGATGTCTTTGTCAATGGGGGCACTGATATCGTCTCGCACATTGGATTTCCAGTAGTCGTCCCAATCAACCGGTTGGACGGAATACCTGTCCATGTTGGAAGAGTTTATTGAGTCGTAGCCCCAGTCTCGTTTCACTGTGCGTGGGGATTCAGGCGTGGAAGGCCTGTCCGTGCTGTAAAGATAGCCAGTGTTGGCGACGTAAGACTCGGAGCTCGAGTTGGAGAACACTCTATTAGCAGTCGTAAATGTGCTGTTTTTAGTCGTACTGTCTGTAACCTCGGGCTGACCATGAGGAAGCTCGTTGACAGTGACAAGCGATCTGTTAAAGATGCCCCAAAAGGAAAAGTGGCGAGTTAAGATTGGTTTTATGGATGAAGCAGAGGCAGATAATATTGCCACGTCCACTTCAATGACCGACCAGATAATCGGGAGCGTAGATGAATCTATTTTGTCGAATATTAGCAATCTGTGTTGTGTCGCCTTGGAATCCTAGAGTTCGGCTTACAGGTGATGTCAAAGTGTCTTAGCTTGTCTAAGTTGATAAAACGGACAATAGATGCAATGCAGGCACTGTGTATTGAGTTAGCGCTTTCTACTCACGAAAACTAGAGACCGTCGAGAGAACTTACAATGTAGCTAAAGTAACTAAGCTAGCGATGGCCAGCTTCTCCCTCTTTGACATCTTGAGATTCCAAATCATAGGTATCGGCGCCGTCGCCAAAATGACATCGGTGGTCACATTGATACCGGCCATAGTCTGAAGGAATGCCATCAAATTCAGACACTTAGCGTCCTTGATGGTCCAGTCCCAGCTTGCCTCTATCGGTTTGCAGTGAAATACAACGACGAAGAGCGTCATGAGGAACGACGCCACGAGAGTGAACCCGACACCATAGAGAAAGTATCGGAACCACTTTACTGGGAAAACCCGAATGTAAAGTGTCACAATCGAGCACTTAACAAGATTTAACGAGAAGGAGTATAGCAAACCCGCCCCGTTATTTAGTATCTATATATCTTTGGTCAGATTATGTTGGGCGAGATTGAGAAGCCATTCAGAAACATACTCTTGCGAATAGGCCAATGTTTTCCTTTAGTTTGTCCAAGTCGGCGAGATTCTGGTTCCATATATGATGCCCCAGTCCCAGTCGTATAGCTGTGTTTCAAATCGAATATCAGCATTGCTCACTCTAGCGCGGGGATTCCTTCAGTTTCCAACGTACAGTATAGAATAATACTTGAGCAAGCCAGAGATACCAACTACATAAATTGTGTTTGTTAGATATTGAGATAATTCTGGGTCAAAGGAGAGCGGCGCGTCTATGCAAAACATACTGTAGCAGCGACCATCAGGGCTAAATATTTGCGGCTCGTTAGTTAACTTCTCGCACTGATGGAGCAATTCAAGAAGAGTCGAAGGAACTTACCATCATCCATTTGAAATCTGCTTGCCAGTCCGACTCTTGCATATATTCTCGCAGCCATAAATAGCACAATCAACCCCATAAGCACTGAATTTACGATAATGATAAGGTGCACATGGTTGCTCTTGTCGTCGAAATTGATCTTTGAGAGATCGGGGAGTTCGTATCCAAAGCTTTCGGCCGACGTTCCGGTGATAACATCGTCCATGTTGTTTCCTTCTCTTCAGGCATAAAAAAAAAAACCTTGATATTGGTATTGAATTCGAGTTCTCGGGTTGTTTGGGTTCCACCAGCTGTTTACCACTTTCCCCCCATTGTCGGATTCCGAGGTCCTTCCTTGTTCTCGAAATCGATCTGCGCTCTGAAATCGCTTCCTCCGCAACGTATTCCAGATATCGAAGCGAAAGAAGGTAGAAGTAACACTTTTTAGACCAAAACTCCAAAAAAAAAAAAAAAAAATGAAAGCTTAGCAAACAATATGGCGGATGAGCTAGTATATTATATTAAAAATGAGTATAAATGAAGAAAGTGGATCTCGAATTGCTCGACGTGGGTCCCTTAGAGCTAATAACACCACTCCACGGAATGGTTTATAGGAAAAGGCAAATAACCCAACGGTACGATTAAGGACCCAACCTGCATGATTATTATCAATTCAGGTCTGGAGTCGAATTTACCCAGTCCCTTCTGACTCTGTTACACTACCATGATAAAGCGGGACATCTGCTAATGGCAAGGCTTTGAAATTAAACAACGCATCTTTTCGTTCCTTGGGTTGTCACTTGGGCAAGCCATCCCCATGGCAGAGCGCCATTGTTCCGTGATTGATGTATGGTTAGATACCCTGTTTGCCATGTTAGAGAATCTGCAGAGGGGGGTGCATAAGAAGGAGGAAGCACCTATAGGACAAGTAATTATAGCCTGTTCAAGCTCACGAGTTTAACATGACCTCTTCATGTCGGGGCCCACTTTTCCTGCAACTGCATGGAAACCCTGGAATACTCCGAGCCTTTTGCCAGTTTGAGGAACCTGGCTCACAACCTACGACTCGTTAAAGCTGGTCCTAAACCAGAGTTCAGAAGAGGTCGCAACCCCACAGAATTTTTTTAGTGCTGCTCAGGAACAGGAAATTGACGATGTAGAATTTGTTAGTCGTGTGGCTTATGGTTTGGGGGGCGGTCTGTGCCAACCATCCAAGATATGTTTGGGCACAAACTTCTCTTCGCTGGTCTGTGCGATAAGATACCCCAGCTCTGATAGACGAACTTGCAGCATAAACCATGTCAATTTTTACTCGTGCCAACAGGCGGAATCGGGCAAGATCTTCTGGAAGAATGTCACCTCTCATTCTAGAAGGCCCTGATATATCGAGAGTGACTTTTTTTTTTCATCAATCGAACCCAGCCAAAAGTTGATCCGAATTCCGAACGGATTCCGCACAAGGTGCAGTCGGATTTTCTGCGCCGAGTGCATGTAAATATGCAGGTCGACCACGATTCTCTTTTACGATGGTTGGTGGCGATTTCAAAGCCATATTATGCATACATACATATCAGTAGATTTCTGTGAATTCCGCTTTTCGGTGTTACGTTTCTAGCTGGGCCGTGCCGACAAAGCACGAACCTGAAACGAACGGTAGAAGCGAAAGGCTTACCGAGAGCTCGTAATTGGCGAGAATCTGACATCGGACTATTACGAGCTTCTCCACCTCAAAAATCTCTGAGTACAACACTGTCTACGGAACAGAGACTGTGCTACGACGCCGCGTCTGAATTACAATATTGAGGCTGAGTGTCTTCCTCATTGCAAGAGCCCGTGACGAAGCCCCATTATTCATGAAACAAAATACACGAACTCACAAATTGGGTATATTGAAAAAGGGGGCGAAACTAAAAAAATCACGGGACGCGCAGAAGATTGAAGAGGGAATCGCCAAGTCTTGCCGGTTCCTTTGACGGCTATTTCGGACGAAAATTCCGATTATCCGATAGTTCTGTTGGTCAAGGCTTCTGGTGGGCCACCACACGCTCGCCCCGTCTGATAGTTGTTACACGGTGCCTCACCTTAATTGCTTCCTTCAAAATGGAAGGAAACAGGATCTGTGCGGTTGGTCCGTGCTGGATCCCTTTCGTGCTCCAATCTCGTAGGGTCCAACGCTCGTCCTCGAAACTGGACTCGGAGAAACCCCGCAATGTTTCCTATAATGTCGCAACGATCTTTTAAAACCCAAATAGCCAAAGAATACCTCAAAGTCCGACTCCTTGAACCCTCATAATCCGTGCCCTAAGTAAGTTGACCTGTGGCGCTAGGAATCTCATCACACCTGCGATCCAGTTCCAACCCCTCAGATATCAGATCGAGGGCTGAGAAAAAATGCAACAATTTCCGAGACCTGCATATAGCCGGCGAACCGCCTAAAGTAAACATCTCACACTCGGTAGGGATATATTCACATTTTAGAAAATATCCCGCAACAAAAAAACATCGACTTTATATCGTTTACATGCAGATATTGATAACACAATCCAATACCGGAGGGCTTCAAACCTGAATGGCGAATCGAAAACGGCCTAGGGCTAAATACAACCAATCGATCCTGAACCGGCTCCCGGGATACATACATACCAGGTGAACATTCTTTCACACACACGTGTGAAGTGCAGAGTGGACCAATCTCGGCCTACGCATGTCCGTGCGGCTTTTCGGTGTCATCATTCCTTCCTTCTAGAAAAACCAGGCGCTTCCAAATGCTGAGACATCCAAGGAAATCGATTTCCTGGAGCCTCTCGTTCCTCCGCAGCGGCCCCCCTTGACACCAATGATGATTATGGTGGTGATGTCTCTTCCAAAAACCTCAGAAGGGTAAATTGAAGTTATTCCGAGTCTTGCTTCACCAGGCAAATGGCCGCATTGGGGTTTTGTCCGGAACATCATCCTAGAAAACCTCTCGTCCCGTTTGGGTTTCCTTTGGCTCAGTTGTATTGAACCAGCTTCTTGGAAAGCTGATGCGTCTTAACCATTTGAGGCACAATGGTTTTCCACTCATCCTCGTATACATACTGTGCAGAAGTAACCCCTCAAGTTCGCCCCTCGAAAGGCTGGAGGATTGTCTACTGTCCATAACACCCCGGGAAAAAGTATGGCTGCAGACTACATTAGCCATCGGGGTAGACTTCTGCCTACGTACCCACAACTGACTGTTACCTGAAGATACTGATGAAAATACACTCTCGCTTGGAGCGATATTACTCCTGCAAATCTTGGAACTTGGGGTAAACTCTACGCCGTTTAGGAGATGACCAGTCGGGCTACGGGCAGATTCATGTATACACACACAGACATACATCATATGCGTAGTCAACAGAGCATTGACCTTCTGCCCTGGGTTATTCCGCACGTATAGTCATCCGGGTTTGGTTAGACCCATCATCTTGAAATCTGAAATCCTTCTCGCAAGCTCGCGCTGACAATATAAGCACCTATTGGCTAAATTACAAGGGTATTTCCGCTGTGGCTCAGTCCTAATCAGCGACAAGGCCAGGGCCTTCTCCCCTCTCATTCATTCATACTTATGTATGTACTTACATACCAAGACCGACGAGGTAAAATACCCCACGGTAACCGCCGGAGGACACACGGCAGAGACTTGGGGTCTTCCTGTCTTTTTCCTATTGGATTTCGCAATAGAGTCTGTGACAATACGCATGATCAAATGCATGCATATGCGCACTTGCAGAAATGGAGCACTGCACTGACGTTTTATGCTGAAGATTTATATCTAATATTCCTATTTATAAACTACTTTTTGTCGTGGGCGGCTCTTGCAACTACAACGTTAACAACTTGTTCTAACCCAAATATTCAGATACTAATTAACTAACTGTCTGAACAGGGTCTCAAGCTCGAGGTGATATATGCTAACCCCGCGAATGGATTCATTTCGCCCCAAGATCGAATCTTCCTGAATGGCCCCTCACTATCACACTTGCTAATTATTTCACGATTCATCTAATTTGGCAATCTCTTGGAAGATCAGTGTCTCCACGTCTACGTCCCTAGTCGACTAGTCCCACAAAGCCTGGTCCTAGACTAAAAGCCTGACTCGAGTCGGGAGACGAAAAGATTCCATCCTAATAAGTTGGTTTAAAACAGAAGGGAAAGGAACCCCCTGTGACAGTAGAATGACCCCCCCCCCCAGTCCCTAGAAATCTTTCTAAAGAAGCTTTTTCTTTTGAGAAGACGGCACAAGTGCATGGGAGGATTGGTGGTCGAGGGGGGTGGTTAATATATATACGTATTCGCCAACGTAAAAGGGCTAAACTTATCCCGAGTCCCACCTCCTGCACCTAGCATTTGGCCACCTGCCAATATACCGTCGGTTTCATCTCGCGATAAATAGGCCAAGAACTGGGGATGTTTTAGAACGAAGCATGGAAGAAAAAAAAAGAAGAAGGCGGGAATAACTTTATCATCGCAGACCCCCCTGGTATGAACTCAGGAACAAAAAACACGCCCAGAAGGACCTAAGAAACCCCCATACCTCATTATAAAACATGTTTATTATAATATATTATAGGATCGACCAGCATAGACGATACACAAGATATCTTCGTGATTCAAAACACCCCCAATTTTCAATAGTTGCATTTTATATAGAGGTGTCACTCCACCCCGTATGCATGATGCCGCTCGACGACGGACCTTCCTCGCTTTATAAAATGTTTCTGAGCTCCCTGTCACAGGCTTTTATGCTGTGAAGGGTTTAGCCACGGGGTCTTCGCGAAATGGGATCGTAATCAGCCGGAGCAGACGTGATTATAAAGCTACCGATGGTTACATTGTTGGGGGTGTAGGGATTCCAGCGCTGTGAGCCAGCTGCTGGTCTTTACATTTAGTACTAGTAATGCAGTAGAAGTACTAGATTTTCACAAGAACATTCGTAGACCCCAATGCGGTCTCAGCGAATCATTAAGAACGACACTTCGTTTGCCACAGTTGTTTGTTCAAGGAGCAGGCCTAGGACGGCATTGTATCTCTAAACCCGAGATGCCGATAATTGATAGTGGCGAATACAAACCAGCTCTCGCCTGTGCAACCGGATGCATATTAATTGAGCCTAGCGAAACAGAAGCTTTAAAAAAAAAAGGGTAATAGGCCGTGCATGCATGTATGCATATGCATATCTACTGGCCAGCTACCCAATCCCTTTCGTGTCGAGATAACCCTTCACCACGTAGAGCCATCGACACGACCTTTTACAATTCTTTTTCTGGAGTTTTAGCCAGCTTCCCCCGGCCACCGTTCTTTTTAAACCCGCTGTCGCCGCTTCAAAATGCCAAGCCATTACCTAGATATCCTCAGAGGCTAAGCTGTTGTTTGTATTCTTGCAGAGTATATATAATACTCTATCGCTATTAATTTATAGTTCTCTAACGGGACGGCATTCGTGACTGATAGTAGCATTTAGCCTCGAGCTTGCTGCAAAAAAGAATTAAGATAACATATAAATAGAATCAAGTGCGTATAATCATTGTACCCCATTTAGGTAATCACTTGTGGAACTACGTATATTCATGTTTATTAGAAAAGAGAACGGAGGAAAAGATTATATATGTCAGTATTCCAATAGATAGCCTAATTACACAACCAAAATCAATTTGAGCTAAGGCCAGGACAAAACTAGTATATTTTATTTTTCAAACTCCTACAAATTACAAAAACCTCTATGATAACAATAGCAAACAACAGCCTTAGTGATACACACAAGAAACTCCAGCTCGTCTCTGATCACTGGTAGTCACAATAGACAAAGCCCACCCGAAGTACAATTATATTCAGTCAGGCAGGAACCAAGAAACATCCTTATTCTCCTGCGGAACCGGAAAATCGGATATATTGAACCCATGAAGGTAGACCCTATTATTACTCAGCAACAGGTCCAAATCAGACAATACCTGTCCAAACCCTTCGTTAAACAACCAGGATATCCCAAAATATATTCCAACTTCCCCACCTGTTGCCGTGAACTTGTTGGTCATGCGATTAGCATCAGTCGGATCCTCCCTGTTGAAAATAGCCGCCTTGCCATCCGCGTGAGGAGAGTCGTAGGCATTTGTGGTCTTGTATTGCTGTCCCTGAGGTAGATCAGAGATATACAAGCTGAACATCGAGTTCTTATATAGCAGAGGTTTTTCGATACCGCTCCCCGCGGACTGCGGGTTGTTTCTGTCGAAGAACCATTTGTAGGCAACGCTGACATAGTAGGTGGTCCCGGGGCATACAGCGAAAACTTGGCCCATCCATGCCCATCCCGTAGGCTGCTTAGACTGGGCGGCTTGGACTTGTCCCCAAATTAAATCTTGTGGGAAAAGGCCAGGAAGGTTCCTCCATGTAACAAGACCATATGAACCCCCATCAGGGATATTTCTGCCGTAAGTAAAGTTATAGAATGGTGTCCGCTCTACACCAGTCGGCCGCAGCAATTTACCAGGGATCGATCCATGGATTAGTGCGTGTGTTGGGCGACAGAGAGTGGTGGTGGTTCCAGTTACAGTGACTATGGTTCTTGTGCCGGCCTATTGATGTGAATTATTTTAGTTAATATCTCATGGAGCATATATATACAGCCATGTGAATAAACATCGATAAGGAAATGAGAGGGATTCAATATTAGGGATTTTATGTGCACTCACCGTTGGTCTGGTAGTAGTGGTAGCAGTTCCCATTCTCACCCCTAGGGTCCCAAACTCTGTTGCAGTTGTTTGTTCCACAGCTGTACTGGTGAGGTAGTACGTCCTGGACTTTGTGTCAACTATAACACTGGTACGGGTCCCGGTGAATGAGTAGTTCGTTACAGTACCATCGTCATCGTATGAAGTACTAAAGGTCGAAGTACTTGTGGCCGTGTAGCTGTACTCCGTCTCATTTATGTAGCTTGTTTCGCCAACTAAATACGTAAAGGAAGTAGGCGGAACGCCCAAACTATTATAGAGTATCTGGAAGTATAGACCACAAGCCGAGGCAACGATGCTGGGATCGAATTGTGTGATATAGGTCGGGGTCAAATTTGGGTCCTGCGTCCTTGGCGAAATTATAGCTTCGGTGGTATCTAAGTTCCGCTTGTGCGCGTTTGCCGTGCCTACAGTGGTTTGAGTAGCAGCAGACCTGGTCCTCGCGGTACTAGTAGTGAATATCATGGTCGTGACTGTTGTCTGCGTAGTAGTAGCGTATGAAACAGTTGTGATTACATAAGTTGTAGTATAAATCGGGGAAACCAAAGTTTGCGTGACCCAGACTAGATTCCTACTCGTAGCAACGTAAATCGAGTTGATTGCCGATGTAGTCGTGGTCGTGGTTCTGCGTACGCTCTCGGTGGTAACTTCTTCGATAACCGCATTCCTAAAGTTAAATAGAGAGAAAGTTTCAACAGCCTCAGTTGTCTCGGTGGCAACTATCGTAAAGTCATATTCCGTAACAGTGCTTGTGGTGTAGAGTCCGAGTTCTGAAGAACAAAAATCTGAGTACCCTCCCTGGGAGAGGATATTCCTGACAGCAGCGACTGCATTGGTTTCATATATTGTGCTGGTGACGCCAACAGTGTCAACCGAAGTTGTCGTCGGGACTACCCTTTGGGCTAGGACAGCGCCGTTGTAGAGGGCCTGCTGTCTCGATAGAGGGTCCAGCGCGAATAGAGCCGGGTTAATCAAGATGCAGTCGTTTTGAATCGGGCAGTCCAAATATGACAATTCGAGATGAGCGTCGTCACCGCACGCTAGGAAGGACCAATCCTGTAAAATCAAACCAACGTCTGGGTCCGTAATAAAGGGCCCAATGGTAGCACCCACCGGGTAGGTTCCGTCCAAACTAATCTTAAGAACGATACGATTCCCGTAACAGATGGCACGTTCGTCGACGGTATCGAAATTTCTGACGGAAGTATTGGCGTAGATAGTAAAATTACCGCCATAGAACAACATACGATCGTCATCAGTTAGCTGGAAGGCGTGAAAATTGGTGCCGTTTGCATTTTGCATGACGAGTTGGAGGTCGTCGTTCACAAAGATAGTACCTTGCTCAAGGGCAGACATAGCGAAAATCGGGTAAGGGTCGTCGATGCTAGTAAATCCAGCTTCGGGAGCAGTGTTTGTCGTACTGTAGGTGGGGATCACCGGTATCTCCGACCCGGTAGAGACGGTCATAGTGCCATTCTGACTACTAGTTGTGCTGATTGAAGATGAAGTTGCCGGAGAGGTGCTACAAGTAGAGACCCCAGCGATCTGACTCTTTTTCTTGAGGCCAGCAGAATAATATTGTGAGTAAGATGCCGATGCAACAGCAGATGCTGTCAAATCAATAGCGCCACAGTCTCCAGGTACACTATCGCTGGAAAGGTCGTAAACCGAAACATCATTAGATACACAATTGGCCCAACCATACGTGGAGCCATTGGTAGCGAGCTGTAATAAGTTATTGCTAAGAGAAAACTCGCCAAAAGACTTGCCATCGGCCCCGATAGCACGGGGGAAGATAACGATGCGGCCTCCAGCTTGGCTTCTCCGATGGAGAGAGCTCCCCGAGAGGCAGAACCCAAGGGAATAGGCGGTATTGATCGCCCTTTTGGTTACAGTGTCTGAGAAATCGGCAAAGATATTTATATTTGAACCATACGAAGACAATGTACCATCTGCGTTTAAAATGAAAGCAGCAGTGAGGCCTGATGATGGGTTAGAGAGAACAACGTTCCCGGAAGAGTCGATGTCAAGACCCTCGGTACTGGAAGCAACAAAAGTGTACAAACTATCAGGGGTTGGAACACCACTCGATGATGTTGACGAAGAGCGGGTGATGGTCGTAGTCGTAGTAGTAAGGTTGTGGCTTATGGTAGATGTGCTCGAAGCGGAGGTTGTCGAATTTGAAGAAAAGCCAAAGGGATCCCAGGTCGCCAGAAGATCACCACAGAGCTGAAGGGATGTGCTGGTTGAGCTTCCACACTGGTTGCTTATGACAGTTGTTGGGATGAAGGTGGAGGTTTGAACTTCAGTAACTGTCATTACTACCGTAGAGCTCTGGGCCCGGACCAATGATAGGCCCAACAAAAGGAGGAAATTTAAAGTCTCCATTCCGTCCGAATTTTGGGATTAGAGTTGCCGATTAAAATATCTATAGTATTTCGTTGCTGATGTATAGGAATCTATGGCATGCAACCAAGATCAAATTCCCGGCCGTACTGGGGTAAGATGTCAACGGTATCGCTGTAAGGTCAACTTGTAGTCATAAAGAAAACATTTATTAAATCTTTAATCCAAGATGTGGCCACAGCATGAGGGCAGAATGTGGTTCTATCAATCTACTGATGTGCATGTACAAGGCCTTAAGGATGCAGCTGTGGCTGGTGTATTAATAGGATGAATAGTAACACGCACGGGCAGCCTATAAAGGATATTCATGGGAGCGATGATGCCTGCATGGTCACTATAATTGGATATATCGCAGAATATCCAGCATTTGAATGTTTTAGTCGGAAAAGACAGAATAAACTCGGTGGGGACTGGTGATCCTTGAATATTCGATCTTTTGGGAGAGGTGAACTTTTCGAAACAAGCCCAAGCTGCCCAAGTGACAGACCCGAGAAATTAGTTGAGGCTAAGTTAACTGACTGGAAGTATTTTATTCTAAGATACTGGAAATCTGTGTTTAAATTGGATATTACATGGCTGTTGCATTATTTCTGTATTTGCAAAGAATATTATCGCCATAAATTCAAATTGAAATATTTTTTGTCCATTTTTAAACCTTTAATACCACGCGAGCCCATTGTGCATTGGGATCAACTAATCGATCGTTGTCTTGCGTGTTGCAAGTGTGGTATTTTTGGGAGACTTGGCGCCTTGGACGTCCGAGCATCTCCGTGGACCTCGAGAGAGCTATATTAGGGCATCCTCGAATATCTCGAATACCATGCAAATAGGTACCTAGGTATATGGCGCTCTCAAACGGCCAAAACTGTTTACCTTTGTAGGAAAAATAAGATGCTTTTGCAAGAACGGTTTCTTATATTGAAAACTGTTATCCTGCTTGTCGAAAAGACTGTCGCTGTAACAACAATGCCACGCCTAAGTGCCTAGGTAAGTACCTACATTCATAAAGTCAATAATTTCAATACCATTGAACCATGTATTATACAGTGAGGCATAAATATAAGTTCTGATCTAGCTGAGCCAAGCCACGACATAGAGGCTGCTTTATGCGACCAGTTAGCCATCATGATTATAGTAAATTTATAAACTGACTTCGATATCAATTGACCCCAAGGCCCCTTCAATCAGCACCTCACGATGCGAACATCCGGAAGAAAAACCAAAGCCTAGGTCTTCTCTATAGTTGTAGCAAATAAAAAAATTCATCTCGAATCGAACTTCCTTGCCCAAAAAAATCCGACCCCATCCCAATTCGGTCGTATTTTACGCTCGCAAACACCGACCGCAGAAAACACCGCCCCCGTCGGCCCCGCTTTCAACCGACTCGCCTACCGAGCGACAATCCAACCATGCAGGGCCTCGTCATCCCACCACCACAAAAACCAAACCAGCGAATGCTAAGCTAAGTATTAATCCCAGGCTGTATTAACAAAAAAAAGTTAATATGTGGTTCAGGCTGCAGGGCATTTCTCACGGCGCTTTTTGTCTGTTAAATATCGACTATTAGCTAGAGGCTCCACACTCGGAGTCGACGGGGCTTAACCAATTCTATTCGGATTCGCTGTTTTTTTGTTGATATTCCGGCATAACGTAAGCCGCGTGTTCAACTGTGTGGATTACGTAGACGCACTGCCCTCCATAATATTTTTTCTAGAATGAATTGAATTGAATTGAATTGAATTGAACTTGAACTTGAACTAAGAAAGATAAATACCCTGCCTCTGGGCACACCCCGTTTCAGGAAGTTATGATCTCCCAATCCCCATAGACACCTTTTGTGTGTAAGCAATACAATACAAAAATACCACACGTGCAACGCATCTTCTAATTCCATATCCGCAACCACATCACCAAATAACACAACCACCACCCCTAAAAAAAAAGAGATATACATATCCTCAGTAAAAGTAAAGTAAAGTAATAAAAAAGAGAAAGAAATGTGCAGACACGCCCACCACAACAACCAACGCACCCTCCTCGCCAGCGCAATTCTCACCGGCCTCCAACAATACCAACAATCCCGCCGCACATCCTCCCAACCCACAATCCAAAACCCCAGCCGCTCGTTCCAAGAACCAATGGTTCGGGGAATAACCTACATCCCCCCTCACTACAATGAACCCGCAGATCCAAACCCTCCTGCATACGAAGAAGTCGCCGCTACCGCAAAGCCGTCTTTAATCGATGAAAAGCAGAGTTTATACCGTCTTAGCACCGAGGATGCGGTTCCGCCGCATGTCAGAGCCAGAGTTGCTGTTATTGACGACGATGGGTCTTATAATCCGAATACGGGATTAGACAGTTCTGTTACTGCTGCAGCAACTCCGCGGTTTATTAATACCCCACCGTTGATAACCCTGTCACCCGCAACCACCACCACAAGCACAGTCTCCGCAATCCCCACAAACAACGAGAGTAACAAACCAAAAGACGCGGCTCTAACCCACCTCCTCTCCGCCATCTCGCTCTACTTCGACACCCAAATAACACTGCACGGCGACTCCCGTCCGGCTACGGTTCGGAAATTGGAGTATAAAAAGGCAAAGAAGCTGTTGAAGGCTGAGAAGAAGTATATTGAGCATATGGCGAAGAAGGAGAAGAAGTGTCATAACGGAAGTAATAAGTGCGGGGAGAGGAGTGAGAGGTATACGGAGAAGATGGAGAAGAGGGCGGAGAAGATGGAGAGGTGGACGGAGTGGGTTGTGCAGAAGGCGGGAGAGAGGGAGGAGAGGTTGCGACATGTGCGCGGGTATGGACATGGACGTGGGCCGCTGCAGCGGGTGGAGGCTACCGCCTAATCAGGTACTTTTCATTTACTTTATTTTATTTTTTTCTTTTTTTTTTTGCAGCGTTTAGGGTTTAGATTGTTTTGGAAGGATTCTGGAGTTCTACTGGCGTATCATAAGTGACAGCGATTGACTTGATTCGGTTCATTATATTCTACTTATTTGTGTATGTATGTATGTATGTTTTCGTGTACGTAATTATGAAGCATGAAGCTCCACGCATGTATATATCCTATCCCACCATCCCATAAATCAAAAAAAAAAAAAAAAAATTAAAATAAACATATAAAGAAACAAAAAAACTACCACCTCTTCAACAGATTATCAATATCCTTATTAGGATTAACCTTAACCGGCCCCTTCAACCCCCTCAACATCGTCGTCGTCTGCGGTGTCTCCCCCTTAGGCTCGATCAAATTATCCACATCCTTATTAGGATTAACCTTCACGGGACCTTTCTCCCCCTTCAAAACCGCCTCAACATCACATCCCTTCGGCACAACCCACTGAGTGGGGATGGTACACCCGCAATCGCTATCACACCTAGGCGTGACGGTCGTGGTCGTCGGTGGCTTTTTAAGACAATCGCAACCGAAGTTTTGGAGGTTTATCATCGCGGCGCAGAACATGGGGTCCTCGCAGGCGGGGAGGGAGCAGGTTCGGGAGGCGGTGACGGTTACGGAGAACGGGCAGGCTGTGCTGTCTGGTTCGTTGCTTGTTGGGGGGTCGGTTGGCGCTGGAGCCTCGGATTCTTGACGCCGGGCGATGAAGTTTATGGTTGGGGTCGGGACGGGACCGGCTAGGGTTGCGGCGGGGAGGAGGGAGAGGAGGGAGGCGATGGCGAGGATGTTCTTCATTTTTGCTTTTGTAAATTTATTTTATTCTTTACTTTAAATTTGCTTGGTTGATATCGGAATGTGTGGATATGTGTATGTATCGGATATCAATGAGTGTATTTTACGAATCAATCGCCGATTGAATAAGTGATGAAACTCGTAAAGGAAAGAAAGAAGGAAGGAAGAAAGAAGAAAATATAAAAAGAGAAACGTATCAAACGTCTCCGGAATTGAAGATAGAGTGTATAAAGAAATATACCTGAACGATAGTGATGAATGAATGATAGATAACAAAAAAGAACACTTTCTTCAACCGCATGCATGCAAGCCTTATATAACCCTTTCCCATCCTCCCTTCCAGTAAATAAAAAAAAAAGAAAATAAAAAATAACAGGGCTGATGCAAGCCAGACGCACGTTTTACAGTTAAACCCAGAAAGAAAGAAACAAAAAATTTGATTCGGAGAATTAATGCACGGTGGCGGGCGGGGGGATACTGTGCTGTTTCGGCTGATCTTCTAGCTTCTTTCTTCTCTTTGACGTATGAAAGAGGATGTGATTGGGGCTTGGGTGCGAGCTAGCTTGGGGTATTTTCTCGGCCTCTTTGGGATGATATCATGTCTTTCCCTGTTGGTTCCTTTTTTTTCTTCGTCCCCGTGTGAAACCGGAGAAGGAGGGTATGGTCTCGGAGCGACCTTCTGCTGTGAGCAAACCAGACCGTACGAAGTCATGAAAATGACGGACTGTCCTGCAGCTGCGGCAGTACAAAAAAGCAAACGAGGGAATAGAAGGCAGCGCAACTGGGGGGCCTGGCACGGATCATGTCAGAATCGGTTCGCATACACCCGATATCTGGGGAATCTTACAGCTGGAGGTCCCTTCTTTATGCGGAGGGTTTGATTGGTGTTCGAAAGGTGTATTTTGGGTCTCGCATCCAAACTATTTACGTCGAGCAGCTGGCCGTGGATTGATTTGAGGCTACTCTCAGACGCCCAGTCACGTTGTAGCTGTCGGAGACACCGGTTGTGTCTTGCTTGAATGTCTTTTATTTCTAAATTCAGTAAGCCATCCCAGTCAATTGAGCCTTACTTATCGTATATACCGTGATGAATCAAACATTGTTGATAGAAAGTATACAACCAGAAAAGACAAAACTATGCTACAATCATACCCCAACAGACCAAAAACAAAAAACAAAAAAGAGAAAAAGGCGACCAGCAGCAGCTGCTTAGGAATCAGTAAAATAGATATCTAAACGCCAAAATAACACCACATCTAAAATGCAAATGCAAATGCAATGCAACCCAGCCGTATCATCATCCGTTCGTATAGAATATGAATAGTATAACATATCTCATTTCCACCCAAGGTATGGATTATACCATCTCCCTACCCACAACGGCTGGGTTCCCCAGGTCTACTGTTGATGGGTGCCCAATTCTTCTCGCGCTGTCGTTGTATGGACTGCTATACTGCTGCTGCTGCTGCTGTTGGTGATAATTATGATGGCTATTATACGGGTTTTCGTATTGCTGTCCTTCATAGTAGTCGCTATTGTAGCCTCTATACGGCTCCGGTCCGGCTCCTCCTCTCAGCGGCTCGTATCGTCCATTGGTGGTCCCCACGGTCTGCTTTCCATGGTATCCAGTGTTATTACCACCGTGGTGGTACATTAGCGGATTTCCCAGGTCATCCTCCTCCTCATCTCTGGCACCATTATTGTTGTCACCGTTGGGGTTCATTTCGATGTCAGAGGAGGAGGCTCCGGCGCCTTCGTATGCGGTCTGGCCGTTCTTGATGGCCTCGTGTTCGGCGATGAGACGGGGTCGGACTTTGCGCATCTGCCAGTAGATATAGCCGGCCGCTACGATGGTGATGGCGAAGGTTATGCCGAGGATGATGTTGGAGACCAGGTGACCGCCGGAGGGGTTGTTGATGATGACGCCCAAGTATACCACTTTGTAAACGAATAGCTATATCAGCATTCTTCCAAAAGTTGTTTCATGATATATTTTTTGAAAGATGAAGCTTACCAACGAGCTGCTTGGGCAAACTGAGAAGGGTGGCGATGAAGAAGACCCAGAAGCTGATGCCGCAGGTTGCGAAGACGGCGGTCGTCAAGTGGGATGGGATGGCAGACAGACGGGCGATGAAGACGAACTATATACACACACACACCCTTTTATATTAGCATTGTCGTCTTTAATACTGCTACCGACTACCATTGGTAGTTATATATAAAAGGAAATAAGGGGGTGAATACATACGAGAATACCACCCTCACGGGTAACAGTAGCTAGGCAGGCATAGTTCAAGTTCCTGCGCTCCTCCTTCTCAGCTCTCCCTCTCAAAAACCCCTTGAAGGCGAAGTAGGTTCCGATTTCGCCGATAAATGTCCCCGCAGCGACGATAGCGAAACCGACCCAAAGACCGTAGACGATACCGCAGAGGATAGCAACGATTTCATGACCGAAGAGCGGCGGGAACGAGATGATAAATAAGATTATGATGGGAATGATCCAGCCCCAGGAGAGCGAGCGGATTTTCTCAGACACAGGGGTCAGCCACTATACATCGTATGCGACGTTAGTATATATATATTTTTTTTCTCTCTCTCCACACTATATATCTATATGGTATATATGATATATATGATATATATGATATGAATAAAGGAGAGAACGGACCTTCACGATCTCCTCATGGTAGACGGTTGTGAGGACGGTGATGACGATGATAACGATCAGTAGTATCCACCACGCTATATTATATTAAAAAAGAAAAATCGTTAGAATGTGTTGTTAGATATATATAGATCTAGATATGTATAGATATAAATAGATTCGAGAATGCAATTGAAGAATCAAAGGAAAGAATGAAGGGGGGAACATACGGATGTAGCGTTTCTTGGTGAAGAACTTCTTCCAGTTGAAGGGCTCGTAGGCCGGGACGATGGGCGGGCGGACCTTCTTTGTCTTCTTTGTCTTCTCGGCCTTGACGGGCGGCGAGTCGTCGCGCTTGAACAGCCCCATATTATCTCTTTCCTGTCTCTTCCCCTTCCACTTTTCTTCTCTTGTTAAATAGAGTATCTTTTGATGTTATATCGTATAGGTGTAGTCAATGGCGATGTTTGTAGAAGAAAGGTGATGATGATGGTAGGAGGTTGATAGAATAGCTGTCGGTCGGTCGGGGATAAAAGAATGAAAGGAGTAAAAAGGAGTAGTTGTAGTAGTGGTATTGGTAGTATTGGTGGTAGTGGTGGCGACAATGGAGAGGTGAATTGATTGATTTGATTTGATTGCTTGCTATGATCAGGTCGCTCAGCTGTTTCCCCCAAACTAGGTAGCTAATTAGGTAATTCGCTCGACAGTTCCCTCTCGCTCGTCCTTCCAACCTCCAATCTATTCGGTCTATTTAGGTATTTATTGTATGGAATAGAGTAGAAGAAGAAGAGAGACAGCAGAGACAGCAGAGACAGGGACAGGGACAGACTATATATATCTATCTACCTATCATCGGAGAATAATCGATCAAAGCAAGGTACCGCAGCTGCAGACATTACATGCAAGTACTGTACGTATGTTATGCACTGACGACCGATATGTATGGGGAATGAGGCCAAACACCCCAAGGAATGCCCCCTGCCAATGCCGCCCCTTCCAAGCCCAAACAAGCCTTTTTCTTCTTTCCAATCCACCCAACCGAACCAAGCAGTTCTGTCAAAAAGTCAAACAGTGCAGGGGAAAGAAAAGTATGTAGTACCCTAGATCCGGTTCTGATGCGATCAAACCGATCGAATCCGCGACCGCGGACTGGTCGACATACGTAATGCGGACAGGGGAATGCAATGGAAGGTCGACGGGGGCCTATATTTAGCACCGCCACTCCGACCGCTTCCCTTCCTTCCTTCCAGCGTCAACCGTTACACTTGACACTTCGACACTTCGATTAGTTCGTTTACACAGAGACAATAGGCTGCTACTGCTGTTACTGCTGCTTGGTGATCGAGCTTTGTCCGAGCGAAACGGGAATGGTCTGAGCAGCCTCGATTTGATTTGAGTGTATTCGAATTCTTGAAAGGACCCCAAAAAAAAACAGGGTTTTGATCCTAGCGAGGCTAAGAGGTGAAGCAAAAAAAAAAAAGCGACCGGGCTGCCCCATAAGGCGCATTAGTATTGATTACCTAGGTGGTATTCTTTAGTAGTGCTGGTAGCATGATCATATGGGCTACGACAGCCCGGGACCATCCGCTGCCTGGATGGGTATGAAGTAGGTAGGCAGGTATTGTCGAGTCGAATCTTTGCTCCATTCGGTCGGATCTGGGGTTTCGTAAGCCAACAGCCTGCCATCCGCCGTACGAAAGTAAACATCAAAACTTGGTCGGATTTCTGCTTCGTTGAGGCTGGTTTACGAGACCAGTCGGATTTGGGTGTCGGCTTATTTGTCAGATATCGTCAGTCTCTTCCATTCCATGCCCCTTCGAGTTAACAGCATACTCTGCTCTGCGGCTCTGTTGGTATCGACGAGGGCAGATGAAAAGACGACAGGGCTGAGCTGGGATGAACGCAGATCGCCCCGGCGGGAAACTATAGCCCTCTTCTCCGTCTCTGGTTATCCCAATATCCAAGCCTTTTTGTCTCTCTCCCCTTTAATTGAATTGCATTCAACATATGGCTATTGAGTCAAATGGATGTGTGTGTGTGTGTAACGCGTAGGTAGTTATTATAATTTGTATATCATCCATTATAACTCAAAATACCATATACAATAGGTCGTGTGAACTCTCCTAGCCCAAACGGATACGAGCGCAAAGGGTATAAGATAGACAGGCTAAAGAGTAATTAAGAAGACCGTAGAGATGAGGGAGGGAGAGATATGGACAGAATAA
This sequence comes from Orbilia blumenaviensis, assembly GCA_036872755.1. NCBI lineage: Eukaryota > Fungi > Ascomycota > Orbiliomycetes > Orbiliales > Orbiliaceae > Orbilia > Orbilia blumenaviensis. The sequence goes on from JAVHNS010000001.1 coordinate 255,122, forward strand.
AAGTGAATGGAGAAGAAGAAAGAAGGAGAGAGAGAGAGGACTAGCCCATCCGCTCCGCCGCCTCTTTCATCACATCCACCCCCCACATGTACTCCTGCCACCTCAGATCCGCCCACAGATCCGGATTCCCCTTCTTCTCCCCTCCCCTCGCCGCCATCGTACTCTCCCCGATCCTTCTGTCTCTCTCCTCCTGCTCTCTCCCATCTTTCAAGTGCAGCACCCGCTGCGTATCCCTCGCCGATGCCTGTATAGCCTCCCCCCTCTCCTTCCTCACCATCTCATAGACCTTCAATGCATCCTCGATCCTGTCGGTGGATGTTATCATCCCCAGCACGACCGTAAGTACCCCCGCGTCTTCGATCGCATTCGCCGCACCCTGCGCTACATACGGCAGCATCGGATGGCATGCATCACCGATTAACACAAAGCGTCCTTCGCTCCAGCTCTTCAACGGGGCGTGTGAGTTCAATGTCCACTCCATGATGACATTCCTCTCCCCGTTACCGCTATTATTACCGTTACCGCTGGTCCCGTCTCTGTCGTCGGGGACATAGGAGAGTAGTTGTTTGACGGTGGAGTTCCACCCGGCGTAGGTTTTTAGCATCTCGGCTTTGGAGCCCGGGGTTGTCCATGATTCGTTGTTGACTTGGTGCGGTCGGATAGGGTGGATTAGCACCATGTTATACAGCTTGTGTGAGCGGAGCGGGTATGCCATTATCTATACAAATACCAATATTAGTATGTTTTACTTGATGTAAAAAACTGAGATGAAATAAGGGAGGGATAGGACTTACGTGTCCACCAGGGCCCATCCACCTAACGCCCGTATTCCCCCTAACCAGAGCCCTCATCTTCGGATCCCCTCTCATCCTCTCCTCGTCAATAACAACCCTATAAGCCGCATCACCCGTACTAACTGTACCATCACCATCCACGAGTCCATTCTTCTTCGCCATCTCGGCTCTTACAAAGCTCTTGATGCCGTCCGCTGCGATCACTATATCCGCTGTTACCCATTCTCCGGTTGAGGATAGACGGATTGAAGCTGTGGAAAAGTCTGGAGAGATGGAGGAGATTGCACTTGAGGTGTGGATTTTGACGCCGAGGGACTGAGCTCGTGCGAGGAGGATTCGTTGGAGGTCGGCGCGATGGATTACCAGCAGTGGGGCGTTGTATTTCTTGCCAACCTATATATACTCTGGTTAGCATCTTTGTAAAAAAAAAAAAAAAAAAAAAAAAAAAAACCATTAAAAGAAACATATACAAAGGGTAGAGAGAGACTAACACCGGGCATCAACCCAACCCATCCGATCTCTTCATCATCCTCCCACCGTCTCAAACTATTCCTCTCCAACGCAATCCCATCCCTCACAACCTCCTCCAGCACTCCAAATCTCTCCAGTATCCTCGACGCATTAGGTGCGATCTGTATACCTGCTCCAACTTCTTTTATAGCCGATACGGCTTCATAGATCGTGACTGCATGGCCGGATAGCGATAAGCCTATTGCGGCGGCAAGACCGGCCACTCCGGCGCCTATTATTGTGATTTTGAGGGGGTGGCGGGCTTGGAATGTGTTAAAGTTCGTGAGGTCGAGTTGGGGGGTATTATTATTGCTGATGGTGGTGGTTATGGGAGTTGTCGTTGTCGTTGTAGTGGTAGTGGTGGTTGGACAGGCCGCGTTGGCTCTGTTGGATTTGGGGTGGCTCGTTGCGCGGAGCGGCATTGCTTCCTTCAATTTCTCTTCCTTTCTTGTCTAATCTTCGAAGATTCTCACATGCACCGAAAGGACCTCCGTTTGGTTATACTAATTTAACTGGTAGAAAAAAAAGCTGGACCGAAATGTCAAAGCCGGAGAGGGTGGTGTACCAATAAGATCGCCTATATATATACGCTATTCAATATCAAATGCATCCAAAGAAGACTGGCTGGGCTGGTGGTTTATATAACCTCGCACTCATTAATGATCATTGCTTAGATATATATTGCCTAAAGATTACGTCCAGACTAACGTTAGATCAGACGGAGGCTAACTAACTAATTGCAAGCTACTTACTCTGCAGATTCTGGGGGAAAACAAGAGCATGCGGTCATTTTTCTTCTTTTTCCAACATTACCAACATACCTCTCTTTTTTTATTCTATCGAGGAGGCATTGCGAGACATCTGGGCCGGCACTGGTTCCCGGCAAGCAAGCAAGATGTTTTTAGGCCCGGCTGGGTTTTATGGCCAGTCTTTGATCGTCTGGGGGGGGGGACGGCCGGCCGGTCGGTTTATACGGCCCTCCCCCGTGGTTAACGTTCCAGTTGGAAACGTCGCTAGTTTAGCTGGCATTTCTTCTTTGGATTTGCGATGAGTCCGTCTTTTGGATTCCTGCCGACCTATAAACGCACCTGGAAGGTTAGAGGGAAAAAGAAAAGAAAAAAGTTAACAGAACAAAGCGGGTTAGTTAGACGAGTTGTCCCCGCGATTTAATCTCGCCTTCTTTTTCTCTATTTAAATTTTAATTATTATATTTTATTTTATTTTATTCATTTGTTTTCGTGGAACGGGAACAGAACAATCCGAGAGAGAGAGAGAGAGAACACAAGTTGAATCTTGAGTCAAATCACTCTAGTTACCTACCCAGCTAGTGCGGTATGTCGTTGACCGGTCTGGTTGGTTTCAGTTCGGTTGGGTTGGGTTGGGGGAAAAGAAGGGAGGTCACAGGCCGGGCCAGACCAGGCCCAGACGAAACCGGGGCGGGCGGACAAAACAAAAAAAAACACCTCGATCTTCATTTTAGCTCGCTCCAGGGAAAAAAACACCGCGGAGATTCTATCATCCTCGAGCTCTTCACAACCCCTCCTCTCAAAGAATAGAAGGGATAGAGTAGTTACTAGCTAGCATCTATTTACCTATCTACCTACAAATGCCGAATCCCAATCCCATGATGGAGCTCAATCCCCTCCCATTCCGCCTTGCTCCACAGATAGCGAGTGATCGATAGATAACTACCTAATAAACAAGCAAGAACAACACCCTGCATCAAACAGAAACTACCTGCGTATATACATACATACTTCTACACCCCATACCTGTCATCATGCATATACCCTATATCACCCCTCCCTCTATAACCTCCCCCTCCCATGTATAAATATCTATATCCTATTATAACACCAACAGACAAAATGGAAAAGAAAAAGTAAATATATATGTAAAAAAAAAGCACGTAAGTCGATATAAGGACGGTAATAAGATACGGCATATTGCATTGTAGAGCTGGAGGAACCGCACGTACGTCGTGCACGCACACACACACACACCTTTTTCCATAATCAGATACAGATTGCCAATCTATAACCAAGTGTACATCAGGATACGTTTGACAACCCCGTAGTTGCGTATAACGCTAGGTAGTTGTTTGATGCTAACTAATGTATGTATACCGAGATCACGGGCCCACCGTCGAATGGATCAAATGCACCAATAGTAATAGCTACAATATAATATAGTTATATATGTTATATAATCAATCTATTTCTGTTCCGAGCTCCTAACTAGATCGTATATATCCATCAGGTAAGGGCTTACTTAAGTAAAAAGTTGATATATTAATATCTGCCATGTGCTATTGCATACCTGCTGCATACATAGGTATATACATATCCATTCCGACCTAGCTAAGTTGGACTTGCGCTTGCGTGGTCAGATATTATGTATGTATGACCAGCAAGTCTGCTTCGCTGGCCTGTATGTCAGATGTATGGAAAAGAGTGTTTTGCTATATAAAAAAAACGATGGGTTTAATGGTTTCATATGACCACCGTGCGCTTTAGCTTGTAAGCTTGGTGGTACCCTAGTGATCTGGATTGAGTAAAAATCAACCATTTTCAACCGCCTCTCGTACGGCGGCGTCTCGGGCGGGACCCTTTTTTTTTTTTTTGCTGAGATTAGGTTTTTTTTTTTTTTTTTTTTTTTTTTTTTTTTGAGAAAGCGCGGATGCGAATATCGGATCTGATGTTTTTGATATCTTCCCCATTCTGTCATTATTTCTTTTCCTTTTTGTTTTTTTTAGAGTTGAGAAGCGACAGACGTCACTCGGCTCGTCACAACGGCATTTTTCTTCTCGTCGTATTTTCATTGCTTTTATAGTTAGCGACGATGCCCGTGGGGGGGAAGCGGCTGGACCCGGTGATATGGGTAAGGTTAGGTCAGTGCGTTTCTTCTCCCCTAAAAAAAAAGCCCGCGCCGGCATTTCTTTTTTTTAAATTCACTTCAAGATCTTGGTTTTCGTTTTCTCCCGTTGACACGTCGTCTAAACGAAAAAAATAGCCCGCTTTTTTTGGATTGCGACTGACTTACCTTACCTCACCTCACCTTACCGCACGGCATTGTACGGCCGGTTTGAGGCCGGGGGGTTGTATGGGGCAATTACAATGCCGATTCAACAAGCCGAAACGAAACAAAAAAAAACGCTACCCTTTTTTTTCATCTGTCTTAATTTTCGACCTCTCTATTTTCTCGAAGATTGCTTTTAAATTTTTTAGCCCGCCGCCGAATTGAGATGCCTTTTTCCTAACCCGGGTTTTCTTCTTGTGGGATCAAAAAAAAAACAACCAAATTTTGGGGGAAAAAGGCGCCACTGACATGCCACCTGCATGTGCATCTTCACGGGTTAAAAAAAAAAGGTACAATGCCGTTGGAAGTGCCAATTAAATTGGCTAACGGCTTGTCTCTGCAGGTTGCTTGCTTATTACTTGCTAAAAGTATCATATAAATGATCTTTTTTTTTTTTGTCGGGTGGATTGGAAGAAGGCACGGCTGAGAATATCGGGACTTCGATGATTCGAGTTCTATTAGCTATTTGAGCATTGCATTTGGTGTTTAACGTTCACGTCGCACTGCATGTGGTTTTTTGCAAGATTAATTCGGCCACCCGCTACCCGCGGAGGCAGGAGTATTGATAATCCGTTGCAGGCTGCACGGCGGGGTTAACGTTATTGCACGCCTCCCCGATCGCTGCTGCGTATGCTGTCGTGTTATATTCTGCATTCTGATTCAATCTGCCAATGGGGCTTCTCCGGTCAACCTTTTTGCCTGGACTTGATAGCCAATTGCATGGGCAATATCCCAACTACCTACATACTAGCTATCATGTCGTCTGCACACACGCACCGATATCCCAAATCAGAAGAACCTTGCGATGAGAAACGAACCCCGTTATTAGTTTAATTGGCCGGCCGTTCAGGTTCACAAGTGAAAAAAAAAAAAAGTACCTTTCCCTCCCGGCCGAGTAACTTGTTTTTAGCGTCGTTTCGGCACAGACGTACCGGGTATCTCTCTTTTTTTTTTGTAAACGACGTTCTCGAAACCCGCTAGTTAAAGGTCGAGACGAACAAGTAACAGGTGCACGGTTGTATCAATGCTTTTGAGGTTAACTATCCCGATGCGATAATCGATTGCATAATCACGATCAAATCTGGTATCCGTTTCACATCCCGCTTTTTTTTTCTTCTTTTTTTTCTTTTTTTTGTGTACGTGTATATAGCTATATAGATACTACTTCTATAGAAAACGGGGTATATATGCGGGTATAGGTCTTGTGACCTCGTATGTATGTACCGGAATACTCGTATGTATGTACCGGAATATAATATGAAAGCTGACCTCAGCATCAATCAATCAATCAATCAATCAATCAATCGACCAAAGTCAAATCAACCATCGGGTCATTTTTAAGTTTCGGCTTTTGAAACGGCATATAGCCAAGCCCGTCTTGAACGTTTTTCTTTTTTGGCACTTCAAGTTGACTCAGCTTTTTTGTTCTCTCTTTCTTTCTAGCCTTATATCAAATCGAAAGCCGGTCGGTGCTGCCGAGATTTTTTTTTTACTTTTCGCAGCAAAGGGAGATGGAGAAAGGGAAACGGGAAAAAGGAACTATGAGACCACAAAATCGTTTATCGATACATACAAAACGTCTCTCTCTGTCTCTGGTTACCCCTCTTCAGAGCCCGCACAAGCAACCCCCATATATCTTTCAAACAATAAATCCATCATGCATATCCTATATATCATGACGGGACTATGTATTCTATATGTATGCACGGTATGTTGTAGTAATGAAATATGCTACTCTGCACCCCCCACGATAACAACCAACTTCTCCGGTCTCCCGTCATTCACAAACCCACTATGATCCCCCCCACCGCTCGCCGCCACATCATCATACGGATGCGCATACCCCCTCCCATCGACATTAACCTCGTGAACAAGCCTGGCGTAATGATTCGTAACCTCTCTTTCGTAATATCTCCCTCTATCCCTAGCCGGGATCTCGCAGTCGCAGGCTAGTAGTACAGTACGGTTGAAAGCTGCGTTCAAGCGTGGTATTATCGCGTTTCGTAGCGGAGAGGGACCGGTTTGGAAGGGACCGGATGAGGCGTTGAAGATGTCTGATGTTGTTGGTTTTGTGAATTCCTCGCTGTTGCTGTTGTTGTTGTTATTATTATTACAGTTATTTGGGGCGGCGGCGGTGGTGGTGAAGGTGAGCGTTTGAGAGGATGGGTTTATATTGCCGGAAACAGTGCCGAACGCGCATTGAGTATCGACTTTTAGCTCGTTAGAGCAGTAATGATTCCATACTTCGTCGATATAAGGTTCGAAGTATCCCTTGAACAGATCCCTGTTCATAACGATCCCCTGGTTGGGACTAAGGATCCTTAGCACCCCGCTATTAACATTATTTTTATCGGCCGTAACGATAAGGTCTTTCCACCCTTGTCCGTCCCTTTGGGATTGTTCACGTAGTCCCTGAGCTATAACTTCCAACCCATTCTTGGGGAGCCCGAGGACTTTTTTCTGCTCCCCGGATTCGGGTATGAGTGTTAACGCTATGGGGAAAGCGATGAAATCTACATAGCTGATGTTGGCGTATAGCTGGTCGGAGTTGAATGTGAACTCCATGAACCCCCAGTTTGTATCATAGTTCTTATCAGTTGGGTTCGTGACCGATGGTTCGACTAATGCAGGGCCGGGGTTTAGTAAAAACACTAATGGTTTATCGATTGAGATGTAGATTCTTCCGCCGGCTATACGGGGTATTGTGACTGTTATTGAGGAACCGGGCGGACCGAGTGGGATTGAACAGTTTTCGGATAAGGGTTGGAGGATTTTGGGCGGGGAGATGGGGTAGTATGGGGTTTTTCCGTCGGATTGGAGGAGGAACCAGGAGTTGTTTTTGGCGAGGGCTAGGCCGGTTATGGTGGCGTAGACGGTGGGGGAGGAAGTGTGGTTTGTTAGTTCGATGGTGAGGGTTTCTGGTGTCATCTTTTTTTATATATATTTCTCCTATCTCTATTGTTCTTTTCTTCTTCCTCTTTTGAGCTCTCTTTTATATACCCCTGCCTTTTTGGTCTGGCTCTTGTCTGAGGTTGAAGGGGAGGTATCAACTTAAGCAGCTATATTCGAGTTTTGCGTTGACTATGTGGTATTTTGTTATGTGGCTTGGAGGACTCGCAAAAAGTTGATCTTGCCCCTCTGTGAATTGAAGATACGATAGGGGCCGACCTTGGATGATATAACAGAAACTGATAGTTAATCGTGTTCAAGACTATATCTTATCCCCGGCGTGGTGCTGAGATTCCGGTTTCTGATTCGCTGACGCCCAAGTTGAGCTCGGTCCAGCCAAATATAATGCAGCGCCAGCCATGCAGGTCAAGATCTAGCTAAGGCGAAAGAGGTGATGTCATATGGGCATCGCATTGGCTGATGAGGATTTTAGCCGCAAAAAAAAAGATGTTCCAGAACGAGTAAAATAAAATCCGGGACTACCAAAGTCACTGGATTTAAGGAAAGTGGTGAACCTTTTGATATTCTTATAGAATAGATTTATTTACAATTCCCCCCCCCGGTTCTGCAGTTAATTAACTTTGATGACCTATTTACAAATTTCGTTGGCTCAATCGCATGCAGAAGCCCTAGCTTGCCCGGCGGGAAAGAAGAAAAAATTGTACAATAAAAAGTAAAGAATTGAACCAATTCCCCAAAAAAGAATTACTTTTCCTAGAAAGAGAATACCCTCCAAAGATCCCAAACTTCAAAATTACTCAAATATATACCAGAATTTCAAAATCTAGTTATTCTTGGTAGCCATCTTGGCAGCCCAATCAACCACAAAGTTCTTCCATTGGGTAGTATCGGCAGGATAGATGGAGTATCCATCATCGTGGGACTTGCCCCAGTTTGGCACTGTGGTTCCGAACTGCCAGAACATATCACCGGCGATGTTGTTAGCGAAGACGGTATCATGGTATTGCTGGTGGTAGGTGTCGCGAAGGCCGGAGTCACGGGTGACACCGTATTCCTCGAAGAGCATTGGCTTGTTGAGTCTGTCGGCGATGGCGGCGTGGTCCTTGATCCACTGGTTACCCCACTCCCAGGTCTTGCCCCATGGGATTGGATACTATACTTTCTGTTAGCATTGCTTCTTTTTTTATCTTTAAATTATATAGAAACATCGTGATGTTTTCGAGACAAACATACCATGTGGAAGGTACCGAAATCGATGGAGGCAAGAGCGGTAAGAGCCTCGTTATCAATACCAGGGCCACCGTTATAAACGTAGTCACTGCTGCCAGAGGTGTTGATGAAACCCTCATCACCGACAGCGACCAAATGGCAGGGATCGAGAGACTTGATGTACTCAGACATCTCCTTAGCCCAAGCAGTGGTGACAGCGGGAGTGCAAGATCCAGCACCGAGTCTTGGACCGGCGCATCGGATTTCGTTGGACAATTCCCAAGCAAAGATGGCTGAGCTGCTCTTGTAACGGTTGACGATGGTCTTGACGTAGTTCTTGTAGATGTTCTTGATAGCGGTGTTGGTGTAGAAGTCGCCGTGGTTGCCGCTGCCGCCGAGGACCTTTTCGACGTAGAGATCACTGTTGTACAGTTTTAGCGTCTGCTATATTTTCCTTTCAAAGTATGAATTGTTTAACGGGTGCGCTTTGCGAACTTACATGCCACCGTATTCAGCCCAGTTGTTGATGAGTGGGAGGATGACCTTGATACCCCTGGACTCAGCTCCAGAGATGACACGGTCAAGACGTGGGAGACCACGTTCCTGGGTCTCGAGGATGGTTGGAGGAACGGAGCTCCAGTTCTGGAAGACGGTGACGTAGTCCTCTTGTGGGCCTGTTTTTGATTTTATTTTTGTCAGCGAATATACCTTTCATGAAATAAATACACTTATCTCCTGTTGCAATTTGGGTGTTGAATGGAACATACCAACAAAGTCAGCGAAACCCCAAGTTCGGAGAACCTTCAATCCAGAGGCAGCGAATGCATCAAGAGAGCTATCGATATCAAGGAAGTCGTTTGGCCCGTACACTATTCACTGTCAATATATCATTCCTCCCAACGCGGTTAGGTCTTAAAGGGCAATGCTTCTTACTAGGAATGTAGTAGGCGTTGCTACCGGCAAAGTAGAACTTCTTGCCGGAGAGTCTGAACTCCTTGCCAGAGGTTGACACAAAGTTGGTTGGGCAGGATCCATTGGCAGTGGTGGTCCTGGTGGTCGTAGTGGTGGTTCTGGCGGTAGTCGTCACCGGAGTGGTGGTTCTAGTGGTGGTTGTGACCGGAGTGGTGGTTCTGCTGGTGGTCACTGGAGTAGTGACGATCGCAGTGGTAGTGCGAGTAGTGGTTCCAGCGGTAGTAGCACCGGGGATACCTATATATTGGGCATCTCATTAATACACTCCTACAATATATACGAGTTTCGTATAACATCTGTATATCGAGTTATCTTATAACTTACACTGGTAGTAGTAGGCATTGTAGCTGGTGCAAGCAGCGCCAGCGACGCAGTTAGAAGCACCAGTCCATCCTATAAATTTAGAAGTCAGCCAACAAGGTTCATATGCGCGTATACGTACGCTACTAATAATCGCGTCTACCCGCAGGGCCATGAGCACATACCAATACCACCGCACTGTCCCCAGAGAGTTTGCTGGGCGGCCGCACCAGCGGCAAGAGCAGAACCGACAGCCAAGATTTGTGCCTTCATCTTGAACGACTTTGTTATCAAGCGAACCTTGGTATTAATCCCAATGAAGTTGGAGAATAAAAGCTTAGAAGAGACCGGAGACGACAAGAGGTCCTTATATCTTCTTAAACTACCTATATAGCCATAGTACGGGTGCAAAATAACATTCATCTAGTCTATCTTAGAATACAAAAGACATTCGGATAGATTGGGTCCGTGTGGGGAATGGATCAGGTACAAAGTGATATTGGAATAGTTGGACTATCACCATTACCGACGGACTTCCAACAGTTGCTTGCCGAGTCCAATGGAACATCTGAAACCATCGGACGAAAATGGAACAATCTTTCTGCAAAGAACCGCAGTCCCGCCCCAGATAGTATCTAAATCCGTCTGCATGGCAAGTCGGATGTTCCCTTGGCTATACTGTGGAGAACGTGGATCCGAAAGGTAAAGATGAAATATCATGCAACTAACAAATCCGGCTATATCGACAGACCATGGGAGATCCAAACCAGGTGGATCTTTCGGCAACATTTTGCCAGGAACCAGAGAGAGAGAGCCACGGAGGCAGATAATCCGTCGGTTCGAATTTATCTGTGAACCATACGGTTAGCCATGCATGCCTTGATCAATGGAATTTCGACGCGTGCTGGGGAGTATAAGCTTTTTGGTAGCGCGGGTTCTGGCTGTAAATAAGCATATTGGTCGATGGGCAGCCATGAAACACCTCTATTGGAGACTTCAGGGCCAGGCCGAAGCTAAAGCAGGAACACCGGCCCGTTTGCGTGTGTTTTGGTCCAGGATCTTGGGCTAGGGTCCATGGGACCGATACTGCCGAATAGGCGAGAACTTGAATTCTTGGAAGCGCTCAAGGCTTTAGTTTACAACATACAACACGAACCGGGTCTGCAGAGGCCTGGAAACTCCGAGCGAGGATGCGTCCGCTCGCCTTTTTCTATAGACTACGCTAATAAGATATCAAAATGCCTTTGAGAAAGCAGATTTTCCTCTTCAAACTGTGGATACTAGATCCATTCCCTGTAGCAGATCCTTTGGCCGATGATCTAGATTTACGAGTGTTCTATATGGACAGCCTAACTTGTGAGCTTATCTTAGATAATATATTGTCTTGTAACTCATTATATTAGTGCCCTCTTCGCATTTTTGTCAATGAATTGGCAGATGCTTCTTCCTTAATGTGGAGTCCTTTGTACTAGTATATATCGAGTAACTAGTGAAAGTAGGCCCCTTTAAACATGAGGGGCTTTGCGGTGATTTGGAGTCGTTCTAGGTCTGCGAGATGAGAAAAGCAATTTAGTAGAAGTCTTCTTTCTACCCGCTTCCAGGGACTGTATTCTTGTTAGTATTCAATTCTCTGCATATTACTTGCTATCTTTGTAGAATATCAGATCCCACCATTCACCACATAATCGGTAGTCTCGGCCTCATTACGGACGTAACTTTGGTTATATTGCTGGTTAGGGACAACCGCGATCTGTGGGCGTTGGAGGAGGGCTTATGGGATTACGTGGCTGAGCTAAATGGGATCGTGCGTCTATGATGTACATATGGATAAAGTTCTGTTGTGTTCTTTTTCAAATTACACCTACTTGCTCCGGCAGGCTTATATGAATAAATTCTTAAAGGTTCGAAACAACAGCATAAGCTGCTTGGCGACCTCCGCTATTTCATCAATTCGGTTCTTAGATTCCATAGTTTCATTCGGAATGATTTTTTACCGATGATGAAATACCATTACTATGCCTATATTCATATGCATGCATTCGATTTTGTTGTGCTGGATTCCCGTCTATACCTCTTTGCTTCACGTGGCGTGTTATTTGACCCTCCAGACCACTGTTCTAACGAAATGCCATATCCTTCCATCTTCTTTATCTCCTATATCTCGAGACCATCTCAAGTCTTCTGAAGCGCCCTTGTTCACCCACCACCTCGCTTCCATCTCTCCCTGGGCATCCCGTGTTGTTGCCGACAATAATTCCCCGTCTTGCCTCCGAAATTGCCACTTAAGAGCCTGCTGCGTAATCTCGTCGACCTCTGCAATCTTATCCTCCAAGCACTCAAACTCCACTCTGATGGTTTCAACTGAGTCTCGAAACCGGCACTGGTTCACCCAATTCTCAGGCACCTCCAATTTTCGGTTGGCCCGCCAGTTTCCATAGTCGGCACGTCGGATCGTAACAGTAATCGTCCGCGGTGCAGAGTATAGTGTATACAGAACACCTTGCAGCTCGCTGGGGAATTCCAATGTTTGCCATCCCGCAAAAATTCTCATATGCTTTATCCTTATACCATATTGGTTTCCATCCAACGCCTTCAACACGGTTTTTTGTCGCCACCTTGAGTACTGGTGGCTCAGGGGTCGGGTCTCATTATTTGAGAGGTAGTATAATAGCTCTGATGTCGTCCAGGGAAACTGCCATGCTTCAGCGTAAATGGCTTTACAAGTGCATAGCAGCGCAACATGAGACTTTTGTTCTCCCCAGTAGTCTGGTCGACGGTAGAGACTGTCGGCTAGAAAAGGGCGTGTTGGGTCGCTCCCAGGAGTGATGGTATATTCCCAGATCAAATTTCTGATCTCGCCAGGTAGCGTAAATAGAGGAGACCGATCTTGAGGCAGCGTGTTGGTGAAAGATAATCGCAATAGCTTTGGGTCTCCCTCCATTGGAATGACTAGCTTTGGGTCGAACCTAGCTTCGTCAATGCAATGCTAGGTGGTGTTGCGTGCTACAGGGTCTGCAGAGTTGATGTTTGGCGAGAAAGAAACGATTTAAGGGCTCTTGTATCTGTACGAGCTCTTGCGTTATGTCCCACGGTTTTGTGGGGCAGATTCGTTCGGTAGCTCTGAATTCATGAAGCGTGGAGGTGCACGCGCACGGGCTGGTTTGGTACCCCGCAGGGCTAGTTACAAGTGCAACTCAGAATTGTCCGTGTTGGATTTTGGCTGCCGGGCCGGCACAAGGTGAACCATGCCCGGACTGCTGACCTATAAACTCCGTGCTAGCTCTAGGATCGATGGGGAAAGCAACAATTTTGCTTGACATGTATTTACGATGTCGGATGGGCCGTTGATTTTAGGGTCTATAGTATCTAATTATTTGAATTTGAATGTCTTATAAACAGCAACATTAAAAAGTATCCTATACGACTACCAGAACCCACCCGCTTGAACCACTCTAGCAACTTCTTTCCCCAGAACGTCGTGCATGACGGTGTTTGGGTGATAAACATCAGCCCAAAACAACTGCTGATTGTTGCCAGTGCTCCTCGTGTCCGAGCTCAACCCGTACGAAGTTGGATTATTCAACACCATAGTAAACTGCGCGTTGGCGTCCACGGAAAATATATTCACACCAGAATGGGAGCTCTTGAAGTTCGAGATATACGTCTGTAGCTTCGAATTCCAAGTAATTATCACGGCCTTTTCTTGAGTGGCCCAGCTTGACTGGCCGGAAATCAATGGAGAACGCTCCATGGGCGGGATATTGTGGAATAGAAAGTTACGTCCGCCACTAGTGTAGATTTTATCCAGAAGTTTGAATTTGGCTGTCAGAAGTGTGTCGATAAAAGTGTTGATATCGCTTCGCGAGTATGAGCTCCCGATGTCGTTAATACCGATGAAGACGGAAAACATGGTATTATCGGACTGCCATGGTGCGGTTGCTGGTTTACTAGAGTATCGTGTCATCCAGGTATTGACCTGGTCGGTCATGGCTGGGACATTGAGTGAAGTAACCAATGCGTTATCGATAGTGGCTCCTACGAAATTTCGCAAGTCCGATTTGTTAACCCAATTGTCTTGAGGTATGCTGAAGGACAACCTGCTAAAATCGATTTAAAATTTCTACTGACCTGAGACGGCAAAGTTATAGGTATATGTCAGCGACCTGTTGTACTTGACAGTCACCACATCGATCCAATTTGGCCCATTGGATGTCGTTTGTCCTGGATAAGTCGGGTTTCCGAGAGGATTTTGAGCAGAGGGTTGGTTCCCAGTCGCGGAGAAACCTGTAGCGGTATAGGAATCGCCGCTTTCAGGTAAATACTGCTGTTAGTCTTATGTGTGATTTCAGGTTTAAGTTAACAACTCACAAGCTAAACCAGTATTTCAGCCCGCTCGTAGGGGATGAGCTGGGCGATGATGTTGATGTCCGTGTAGTCGTAGATAGGGTAGTTGTGATACGAGCGGTGGTTGTGGTGGTAGTAGTGGTGGTACTAGGGCCACTGCCCGGAAGGCATTGGGAATAGTAAGGGTTCAGAACGGTGCAGGTATATCCAGACACGCAAGTTGTGGTACCGCTCCAGCCAATCCCTCCGCCTATAAGATAGAGTGAGCTTAGAGTTCGAAAAATTGAGGCTTAACCAGAGTATCGACTGACATTGAGACCAAGCACCGCCTTGAGCCTCGACGCTCTTGATTGTGAGGATAGCGATTATTCCGCCTGGGATTAGGTTGAACTTCATTTTTTAAATTGACTTGAGAGTATTTATATTCAGAAATCCAAAATCCGATATAGTATACGCCAATGGGCTCAAGACTGAACGTGGTACCTACGCGTTCAAAGCATAGTTACATGAGCAGCGCCATTACAACGACGTTTATATACTTTTATTCCATCGAGCCAGATCATATTCTCGTAAACCCCGACCCAAGTTCCTTAACTCACAAAATGTAACGAATCTAGGGTATACGTAAACAGTGGTATCCGGTAAATATCATTTCCAGGAAGTTCGGATTCTGCAGTCCTCAAATTCCGGAAGATCTCTAAGGAGTTGAATCATAAACCCAAAATCTCAAGGCGTGGCTCCCGTAGGGATACGGTACTCGATATTAAAATAACAAGGTCAGTCCTGTTCCCTCCCCAGGCTACAGGCCAATTCCGAACTTCTATCGTCGATATTTCGGATTTGAGGAAGCAGACTCCATACTTTCGAATATTTCGCGTGGCATTTTCACGTTTTTTAAATTATAAGTTAAAATTTAGCTACCTGGCTTTCCGCTCACCCGGCTGAAAGCAGAATTGCCTGTTCGCAGGGATCGTTATTAGCCAACGATTCGAGCGAACCCGAGCTTATTTAGGCGAAATGGCCCGAATACCACTCCTCCCTCAGTACGATTGAACGAGAAACCAAGTATATTTCTATGGTTTGGCTTTGAGCGGCTTGAGGGCCAAGCCGAAGTTCTGTGTGGATATGCTTCAGACCTCTCGCTCCTGAATATTTGGAGATTTTCAAACTGGGCACTCGAGTTTGCTTTAGATGTTTGGCTCAAAGGGACCGGAAACAGATGTATCCCCGTGCATCCATCTTCAAAATAGAATGCATCATCGTAATACGGGATTGGAGGGGGCATGTCTACTACCGCTGTAAATTTGTCCGCGCGACTTTGAGTTTTACGAGTTTTTAGGCATAGACTATAATGGGACGATATATACCCTAAAACCTTAAATTTTTCAGGCCGATGTATAGATGTGTCTTACTTGTGCGACGAAGAAAATTGATTTATTCGGTGTCGCATGTCATTAATGAGTTTAATAGCGTGAAAGCTCTCTGAATTTCGTCAAAAAGGTCTACGTATATGTGTACCTATAAATTTCATTCAGCATATATTTATTTATTATGAATTCAGATAGGCAAACCGGTGAGGGTTGATAGTCGGCCGATTGGGTCACTACCGGCCTATCGATAAGAACGAAGTTTTCTCTATTGTTTAGCGCTAAGCCAATACGCAGAGGAATACACGCCAATTCGATACTAATTGCTTAAGAACACTGAAGTGGATACTAAGACTACGTACCGTTTATATATAGAATCAACTAGTCTGCGTTAAACACTAACTATTTGACAGTAATACCACGCCGCACGCCCACCGCAGGGAATAGGCGTGCAGACGTATATATGGATGAGTATTGTGGCCCCTGCGCCCCCGCTAGCTGGAGCTTACGACATCATAATAATCAAGTTCTGAGAAGCCTTCCCTGGGGCGAGAAGGAGCATTCCAGTTACAGAAACCTTTCTATTTCTTGTCATTCAGCCATGCTTGGGGTTTAAAAGGCTACTGTATGGCTTTTTGGCTATCTAGCTTTGTTTCCATCCTTTGAATAGACAGGCGGGCAGGCGGGTAATTGAATAGTAGTCAAATAAATTAGTATAATTACAACAATCTCCTTGCTTAAGTTGTAATATATATACTTTGCATGATTTTATATTATAAGGCGTTACCGCGTAGTTCGCAGAGCAGCGGGTAAATCAAAACATTTGGGATCCGTATATCGGCCCGCGATATGCGTGATAAGGATGTACAGTACATACCTAGGTGGATACCTGAGTTGGTCAAGCATATGTCTATATTAGGTACCTAGGTGTGTATCAATACCGTGATTGTCAGAAGACATTAATATTATATTATATTATATTATATTATATTTATATTTCGGCGCTGTGTTGTCGCTGGGGAGGAGGCTAAGCCTGCCTGCTTGAATATTTCTGGATTTTTGCAACTAACTGTCTTTTCTTCCTTCTCTTCCTTCTCTTCCTTCTCTTTCTTCTCTTCCATCTCCCCATTCTCTCCTCCGGGGCCTGGAACCATCTATATGTCTCCATCATCCCGATTCCACTAACGTACGTCTTTTTGATACCCCTCTGGTAAGTAATCGTCTTTCAGTCGATTAGTTATTGCAACGTGATTTCACATAATCGACCCTTTACTTGTTGATCTAATTCTTGTTGCTAATTTAAACAGTGGGTAATGTAGCATTGCAGGCTGAACGGGTATCTTTGCCCTTCTATCCGTGCTTCGTTTATGTCAGGCATATAGCGGAGATCAGTTCAGGCATAGGATAACGCGGACAGCCTTTTGGCTTAACAATTTATGGGCCGAGGTATTTTTTTTCAAAACTTATCCGGTATGTGATCACATTCCAGTCAATTGAGTATACAATTTGATCCTATATTGCTGCCTTACGATCATACTTCTATTTATCGCTCTACTAATTTACACTTTAGCAATTGTGAAGTTTTGCGGTATAAGTAAATCTCAGGGTCACCACATCGTCTATCACCCCCACCTTCAATATCGCTCAGCACAGTATCCTCTAGCTCTGTCTACACCTACCTCCCGCATTACATTTATAATCGACTACCATGGGGAGCCCCGGAATAAGTTATGGCGAGGCTCTGTGCTAAGGAACGCGACCTTAAAGCCTTACGCCTCCATCCAGACAAGTCTGAGGCGACAATCAGAATAATACTCGATTTCGGCCGCCAGAGATACAGCCCGGCTGATTACAAGCTGTAACCAAAGCCCAAAGCTTCAGACGAACGGTTTTGTGACTACGAAGCTAGAAAACCCCACTTTGGCCTCTTCCGGAATGAGTCCTGGTCGCCCATGTATGTTGGAGTGTTATGTTTCAACACTTTAATGGCATGGGCGACCAAGGTGAGGGTACCGGGTGTTCAAGAGTTATTTAGAGACCCGGATATGGTTGCGGTGTCAGATGTGGGGGTGGTGACCTCGGAGAGGTCAATTTAATAAAACCCGGGAGGAAGACGGTAAAATTTTAGAATTCACAGACCCAAGCTTGGGTCAACAAATGGGGAACATTTGGGGCAAAAATGGGGCACAGGTGGCGCCGGCGGAATTAAATGTGGTATCTGTCATGGCTTCCAACTTTTTGCATTGCTATTGTTCGCCGAAAAACAACGATGTGTTGTTTTTGGTGGGACTATGAATAAAAATAGCGAAACCTATGTATTAGACTCCTTTAGCCATCCATCGAAGGACCACCGAATACTAGCTATTGTTCCCCCATCATTTTGTCATCCGCGCAGATACAATTATCGAGATCCATACGTATAGGGACACTATGTTCTTACCACGGTCTGTTCTGTTGTGCCAAGACAGATGTAAGTGTCTGTCATGAGAAGGTATGAGAGCATATGAGTAAGTTACACGGTTTTATGAAACCATTATAAAATATGGAATAAATAAGGAATTCCATAATGTAGATACCTATTCCTCGAAAAGATGATTTTAATAAAATCATCGAACTTCTTAAACTCATTCTGCATAGTAAATGTTATGTTGCTGTCTTTCCTTGAATTTTTGATTGGTCTAATTGGCCTCATTGGAACCAGGCTAGGTCTAATGGACTTTCTGTAATTTATGTGTATTACAGGACATCATCCTAAAGGAGGGGTATTGGTATACGTCAGCAATAAATTGTTATTTTTTTAATCAGGGGAGGACTAATGAAATTTTGGCAATAAAACGTTGCATAATAGAGTCCCAGCGCAGAAAATAAGGAACTGGCTAAAAAGATTTCACGCCTTTTTACGTCGTGCAAACCTAGTGCTATAAATTTTAGATACCTGATACAATAAGACCGTTAGCTAGTCTCCGAAAATAGAAGCAGAGTTATAACTTATACCATCTTCTAGATGGTTCATGAATATCAACAATGTATGGGATGCTACTATCGATATCGGTTGGTACTACAACCTCACAAAAGATGTATATTACGACTTAAGCGAGGCATAAGTGTGTTAATTTTGCATAATTATGCTCAACCACCAGCCTTAAACCAGCCTCTTGCTCGTGTAGTGATTTCTTTAATAAAATCACGTACTACAAATAAAAAAATAGGTTGATAAATTACTAGGTATATGTAAAAAATTTAAGGAACCGCTTGAGTTATAAAATATATAGATAGCGACGACAAATCGTTTTAGCCTTCTCTCGCTTCGGTACGCTGTACATTGGACATACCTCGAGCTTAAGGTTTTTTTTATTTTTATTTTTTTTATTATTCCCTTTTGCCTTTACACAGTGATGTTGTGTTATATATCATTTCTACATATTTTGGCCGCCATACACAGTCTCATAAAAGGGAAACGTCATTAACCTTCAATTAGGTGTTCATTTTTAATTTCTAAGCCTATTCGGAAGCCTCACAAGAGTTTTCAAGGTTACCATCATCCTTCAAATGCCACTAATCACTTGTATTTTGAGCGATCTCGGCACCACCTGCCTCTTCCTTTCGTTTGATAAAGCTTTCTACTCTCTCGTCCTTGAACCTAGGCCAGCTATATCTATTTAAAAGAGCCCACACTGGTCGTCCAACAAACTTGCCAGGAAGCTGGGATATCGTTTATCAGCCACAGTAAAAAAAAAAAAACACTAGGATCTGAAGGAGAGAAGATAGATGAATGCCACTTACCTGAGCACTTTCAGCGTTCTTCCCCGCTTCACTTCCTTTTGTCTTTATACCATCACCTTTATTCCTGACCTATCTGAGAATCAGCAAACTGAGCATATAATAGAGCAGGATCGAGAAAAGAGTGACAGACCAGGGCTTTGATGAATTCAAAATTCCTAACAATGATTTCGCAAACCCTGGACCTACTTAAGGCGGTACATAGGCGGTGGGCGTCGTTCAAGAACCCGACGTCGCCAGAGTCGTTCGCCCGAACCAATGAGATGAGTATAATTTGTTTCTCTCTGCCTTGGAATGCGTCGACGGTGGAAACCTCTAGTCCCTCGTCAATCCATATTGGGAACCTGGTTCTGATCGCTTCCTTGATATCATAAACCTGGCTCAAATATGGACTTATGACTCCGATCTGTGACATAGTTATGTCCTCCGCCACCATTTGGGGCGAATCATAGAGGAACTCGAGTAAAATCAGGATCGCCTCTAATTCCGCGTCGTTACTGAAAGAAGTTCCGCGTTTTTCCTCGCGACCAGCAACGTCCCACCAACAACCGTTGCGTTTGATACCTTTATTGAAGCTTTGCAGGAGTTCCATCGTTGTGATAGAACCAGCAATGTTTTGTGAAACCTCTGTATTTTCTAAGAAGAATGTTTTCTCTTTTGTTTTCCTTAAGAGTCCCCAATCCGCCATCGCATCCGAGTTATAGAATATATTCCTGATAGGAAGTGCAATTAGAGGGTGCATCCGGTAATTATGGACAAGTCGTGCGACAGCCCAATCCGATTTTTGACAGCGTAGTAGCAAGCTACGTCTGGTGATAGGGTCCGCGGCTGGCGAGTATGGCTGCAACTGCATAGCGTCGCCAACAAGAATGAGACGTTTCAACGTTTTGTTAAATTTGGTGATTGGGATGAGCGAGTCGAGTTCAGAGGTTGCTCCAGCTTCATCGATAAGTACTAGAGTTGCAGGGAATACTGTACTGTCCAGTTCCTTTTGGATCATATCTAAAGTTGCAAAAATGATGTGATGATCGCCGATAATTTGTTTTCTGTTTGAACTGGTCGATTCTCCAGAGTTTTTTAGTTCCTCTAGATGCTCCTCGATTTTGTAATTTTTTATCAGCTCACGCGGCAATGGAAATATTGAACTCTCCATTTTTTCCGCTGCAAGCTTCCCTTGCATATAAAGGACTTTGGCTGTCTGAGCATCAACCATACCCATGAACGATTCGAATATACGCTCAAGAGCCGTATTTTGTTTGGCAGTCACAATGATTCGATTGTATTCCTCAGAAACCAGGGCCGCTTTAACAATGGTGGCAGCGGTGAAAGTTTTCCCGGTACCAGCAGCTCCTGTCAGCAAAGCTATTCCCGAGGGTAGATGTTGACTCCTGCATAAGGCGTGTTTGGCTGAGGTAAGTTGAAGCTGGTCCAGCGAGGAATTTGCAATAACTTCGGCGACACCTGGCTCAACCTCTGTTCCTAGAGTACGATCCGGGTGCGAGAAAAAAATAGGCCCTAACGGGAAGCCTCCCGGCTCACGATAGGACTGAACGGCATTGTTCAGGATCCTGCGACATCGCGCCTGCTCGCTTGCGTTGGGAATGGCTTCTAGCCTATAATTTTGAGATACTGAGTGTCAGATTTCATCGATGATGGTCCATAATTTTGCAATGAAAGAGGCGAACTCTTACCGAAAACCGGAATCGAAATCGGAACTCTCTGAATCGTCTTGCTTATAATCCTGGATTATGCCTCGGTGTCGCTCCGTTAGTCCAGGAACGAGAAGCCTGAAGACTTTTGAGGTAATGTAATCGTCGGTATAATCTAAGGGCCACTGTGCTTCTAATTTTGTTCCTCCAGGGAAGTGGAGGACAAAACGCTGGTCTTCATCAATCCTAGCAAAGATCATGTTCTTTTTCTGCTGTGCTGAATGATGAATAATCACTAACAGCTCATTTTGGTCCTCTGACTGCAATTCGATCCCGTTGAGAGTGCCCCCGAATGTAGACTGGGCGTTGGAAGCTTTTTTTTCGATTTCGTTCAAAGCGCTTTGTAGGTGTAGACTATGGTAGTCTTTGTGATGGATGACCCGATAGTCGGAAGATTTCAATAGTCTTTCAGGGACAGCAAGCTCTGCTCTGTCGATCATAGACCTCAGGCATTCATCTACGGACATAAGGCCCCGTTCCGTGATTTTATCAAGGTGAAGCTTCATCTCCAGCCTATTACTTGCCTGAATGGCAACAAAAAGGCTCTTACATTCGTCTTCACCTAAAGAAGGGGGGTATATGATGTCAAGCAAAGCCCGTTCGAATTTCAGAGTAGCCAAGTTACCAGACATGCTGTATCCCATGAGAGATGCAGCCGGTAGAACAAGGCGGATGCCCTCGGGACTCCTGCCTTTGGTGCTAGCTTTTTCTAGTACGTAAGCAAGATCTCCATATCTTAGAAGTCTCATATAGCCACGCAAACTAGTCAACTCGAATTTCTGGTCGTCGAGCTCCACCGCCACAATATCGTGCTTCGGTGGGAGATGAAGAAGGCCATTAGGACTAACAAGAACAATTTCGTCCCTTCTTTTAGTTTCTGAGTCCTCCATGGCGTCTTTTTGCGATACGAATTCCATTTTCTGAGCCGTATCTGTCGGGATGGAATCGCCTTGGGCGGGCGAGTTATGGGGTGTCATTTCTGTGTCGCGAAGTGGGAGTTCTATATTCATCGGAGCGGATGCCGCCACGGCTGCTTCACCGTTTTCTGACATTTTAGACACTTTTACTGGGTTGGCTTTTAGGCTGTTAGATATTGAAACGAGTAACTTCGGAATTGGTTTCTCGAACTAGCTGCGACGTTTGGAAGGGGCGCCATACCAAGCTTTTTGATATGCCAGTGATAAACCTAGTGGCTTCCAGTTTAGAGAGATGGGTTAGTGTCGCGGGCTTGATGGAAAAGGAATGACAGCGCTCATGCGTCCTCTCTGGTAAGATAAATGGCTTCGAGATGAGGGCGGGTGGAATAGGAAATCAGGTTCATACCTAGACAGATGATTCGGGAAGAGATCTGAGAGTAAGGAAGAAGGAGAAAGAAGGGAGGAAACGAAGAGCTTGAGATGTGTTCGGGTAGTCTTGCGGTTTCGAGGTAGTTTCGGTCCTGGATACTGTTGGCCGCGTTTCAGGGTATGATATTAGTTTAAAATAGGGTGTTTCCGGAAGCCCTGGCACAAAGGCCTAGGGCTCGATCACACGAAGTGGATGAAGAAGAAAGAAGAGACGAACTGAAGGAGAATGCTCAGCTACAGGGCAATTTATATAAAGTTGCAGAATTAAAACGGCAGGGTAGTCTTACTCCGAGATTCGGGAAGCATACACTTTAGCCCTGAATACCGGAGCGCAATGTAGATAGCAAGTATATCCTTAGTTTACAATCAAACCATCTAGTAACTTCTCTTACGGCTTAACTAAGACTTTAGGTCAGTTACCAGAAATCCAGCATATGACCAACGGACTCTCGATAGAATATTCGAAATTCAGAAAGGACCCTTATATATACTCTTACTGACTACAATGGGCTATTCTCTAGATCACCCGTTCCTTCTTCTTAGGGACCTACTCCTTCGGCGAGAGTATCAAAATCTTCTATGAAACCTTTATAAAATTCCACCCTGATTTCGCCATCATTAGACTTACGGTGTCCAGCAGGCGCCTCAAGTGTCTGGTTCCAATACCTCCTCACCGATCTTGTGTACGTGATAAAATAATAAACAGAATGAAATCCATGGGTATCGACAGCCTATACAGAAATACCGGGACCTACAGATTAATTGATCGGGTTACAACCTGAGTAACTCGGTAAGGCAAGCCTGTTAATGCAGCTAGCTACCGATAATTAGTAACCAACGCTGGTGCGTGCACTGTAAACAAGCCAATATGGAATATAGTTTTCGGACCGGCGTAGTGCAACATCTATTCTAGCTCTAGATAATTATAAGAAGCCACGCACCATTGAACTAGTATTACCAACCCCATCTACAACTAGCATTTGCACGTTGGGTAATGAAAGTATTAAATAGCCACTTCGCGTATCTCAATTAGGCTTGCGAAATCAGTGAGCAGCAAACCAATGCCTGCAACGATTCCGCGGTTTATTCCAACACTACCTTAAATTTAACCGCAATCAATACTCATTAAGGGAATAGTTCGAGTAGTTAGAGTCCTCAGTACGCGAGAAGCCCGGCTATGGCTGGCCTAGTATTCATTTCTATAGATCTCCGCTATGTTATAGCTAGCCAGCTCGCTCGAACTCAAGCAAGGGTTTTAAGAGCGCGGAAGCCAATTAATCTAGGAAAGTCAAATGATGTCCTACGACGTTGGCCACTACGAGAGGTTCGCCAACAAAAGTTCTACTTAGTATTAAATTATTTAAAGAGTACATTCGATAGAGCTGTGTGGTATAACGTTCCAAAATGAAAAAAAGGATTCTTATGTGCGAATGCTTAATTACACGCACAAATGTGCAAAATAGATGAAGTGTGCATATATGTATCATAAATCTCATTAGTCACAATGGCCACGGCGCTTAGCAGCAGCCCCAGCGCTCAGCAACGGCTATGATACTCAGCAATGGTCATGGTGTTCAGTAACGGCCATAGTGCTCAGCAGCAGCCCTGGTGCTCAGCAATAGCTACGGTGTTTAGTAATAGTTATGGCGCTCAGCATTAGCTATAATGTTTACTATTAGTCACAGCATTCACCACTAGTTATGGTGTTCAACATTATGGCACCAGCTAACTGTTTTTGACAATTAAATTATTTATCACACCTAAAATCAAATAGTTTTACAATTACTTCAAAAATTATTTATTTCTTTATAACGATAAAAATTTAAAAAATAATGATGTTAAAATAATAGGTTTATTATTGAGAGTTGTGGCTAGTACTCAGAGCCATAATTATTGCTGAGCACCATGGTTGCTGCTGAGCACCATAACTGCTGCTAAACACTGTAGTTATTGTGACTAATAAGATTTATGATGCATGTATGCACATTTCGTCTATTTTGCACATTTGTATGTGTAGTTTGAACCGTTGCACATAGAAATCCTTTTTTCATTTTGGCCCGCCATATGTGGCATTTAACAACGTATATAACTCAATAGATGTATCTGCACCGGTCAGCAACTCCAGCCCTGGAGCGGAAACCACAGTGGACCAAATTACGCCGTTTCGTAGTATTACAAAGCATGGCATTGTTGATTTATGTGATAGATCAGGAGCATATATTCATGCAAATATTTAAGTTCGCCTTGTGAGACTATAGGATGATCCTGATGATACTTCCTGCTGGCGGATTAGCCCATCAATAATACAGAAGAAAAATGAATGATTTCAAGTATCATGGGTAATGACCCTACAAAATGCCTAAATATTAAGGAGTGGACCGGATTAATTATAATAGAAGAAAGAGAGTGTTTGTTTCCAACTAGAGTTCAAAATGAGCGGTGCAACTACAATGAATAAGTAAAAGAAAAGGCATGAGAAAAGGATTAGAACGAATAATGTCACGACTGTTCCCGCGGAAAAAGAGTGTAAAGATGGAACCAAATTTACAAAGGCTCAGAGTACCCAAAGTGTGTTGTTTCCACAAAATGCAACAGATCACGTGCCATTCTTCCAGCGAGGTCCACCCTACCTCACCATAGCATTGCCGTATTATTAGAATGTAGTTGGTTCACTTGGTTCTTTTGCAAATGGTGTCAAGCCAACTTAGGGCTCAATTTATCTCACTACTGAGTGTTCATACTCAGTGATCGATGGCTATGATCTACCTGGCACCCAATTGTGTGTGGTCGACGCCCAACATGCTAATGTCAATATTGGCTTGGCGCACGATATTTGATGCACTCACGCGACGCTGTGACGTCAAAATGTCCAGATCCAGATGCCTTGAACCACCTGCTTGACGGCCCCACCGTTCAAAAAAAAAAAAAAAAAAAAAAAAATACAAGCAAAAACAAGCTTCTCAGTCGTCTTGGTGTTTCTTGGGGTGCAGACTTAACTTCTACGCGGTAACTAGGTAATCTCTAGATGCCATCGAGATATCGTATCTATGGAAAACTTGGGATCAGAATAACTCGAGAGAATTTATTTCATTGCTCATTGAAGAGCATATTCAAACTTCAAGTAATTGATGACACCTTCATAAACAAAAATCCTGACTTGAGAGAAACATTCTAATAGAACTAAGCTGCACTCTTTGTAACACCGGAGATCTTTAGCAAGATACCTTTCGGAGAACTCCAGAGCTGTGGGCTAAATGTCAAGCCCTTCACGCTAGATCATGCATTGCTGTGAAACTGTCTCACAGCCTAAATTCCTTGTTCCGCGATATCCGTTGCTTGTACTCTTCTTATCTACGATTTACAGTTTCCTCCATGTATTCACCAAATTAGAAGAATTGTATTGAAAATCCGAGTATATGCGCAATAAGATTTTGGTATCCGAAGGGTCGCTGCGAATCATATCTAAAGTATCGTGACGTCAATTAGGTAGCCACTAAGTGAAACCATCGCATTCTTGCCAGGGCTCTGGGCTGACTTGGGATGATACTTAACCCAATCGACATACCGAAGTGCTTGAGATTTCTTATTTTTTTTCTCAAAGCTTTCATAAACGTGCCTGTAGCAGCCCAAAGTTAGGGAGACCTAGTCAGGGCCATATCTTATTCTATTCCACAGCTCGTTGGGAGGCTTTCACAACACTGATAAAACAAGTATTTCCTCAATTAAAACGACAACGCAGGCCTCCGTGAAAGAGCGGGTCTAAGCCAATCCGACCTCTAAGGGAATTGGTCAAATAATGCACAATGACTTTCTTCGGTAAACGGAGAGAAAGCGGGGAGTCTGATGTCGAAAAGGCATCAAATAACCCGTCAGAAGCGCAGGGTCAAATGGACCCGAAGGTTTTAGATCCCAATGCAGGAGAAAGCGAAGGCCTTTCGCAAGAGCAGGAAGAAGTTCTGCACCGGAAGCTCAAGGGACGACATATGCAAATGATTGCGATTGGTGGCTCTATAGGAACTGGTCTATTCGTTGGTTCTGGTAGCGCTCTACAATCTGGTGGCCCAGCTTCTTTGGTTATAGGTTGGTATCGTCCCGCGAAATTTGTAGATATGCGGTGTTCAATTTTAGGAAACTAATAATTTCTAGACTTCATCATTATCGGCGTTATGCTGTTTTTTACAGTTCACGCTCTCGGCGAATTGGCAGTGATGTACCCCGTCGCTGGTGCTTTCTACACATATTCATGCCGGTATGCTCAAATCCCCTAAGTTTTGGAAGCCGCGCCAGGTAGTACTAACTATATTCACTGGAATAATTAGGTTTATTGATCCAGCGTATGTAATGATACCCAATATCTACACAAGAGAATGATAAACATGCGTACTAATCGATGTTATGATTAGCTGGGGTTATGCAATGGGAATGAATTATGCTTTCGTATGGTCTCAACATCCCCTTCTATCAGTTCGGGCTTTGGCTAACATAGTTTATGGGTAGAATTGGCTTGTTGTTCTGCCTCTTGAGTTGACAGCAGCCGGTATGGTTTCTCCGCTCTAGCAATTACCTACGTAGCTATACTTAATTCTCACGATTTACGTCCAAAAACAGGCATCACGTTACAATTCTGGCAGGGAGCTCGAGACATACATATTTCTGTTTGGATTACCGTTTTCCTCGTCGTTGTTACAATTATCAACCTATTTGGGGTTCGGGGCTATGGCGAAGTCGAATACATTCTTGGAATATTGAAAATCATAGCCGTCATAGGCTTCATTATTACGGTATGTAAGGTGGTTCTAGTCGTTAAGTTTAGGGCTGCGGCCACCTGTACAGAGTGAAGAAATATACTAACTTTTATTACATAGGCAATCGTAATTAACTGTGGTGGAGTCCCGACCGACGACCGAGGATATATCGGCGGAAGATACTGGCATACGCCAGGCGCCTTTCGCCATGGATTCAAAGGGTTTTGCTCAGTATTTGTCACGGCAGGTTTTGCATTCGCTGGCACAGAGCTTGTTGGATTGGCTGCTGCAGAAGCCGATAACCCGCGAAGGTCCCTGCCAAAAGCTACAAAGCAGGTGTTTTGGCGAATTAGCTTGTTCTATATTGTCAGCTTGACTTTGATCGGTTTGATAGTACCTTCGAACGATGACCGCTTGCTCAATGCCTCTGGTGGAAATACTGCAGCATCACCATTCGTCATCGCATTCCAGCTAGCCAATATCGCTGTTCTGCCATCAATATTTAATGTCGTTATTACTCTAGCTGTTATTTCTGTCGCAAATTCCTGCACCTATGGATCCACAAGGACACTTCATGGTATGTCGCAATACTTAAGATATACTGGCTTATTAGCTAACAAATATGGAAACAGCACTTGCAGAGCGCGACATGCTGCCTTCGATGTTTGGATATGTCGATAACCACGGGCGACCTATGTTCTCATTAATCATCGCGCTTCTATTCGGGTGCTTAGCCTACATTAATGAGGCAGCAGGTACGTGATAGCTACTTATCATACGTCTCGCTTTTAGTTTCTCAATAAACTCTATCCTAATGAACATTTGTATAGCTGGCGAGGAAATTTTCAACTGGCTACTGGCTCTTTCGGGTCTCTCACAATTCTTTACATGGGCTAGTATAAACTTGGCCCACATTAGATTCCGGCACGCCTGGAAACTCCAGGGAAATTCACTTGATGATATACCATTTCTTGCTGCTGGTGGGATTCTTGGGTCATACATGGGGTTTGGGTTAAATTGTCTTGTCCTTGTGGCCCAGTTCTACATTGCGATCTCGGTAAGCGGAGGCTTGCTTTCCATGCGAAAATTGGTCCGATCTTGCTAACTTGATTCATATCCAGCCTTTGGGCTCCCCGATGAGTGCAAAGAATGTAAGTTCTTTCTCCATTGGTTGCTAGAAAGAGAATTTCGAAATCCTAACTTTAATACTTAGTTTTTCCAACAATATCTCGCCGCATTTATCATCCTTCTTTTCTACTTTGGTTATAAGATTTGGAAGCGCGACTGGAGTTGGTATGTAAGGCTTGAAGATATCGATTTAACAACGGGAAGAAGGGAGTTGAATCTTGGAGAAACCTTACGGAAAGAACGAGAGGAAAGAGCAGCGTGGCCAGCGTGGAAGAGGACGTGGCATTTATTCTGCTGATTAAGAGTACAAGCAAGACTTTGTTTTGGCTGCTAACGATTATAAATAAACCACATCTTGTTAACAGTGGACAAGAATTGATGAGTATACATGCATATGAATATTAATTTTATTGATTTTCCGCCCTTTCCACACCAGAACTTTAAATTTGACAATTGTAGTATTTTGGGATTTGTAGCCGTAGTATTATTCCATGCTCACACCGTCTCAACTAATTCCCGTGGTGACCAAGTACTCATAATACTCTCCAGGGTCAAGTCGGAGTATGGAACGCGTAGCGGGCTCCGAAGCACCAAGCTTATAAGCTTATGTCACTATAGCTAACTGACAATTACCGAAGTTCCCATGAACAGACAAATTGATCATTAACGTACAAGCCATAGCTCAAGCTTTCTAGATACCAAAACTCCATTCAATTGCCATATATATGGGATGTTATTTATCTGGTTGCGCTGCGTTAATCCCACCATATTGTACATTATTACGGTAAAAGTCTAATTCCTGTTTCATCATGGATGTTTTGGTTTGAAGCGTAACTATCCACAATAATCCACATATTATGACCGCCGCTGCCACGACACCAATCGCAATAGCGACTTTATCCCCAGTATGGAGCCCTCCAGACCCTTTCCACTGACTGGCCAGTTCCCCAAGACTGGCGTCAGTAAGAATAGTTGTAAGGGTTGAATATATAACCATGGTAACGACACTAGCCGAACTCGTGGTGGTCGTCCCTGTGAAAATTGTTTGCACACTAACGGCTCTAACCGTTTCAACAACGGTGTTTGTCCGTCTCGCGGTGAGTTCCACAGTCTCTGTGTGTTCTATAGTTGTTTGAACTACAACTTCCGAGTTCACTTTGGTTACTGTCGGTATCGCTAGTGTATCCTTTCCTTGGCAGTATCCCTGATACATGCTGATGGCCGATGATATGTCCCTCGTTTGGCCACTACATGCTGCGGATACACAATTGAATAGAGAATTTGTAGCCTTCGTATAGAAGTCTCGGCGGCACCAGCAGCTCTCTAGGTATGGCTGATAAAAATCACATCCTAAGAAGACACCAATGTCGTCGCAAACGTTCCAGCCGGCGGTACAGTATATGCAGGTTCTGACGCATGGTAAGGCGGATGAAAATTCTTCGAGGGAGTATATCGAAACCGTTTGGGAAACCGAGAGACCGATGAGAGACGCTAAAGTGAAAAGGGCTATATACGTTCTGGAGGGATTCATCGTTGATCCTGTTTCGTTCAAAATGCGCTATTCGCGGCTCTAGTAGTCCGAGACCACAATGTCTTAAAAGTTCTGTTTGTGTTACCGCTACCCAGTTTAGCCCAAGCATTGATAATCGTGAAATATTTCTTTGGAACCAAATTCGCAATATTTGGGGCTGGATTTCGAACATACCGTACAGTTGACCCTCTATGATGAATCTGCGGGGTGCAGGATCGCAATCAGCTCCTTAGGGCGCTGAATTTTATGGTCGCCTTGGCCTTGGGGACCCTTCCTCAGGTCAGGGACGACTGTAGTCGCAACTAGGGACATTTGTGATTTTAAAAACGCTACGTGCGTTTGGTTCTCAAGTTCGCCTTCAATTGTTGTAAGTACATACTTACTTCCTCCTCCATGAATTCAAGGCGGGGAAAAAGTTCAGCCGCAGAAGGCTTTCGGGTTTCGAGCCCACCCCACGCGAACCAAGTTGGGAGATTGACCGTATGAATTGATGTCGAACATTGCATTAATAAACGAGACTCAAATCCCTTATCTTCAAGCCTTCCAAGTTGTTCTTAAAATTCTTAGCTACTTTGGGACAAGACCTATAAATTAGCTTTAACCACATTTGTGGAGAAAAAAAGATTGTTTGAAGAATTCTAATTATATATGACCAGTCCTGCCGTGGACGCCACAAGTGATAAAAAGGATATTCTTCAGAGGGACTACTCGGGAGCAACCTGCTATAAAATAATAGATCGTATATACACATCTTAGTCAAAACTATCCTGCCAATTTGGTGTTTCAATATAGAAGCAGTGCCATTGCATCGAAGTAAAGCTGTGATTTGGAATTTATTTCAACCTTAGCTTAGCTAAAGTATGACCTCGCTGGCGTTTAGTAGTTGCCCAGGGCTGCGTTGGGTAGTTGCATTTTTTGCTGGGGTCGACAGTTGACTAGCTAGCAAAAACTCAAGCTTTAGATCTTCATGCTACAAACGTTGATATAATAGGTAATTTAGAGGCTTTCAGGGCTGCGATTTAAACTAGGTAACGTCGCTAGTAAGCTGACGGAAATCCTGCTAGTTACCGAGTTGACTGCTGGGCATTAGTTAGCTGACACTGAGGTTGTGGGCGTAACCTACAACTACCAGCTACGGTTCGCGAGTAGGTCGGCTTGTGTGGTTGGGCCTGTTCCAATTTGGCACTTGAGTGGGTGAATTTCACCTTCATACCTCTGATTTTTGTTGTTTAAATGTGTGACCAAACCATAACTACCAACCATTAAATAGGTCTCGGCTCATCCTTTTTTTACCTAGCTGGAAATATAAATAAGCCGTTTTTGAATTTGCACTGTAACTAGGCATCTGAGGATTTAAGAAGGTAGCGAAGCTAATTGAGTAGTCAGTTCTACGGGTAACTAGTATTTGCCTGCCGAACTCCTCAGCAGTTTCGAGGTCGCCATACACATCGGTAGGTTTGCACGGTTCGGGATAATAAACTCGATACAGTTGCCGGTAAAAGTTGCCTAGTTTTTATGCATTGTTCCACCTACTCGCTGCCGAGTTCTATAAGTTTTATATTTTCTTTCCCGTTGCTATACCCGGTATGATCATCGATGGCCAGTGGAGGTATGAAGCGTTGGAGCGGCCAATGCGCCATGACGAAATAGTTGGTCATCTGCATACCCAAAGTGATCGAGGGTGGGCCGGTGACGTTTGACAAGCCGGCATGTCGCCCCAACGTTGGCCAACCTGGTGCACTTGGTCACTTGTGGCTCACCAGGATGAGCAAAAGAACAATTCTGGGATTGTGGTGAACAAAATTATATTGACTAAGTGGTTTATACCATGCATCATATCGATATTGCCAAAATGTGGAGTGGTGTCTGTACCTGCAAATAATTTCTTGCTATCCATGGCTGACAGCATGAATTTTGGTTTTCTCGGGGCATGGGTTGGCTTGGTCTCGCGGGTTGACGTCAACTTGTGCGCAACACAGGAGCCAAAGTAGAAGGGAACCGATATAACGGACCAGAAGCCCAATCTTGCTGGGCTCGATTTTGGAGACACATTTTTCTTTGAAGCTTTAGGAGAAGGGTCTTGAGAAGGATTGATTTGGCTTTTTTGGAGCTGAGCCAGAGCTAGTATAGTCCCCAAATTTCGGATCTATCGAGTATTTTATAAACTTATTGACAGGTAGGTATTTCAGTTTAAAAAAGTGGTTTGATCAATACCTAGATATATCTAAGTTCACAAGTTTCAATTGGAGGTACTCAAGGTTTACTTACATGCGGAATTTGGGTCTGACTTATCTTTATATACATTTCTAGATACTAGGAACTCTATAACCCCCGCGCGACCCTCGCG
Source organism: Orbilia blumenaviensis (assembly GCA_036872755.1). Classification (NCBI taxonomy): domain Eukaryota; kingdom Fungi; phylum Ascomycota; class Orbiliomycetes; order Orbiliales; family Orbiliaceae; genus Orbilia; species Orbilia blumenaviensis. The sequence continues at coordinate 287,192 of JAVHNS010000001.1, forward strand.
ACACATATTACAGAATCGTTCTCAACCAGGGGAATATCTGTGCCTGTATTTATAACCTCACACAACTTTATCTCGTATATTCAGTTTTCCTGTAAGCATCGGCCTCATAAAAATCCGCCAAAATGCCGATCCGCGAACCCCGTTTCAACCAGGGCAAACTCACCATGTCCCCTCCCAACATGAAGCCCTGGAAGATGTCGCCGCCTTCGATGTCGCCCCTTCATATGTCGCCTCCAAATATGTTGCTCCCGAACTTTTCACCTCCACAATTCAAACTACCTGCTCTCTCGGCATCAATATACTTCCCACCGCAAACACTGTTTGAAGAGGATCTTGAGTGTCCGCCTTCAATTGCCAGGTTTTCACTCGATGATCCTACAGTTTGTGTTATTGGTGCGTACGCTGAAGATACGGAAGGAGATCCGATAAATCCACAAAATGCTGTGGGGGAGAAGGGTAGATTATATTTGGCGAGGGTTATGGACTTGGAGGGTGAGGTTCGAGGAGACGCAGCTTTTCCTCCAGACCCTCCAAGGAAGAAAATCATTCCCAATATGTATGCTCAAGTCTTTATTTTAGGTAGCTATATGGGTTGTTCTGAGCTGACGTCTTGATACCCGCGCAGGATAATAGCGGATGATATCGAAACCCCAGGAGGAATCATCGATCTATGCTGGTCAACTAGCGATCCTGACCTCCTTGTCGCAACTACAACTACCAGTGAAGTTCTAATACTTCAAGTCACTGTCGGGAATCGCCCTCGTTCTTCACAGATCGAAATTCTTTCTTCTCATCACATCAGTTACTCCAGCAATCTCATCACCTGCATTGCCTTCTCACCCGCTAAGAACGACATAATCGCCGCAGGTTTAACCGATGGCTCAGTTGCTATATTCGCCCTACCAGATGATTTGGAAGAAGATGATCAAATCAAAGTTATTCGCAATTTTCGCCCTCACGGCGAAGCCCCAATCCTTACTATTTGCTTCTCAAATGATGGAAAGGAACTATTTGTTGGTGATAACAAAGCCAACGTATCCTGCTGGAAGATTGGGAAGGAAGCGAAGAAACAGCCAGAGCTTCAATGGGCCGATGATTCCACCTTTGCTGATGGAGATTGCGTGACAAAGCTTATTGCATGGCCGACTGAGCGGTCCCCTAAGAACACAATCCCACGTAGAAGACCACTTCTGCTTGCAGGAGGACTTGACGGAAATCTTCGTATCACAGATTTAACCGAAAAGCAGGTTATTCCACCGCCTTTGACTCAAGAGAAGAGTATTTTTGATCAAACCGAGAATGAGCCCGACGGTGGGATCTGGGATATGGCTCTTCTCCCACCGTTGCCAAGAAGGTCCCAGCTAGAGAAAATTGATGTCGGCGTATTTACGCCCGAAGACCACCCTGAGATCCCAACGGACCCTGATGAAAATGGTATTTTGATATCTTGTATGGAGGCTGGTGCTCGGGTTTTCGTCCAGAGGCAGGAGTTCATGGAAGTGTTCATCCGTGATCCGGAAAAGATTAAGGATAAAGAAGAAGAAGAGCTTGATAACGAAAAGGGAGTCGAGAAAGATTGGTTTAACCGAGAAAGACCATTCGAGTGGTATAATGTTGCACAGTTTAAAGAACACAAAGGGAAGTGTTGCGCGGGGACTGCAGTGGCTTTCGTGGACTGGGATCCAATATTCAAGGAAGACGGAGAGCAGAGGAAGCGAAGGGGTTGGAGACTCATGACGACCAGCTTTGAAGACCGGAAAGTGCATATCTGGCAAGTATTTGCTGATTGATTATTTACATTTTTGTCGTATTGTATAGCAAAGTCTCTTCTATTCTGATGCCGAAAGTCTGGCTCATACGTTATATAATTCCTTAATTTTAACAGTCAAGTCGTTTGAATAAGCCGTTGTTGTAATTTATTTACAAATCTAATAATATAATGCTAAGGTTCTATTTTGACCCCGCATTCAAGTCTGTAAAGGTTTTGACCGTATTGGGGACTACTATATATCCAAAGAAATTTTCTCAAAGGCTGAAGCACCTAGGAAGCCGTGTATACCAGTCGTATTTTCCATAATCTCTTCAAAGGTTAATGGGTCGGTCACGTCGCAAAATACAACAGCAGCTTGAGTTGCCATACGAAAACGCAAGGCTGGATGATTGCTTTCCCGTTGGAATGGGATCCGACTGCATGGGAAAGGTTTCAAAAGCCCTAGGCAAACGAAAATTCTCCCAGTTCATTGCTACAAGCCGCTGATTGAACTATAAATACCTATCCTGTGTATAAATATAAATGTATGTGTATGTGCATGTTTAGGTAACCAAACGCTTTGGCCGTAGCAGGAACTCGACGCGGATATCGAATATAGAGGTGTAAAGCAGTATAGAATTTCAATAAATATTCTAACAAAGACAATTGATTTTGCTGTATTTCTAACTAACCGCAAGGTATAACCAGATAGTTGAGCTAGATCTATGTCGTGGCGCAAATAACATGAGGCCGCACGATATCATCTGATTCGCGGAGGGTCAATTAGTTCCGAGAATGTGATAGAAGGTTGTTTATAAGGCAAATTGGGATCGGGATCCCAAAGGTATTTAATAGTATTATTAGGTACTGTTTCACACCAACATTGTGGGTGAAGGACGATGCTGGGTTGAAGATTCTAAGGTTTTTACTCGACTGGCCGGCGTCGAAAATCTATAAAAGCGCCTGCCACGCCAAAAGAATTTGACATTAATTATTTACATCCGCGTCAACCATCTTTCAACTTCAAGACACCGGCCATCCCCAACCGCCTCATCTCTATCTCGTTTCTTGCTTTACCTTTTACCATCAGCACTGAGCCAACTCTAATGACTGTTCCGATATAACCTGTGAGTTTCTTCGTTCCTTGATCTCCAAAGAGCTTCCAATCTGATACCAACTAAGAATTCCCATAAGAACGGCGAAACAAAGATGACATCCCCAGGTCAAGATTCTTCAGCAGCTCAGGATGCGGGAGCTCAAAATAGCTCAGCATCACAAGGCGCTCAAGCAAAGGATAGAGTCGCAATGCCGCCTCCACCCCTCCCAAAAACCCCATCAAAACCACCACCACGGAGTCGCCAGCGGTCAGCAGGAGCTTCAGAAAAGGGGAGGTCAGGATCCAAAAAAGCACCTCCCCGCTCGATGTCGATTCAGGAATGGAGAGCAGCTGGGAAGAATTTCGGTCAGTCGCGAGATGGAGACAGATCAAATACACCGAAATTTGATATCAAAGAAAACGAGCCTCCACAAGGGACAACCAAAGCCGTCGAGCTCCCCGGGCCCTCCGTTCAAATAGCTAGCAGCACGCCGGTGACACAACCCCCCCAAAAAACCGTGGAGCCCCATAAGCCCCAAGAAGCGCAGAACATATTTCAGTATCGTTCCCCAGGTACCCCTGCCAGTGGCCCCACTAGTCTCAAAGATGGAGTTCACAAGTCCAAACAGAACCATCCTCAGATAGAAAGTGGGGCTGGAAAGATGAGATTAGGTCATACTACCGCTGGCAACGTTCCCTCATCGAGAGCGGGGGCCATGAGACGTAAACAAGCGATTCTAGAGGCCCCTCCTGGTGCAGCTGAAGAGCAGTTTGTTGAGATACGGCCCGGTATCTTTGCAATGCAGCCTGGCCCAAATTCCGCCGACCAGATGTCAGGCAGGGGGGTTCCTGATGTCGTATTTATTCCGGCGCGGGGTCAACCATTGCCAGACGGGTTTCGGCGTATGTACCGAGATGTTGAGACTTCTACGACCGGCTATAATATGCTATCTCAACTCAACAAAGTTTATCCACCTGGTAACGGTCAGCCTTCTGGGATGGACGTGGCAAATCATGGTCCCTCTACCGATATGCAAAATATTCCAATGCAGACAATGATTTTGAATACCCCGACTCCCTGGAGCCAAGGTAATTTTGCTCCCACGGAAGCACCTCCCGCTATGCATGCAGGCGCCACATCAACGGATCCCACAATTCAATCTTATGAAACACCGGAAATGATGGGCGTCAACATGAATATAGACCCAGCCCCAGGCCTTGATAGCCTCCCAAATGACCAGCCAACTAACGGCGGGGCGTCAAACGATCAATATCCCTTGAATCCGGTTCCAGTGACTAACAATGGAGCTCCCGGCGATATTTCCACAGTGGGCGCTTCTAATGTGGAGAATACTTTTGGTTCAGGGCTTCCTACAAGTTTCGTAGATTTCCTAGAAGGCAGAGATACCGTCTTTCTGCCCGTGAACGAGGGTTCCAATACGGCAGTACCCATTGAATCGACCATGAGCGTGCCCCCACCGACTATCGAACCCGAGACGGCTCCCACAGCTTCCAGCTACAATGCACCTTTTCGTATAGATATGAATCCTAGTGGATTCCCGCCCAATCTTGGAAGTGTACCTGGGATTTTTCCACAAGCAACTCCCAATGGCACAGGTATGGGGATGGGTGCAGGTGCGAATACGAACTTTAACTTCACCCCTAACCAGCCTGTTCCAATATTTGGCGGTCCTACGCCCAATATGGGGGCATTCCCGTTTGTGAGGCACCTGGCTCCCCCAGGGGCAAATGTCATTCTCTGTCCAAAACCCCGTCGCGTTCTCCCACTACCCGATCTAGATTACATCGCACCGATACCAGATATGAGAGTCCCTCCTCCTACAAAGTACTATGGAGAGATCCCGCTAGATCTCCAGGAGTTCGATCCGTCCAAGCTTTTTACACCGTGGTCAAAGCCCAAGGGAAGGGGTGACAGCACCGCAACAACTGGGGTACCACCACGGCCACCGGTGGGAAGCCCCGGCCAACCTTCGGAAGAATGGGCCAAAGGCTGGGCCACCGGTACTACAGCTAGAAGGCAAATTGTGGAAGATAAATTTAGGGGAAAAGTGACAAAAGCTGACGGGGAGGGTGTCGGAACGATACCAGTCATTGGCGGCTCATATAGACCAAAGGTGGCGCCTCACAGCGTCCTACGGAGAAAATTAAGCCCTGCAAACATTCCATTGCCGCCTCTAGGCGAGGACGAAGAGGACATACCAGTGATCACTATAGAAGATGATGATGAAGACGTTAGCATGGAGGATGGGGTAGATTTTGTAGAAGAGGGTGAAGAAGAGCCTGAAGCCAGCGGTGGCGGGAAAGTCATGCACGAAATCATCGAGATAAGCAGCAGTAGCAGCGATAGCAGCGATAGCGAAGAGGATGAGGAAGGGGAGGATGACTACGAAGAAGACTATGAGGACTATGGAGAAGGATACGAGGAAGAAGACCAAGAAGAGGATGACGATGACGAAAGCGACGAGGATAGTGATGATATGGAAGACTTCACGTCAGACGACGAAGATATTTACCATTATATGTCGGAAGATGAATCCGATGACGATGAAGATGGTGGCAATGATACCGGCGGTGCCAAAAAGAGTAAGAAGGGAAAGGATGACGACTGGGCGGTGGACTTTGATGTAAGATTTCTAGAAGTTCTCTGATCCTCTATAGTATACATCATAAGACTCGGTATACATAGCACTGCTACCATTTCTATAGTCCTATCAAAACGCTTCTAACACCAGACCACTAGGCATACTGGGAAGCCTTCCCCCTTGAACCAGAATTTGAGAAGAGAATGCTTGAAATTGCCGCACCGGTTATAAAAAGAATGGAAGAGCGCATTGCTGCCAAAGAAGCCCTCGAAGCAGCTAAGAAAAAGAAGATAGCGGAGTTATCCGAACCCCCAAAGTTCATAGGGCCGGCACCCCAGCTTCAAATCGACGGGAAAAATAAAAGAGTTAGCTATCTAGATCTCAATAACGGAAAGCCTCGCAAAAGCGTCCTACCACCTCCGCCGGCAGCGAAACCGGGCGCGCGACGAGTCAGTCTTAAGTCTACCCAGGAAGGTAATCTTCCACCAGTGGTGAATAGCCCTCTTAAAGGTTTTGACCTTCCGAAACCAGTGCCAAAGAGGGTAAGTATTAAAGCGCTACAACAGAAGAACGCGGCAGCGAAGGAGCTAGCACAACAAAAACCTCCAGAGTCTACAAAGAAATAAGGTAGGCAGATGGTTTAACCAAGGTATGTCAGTCGAACTCGAAAATCCCACGCACGTTCTCCTCACAAGTAGAAGCGGAAACTTAGAGAGCTAGATTTTAACGTAGCTAGTTACCCAGATATTTACAAATTTCGGTACCGGCCCAACGATCACCTAGGAAAGCATTTTTTTTCAACTTTGAATAAAGCCACTTGCTCGAGTCAATTAAGACCAGACAGACTTCCGTTGGACAACGTAGAAAAAGAAAACAGACCCTTTTCTCTTCAGTACTGACTCGAGTGCTTTGCAGTCTAGATAATGTATTTGAACTGATCTACATGGGCAGCGATTAGCATCGATAGGTCTGAGAAGATGATATACGATAGTTGAAGAAACTTAGTTTCTAACTGATCGGAATTATTTGTAACCGAGTGCAGATTTTAAAAGCCCAACAACCGCTCGAACCCATGCACCTGGCCCGGGCTCAGGACCAATGCTTCCTGGAACCTGGTTTCGAAGATAGTCTCTCCAAATACCATCTACTTCGCTACCCAGCCCGTAAATCATGCTGTTTTGATTGCAACCCAATTGTTCCATCCAAACCTTGCTGATTTTTTCACTGTCAATGACCATATTGACTTCTTGGCTGTGAAACCAACTTTGGCTATCTTGATTTCCAGATCCTTGAATCCCAATCCTACCATCCACGATCATAAGTTTGACTTGTAGTCGTTAGAGTAAATTTATACTAGCACGCTGGGATATAATGGAACTTACTGTGGCAGGTTCTAAAATGTTTTAGCGCATGAACCGGCTTCACCATATCCCGCCCAACATACCAATATATCTTCAATCTCTTTTTATCCACCTCATTCAACTGTTCTTTCATCCGCGCGACGACCCATTCGTTATGGCCTCCTTGCGTTGGCAGCATTTCACCCAGATCGTTATACCCCAGGCAAAGTATAATCTTAACTTCAATTCCACGTTTTACTGCCTCCAGCAGCGCTGTAACTACCGGCTCTGCATTAAGATCAGGTGTTTGTATAAAAATTTTTGATTTTGCAAAGTATATCGCTGACAGCCAGGCAATGTTTTGGGGGGTGTTTATTGAGTAATTTCCAAAGCCTGTGCTAATATATCAGATACGATAATCTCTTGTTTTCCTGTGTGCTAGTGGTATAACCTACCTGCATATGGCGCTCTCGGGGCAAGGAACATTGGGACACTTGGCGTGTTTAATCGCGAATGCGAATAAAACAGAGGTTCTGGTGCTTCGCCATCGACCAAATTCGACGGATATCGATTTTTAACGGATCGATCTACCACTCCTGTCAGCTTCCCGCGAATACTGCAACAGTCGATAGAACTTTAAGGGATATTTCCACGCTGCTAGCATGACGAACTGACTTAATACTTCAGTGATATCTTTGAGCGTGTGTTTAATTGACGGGACATTAACTAGTCCCTCACTATCCAATAAAGGATCTGCTCGAGAGATGTTTTCATAATCACTCTCAAGCGCGCTACTGCTCTCGTTCGCCGAAAGTATGTTGAGGTCTGTCGGCACACCCCACGTGGCGATCGCATGGCCCCAGATCTCGTTCACGATCGGACCTTCAAATTGACACATCATCTCGAGATTAGAATTGTCTTGGATGTTGCAACTATTTAGAATAGCGACTTTCTTATCAATCACCATGAACTTTGAATGAAGCGTCCCAAGAGGGAAATTGTGGTAATTCAGTACTTCAAGATCGATATTCGGGATCTCTTTGGAAGGAGGCAATCCAAGGGCGACCCATTCAGGCTCTGTAATTATCACCCGAGAGTACAATATCTATATATGCATTAGTTATCCGATAGTTCTAGTAGTTTAAACCTGCTCAAAGACCACAGATATAGTTTCCGGACCGACTCACATGTTTTATACTGCCCCTATCGAACATAATCTTGACTGCTATTCGAGGCTCTTTAGTCTGTCCCGCTTTACGAGACAGCATTCTCAGAGCATCTCCTATTCGCCGCGCTGCATACGAAAACTTCCAGAAGTTAGAGAATATTATAATTTCGGCTGTCGCTTCAATGATCAAATTGTAGTAGTGGTCTGCAATATCTGGAACACTACAAACTGTCAACATTGTCTCTAGGAGTCATTTCTAAAAATCCCTAGTTTACTATCCAGCTTTTTTCTAGTTTTAAAAGACGGCGATCCCAAACTTACGTTGAAATTATTGTCAAAGGAACTGTCCCAGAAGCGGCCACTATTGAGTTAGAGGTCTCCATTAACACACTTTCTCCGATTGCCTTGAGAACGTTTAAATATATCTGGCTCATGGAACAAGTTAATATTGACCGATCACTATTTTAAGGATCTTGGGATTAATATCCAACTTGTAAGAACAACTCCGACGGCCGTTGTGTCCCAAAATTACCATGTTGTGCTGCGGTATCGAGCTCATCCTTACTCGGGATACATGGTACAAACGGGACAGCCGACTTTCCCGTCAGTACAGATATGATGGATCCTAGAATGCTCGGTTCCTTATTTACGCCTACCCGACAAGCGGGTGGCTTTGAAAACTGCACGTGAGCCGTATCGGATGTATTTTGATCTGGATTTGCATTCGTGGCGTCCATCTTCTCGTGCCAGAACAGGAATTCTCGATGTTAAATTGGATAGCGCCTTCAGGTGACCTTATAACTTAGACCTCGTGGGGCTATAAAATCCCGTCTACACAACAGCTAACATGTTGGTATACCGTCAATAAAAGACTTGAAGTATTCAAACTCTTGTCTTAAGCATAAAGTAACATAATAGATATGGGACGACAGACTCCGGCCACAAGGTTGCGACAGGCTGACGTAATGGAACGGGTTGTTGCAAAAATTCCTACAACACACTCGGAAGATGGTTTTACATTAGGGATAAACTCGCCTCCCTCCGACATGATGGATAACAAAGGGCGTTTATCACTGGGCTAACCTCAAAGTATAAGTATAAGCTGTTCCTATCAATTTAAAGTTTTAATATTTATATTCAACAAAATTAGTTGGTCAACAACTCTCTTGCCAATCCTAGGCGCGTCGGCGTTGCTACAGGTATGATAAATAAATCGCGGGAGGCTGCAATATTCAGAGTTCAACTGAAGTCGCAGCAGCTTCCCTTGCAGCATCATTGTCTGGCTTCAATCCTGCATTAGCAGGGCCGAATACACACCTCCCGGTCGGAGCATCGAACCTACTCCCGTGCACTTGATGGGTTGTTAATTTTGGTCGAATGGCTACAATGCGTATACAAAGCTAAAACAAAGAAAGAGGATACTTTGTATACAACTTACAAGGGCAATCGAAAGACTTTTCCGTCGGGTTCCAGATCAAAACCCCGAAAGCATGGGGACACAGCCCGGTAAACTTCCTCGTCTTCCCGTCAGCATCTTTGTATACCGCCAAAGGCATCCCGAGTTCTTTGCCGTCCTTTGATATTATTGCACCTGTGCACCTTGGCATATCTTCGATATCTACCAGGTAATTCCGAGGCTCGCGAGATTTGGAGACCAGTTCGTCTAAATGAACCTTTTCAATTTCGCGGTCGAATAGCTTTGATTTCGGATTTCTGGCAGCATCATACACTACTTCCCAGGGATTTTCTATGCCAGTTATTTGATCGCTGACGATACGGGCGCCTATTATTCCGTAATTCAACCCACTACCAGAATCACTAGTTATCACATACATATTGACATCAGGCTTCTCACGCCCAACAAATGCCAAATGGTCATTTGAATCAACAACTTGGCTCGACCAGCAAAACTCCGGCTCTGTATTGGCAGTTGGGAAGTTTTCGAACACCCACTTCTTTAAACTCCTAAAATAAGTTTCGTAGGCCTCGATCTCAATGTGCCCTGTCTTGTGCCTGCCGCCACTCACGATAAGATACTTCAGGCTCGGGTCCGCATGGAAGGCCACGGATGCACTAAATTCTGGTATATCTACTGACCCAAAAGTTATATGTTCCGGGGCTTCCGTGGTTGGGATAGTTGTGGCGATATGGTATGTACTATCAACCGTTAGTATTTGAAATAGAGAATTCCATTTTGAGCATCTCGCGTCTTGTACCGGTAATATGCATTTTTCATAATATAGGTTCGAGATCCTATTTCCTGTTAGATTACTTCGGAGCTCCTAGCACATCTGAGGTATTATTTTACTTACGAACGGGGACATTAATCGCCATCACAAAGTTTTTTGCCTTAATAGAGACATCTCTACCTTCAATATCTATGACCACGCCATCTTGGTCTTCTTTCCACGCCTTGACTCGTGTGTGCGTGTAGCAGGAAAATAAGTCGGAATGGCTATGTGAAAGGTACCGCAAAATACCATTGAGATACTTGGTAGGATGTAAAGTTGTATAATCTGCAACTTTGAAGGTTTCATAATGTGATATCCCGTCATCGAGGAGAGCCTCGGTCGGCGACTTATCCAACCCGATGAGGGTATTATAGGCCTCTATCTCCCCAGAAATCTCCTCCTTTGTCTTGGACCAGATATGGCACGGAAGTCGTCTAATTTCACATTCAATACCCAGTTCCTCCGCAATATCATGGACTCTGGTAATTGCGTATCGGTGGCTCTCATAGATTAACCTAGCATTTTCGGTACCATGCACTTCGGTCCTCTTGTTCGTTAGCCTGCAGGCCTGGCCGCACTATATTCAGATCACGAAACTCGACGCTTTGAATTAACTATCCAAAAGGTAGGCACAAACATTTGATAAAATCCTGCCAACTCAGCCCCAAGTAGTCACCTATAACTCCGTTGCTTCTCCCGGATTCACCAGAGGCTACCTCCCTGGCTTCAACCAGGACAACCTTGACCCCCTTCTTTACTAGCTCATATGCAGTCGATATTCCAGCAACACCTGCACCTGCGATAACAGTGTGGGTCTCTATACTATCCTCGAGTTTCTTAAATCGAGGCCATTTATCATAGGGATTGCTTTTAATCCAGACGGGGTCATTGCGACCAGATGTGAAGCTTAGGCCTGGATTGTTGGACGGATTGTTGACGGACATCCTGTGCACAACGCAAAACTTGTCGTTTATATTAAGGATGATGTTGTACTTTTTGTTGTAGAGATCGATGGCCAAGTAACCGCACCGTTTACGTTAAAACCCGACCGCACTAATTTAGATAATTCTCTAATTGAATAAGGGCAAGAGCTGTAGTGAAGAAGCTGGAATGGGTCCAGAGAAGACAAAGTATCAAGACCCCTCAACCGCATTCTTAGCAACTAACCAGTCAACAGTGCCCATCTTTGACTTGAACCCAAGCAAGGGGTCTATCCTGTCCAACGTCGATAAAGCTCTGGAGGTGGCTGGGTCAATCGGAATGAGAGATCAGTTTACCGCAAGCATTATTGGCCTGCTGTATTTGATACACCTATGCGTCTACATTAATCATCTGTTAGTTCCCTACTAGCTTGTGGGACACAAGCTGACTTGGTTAAACCTACATTCATACCTACGAATGCATCTTCCCTCACCATAAAACCTGTTAGACACCCCGGCTTTAAATAACCTGGATATAAATGTGCTTTAATATTATGTTCCAAAAACGAAACCTGTGGTTCGCCGTCTTCTGGAGCCTGGCGGAAACTCGTTGCCTGTCTTGATAGCTTATACATATCTTTCGACTCCTTTTCAAACGCCTGTAATGCAGCTGCTGACTAGTTTTAGAGTCAAATTGTGTCGTGGAACCTCCTTCTTACTAAGATGTGTGCAACTATCCTCGGGTCTACATGATAAATACAGCTAGTTTATTGCAAATGTGCAAATATTGAGGTCATGAACTGCCGGCATGTCATATTTGCTGTCAAAATTTCACAGGGTAACCAGTACTCTGATTAATACAAAAGAAGGGCCTGCAGATCTAGAGCTCATACTGAAGTACTTTGCCCAGAAAACCGCCTCCATCACAAGACCAGACAGCGAACAAGGGAATGAAATGTCATAAATGTGCGACAGCGTGGAACATTCGAGGATCAAGCGAGAAAACATATGTCTCCCCCCGCCATGGCGCCAAGCGAAGCGAGAACTTGACGAGTGTAGATCTTTCTTTTTGGTATTCCAGTTTCGACGTGGAACCAATACCCGGTTCCATCGTGGTAGCCTAGGATGCTAGGATTAAAAAATCGATAGCGGAAGTTGAGATAGCGGATTACTACGTTGCGGTTCTTATTTATGAATTCGAAGGTCTCATCCGCATCTTCTTACGCTGTAGTTCGTGCTACTATGAGCGGATTCATACGGATTGGAGTATCTTAACGTTACAAGTTAAGAGCTGGAAGAATGCTAGATCAGTAAAGAAGCCCCCTAGAATGTATTAACTCAGACTTCAGTCTCCTTTTGTCGCGGGAAAGTTTTCGAAAATCTGTAGGTATGTCGAAATTTGTATAATAATCCCAAGACTTGACCAAGACACCCAAGCATTCCCTTCCAGACCTTTTGTTCCTTACATACCCGCAGAACCCCCACCCTCCACGCGGCGCTCCCTTGCCTCCAGCGCCAAGCAAAATATCTCCGACGAGAACAATCTTGTTTCGCTCTTGAAGTTTGGGGTTGTACTAGAATGTCTTGGTATATTGAATTGCCCGTCATCTTTTACTCGGAAACGAAGAAGCTGGAAGGGTGTCTACGATAACGCCTTCCGCAAGCACAGCCAAGCGTTTCACTGCCAGCTTTACCATATTTTACAGTCGCACAAGATATTTGATGCCCGGCGCGGCAAAAAAAAAAAAAAAAAATGAACGCGACGCACATCAATGATGGTGTGGGACGTCTCCAAGGCTTCCAACGCTTAATTTTAGCCTTCCATTTGATATTCTGATATTCAATTCCACTGACCATTGGGTCTTTCCGCAATCCCAATCCACGAATTTTGCACAGCCCTCTAGCAATCTCTTGGCGTTTTACTGCACGCGCATATTTTGTGTAAAGGAAGAAAGTCTAAAAGCTTCCAAGAGTGATATACATATCGAAGTTTGAAGTCTATCGGCGTTCAGGTAGCCTCTCTGGGCTGGATGATATAGATGCTGCCTACCTGACTCGACTGATCCCCGAATAATAACAACCCCAATCCAAAAAGGTGATCGAGTAATCACGCTGTCCTCCCGCCAAGCTGAATATCGGCGTAACTTCATACTGAACGCAGGCGGCTTCCAAGCCCTTTTCCCTAGATCCAGCCCGTCTTGGTCAATATCATGGCTTGAGTGTACAGAATTACAGTTTTGAACGCTCGAAATTTATAGAAGGGATATTGTGAGATAGATGACTAGGCCTGCTGACAAGTGATTGTCATATCGTTTCTTGGTTTCCATCTATAGATATTTCTTGGAAACTTTTGAGCTTTCCTTGGTGAATTTTGAATATTTGAGACGTCGGGAATATTTTACCCCTGAAATGCCGCCTGCCGCAGATGAGAGAGCCGAAGTATTTAAGAAGAGCGTCAATCTGCTTCTTTTGTGAGGCATCGTTTACTATTTACAATACCAAACCGGTATCCTCTGATATTCCAGTGCAGCGCATTGTAGCTCTAGCTCCTTTGAAGTTCGACGCACTCAATATACACACCCAAAGGCCACACCAAAATAACCCAACACCTCAACACATTTTCACCACACAACTTCGTCGAAGCCCAGTCTCGAGGTCTACTAGCGAGACTGATGACTGTCGAAGCCTGAAAAGATCTTTAAAGATTATTCGGTCTTATTTAATAATTCTTTCTTGAAAATATTCTTCCTCCACCCCCTTCTTCTGCCTTCACATATCTCGCCTCTACCTCCGCGGTACCACCCCAGCATCAAGAAAGAACCCTCAGTTCCTGACTTTGCCTTCTCTATTGTCAAAATGCCTTCTCGCCAGACGAAGCTCGAGCGTCCGGATCCAACCGTTCGCTACGACCGCTATCGTATCTCCACCAAGGGACAGCAAGGGTGGTCGGAAACTCGCAAGTTTCTCACCATTGCTGCCTTGACCGCTATGCTCGCTGGTAAGTATCTTATCGTTGCCTTAGCCCTCGACTATGAATTTGCTGGATATGCCTTAACTAATACTTTTCCCGTTTAAACTCCAGACTCTCGCGGCAAAGCTTCAGGCAAAGCTAATGGTTCAGGCAAAGACTGGGATGTCTGTCGCATCAAATTTTCCCTCGCCGATGGGAAAAATAAGCCTAAGCCCAAGCCAGGCAATGAGAGTAAGTTGTTCCTGTCAACAGTTCGCCTGCCAATTCGCCTGTTTCCATCCCAAAATCCCTGCAAAGCTTTAGCTGTGTGGGTCTAGAGGCTCGACCTACACGCTAGCTCGGATGAGTTCCAGGGCTTTATCACATCGCACACGCATATGAATACCGAGGAAAGAGTAACTGACGCCCGTATTCACGATATAGTTTTCCGCAAGGTTGACAGCCACCTCCAATGGATTGATAATCCTAGACAGCGTCGCTAGCCCGCCCAGCTCTCGGATTATTGCCTTCAATCACCAACCCAGCATAATGTTGGCTTCGTGATTCCTTATACCTCGTTTCTTTCCTCCATTTTTTCATTGTTATCATTGCGGGCGCATGGGAAAAGTCTTTACCCGATTCGGTTTTTTGCATCTTTTTCTTGGTCTGCATTCGATGGTGTTTCCTGGCATTTTACATGTGGTTACGGCGTTTCTTGTAATTCTGTTACCACCTCCTATTGCTTCCACGACTGGATGCTCTGATATTAGTCTTCTGTCGTGTCCTTCAATTGTCTCCTCTCTATTGCTCTGTTTCAGCAAGGCATTCCCATATTGGGGGACTACCGTAGAACAAGATTCCCCTTCGTCTCACCTAAGGCTATTCTACTCTGGAAAGGACACCATTAATACTCAATCAAAACAGATTAATTAAAATTAATACTGAAGCAAAAGCAATAACCTCGTGATAACAACCATTTTATTAAAGTATAGGTCTAGTCTAAAATTGAATACTCAGTCATATTTTTTACATGTTTCTTAGAATTTCATCAAGCCTCCCCAGTCCCATTATTCTTAACATAACCATCCTGCTTCGATCCCAACCGCCTCCTATTCTTCAGCAGCCAAAACAAATATGGTTCATCCACAATCTCCCCTTTCCTTTGCTGCACATCTGCTAAACTCGCGCCTGTAATCTGTACGTTCCCCAGGAAACACGCCACGATACCTGCCAACGCTATCAATGGGATGATCGAAACATAACTCCACACAACCGCCTTCTTCGCCACTTCCTCCACCATTTTCAGTATTGGTTCTGGCAAACTATGGATTTCATCGATACTCTGTGCTGACTTTCCAGTATCTTTACCATCCAGGCCGGTAACCCCAGCGCCTATTCTCCGGAATCCAGCAGCGAGCTCGTTATTGAACACCGATCCCATCATAGTCAGGCCGAGGGTTCCTCCGAGCGGTAGAACAAAACCCATCAATGATACGACCTGAGCGATTCTTGTGGGCTCTATCCCCACAGCATGTAAAGTCCCAGGCATGAACCTAATACCAGTGCCAACGCCTGACAAAGCAAGGAATCCATTGACCATTGCCACATTCCTGACCGTTAAGGCGTAGGTAAGCAGTCCTAAGCCAATAGGTTCAATCCAAGCCCCCAAAAACATTGGCAGCCACGTTTGTTTCGGATAAACGTTACAAATAAACATGGCCATGTAGGAACCCACTCCTAGACCTGGTGTGTAGTACAGTAACTGAATGCCGGCTCTCCATGGTGGGTATCCCTCCACGATGGTGAAGTATACACTGACAAAGTAGAACGCCGAAAATAATGCCATTCCAGTTGTGAAGTTGAGAAAGCTCAGGACACCGATGTCTCGTTTCTTGAGAAGAGTCCAGGGAAGCATGGCGCTCTGATTGGGGAATCGCTTCGACATGAAATTTCCGGGCTCCATAAGATGTTCGTAGAAGAAGAATAAAAAGACGAGAATCACGCCTACTATCAAGGGTACCAAGACAGCCGCCGAAACCCATGGGTAGTCTGCGCCACCCCAAAGAAGGCCGAGGATAAACATGCAGCTGCCCAGTATGAATATGACAAGTCCACCATAGTCAATAACGGATAGCTTTTCGAGGAAACCATGGCGTTCGATTGAGATCGTATTTCCATGCTCGTCGGTCGTAATCTGTGGCTGTGGCCCCAGGAGTTCCTTTCGCACGAAAAACACGGCAACGTGTGAAAAGACAGCCATAGGCAAATTGATCCAGAAGCACCATCGCCAATCGACATTTGTGAGGTATCCGCCAATAACTGGGCCTACACCAAAAGAAATGCCGTTGAGAATGACGAAAATGGTATTATTCGTCGAATTTTCTTTGAGTGACACTTTGTCTGATAGGATAATTCTGGTGAGAGTTGTAATGCCGGCGTACCCAAGGCCCTGGATAGCCCGACCGAAGAGAAATAGTCCGTATGCCTTAGCAAGAGCGCATATCAAGGAACCGATCAATACGCATATGATAGCGAACTGTATCATAGAATGGCGGCCAAAGACATCGCTGAACTGGCCGTATGTAGGGACAAATGCAGTGGAGGTTATCGTGAAGGCGTTCACAATCCATGATAGCTGACTTATTCGCTCTATGAAACCATTCTGTCAGTTATACCTACTTCACAGAGATTAGATACCTAGGTGCTTGTATAAGATGAACATACCAAAATCAGAAGCAATTAGGGGTACGGCAGTCGCAATAATCGTTAAGTCGAGTGAGTTCATGAAACTGGGCACCAGCAGAGTAAGGATGAGCTTCCACCGGTATTTTCTTCTTCTTCGTGTGTCTTCTTTACATATTTCGCATTCCGGAATCGCTGGTTGGGCGGCGGCCAGATCATGCCCTTGCGCCCTCGACCTATCTTCTTTTGAAGAGAACAGGTATGAGATGCCCTTCTTTGCAAAAGACCGCGAGTTAACCCATTTGGCAACTCGTGGAATATCACTCTGTTTCTCAGGAGTGGGACCTAGCGGTCGCGTATCGCTGTCATTTGATGCTGCGCGCAGCTCAATGTTGTCCCGCTGATGTTCACAGGGTTCTCTTAATTTCCCCATTGCCTTCTGTGTTGTTAATGTTGGATATTTCGAGCTTAGCCTCTAATGCCGAGACTGCCGAGACCGCGTGTCGATGCAACGCAAAAAAGGCCTTTGAATATGAGTATGAATCTTTCGAATCGAAAAATGGTAATAAATAGGTAAAAGCAGAGGTAGATTTTCAGTAGAAGATATGCCTCAAACTAAGAGTTATTCTCAAGCTTGGCGTTTTTGATGTTTTATGGCTAAGTGAATCTTGGGACGCACGCAAATCTTATATAATCGCCAGCCAAAAGGTTGCTGATGAAATAAAGCCCAGATACGATCCAAAATGGTTTAGTCCTGAGCAAAACGCGACTGAAAAGGTTCGGATAACGAGAATCCTGGCACAGGCCGCCTATTTGAGGCGCAAGGTGCACCCTGCCAGTGCTTGAAAATTGCAATACAATGCAGTTATGAAGGATAGACCTCTCGAAGGCGGAGTAGACTTGAGGGGCTCGTTTACAGGGAGCCGGAGTTTAATTTCTAGAGAGCGGCTGACTCGACAATGAGCGGTACCCTTAAGGTTTTTGTATTTGAACACTCGTACTAGATCTCGGATAGCTGACTAAGTTCCGAAGGCCGATGGTTTGGGGCTTGGAAGTTTGGCGATATCGTCCTAACGTTATTCCGTCCAAGCTCCCAGCACTCTTCAATGCAAAAAACATGGCTTCGGCACAGTTCCTCCGTAGTTAGTGGCGCCAAACCTCTTAAGGGGAGCTTAGAGTTCAACCATCGAGCGCAAGTGAATGAGCATACAGCAGGGCATCGCCACCAAAGCTTTCGAGATACTTGCGTGCAATCACATTTCAATAAACCTGTGTGGATACATGAGTGGTCATCTTTTAACGTTATTTCTACTTCCTCGCTTGACTGCGCCCAACCCGCGTTCAATATAATTCCAAGTCCCCCAGGACGACTAGTCTCGAGATCTCGTTACATAACGAAGGACACCAGGAAACTCGTTTCATATCACAGCCTCCATCGATATCCCCACTATCTGCTTGGTTGATATATATTATTGACACAAATGATATATTGACCATCGGCTTATACCTTGGCAGATTTGATACGTTAAGAGCCCTGCAGGGCGCCAGCTGACGAATGTCTTGACGTTTCGGTCACCCTTGTAAAAGTCAAACAAGAGGCGAAATACGTCACACCCGACTCAACTAGTCGAACAATCCGACCAAATTAGGCATGTCTCCCGATCAAATGTCAAATACAACAACTTGAAGATACCTTGGTGCAGGGAGCGTCGACGTCCTAACAGGCCGAGCACCTAGCAAAATGGATACTTTCGAGGACTACACTATCGCATAACAATCTCAACTAATTATAAGCTCATACCAGAATCTTAACGGTTCTCTGTTCGCTTTATCTATGGCAAGTGGGCTCATTGTGGACGCCTTAACATCTTGGAGTCTTTCTCACACCGCAATGGCGATAGATGCTGTAATCCATCGTAGAATACTTTACGTAGGCGATTTTTGAGGGTAATTTTATGGGATAATTATATAAGCTGTAAAGGGTGAAAGTCAAAGCTTTAGGGCTTCAGCCGCGCGCGCGCCGCATCGTAGACCTTGCCGGTAACCTTCAAGACAGGGTCGAGTTTCGACGAGGAGACCTGTTTCCCATAAGCTATGGCAGGATTTTCATTTTGTATATCGTGTCGGGTCTCTAAAGGAGGTGGCAGGATGTTGTTTTACGTTTTTGGTGCACGGAGCATCTCCATTAACATTCATCTCTAAAATACAAGGCGCGAAGTGTGGTAGTCGTTGCAAAACGGAAGCAAATGTGATTCTGGTCACACGCCCAGCTGGCCGAGACCTCCTCGAAACTTTGCTGGATAGTGGACCTATGCTTAGCCATGTGACTAGGCCTATATCAAGCCTACATAATCACTTAGTTTGCACCGGCATGAAGCGTTGGAACTAATATAGTATGACAAGGATATCGGTAGAGACTAGTCAGACAATGAGGTATCCCCAAATTGTGAATACCAATTTTCACCCCGCATGTGCATAATTACTTCTTTCCGAGGCGCATTGACTGCGAATGTAACCGTCAGTTCATCCCACAGTTCTGAGCCTCCTGCCCCTAACCGACGCCTCATTCCTAAGAAAGCCACTGCTTCCAAGTCATTCAATCCATTTTTTATCCATCGGTAAATCCATTCCAATAGCTGATCGGGTGGAATAGACCCAGAATTTTTATACGCTGGCCACACTATCGACAAATCGGCTAGGCACTTTAGGGCGCTAATACCATCGTATCGATGTTCTTGTTCAGAGTCCGTCCACGAATCATCATCATCCCTTCTAGATGGTTCAATCTGCGATATGTCTAGCGTTACAAGGTTTGGAAACCTTTCCGCTAGGGAGTCGATCTTTTCTTTGCTTAGAATACCGCTTTCTACGATTTGAAGTTCCGTGACCGAAGAGAAACAGTGAAGAACACTAGGATCGGGATACCTCGCTTCGTCGATTGTTTCGGTGTTCTTTTTATAGGAATCTCGACTCTCGTCCTTTGTCTCTATCCATAGATTTTGTAGATTTGGTGCAGCCGTGAGAGGTATGTAATAAAAGGTGCTGCCTTCCCATGACCTAGTTTTAGAGTTGACAAGAGGTGTGCAAAGCCCATTGACCGAAATGTGGGCTCCGGCTAGGCCTGGAAACTCTGTAATCTTCTCTCTAATTAAAGCATCGATTTTGTCGTCCGGTATGTGTTCACCTAAGAAATCTTGATTTTCCGGTGAAAGAGTGGAAACTATGGTTTCGTAGGGCTGGAATCTGCCAAAGTCATCGTCTTTATAGATTTGAAGCTCTAGAAAGTCGAGAGTATTACAGAGACTTGGTCCGGCAATAGTGTCGATTACCGCTGCATATATATTGTTCTCTAAGGCAGGCGGTATAATATAAGATATAGAAAGCTCTTGAATGTTGGGAAAGAAACGAAGTATTTCAACTTTTGTGCGAAGCTCGGTAACAATCTGTTCAATATCGCGACCGTGCTGTTCTGCAACTTGGCGACGGAACTTAGGATCCGTAGCAGCCTTTGACCAAGACCAGTCCCTATTGAAGTTTATCGATCTAGATGTCAATGTGTTAGTCTATAACTCTCCCATAAAAAGGAGGAAAAATTTCATAGGTAAGGGAAAGAATGACGAATTTATATTATATACCGGATGGATGATCGGAGATGTTCACAAAGACCACCGTTTTTGAAGAGCTTGGTTGACTGCGGAGTCAAAACAATGGTGCCCGAATTAAGCCACCTTAGGGGGAAGCATAACACATAACAGAGCCTTGAGCAGCGTGAAAGGTTGTAGAGGTCCCGCTTTCCAAGGCGCTCGATGATCAAAAGATTTAATTCGGCTGGGAATATGTCGAAAGGGTTGAAACGGCGACGGCTTTGGTTTCTTGACGCTCGCCGCATTGTATAGCAAATGAGCTTGGTTGGGGATACAATACAATCTAGATCTATCGATAAATCAAAAAATAGGACGCCCACATCAATCAACGCGAAAAAAGAGGACACCTGAGAATATGCGCGTCCTTGGGTCAGCTAAATACTGAGCAATGACAATTGCAATTACAAGTTATATATATATATATAACGTTATTGTTCAATCCTCGAGACCTCAAGAATTCAGCAGTGGATTAAGTGTTCTATGAATTAGCCGTGTGATTGAGCTCATGAGGCAGTATAGAGAACGCTTAACTGCTATTAGTTAATCCGTTTCAACCCTGCGACCTCAGCGGATGAATCTTGAAGCACAAGGAATAAGTGATGAGTCTTAAGAAAAGCTTGATCACTAAGGGTGTAATTTCAATCGGAGGTGCAATCCGTGTAACTTCAAGACTCCAAAATTCGCTTTTGGCATGTCAGCCTGCATAGCTGCTTTTGGCCAAAAGGGGACATCATTGTTGTCAAACGGCTCAAACAGGTTGATGCAACAACAGCAACACGCTTCAACTTAACTGCCCAAAGTGTCCCTTGCTAATGCTGGTATCTTAGTTTCAGGCTGGCGGACGGAGTCGATATAATCCCACAATGCCAAAAAGAATAACCACCCTTCCTCTCTTTAGTTAACTGATAGGGCTAGAAACGTGGGTTTAGCTGGTCTCGAAAAACTCTCAAGATACTATCCCTGTCACGGTTTGTATACAGACAGAGTATTTTGAAGTTCCTTTGTTTCGTGAACTGGTCTGCAACCCCAGTATTTAGGTTTGATCAAAAGGTCGGGCAGCACTATCTTGAAAAGTTTGGAATATTCGGAAACCGACCGTGCATCAACTTATGCCGGTTTTATGGATTACTGTGATGCGTAGGGCCACTTTGTGGAGGCTGGCTTCCGAGCCCAGCCCTCCTGAGCTTCCGCAGCAAGTATATAATCTGTGCGCAATTAGTGTTGGGCTTGGGCAACGGGGTACTGGATATATAAGGGGCTCTGAAGTTGAGTCAAATGTGGAATTTAGAAGTTCTCCTACGTACAGCAAATGTCTACAATCTATATATAACATTATTCCTGTCAAATATCGAAAAAATAGGGTCGGACAAGACGCCCTGGTGGCTCTCTGCAATAGGTTATTCTGTGCTTGCTTAAATACCGATACTAAATATCGGCCATGTTTTTCAACATTAATCAAATTCCGGCCCTACTACCTCTCTGTCTCCATATTACACTGATTTCTGGCCAACGCCCACATGAAGTTGAACAGAAAGAGCGAACAACTATCTCCGGGAATGAATTCCCCATTGCGGTATATCATGACCCAAGAGGCCAAGTATTGTCCCTACAAGGCCCACAAGCCTTCAGCCGACCCACAAGGTCCCAAACCAAAGGACCTAACGGTGTCCTCCAGTTAGTCGGAAAGGAAGGGCCAGTAACATCGTCCTTGCCAACCCTTTCAGGCTTTGATCAGCTAAGAAGCGATTTTATTCGTGGCGGAATCAGGGTCGCCCCAATCCCTTCAGAAAGAGAGATAACCGCTGTTCTCATTCCGATATCGTCAAAACATCCAATGTCGGTCGCAACCTTTAAAGTCAGTATCCGAACAATAGGACAAGATATTGCACGGCGTCAGGAAGAACGGCAGCCGATTTATATCACCACACCACCAGACCCACCAACTAGCGTATCTCTTGGGTGTTGTGCGACTCCGACTTCTTGGACTACATGGACAACATGGACAAAGCTTTTAGGGCATGAAGATCTGGTGCCACTGATAGTAATCGAGGCTGCGCCACGCCGCGAAGTCGGATCACCAATCCGCCTCATATACAAATCAGGTCGTTATCAAACGCCTGGGAGGGACCCTGACCGCTCCCGACCGACCCAGGCGCCACTAATCCCGCTAGCATCACCTCTTGAAATGGGGCGCAGAAGCTCTGACAAAAGTATCGAAGTTATCGTGGCCGAGCCTCTCTTAGTGGCTAGATTAAGAGCTGAAGGCCTCGACACAGGTTCAGATGCTGAGGGAAGGCTGCAAAAGGATCAGGGTGAAGGAAAGATCGATTCTTATTTTCTCGTGGCGAAGCCGAAACGAACAGTCAATGTTAAAAACAGACGACGAAAACAGAAACAGCGTCGTAGGTTAAAGGCGAGGGCCAATAAAATTTAACCGTAGTAAAGGAGGCCACTCTAGGAGATATATAGATGTGCATTTAGCCGCATAGTTGCATCTTAGCTTGCCCAAAACGTGCGCCTGGCTCTTGATGGGCCGGTGACTGATCATATACTTCTTAATTACAAAGTGTCAACGAATACATGGCTCCAAACCGGTGTGTGTGGTGTACCAATTGTGCTAATTAAAAGATATGACAAGCCAGGTATCACCTATCTGCTAATCAATTTAAGCTTCGCCGAGCAGAGCCTTGAGCGTTGGCTTCAATTCTGGAGGGTTTAAATCCTCATAGCCCTCAACTACTTTTCCGTTTCGAAAGATCATGATGGTAGGGACAGCAGTGATCTCATACTCCTTCCCAACATCGACCGCCGCTTCAATATCGACTTTGACGAAATTGACGTCGCGGAGCTCTTCCGCGTATTTGGCGAAGACGGGAGCAAATGCTTTGCAAGGGGGGCACCAGGTGGTGTAGAAGTCGACGGCGGTATACTTTTCTTGATTGATGATCTCGTTGAACTGAGTGAGATTCTCGACATCGATGTATGCGTGGTCGGTCATTTTAAAGAAGAGTATGCAATATCCGTGGGGGGGATTTAGAGGACTCTGTCTAGTAAAAATGGGCTATTTGGAAATGATAATCTTGCGATATTGATCAAGTTCTTCGATCATCTAGTTTTTGTGTTGTCGTTGGTTGAAGCTGATGTGATGACGGTTACATTACAGCGGGGCCGAAGGAGTTTATATATAATCTTATTGCGTGCTACAGCGGGGTAATAAAAAGGCCGCGAGAGGTATTCTTGTGAGACTACAAGGGCTAAGGCGGGAAGGATCCGATCGTCTTGCCTTGTTGAGCCTGCTAGCAGCTAACAGTGCACTGGTCATTTGTAGCTGCGGCATATACCTTCAGCCCGATGCGGAAACCATGCATGAAATATGAGTTTCTTGTAGTAAGGAACATTCTGGGGCGTTTTCATGTGACTGCGTGTACGAAGTCGCGCTCAAAAATTCACCCTCGGGTTTGAATAGGAATATCCCCGTGGAGGTAAGGAACTTTTGTCTCAGACTGCAGACTGACATGTACTTCCTGATATTCTGATATGCATATGCATGTTTCACACCTACAATGTGTCACCGTATTGGCGGTTGATTGCCACAACAGCTTAGTGCTGCGGTTAATTTAGTCGGTGTAATCCTTCTGAGATCCGCGAGACGAGGTCCAGTTATTTGCAAGATTTGGGAATCCTATCCAGGTCTTTTAAGGTGGTCGGTTTTGGGAGACATCCGAATGGGACCAATTAATTATCCCGCCCTCACTCCACAAGCTGAAATCTGGACTTCCGCAGAACCAGACTCCAATAGAAGTATGGAACCTAACCGCCATGTAGATTCAATTTGCTTAGAGGTTCCACCAGCATTCTATGTTACACTTTTCTACAATACAAGACCACGCTGGAAACATTGCTCTCATAACCACCCTGATTTCGTCTCCAGGCTTCAGCTCCCTGACGAACCGACCATTCGCGACATGGCCATTTCTCCAAAATCGCACAATCCCATTCCACTTAACTTCGTCTCTATATGTTAAGTCTCGCTCCGGAAGTGGGACCTTGTGAACACTTGGCTCATCAATCCTCGAATCCCAGATGATTTCGTGGCTTGTAAATTCGCGTTTGGCGTGAACATTCCTTTGCAAAATCCATGTTCCAATCTTATATTTATCGTCGTCTTCTTCCATGCGCTGGCTATATCCATGGTAGTAATGCCAACAGTAGAATGAATCAGGGTCGTCACTTTCATCACTGTAATCGTCATAGACTTGGTCAATGGTACTCCCGTTAAAAGACCTCTCTTTTACACTGAGTTTATCTGCCAGTACAGCTAGACCGGCTCCAGAATCTGGCCTCTCTTCGCTCGCTTTGTTTCTCCAAAGCTCCACTTGAATCCAGCTCCACCCCGCCTTGTAGGTCCCATGGCTTTCAGGATAGCTACTACCCCCTTGGTCTCTGCTCCTTAGATTGAATATTAACTTGCTGACTCCTTTCCTGCTTTCCGTCTCCGGGATTGTGGCAGATAGATATGGTTGCGATTCGAAGCTACCTGCTATTGCTATTTCCTCTCGGTTTCCAATCATAGTATGTGGGACATAAAGGGCCATTTCCATAATGTCGAAGGCCAGCTCGGCTGGGAGCTTTTTAACAAGTATCGAAATAACCTCGCGGACATCCCCCTCTTTCATTGTAGGTCTTTTGTCGATAGCGATATTTTTTTCGGGGGGGCCGGGGGCAGTGCCGTTCTTGGTCCTCGTCTATTCTGAACAAAGTTGGTGTTTTGATGAAGTTTTGGCCGGTTCCCTTAAGCTTAATGTAGAAGGTAAGATATAACTGTGCGACACTAAGCCCAGATCTCGCACGGATAATCTATGACCGTCTGGAATTCCTTCTCTCCTTCCGCGAGGTCATCGGTCCTGCCGTCAATTTGTCGAAATTCCTCTGGCTAGTTGAATGAAATTGTACAATTTCTAAGCCAATAATGCCTCTGACGTTCGTAATATATGATTGTGGTCATGTGGAAATGAAAGACAATTTGATAAATAAGCTATCATTGAACGCCTTATATAGACGTCTTCGATCCGGCCGGCCGGTACCATGCATGCTTCCGTTCACCAACGGACGGTTTGGCGGAACAGGTACATCCTGTACGTCTTTGATATGCCGCCACGACACAAAGGCGATTTTCTGCGTGTGATACCTTCCGCAGTATGCTCCTTTTGGAATCTGGGCTGCATATACTGCTTCTGATCCCCCCAAGGCAACTTCCGCTATCAGAAAGTACTTAGGTTACGTTACCCGTGTCGTATTTTCAGCTATCGATGTCGAACATTCAGAAATTAGGTTGCGTTATGCGCCTGTTGCAGATAGCTGCATACTCTGCGTTGTTGAAATTTAACTGGCAAATAGTTATCGTCGGCAAATTTCACAAACCCAAAGCAAAAGAGATTATGATCGAAGCGGTAGGTATTTGGTTAAATGTGGTATAGTAGTAGAGTAACGTGATATAATTAGATAGGGAGCTCTTTATGAACGTCGAAATATGGACTTGTCATTTGTGTTCAAATTTAACAAGCTTAGTAAGTGGGAAAACCAAACTCCAAAACTCCAACATGTCCTGACCAGAAGACATCGTGTCTATAAGGAAAGAAAGGAAGAAGAAAAAAAAAGAAAGAAATCCATGCATGTAATGCCATTGCGCCTTTAACACCAGTCCCCGTCAGCGATAACAACCTCAAATGTCAGTTCCTTGTCTTGGTTCCATATTCTATCCCTTTCGCTCGAAAACCTATCCGCCATGCCCTCAGGGACGTTCCGGGTCGGCTCCCATGACGGATACCAGATAACCTTTTGTGCGCCCTGCCACTCGTTCGATCTTCCAGAGTATCTTGGCTTATATCTATGGGTCTCTTGTAAGACACTCTGTTCCCTATAGCTCATACATGTGGCTTCCCAAATGACTAGGCACAAATCGATTGCTTCTTTTCCGTCTCGCATCCGACGGAATCGACTTACGACCTGCTTTATCGATGACGCTCCCCCGTGCTCTGACGCAAATGGGGGCTTTGCATAATCATCGTCAAACACCGCCAATGATAAGAGAAGCGAATTGCGTAATTGGTTAATGACGGCGTACGGCCTGTCTGGCCATTGGTCCCTGAAGATGTTGAAAAGGTCCAATAGGAGCTCGCTTTCACGACACATCTTTCCTCTCGAGTTCTGTTTTATGTCGAGGGATGGTAGAGTGATGGTACTCAGCCTCTGGACCGGGCGACTGCCTTGCGATTCCGCGGGGGTTGTAGGCCGTCGCTGGAGTCCCCGGAATAATGGCTTTGGGGGCGGTGGGGGGCCATTTCGTAGTGTGGAGGCACGGCGGAGCAGTACTGGTGGAGGGCTTAAAGATTCGTCACGGACATTTGGCATGCTAAGTAGCCTGTGGGACCGCATCTGGGGCTGGGGAGACTGCAGCGGCGACTGTAATGGGGATTTTAATTGGGGCGCTTCGGTCGTCGAGTGCGAGAAAATACTAGTGCTTGCTCTTCGGATGCGCCTGTATAGGACTTAGCTATTAGGTTGGTTCTACATCATTGCAATGGTTTTCGATGTTGAATATGCTTACGGTGGCATTCTATCTTTCGTAGAGAGCTTCCCATCCGTGGCAGGGCCGGAATCCTTGGGCCCGGGCGGAATATCGAGCTTTACTCTTTTTACAGGTTCTCCAGCGCCAGCGCCCTGCGCTTCGCCTGTTGTTGATTTACTCTCTGGCTTATCGACATCCATTGCTGAATGGGAATCTGATTTTGCTATAGAAATAGCATCATCGTCTGAATGTGTGCCATTTACACCCTTTCTCTTGTCCAACGGCCCAATTGCCGAGCTTGGCCGCGAAAGATTCATTGGCCTCGCCTCAACTTCTGGGTCCTCTGTAAAATCCGACTCGAGTTCTTCGTCGATGAATACTAACTCTGGCGCCGTAAGTATCGGCTTTCTTTCGAAAATTTTCCCGGTGAACGGATTGGTGAATACTTTTGCTGCCGCCATCGTGAGGGGTAATAGTTATGAACTTTTTTGCGACTTTCGAGATGCAACTTTTCTGCACAAGCTTTGCCCGCTTCCTTATATATTTGATGACTTGGACGACGATGGTTGCGGTAATAATCACTAGAAGCCCGACAAATGAGTAAAAAATTCATCCCGCAACCTTAATCTTAGCCCCATCGATATGCACGGGGCCAGCATTTACAGCATCGCAGTGCGTCGACTGTGCTGTTATACTTCAAGACATACGCCGAACGGCGCTGGCAGGGTGAGCTGGGCAAGGTGCGTTGTCTCGTTTTGTACGCAGACACGTGGCGGGGACACGATTGTGATTTTTTTTTTTAGCCTGTGAAGGTAGGAAACGGACGGGTCACGGTATTGTAGCCTTGAAAGTTCAGTTTGGGGTTGGCGCAGATATGCATATGCAAGGCTGTCACATCGCTGCCGGAACAAGTGTATTGGTTGTTGGCACTCGGCTGCCAACCCGGCGGGGTCAGTCAGGCCAAACACATTGGTTGGGGAAGTCTTGAGCTGCGTCTGAAGACTCTGCACTTGGAGCGTAGAAGCTAGCAACATAACTTAGGCGAGGCGAAATCGAACAATCTATGCTCGGAGTCTAGCTAACGGTGAATTGGAGAAGCGGTATTGAGTGACATGAGTTTTGTACCTGCATTCTATCTAATGTCAATGTAATGATATCTCGATTGCGATAGAAGCCGATGCCCCCAAACATTGCAAAACGAGAGACGCGCCTGACCAAAATACGCAATCAAATGCAGCCAAACAACAAAATAGCAGTTTTTTTTATTTGGTTTTTTCTGCCTTGGAAAGAGAGCAAAAACGGTACAAGAAGAAACAACAACTAAAGGCACATTGTTACAGAAATGCAATGCTCGCTGAACCTCGGCTGTAAATTTAAGCCCACGATGTTAATTTCACCAGCTTTGGGGAAGCTTTAGAGTTAAAGTGAGGGTATACATTGCATTATGGGCTTAGAAGCGAAGACTTCACTCAGCGCTCCTATTCTTCGTCGAACGGATGAAGATCACAGCAACAATATGGCCCCGCGTCATAACTCCCAACATCGATCTCGAATTCCGGGATATCGTCACCAATAGCTCTTGCTCTTGTGACGTGCGCCGAAAACTCTTCTAACCCCTGTAGTTGTCTGGGAAGATTTTTCGCCGGTTCCCAGGATGCACACCATTTAACCCGGACAATATCGAGTTTTTCATCAGGGCCGCATATTTCTTTAATTCGATACCGATGCGTACTGCGTAGGTGGGCCTTTTCTCTCTCACTAATGTACATGGCCTTCCAAAGTACCAGACAGAGCTCGATGGGTTCTTTCCCCTGCCTGTGACGGCGAAATCTCCCGACGACTCGGTAAATGCTTTTTCCACCGCTGAAATCGGAAGCATAGTATGCTCTGCGCTCATCCCACACGGAAATTGTTGTAATAAGAGAGGTTTTGAGATGCTCCATAGCTGGGTGCGATGTATTCCATTGGTGCCGGAAGTTATCGAGTAGTTCTAAAAGGAGGTCGGTTTCGGACTTGTCCTCTCCTCGTTGTTCGATTTCAATGCAAGGCAGAACGATAATTCTACCGTCTTCAAGCCGCGAGTCTCTCAAGGGTGGGCGAGCTGTAGTATCTGTGAGTGGGCTATAGGGTGGAAGAGATGTACTAGCGGGTGCATCAGCGGCCTTGTCTGAGAAGGGCCCTGAATCTATATCTTCAGTTCTCTCCTGGTCACCAGAGTCTGTCGCAACATGCAAGGGGTCGCTTAGAAGGTCCATCGTATACGAATTAGAAATAACTCTCAACTTGCAAATTATTAGGCTTTTCAACCTGCGGCTAGAAACTAGGCAAAGTGCGACGATTAACTAACTAGTTAAGTAGTTGGCTTATACATACGATATAGAGGAAATCCAAGGGTTTTATGCGAGCACAGATCTAATACTAACTTTTGCTACTGCTTCCAACCCATATGCGTATTAAAGCTGTTAGCTCCGCAACTAAAGCCATATAGCTATGTTCTCTACTCTGTAACTAGGTACAAACAAACAGAGGATTGCGTGTTATCACCGGATAACTTCGATTCGCAATCAGATACAAACATTCAAAATGACAGTCCAGATGTACACGCAGGGTGATAATAACTTCTCTTGTTTGCTAAGTTTAATGTCAAACTGCCTATTTTAGAAGTTTACGGAGTTAGCACCTATATTTCGACTCCGTATGCAGGGGAGCTTAGAGTAACAAATTTAGAACCTGTTGACTTTATAACTCTGGGCCTGTGTTCACACCCTTCGCAGCGCAACGGTCTATAAAAATTAGCTTTGAACAAATTGCAGTACCGTACATGTCTTGCGGCGGAACAAACACACCACGTGCACTAGTTATAGACGTTATTTTAATCTGCCGATAGTCAAACCTTCTTGAGCTTAATGTACATGCCTCGAATGCTATTTTTGTATATATGCGCTTTTTACCCAATCCACGCCACGACGGCGCATATATGCTAGTGTACTATAGTCTGCCTTTTATATCATTGTTACACACACTGTTTTTACATTGTAAGATAATGTGCAAGCCCCAGTACCCAATGGGAACCAAGACTCCCATTGCGTCCGTTTTAAGTTTATGATCTATAGGGTCTATATTTCCAAAGGCCAAGATAAGTATTTTACTCTCAGCCTTCACGCCTTAAACTCGGAACTGGAGAAACGAATCCAAATTTTGGGCTGAATGGCTATATGTGTTGGCAATTGTTGCATCTTTTGTGTTGCAATTGTTTCGCGAATCGGAATTAGAGCCGCCAAGACTCGCCGCTACACAAGGGATTCCGATGACCTATCACAATTAATGCAATTTCATCTTTCCTCAGCTCTAGCTGGCCTTCACCATTTGGCACTTCTTAGTGACAAGGAAGTAAATGCCCCCATACGTCTAGTTTTACGTATCAGTTGCAAAGTTATGGCAGTATGTCTCTATTCAAGGCACCTTCACTTGACAGGCAGTATAACTAAGAATAGGTTACACCACACAATAGGACAAACCAGCAAAGGCGCGGATTCGCGACAACCAACGTCGATCTCGCGCAAACAAGAAGGAATATGTAGCCTCATTGGAGCAAAAGATCGCAGAATATAATGCACGGGGGATCCAAGCCACCATAGAGATGCAAGCGGCTGCAAGAGCAGTTGCTCTCGAGAACGAACGGCTCCGGATGCTCTTAGGTGAAGTTGGGGTTACACCAGAGCGAGTGAATTCGTATTTGGACTCTTTTAGTTTATCCCCGGAGCCGCAAAACCAGAACCAGGAAGTAATATCAAACCCTTCAATCTGTGGAAACGGTGATGGGGCTACGAAAGCTTGCTCAGGCCCACGTGGCCCAAGAAAACCGAAGAGCGAGACGGTGTTGCAACCGCAACCTGAATCTCGGCTTCGCGCCTGTCTAAATGAAACAAGTCCAAGCTTATGCTCGCAGCCCAGCGGGGATTCAAATCTTGAAACTCCGTGCGAAGCTGCTGCGAGTATAATTCTTCAGATGAAAGGTCACGAAGACGCGGAAACTCTCTACGCCAAATTCGGTTGCCAGGGCGGATCCGTCGGTACATGCACTATTAAAAACACGGACCTATTTCGGATTATGGATGAAGAATAGGAAATTCTACCAAAGCTTCCCAAACCAAGTGGAAAGACTGGGCCACCAAAGCCAAGTGGGGACTTTGCAAATAGTACAAACTCACCGGCTCTGTCAGCTAGGTTTTGGAAAGGTATTTCAGACTGCGCCGATTACTCTAGGTTCTACCAACTAGAACATACAAATAGGAGATCGTGCCACAGCCGCCCGGGTAACTTATTTGTAGTGGAAAGGCTTCAAACACGGCCGTCCTACTCCTGGTACGCAAATACCGAAATCCAGGCGGGGATTTAGACGACGATATCACAGCCTACGTTCGAACACTTGCGGATCAGCCGCACACCACATTTCCTACAGGGAACAACACTTTCGCCTCAGATAATTCGACGTCGTACTAACAGAAAGATTGGGCTCAGCGTCCAACTTCGACAAAGGGTTAAAATTAATCTTTGTCACACTAATTACCAAGACTAATAATTGTAATACATAATACCATACCTGTACACCTATTCTGGTCTCGTAAGCCAACCTCTACGAGACCAACCTGTACCCTAATTATATCTTACAATAACGAGTGTACCGCTAGGCCCACCGCCACTCCCTCCGAACCTATTAAGATCCGGCGTAGGTACCGGAGAGGCATTCAAAACATATGCTAGATAGTTCCCGCTATCACCAACCTTAATATGATGGATGCTGCCTTTTGGGAGAGGCTCCAATTCGGATTCCATCACGAGCTTCTCCGTTAGAGCCGGCAAAGTTTCCCCTTTCCCCCAAAACATACTCACGAAACCACTACGCCGTTTGCCAAACCGAACGGTTCGAGGATATGGCCGATCACACTTGAGTCTTGTGTCGCGGTTTAGTTTTAAAAGAGACCGCTCCTTTCTCCTTTGGAGCCTCGGCACACCGGTATCTTGATTTTCGATCTTCCACCTTCCTTTGCCCACTGGCCCGACGATTGCCCGGTACTCATCTCCTTCCACTGTTATCTCATTGTCGTTGATAGTTAGCCACCGTGGCCTCGTTTTATGGGTATCCCGCCTCGCGAAAAACATCTGTGGCATTTCCGTCGCAAGAACCCAATGCGATTCAAAGCATCGTAGGACTCCGGATAGGTTTGTCGTCAAAGCCGTTTGTAATCGCATGATTTTATTTGGGTATATCCCATCCTTATTCTCGAAATACGGGCTACCTTTGCACTCCAGCCCTGGGCTGGGGAGGTCCTCTATTGGATGACTAAATCCGGCTCTCCGATTCAGTAGCTTTGATGAGTATCTTTCCAATCCCTTTCTTGTAAGAGGTATTTCCCATGCCACTAAGAATTCTGGCCGTTGCCATGCCGGGACAGCCTTATAAGAATGTCCAAGAGGAACTTCATCCTCCTCTGCTTGTACAACATAGTTGTAACCCCGAACAATGGTGAACATTTCCTCGTCCCCTTCCCCTCCTCCGTAAAGCATACCAGGAAGAAAACTCTTCCAGATTCTGGGTATCGACGGAGCTATCAACCTCTGGCCACACCCAGACCTGGTTTCAGCACGAGTCCATATACCTTCTCGCCATGATCCTACCCTTTTAATCTCTTCTTTGTCTAAATCCTCATCGCCGGGAATATATATCTTCATTTCATTTTCGCTTCTCCACCAGAAACTCTTGATAGGGCTAAATCCACCGTATTGGCTAGCCCTTGAGATATCAAATGCGGTAGCACCTGCGCCTGTTATAATAAATACCAACTCCCCCACTTTGTCGGTTTGAACATGGGCATCTAAATTGTTCGCCAATAACATTCGATACTCGGCTTTGAATCCAGTTAAACCTAGCTTTGCGAGATCAATGGTGACTACTGTGGGAAGATATTCTGGTATCTTCCAGAAGAGTTGGGATCTTCGATCGTCTTTCTTCGATGCTACCATTGAACAGACAGTACTATCTATACCGTCCCTCGCATATCGTAGGAATACAAATTGTTGAGTTGTCGGCACAATTCCTGTGATGTAATACGAATTTAGGACATACTCCGCGTAGGGGAACTTTGTTGGCGGGAGCGAGAATACTGCGATAGGGTGGCCGAATGTTTCGGGTTTTAGTGATATCACCATGCCTAAGCTTTTAGTTCGGGCGATGACAGGATACCACGTTGTTTCTGCTGTTACTGGCATAGGTGTATGTGCTGCAGCCAACAAAGCCATCCTATAACATGCGTTAACTTGGAGCATCACGGTCGTGAGAATAGCAGTTACTCACACATCATATGGCGCTGTGGCTTTATCATCCTGCGCCCAGGCAAACTCTACTAATAGCACTTCTCCACCAAAATCATTGTGTATATTGACGTCAAACTTTTTGAGGCCAATCCCTTTTTCACGAAATGACTCTGCTGTCCACCACCCTGTCGATATCCTCTCCTTGATACCTCCTATAACTGCGACTCCAGCACCACTTTTATTATACTGGCCTAGCGGTTGGGTGGTAAACTCCCAGTCCTCAGTCAGTAATAAAACAGATGACCTCGAAGAGTCTGAAAGATCTATGAGGGCCAGGTCGCCTGCATTCGTCCGGTAAACAACTACCCCGTCTCTGTTTGCACTACCGTCACAACTTTGGTATGCATGGCTTGTAGTAAAATATGGTGCGTCAGAGTTTCCCATACGCAGACCATCAACAACTGTTGCCCTTGTCGGCTTTTGTTTCCTTATTCGAGCTTGAGGAATAAAATAATTATCGAATTCAATTTTCGCCGTTTCATGAGAAGCTGTAAAGATGCCGTGAAGAGATAGGTAATTTGAACATATCGCTGGTGAAGTAAAGAGATCATATGATGCATGTGAAAGCGTGCACAGCTTTTGAACATCAGAAGGTGAGAGGTAGACAAGGAGAAGAGCATGGATGTCGAGAGGGAGTGATAAAAGAGAAGGTCGGGTTTTGCTAGCTGTAGAACTGCTATCGGTAGACATGGTCTCGAAATGTTTAATTACAGGTCCTGAAGCCACTTATGTTTTCTCCCTATCGTTTATTGTGGTTACTCAGCTGCTTTACTAAGCTAGGTCTTGATTTGAACGAAGTTGTTGTATCTTATGCGATGGGTTTGTGTTTCTGACAAAAGAGCGAAGGTGGAGCGAATTGTCAATGAGCGAAGCAAACTAAAGCTATTTGTATTCCCGAACAAAAAATACTGAAAAGACTTATGATTAACGAGTGATTGAGCTGGTGAACTGTAGAATAGAGACCGATTGATCTCGAAGCTCTTATATTATAGCAACTGCGTCATCGCGATGATGTGTTCCTGGCCCTCTACCCAAGGGTGTTGGCCGGCTTGTGGTGTTACTTTTCGCCCTCAGCCGTGGCGTACCCAAGGAGTGGATCGCAAGAAGGATCTGAATGCTATTTTTAGATATGGCCTGTATTTCCCACCATGACATGGGATTTACCGTGCGGGGGGGCAGGAAATCATGCATTGTGCCTTGCGACTCGATCTTGAATCTTAGATATTAAAACCAGTGATTTAATTATATATTATAAGTACTAAATATATCGGAATTCAACAAGCAGGGCACAAGATTGAGTGACTCCTCGGCTCGGCGCCTTATACATAATACAACGCAGATTAATTCTGTCGGCTGGCATATGACCGGTCCGCGGCCGGGAATATGGACCTTCAGTGCCACAATTTCACTTTGTTTGTCAAGATATGTTTTTTTTTTTTTTTTTCCTTACAATTTTATAGCTTTGTCCCTTCTTCTTTAGTGGTTCTGTAAAGCTTCCCTCCAGGTAACATGTGTGGACTTAGACTGCAGCCGGTCGTGGAGTTAACTGATGGTGGACCCGACGGTTGAAAGCGCTATGAATTCCGCTTGATGACCAACATACATACAAGTGCAAGTAGGCCGCGCCACTCTAATATAGTCTACACGAGATAGGAGATTTCTTAAAGCATGGCCGTCTCTACGACTTAGCTAGGCACTACGATTAATTTCCCACGAAGCACTGCCCAAGCACACGAGCCCGGTAACTGTATAGCTCCGAGTTCTTCTTCCTGTTCATTATTGAATTCATGACCCTCATTGCATTCCCGTAGAGCTTTTGCGGTGATATCCTTCAATCTCTTCGCTTCTGGGTGTGCGAATTCGAGTTTGAAGCCTCCTGGTAGGCGAGTCAATGGCCAAACAATATATACTAATTCTTTCAAAACACTCGCAACCGAGCCCAAAGCATCCTCACGGCCCTTAACTAGTGTTTTAGAAAGAATATCCGGGTACCTTGCAGGGTCTAGGAGGCCTGGACGCATATGAATTTCCAGTTGCGGAGTATCCCCATGAGAAAAAATGCCTCTGAGTCTCCCTTGCACGAACGGTATTAGTACCGACATGACGGACATCCGCCACCCGCAACTCTCCTCTGTAGGCGAGATATGTGGATCGTTAATCCCATCATTCGGCATGGGATCGTACGAGTCCGATATAAGTCGCATGTCATAGATGGCTAATTTGATGCTGCGAATAAGATGTCGGTACTGGGGTGAGGGGATTTGCGGGATCCGCCCCCCTGCAATTCTCGTGACAGGGGGTAGGGACTTGGGGTGTATGTCTGTATAGAAACAAGCACTGCGAGCATGGCAGATTTATAGATGGTGAGCAAAGGATATATTTACACCAAATGGTATAGACTGGCCCAAGGAAATAGCCTAGTACTATAGTCCCATACGTTATAAAGGGACCGCCTACCCTTTCCCAATAATGTAATAGTATTGTGCATCCTCCCAAAGGGTTTGGTAACGAACTGTAAAGTGGTCGCTCCAGCCTATGCTGGCGCTTTCACCAACGCCTAGGTCACATCCAGTTATGCGAATTTTGATAGGGAAGGTGTTTTGCGAGTACAGAACACTGGATGCTTCATCATGGATCTGCCTATTTACTCTGAGTACTGATAAATCGAGAGAAAGAGCTCCTAACTTGGCCAAATAGTCGGCCCCATTAGTTGGATTTGACACGGGGCTTATGTGGAACAAAGTAAGATATTCGTAAATCTGGTTACGGATCTCGAGAGGGATGTTAAGAAATGGACTGGTCATCTTGCGGGCAGGCTGAGTACGCAATAACCTGAAGCGATTTCGGGGTTAAGTTGATACTGAATCGTTGGTGCGCTATTAAATGCTGCCTGATATGTTGTAACTAGAACTTGGTCTGGCTTGGCGGACTCAGCCAAGTACACGGCCTACTAATAAGTATTTCAAGCTCCCTCAACCGTTCGGTTCGAGCGGAGTGGCTGAGTACAGCGTCGATATATGCTCAATATATTCCTTGCAATATTACCTACAGACTTGATTAGGTACATATATTTGGTCTCGGGCGGTCTCGTTTTCGGGAGTAAATTCTTACGTTTAATATTAAAATTATATAGTTATGCTGCGTAGAAATATTGATTAGAATGAACCGTACAGTAAAGTACCCTTGAGGTTTAAACACTTTCCGGGAATAATAGTATCACTTGGTAGCTGAACTCATTATAATAAGAAAATCTGAAAGCTCTTTCAAGATTATTGATACGGCCTCTATTGATCTAGATTGATATTATGATGGAGCGTAGGTAAAGGATTCCAATGGCTGAATATTAACTTTGGCTTGCAATTAGGCCAGATACCAATTAGCTAGCGTTCAAATCCTTACTCTCCCCCTAGATATACCCTGAATTTGGGCTATTTTGGAAATTTCTTTCTTCTTTTTTTGATAGGCAGTTTGTCCCAGCTATCTATTAAGTCACTAAATGGTTATAACGTTAGTAAATACGGTGTTCGAAGTAAGCTCTATAGATCTAATGATACAATTATGAACATACGCGCCGTTAAGTAATATCAGACACAATATATTAATACAGAATGCTGAAGTTGAAGTCCTCTACTTAAAATGCATTGGGATACCCCGGCTATAGTATCTAGCTGGAGGAGATACATACCGTTATCTATTGATCTATTATCTATCCTAGCCCTCGTGGAGCCCCTAACCTTCCCACAAATTCAAAATACATTAAATTTTTGTTACTCAATATATGTATACTTGAACAAGTTTCTAAGATTCTAAGATCATAGCTCGCCCTATAGTCTCTACATTTTACAAATAGTAAGACTCCTATCTGTTATTTTTCTTGTTGGTTATGCTTTTCACGCGCTTGAGTACTCTGACTTGACTTTCTGAACTGGCCATCTTTTATCACCAATCCAAACTACGAGACGAATGATCTTGAAATTTGTGTTCCGTTGTTGGATTATTTAGTGTCTGAACTTCGGCTCTGACTCCTTCTTTGTGGGGACCACCCCGGCCTAGCCCACTAAAAAACTAAGACAGCTGGGTGAGTTCACCTGTATGCCTGCATAGGAGCAGGGATAGACTTGTCAAGACCTGCGAGATGGAAAAACTTCTTGCACTGCATGAAGGCTCCCGAACACTTTCAGAAAAGAAAAGGTTGATGTTATTAATTGCAATTGCGAATATCATACGGTGAGAATAAAGAACAAGTCCGATTAACGCCATCTGTGAATGCTAAGAATAGTTCATGGGCTTTCGGTTACAAAATTGAGAGAGAGAAAACATGGGGGAACGAGAGACGTGAAGGTAAAGTGAATATGCACAGTGAAGAGCCCGGTTGACTACCATTTAGTCTAAATGCAATGCTAAACCACCATCACATCCAATCATAACCGTCGTAACACGTTAAACTTTGCTGCTTTCTCCGCAGAGCACTTTAGTACACTGCTCCCCGGTCCCCTTTCAATAGTGCTTCCAAGCTCCTCTTTCCTGGTGGCACCTTTCCAAATTCTGCTTCCTCGATAATCCTTTCCCTTCCGTCAGGACCCGTAGTAAGCCAATACCATCCACCACTCTCTTTCTTCTTCAGCTCCATTCCCATAAGAGCACCACATCTCTTTCGGTATTCTTCATCGTTTATATACCTCTCTCTGACACTTGAGTGCATAAACTCTCTCGTAAGTCCTGGAACTGGATATCTCCCTGGTGTTCTGTCCTTTGCAGGCAAAAACTGCCACCATCCACTCCTGCTATCGTAAATGGTACCCATACCCCAGCCTCTCTTGCGCTTGAAGCTCTGTGGTGTAAGGGAAGAGGTTTCATCGCCATCCAGAACATTTCCGTATTCATCGTAGATCATTATTGGCTTCTCCGTGTTAGCACAGATAGGCTCGAGATAAGACCAGTCAAACCTTAGCCATGGTGAGGTTTTGTCAATCATCCATGCTAGTGAGATGTCTGCCAGTTCGTGATCTGAATATCCGCCGCCAACTGAGGAATGCACACCAGGCATCCAGACTTGCTGGAGGTTGATGTCGATATCTGGGGTTCTACGGTCTGGGAGCGTGTTGGTACGCGGGAGCTTCATTTTGCAGCCAGTTTCGCCAAGTTTTGGTGGATCCAGGAACCATAGCGTGGGTGAAAAGTTAGATCGTCGTTCATCGAGGGCGAGCACCTGGAAGGCATTCTCTACTGCTGGTGACAGCTTGGTATCATAGAAGCCAAAGGACTCATTAAGACCTAGTTGCCTTGTGATCCAAGAATCTGGAAAGCCGACAGAGCCAACGGTATCAAATACACCGACGACCTTAATGATGATGTTGCGCTGGGTTTCCCAAGGGATACCGTCCACATTAGCGGCAATCCTACGCTTGGTAAATGCAGCAAAGGATTCCGGGCCTTTCTTGTATTCCTGATAGATGAGAGCGAAGTCATCCATGCCCCGTTTGGTGAGCAGGCCGATTTCTGAGACGAACGCTGCGAGAGCACGGACAGTGTATGCACCCCGGGAGAAACCAAAAAGATAGATTTCATCAGCAGGTTGTTCTTCGTAAGAATCCTGGTAGTTTGCAGCTAGGAAAGCATAGGCTTCACGGACTGCGCTGTCGAGCCCGAACCCAATGCTACCAGCGGCAAGCCATTGAAGCCTCGTGAGCTCTCCAGATCCAAGACCAGATTGGTAGAATACTATTTGTTGGATTTCGATTCCAGGAGTTGTATACCTGTCCACGCAATCCAAAGAACGGGCGAAGCGTGTGACGTTAGACGGGATCGAAGGGGGACCCTGGTCAGAGGATTTCCATGTTCCGTCGCAACAGCAGATCAGACGTTTGATAGTCTTATCTGGATGGGGAACGGATCGAGGATTAGGGGTTCGAGGGTCTTGAGCGAGTGGGTAGTGGCCAGTTGGCGGCCATGTTGTATGGTGCGAGGGCCGACGGATATCAGGAGAAACTTCGGGGCTACCTTCATGGGCTGTCCTAACATCTGGCCAGGTAGTTGATGGTGCAGGTCCCCGTAGAAGGGGCGTCGACTCCGTCGTGATAAGCGGAGGCCGACGGTTAGACATGATTGGCTCTTTGATCTAAGTTTGGTATCGGATGAGAAAGGCTTTTATATAGATGTGGGCTTGAGGTCGCCCGTCGAAATGATTTTGCAATTTTTTTTATGAGGCTGACTCGACGGCTGTGCGGTTATGCAATTTGTGTTGCGGCGACGTTGAAGCCGTTCAGGTTCTGTTCAGGTTCTGTTCAGTGCGGTTGAAGGCGACGAAGCAACGTTATAACTTGCAACTTCTCTGGTCGGCCTTAAATTCTAGGTTTGCGAATGATCTTTTTATTGGGTAATCTATTCTCTATCCGACCAACCGAAAACTTTTGATGCGGGGATACCAGCCCCCTTTTATATAGACCACCTATACATACAGTCGAAGCTGACGTCTAGCAGGACCCAGCGCCGGAGTCCGGCAACCACTTGAAACGCAAGCTGATCCGCCCAAAATGCAAGGCCTCGCTGGCGCAGCTAAATCCAGTTCGTCCCACAAAGGTAGCTCGAGGATACCCTAGGATCTAGGCAGCTTGGCTAGTGACTGTGCCGCTTTTCGTGCGATTGACGCTGCTCATTTTGGGCCAGGGCAAACCAATCGCCGTATTGTGCGTGCGAGAACGTCTATTTTGATGCGATTCAAATGGTCAATATTACATCAAATGGTCAGACTGGTTCGCTTGGATGGGTTCGTTATGACTGATGCAGGCTCAGTGAAGGCCTATCGCTATCGCGATTACGAAGGGGCGGCCCTGTGTGGTTGCACAGGAAGTGTGTGGTAGTAATTAGGCCGTGCCAGCGGCTGGTCCATGGGTAGCGCCCGTCCAGGAGCCTCAGATATGAGACCCTTCTTTCCAAATAGACTCGGCGGACACAGCCCTGCTAGGTATATACTTGGAGAAGCATGGCTTAGAAGTACTGATGTCGTCGTTACTCGATCCGGTAAATTGCATAGCCATCCTTTCGAAATGATCGTGCGGGGAAAACGTAGGGGATGATCCGTATTAGTCAGTAGGAATTGCCTCCGTCGACGGATTTTTTACTCAGAGGTGCAGGGTCGGTGTAATTTCGAAGTTTCTGTGTGTTTGTCGAGGCCGCTGCATGTCTCGGATTTGCTAGCCGTAGATGGTCAGGTGCGGTTGGTTCCTGTCCATGCAACTGAACTATTTTCTCACCTAAGCGTCTAAAACTTTTTATTAGTCGAGATTCATACATCAGATGAATCACGGGCGCAAACGTCATGATCGATCTCTTCTCTTTTCTCTTCCAATGGCTCGAAAACGTGGGGTACAGCGGACTTGTGTACCTGAGAGTTTCGAATGGAAAAAGAATACAAGCAGCGAAACCTGCACCTGCTCACCTAAGGATCTAAATCTATGGCAAGACTCACATCGTCGAGCTACCATAGCTAGAAATTTTAATTTTAATTTTTTTTTTTCGGAACTCGAGCAATAACTTCCTTACAATAAAAGCCTAACTTTAGGACTACCCCAAACTTAAGCCAATTAAGTCGGGTTTGACATGCGCATTTTGACAATTCCCCTCCAATTAACCATTTTTGGCCGTATACTGGAAAAGTCTACGTAACATTAACGGCGTTCCCGTGCAGACACCTCGGTTAGCCCCGGTTAGTGTCACTTCTAACCAGCAACACTCCAGCTAGCGGTGTAGCTAAGGCTCAGGCGCCATAGGGGTCATCGAGGCACCACACCAGTTAAACTACGTACACTCACCCAGTTGATATAAGGATTTATTGCTAGCTATATCAACTTAAATTTGATTCGGTCGGACTGGGACTATGACGCAACTTTATCTAACTGGAGCTGTACACGCGTATACTTTTCGCGGTGTATATACTATACGTATACCCTCGAAATTGCAAAATGCCACATGCGTGGGAGCGCTGGTCCAAACAGCTGAAACTCCGCACAGAGTAATAGCAATTTGTGCTAAAGACAAAGAGCGAAAATTTTTAACTTGTATCCGGGTAAAAGATTATGCCTGGAAAAGGCACCCCAGCTGATTAGCTTAGTAATACATTATCTTGCCTGAAAATATCTGATGGAACCGTGTAGGCATGTAAGCAAATACTTAATATTTGTTCAGCAGATCTCGATATATATGACCAGGTCCTATTATCGTCGGAACTAGTGGAACCTAGCTACGGTACTGAGGACGCTAACTTGCGTGTTGCATTTTCTTACGCATTCTTCTAAGGATAATGTGTCAAATGATCAAGTGTGACGAGTACCAGCGAGTGTTTTTCTCCAGTCGTGTACGTGTATTATATCTTAATTGGTAACTGATAGAAATATTCCGAACGGGCACAGAGGTGTAGGTGGTCATGTGAAACAGGCGGTGTTACAAGTACTTAAGTACGTTGGGTCAATCATGTATCGTGAGGGTTCATATAAAATAGTGTCGTATACGTATATACTCTCTATATAGGCTGGGCAACTAACTATAGGTTTATCTCCGACCGCCTAATCTGGCTTTTGCGGGATCGAGTTTGAAGATTGTATATTCATGTAAGTAGTTGAATATACCTGCCCTACTGCTTTGGGACGAATATACAACAATATTACCCTAGATTCGGCGTAGAATACCTAAAATCGATATATAATGTCATAGTTCGATTCAGAACAGGCTCGATTCGAGTATTCGTAGGGCGACTTATAGCTTCTAGCTCCTAAGTCACATTGCGCTGTGTAACGTATAAAGTAGCAGGGAGCAGCCCTGCTAAAGAACCCACGCTCCGCGGTCCGCAGATCTGTGGATCTTGCTCGCCGAAATGTTACATTTTTAGTGGATCTGGGTAGCATCCTCGCCATTTGGAACAACGAGCTTCACCACCACCACATGGACAACAACCACCATAACAACACAGACAAAATGTGTTGGATTTTGGTCCGGCGCCCGTCGGCCGAGACCTTAAATTCGGTTCCACGCTTCTCGGCCGTGGAATATCAAAGGTCGTGGCTTGAAATTTGATGCGATGTAGTGATACCCTTACCTTGGAAGGATTTAAAGGAGTAAATACCACCATATAACGAGCTTCACTGATTGAAACTGATGAAAATTTGTGATTCCAAAGGCAAAGGCCACCCCACTCACACTTCCATTAATTGTATTGCATGCGCCCCGGCCGAGAATTGAAAACACATTAGTGCCTTACATGTACGGCAATTAATCCGGTGTAGTGCTGACCGACGCCCTGCATGCATGCATGTATTTTCAAGCCTGGCATTGCAATTTGGTGCCACCACGAACAATAACTCGGAGTACCGCGAGCGCTGAACTCGACGACTATATTCTTTACCGATCCAAGCACAACTATCGTACGCTCTGATAACCTCCACCCTCCTTTATCATCACATCCTCCAGACCCGTCATCTCCAGGTGTTTCTTCATATCACAGATAACCCAGACCTTGAGTATAAGTGGGTGTCAGTCGGCATAATTAAGTCTGACAGCTCCACAATATCTTCACAATGGCGCCTCCCGGTGGGACTACCCTCATAAATTGGAACTTCTGTACTTTTTCAGTATTCCTATTCGTCCCGACTTACTTTCTCACCCTCCTCTTAACATCTACTCTCATAATCTCGACGCCAAAAGGTTCATTGACACGATATGCCTCGCTGCCTATAATCGGTTACCTTTGTTTACGAATTTTCAATTACGGCCTTGCAACTTTTCCGAAAAATACTGTGGGCATCATCGATTGGGCCGGCAGCGCGTACAACTGCTTCTTGATAACCAGTACTCTCCTATATCTCGAAGGCATCGATGCGTCTGATCCAGTGATCTCAAAACCCGTCAACAGCCGGCCACCAGGTTACTTCATCCGTCTTTGGCGAGGGCTTACATACTGTGTCAATGCCCGTGGGATCAACACCCCGTACCAAATAAAGAATGTTCCAGCGTTCGACTCCAAAAGACCCGGGTGGGTTCCGTCTCGCCGAAGATTCCTAGTCACGAATTTAGCATGGCTTGTCTTCCTCTTCCTCGCACAGGACCTATTTTATTGCCAGGAGCTTGCAGTCGAAGATGAGTTGAAACTCGTCGGCATCAGCCGCGAGAACTTGATTTGGAGGCATCCTGAGGATGGACCGATCACCGGTGAAGAGATCGGTTCTCGCGTTTTGGTGTCAATGCTCATGTGGTCGATGCTC
The DNA here is from genome assembly GCA_036872755.1 of Orbilia blumenaviensis. NCBI lineage: Eukaryota > Fungi > Ascomycota > Orbiliomycetes > Orbiliales > Orbiliaceae > Orbilia > Orbilia blumenaviensis. The sequence continues at coordinate 330,772 of JAVHNS010000001.1, forward strand.
ATACCCATCGCTGTAAATCTGCAGTACACCTTCTTATCCGTCCTGGCGGTGGGATTGGGTATCTCGGAACCAAAAAATTGGCCGCCGCCGTTTGGGAGTCCCACGGACAGCTATACACTTCGGCTTTTCTGGGGGAAGTTCTGGCACCAGACCCTTCGTTGGCATTTCAGCAAGCCAGCACAGTTTATAACACATGCGATACTTCGGCTGCCGAAGACTGGGTTGATACAGCGATATGTAAACGTCTATGGCGTATTTCTCATCAGCGGACTGTGGCACGCGGGGCAGTCATGGATGATTTATCAACGGCAAGGGCCCGAAGCTCAAAGATCCGGCTGGAATCGAGAATTTTTCTTCTTTACCGTTATGGCTACGGGAATAATGATTGAGGATGGTGTCCAATGGCTGTTCCAGAGCAAAAAAGTCAGAAGTAAGGAAGAGAAGGAGGGATTGATTATTTGGAAGCGAGTTGCTGGTTATATTTGGGTATGGGGCCTATTGATACTTGTGGCACCAGTAATCGACTATCCCAAGTTTAGGATTAGGTTAGAAACATGGTTACCAGCTCACCCGCTTATCGTTTTCGATCCGGAGTGGGCAAGTTCGAAATAGCGGAATATTGAGTATGGCTGTCTCACTGGCAAGGGTTCTCGGATTTTACGGAGTTATGATGTTATCATATTACAGACCACTGTCGTCAATTGACCAACAGCGTACAGGGATTTAGCCATTACCCCATGTCTCAAAACTGGAAGGGATCTAGCTAGAGCTTACAGGATATCTATCAGGGCGGCCTGGAGTCTTCCTGTTGTAGTCTTGGAAATATTTTCTATCCCGGGTCCCTCCCCGCAGATACGCCTTTCGGAGCCCATAAGCTGCATTGCATTATCCTTCCATGTATAGCTACAAGCCTCAACTACCCGGCATTTTAATTTGCGAGTCCCGATACCTCATGCACGTTTCGTATCTTTTCGCCGAAAATAGGCTCTTGAACCTGCAATTGCGCCTCTAAGTTTGCCCGGTGACCAGAATTTAGCAACCTGTTTTCTGATTCAATTCCGAGTTCAATCAGATAGATTCGGGTCGTACCACTCTCTCGAGACCGACCGCGCCGATATTGCGTAATTGCGCCTACCGCTTGTATTTAAGAACGTCACACCCCGTTTCTAGACCAGAGCAGCAAAACTTTTCATTGATTCAAATTCTCCGATCGAAAGATATAAAATTCTATTCACCACATACACTATCGCGATGAAAGTAATTGTCACTGGCCCCACTGGCTTCCTCGGCGCCGAGATCCTTCGACAATGCGTTGCGAGCCCCAAAATAACCTCAATAATTGCCATTGCCCGCCGCGATCTTGCGCCAGAATGGCAGGCGGAACAGAAAATCACGACGTTGAAGGTTAATGATTTCGGAACTTACTCAGAGCAAGATCTTGAAGTTTTAAAGGGGGCGGAGGGCTGTTTCTGGTAACAAATATTTTCAAAATAAATCCTCGCTGTTTTCCACTAGGGGTCTCGAGAAAGAGAGAAACTAACAAAGGGTTATACACTGGTGCACAGGACTCTTGGCTCCACGCCAAATAGAGCCCTAAAGATGACCCCCGAAGAAGTGAAGACTGTCAATGAAGATTGGCCAACCAATGCTGCAAAGACATGGAGTCAATTACCACTCCCCGATGGTAAGATTTTCCGCTTTGTTTACACAAGCGGAGCGCTAGTCCCTCCCGTCGAAGATCTCGACAAGAAGCTGTGGTTCGGAGAGGATATGAGAAAAAGAAGGGTATGGTATTTCGTCCTTAATGTAAAATACTTAAGATTCGAATTGCTAACTTAGGTCAATTCTGACAGACATACACGGAGAGGAACCTTTTCGACATTGCAAAAACCGGAAAGCTCGATGTTTATATCGCCAAGCCTGGGTTTATCACCACCGGAGAGCCATTTTTGTGGCAACTTACCCTTGGAAAAGGATATGTGAGCAAGGAAGCTATGACCGCTGGCTACTTAGACCTTGTTTTCACCGGGAGCGAACAGAAGATTCTGTGGAACCACGACTTGAGGACTTTTGGGGCAGCAGCTTTGAAGAAGTTTGCGGCAGAGAAGTGATGATTTTCAAGCTCTTCCTTTCGAAAATTTGGTTACATACGGTTTGGCACGTTGCCCATCTGTTCTTCGGATTGGAGTTTGGGAGAGTGTTTAACCTAATGAAAGTAAATACATGATATCTTAGGTCGCTCGTACTATTTACAGTGCCCTTCAGCCTGCCCTGTTTTTCTCCCTCTTGCTGTTTACGTTATTAGTCTGCTCTTCTTTTAAAGTGTGGAGTTACTTGGGTAATTAATTGGTTATGGTTGATATAGTGGGGGCTTGACGATCTGTTTTGCCTGTTCTCCGAACACCTCACAACAGGCTCACTCAGTCTTGATAAACCCTTATATGTTTACTACCTCCGGTGCTTTTTTTCTTTTTTTAAATGCAAATGCCAGTTTCATTAATAATATGCTAAGGTCATAAAGTAAAGAATAGTACACCGAGACAACCGATTATAACAAAAAAGATTCGTGATAGGAGTATTAGGGAATCCGCGAGTGCTTAAGAGTAAGAAAATATGTGAAGATAAACGAGGGTATCATACCAGAAAACGAAAGTTGAGGGGCAAAAATCAAAACCCTTAAAGTTTAAACTGAGAACTATCAAAACGCCGAAAGAGTGTATATTACCTTGGTCGATAACCAATCGCGTAAACTTGTTTGAACCTTAAATATCTAAGCCACCAAACGAATGTATCCTATACTGGCTTCTTTTTCTTTCTTTTCCAAATTTTTTTCTTTCTTTCCATTTTTTTAAACTCAAGTATAGGAATGTGGCGCAAATCCAAATCTTGTCTTCCCATAATCGAAAACCCCAAAGTTTTGCTTGAAGAAAACGTCCCCGAAAATGTATTGATTGCCGCTGATAGGCTGGATCGATCCGAAGCAATACTGGACACCACCAATAGTTCCTAAGCTACTACCGTAGATAATGTTTTGTCCACTGACGCTGGCCATGTTGGACCCTACGCTGAAATAGAAAGCAGGTAGGGTCTTACTCGCGCATGGGAGGATGTACCCCCCAACTTGGCTGTTGGCTTGAGCACCCGGTATCGTTTTATAGTATGCCTTCGCTGCTCCGGAACTGACTAGAAGAAGCGTAGTACCAGTGTCTGCAATGCCAGTAGCAGTGGACGGATTCGAATAAGTCGTAGATCCGACTTTGTAGTTCGTGCTTGGGAACTCCCACCATCCATTTTTGGTCGAAATTGAGGTATATTGAAGGCTTCCAGTGTACTTGCTGTTATCAATATATCCAAAATCATATGACCCGGTCTTATTATGATAGAGATTTGCCGTAAACAGCTTGTTTGAGAGTGAGGACATTGCGTTCTCAAACCACGTTTTGGCTTGGACAGGGCTGACTGTATTGAGTTTTCCGTAGGCGAGGCCGATGAGGCCGTCATTGGCCCCTGAGATAAAGCTAGAACTTGCAGTTTTTGCGATTTCAACGATCTGGGTGCCAACAGTTGTAGAACCAATTGTGACTTTGTCGGTTCCGACGTCACCAGAGGCCACAGAGCCATCGGCGTATTGAATTGACCAGGAGAAGCCTGTCATTTTCTTCCAACTAGACGATTTGGAAGGATTATATACGTTGTGGCCTGTGAGCTGCGACGTGGGCTGACTGGTAGAGAATACCCATAGGTCTGAGCTACCAGTGTCCAGATTAAGGTTGAGTGTTTGGGCCGGGGAGCCAATTTTAACTGGGATTGTATACTCAACATCACCGTTCCGAGAAGAGGCAGCTACAGTGCTATCAGCATACCGCTTTGCAACTTCCTTGTGCATTACGAGATCCGACTTCAGATGCTCGCCGGTAGGAAGGTCTTTCTCAACCCCCCATTTGCTAATGGCATCGTTAAACGACTGAGGGCCATTGTGGTTGACGGAGAGAAAGTTATGCGTCACTGGGATAGTAAAGCCTCGGGATGGGTCTTCAACAGGGGCGGCAATTACACTGCTGGTAACCGCTAGTGTGGTGGTAACTATAGCAGAAGAATAACGCATCTTAAAAGAATAAATTAACGATTGTGGGGTAGTTGTCTCGGTATGATGCAGATGCAGATGCACTATGCGATTATGCAAAATGCAATAGATGCAAGTATGCAATAGATGCCGATGCGAGTCTCGAGCCTCGATGCAGGGTATGCCAGAAGATATATAAGATGCAAAGGTATGCAGAGGTGTGCAACGATGACTTAAAAGATATGCGAGTGAAACTAGATCCAGATGCCAATGAACTGAAGGACGAATCAATGCTGGTGAGGAGAAACATGGTGGGAGGAGTGGTTCAGACTCGTCTTTATATACATTTAGTTCACGATCGCGACTACAAGATGAAGGGGCGCACTGATCAGGATTTGCGCCGGACGACGGGGATACTGGATAAAGTTTTGGAGCTCCCAGCAGCGCGGCGCCGAACTTGGATCTTCAGGAACGAGACATGTGGCGACCACGACTCAAATATGAAAGCTTACTGCGTATAGACTTCCAGTTTACGCCGCGGGGTACGTACTCTTCGCGGATATCCGAGTATCTGGTTTGTCCTTGAAAGCAAATGAAAACTCTGTTCCAGACGTATGGAAAGTATCAATGCTACCTTTGCCAAATCGCTGTCGCAATAGTTACGTCTGAATACGTATGTATAGAGGCAAGGATATTTCCAGCCCATCACGCATTAGGAATATGAGCACGGGATTTCACACGCCTTCATGCTTCTCGACATTCTACTCGGCGAGAGCGAGAATTAGCGAACGAGAATTCATCATTAAATGAAGTCGTGTTCACCTTCTGATCGCAAGCAGTTAAGACATATACGACCAGACGCGAAACAGTACATTCGAGACCCTAACTAACTGGCGCAGTGGCCGCGAGGTCCTCAAAGGACCTTCGCAAGAAAAGCCCTTTACATCAAGTCCATTCAGGGTTTTAAGTTTGGGTGATGCCGCGTGACCTAAGTGAAAAACTTCAACCTCAGGTCATCAACGACGAGATCGAAAAAATAACGCAGTAATTTAGCTTAGTCTGAGGTTCGGTCGAGAGAGGGTTATCTTCCGAAAACTAACAATCCCTAAAGTTGTTTCCCCGAGGGCCTCGATCTTTGACAGATATTTCAAATCTTTGCGAAGAGATAACAGCAACAAATTATCCGGTCCGGGCGGTAGCCCCAATGCAGCAGTTAATGAAAGATAGGTTTCTTAAAGTCGGAGCCTCGTGGTATTGAACCGCACCGGTATCTTGGAATCCTAAATCTCCAGTCGGAATGTTGCCTCAAAGCATGGTTTCCACGATATATAGCCTTTCTATCTACTTTCTAGAAGACATCTAAATGCGGAATAAGGGAACCTTAATTAACGTTAGAAACATCCGGACAGTGGCAAGGGCAAAGGATACGTATCTAAACCTTATCTAGTTTGTCAATATTAATATTGCAATATCTAGTTGCCGCCAAACGAAAGTTTAACGGAGATCAGACTTCACTATTATAATCTGCGACTTTTTATTTGATATTTTTAAAATGTGAAACATCGGGAACTCGCTCTTAGTGTAAGCTACCGCTATTCCCGTACCCTCAAGCATTTTCTATTTTTCAGCGCTATATTGTAACCTTGGATGGGTCTGTTTGCAGCCACTGATACCATATTATTTCTATCACAGCGCCGGTCTAGATATCCTGCACAAATGGAGTTTAGTATGGTTTAAAACCAGACTACCTCAGGCTTTTAAACACCGCAGGTCTGGTGCATGCATATGGAAGTGTGCGCATGCGAAGATATGTTTAAGATACGGTCATGCTACGGCACCATATGGAACTTTTCTGGGCCAGCACCGATGCTATGATCTTGAATATACGTGCAAACCTAGAATCCGCCACTTTGATGGGGCCGTCGGCGTACAGCTATAAAGATTCCGTGTTTCATATCCCATACTCTAGTTCGGTCTAGACGGTTTGAATTGGAAGCAGATAAGGTGTCGATTCTTCATATTTTAGTGAAAATATGTACAAGTTGATGCAGAATAGCTAAATTGGGACCTTAAAGGTCCAGAGCAGTCTTTCCAGCATCTCCCTAGTCTATCTCTTTCACCAAACTATCTCTTCAGATCTTGTACACATCGGTTATTCATCAATAGCCAATATTGAACATCTCGCTCTAGAGCTAGTTACTCGACGTGGCTTTTGTTTGCGGTTGGTCTGGACTACATAGAAAGTAACTGTTATAGTTTATTTATAAGTATTCTGAAATCTATAGAAAGATCATAACATTACTGTAACTCCAAACGCCTGCAATTGTATAGAATGAAGGAAAATATTAAAGCTACTGAACCAATAACATCATAACTCAAGACTTTTGTGCAACCCCGAATCTTTTATTTCCGTAGTCAAACACAGAGTAAGCGCCCTTAAAGAAGACATCTCCATAGATCCAAGGTAGAGTGGAAGAATCGCCTAGGCTCTGAAGTCCACCGAAGCACATGGTGCCTGCAGAATTCGCATACGCATAAGTCATGTACTTCCCGGGAACATCAACCCAGTTATTCCCAACGGGGAGTGAGATGGTAGGCATGCTGGAGGAGCTGTCAGATGTACAAGGATATACCCAGGCGCCCATATCACTCCGGTACTGTGCTCCCGAGACCTGCGCGTAATAAAGCTTGACGGTAGAACTAGGTAGCAAAAGAAGAGTGGTACCAGTATCTAAAATCGTTATTAGTAATTTTTTTTTCGAAAGAAACGATAAGATTGGACGACTTGCCTGGGACAGCGCCCTTCGAGTTTGAGGCGCCATTCGTATAAACCTTTCCATTGACCTTAATGCCCATAGAGGCAGCGACGTGCCACCAACCAGAGTTCAAGATTTTAGCATACTTGATTTTCTTGGCATACTTTTGACTAATAAACCCCCAAGTGTAGCTACCGACTGCTGACTTCTTTAGGTCTGCAGTGAAGATCTTTGCTTTCAGCTGAGGTAAAGCATTTTCGATCCATGTTTTTTGTTGTGTTGGTGAAACTTGGTTTAGACTACTGAACGCCAAACCGAGGAGTCCGTCACCTTCGAAGTCTTCGAAGCCGTCCGAAATTTTGTTGGCGACTTCAACAGCCTGATTTGTAACTGTAATACCGCCAATTTTGACACTATCGGTAACAACTGTCCCTGAAGCACCGCTGCTATCGGCATATGTGATCGCCCATGTGAGCCCGCTGGATACCTTAGCTGAAGTACTAGGTGTATAGATATTACCACCCAGTTGCTTATGTTTTGTCTGCAATGCCGATGATAGCTGGTTCGAAAACACCCAAAGATCTGAGCTACCGGTATCAAAATCCATGTTCATTGTTTGACCACCGATAGTGATTGGCGATAGGTACATTGTATCGTAGGCAACGGGAGTTGCGATAACAGTGCCCGTCCGAACACCTCTTTCTGCGAGTTTAGATGGCTTTGTATAGTTAAGGAGGCCGGGTGGGATGACCAAATCCGAAAAATGGCGTTTATATTTCAAGAAGGATTTCCGGAGCTCGTGGAAACCATCTCGTTCAAAGTTCGGGTTTGGCACTACTGGCACGGAATACTTTGAAAGTGGCTTCGATTCGGTAGGAAGCTCAATATCTATGCTGGCAATTGCTGCTTCTGCATCCGACTCTGCATCGACTTCCAGTGGAGCCGCAAAGACCGCAGAAGCGGAGAGAAGGATTGCTAGTGTCCTGTAGTGCATTGTAAAGATTTAAAATATAATGAGAATGAATGTGAAAAGCCAGAAAGCCAGGTTTCCAGAATGAATGACCAAGCTATGATAGAGAATGAAGGACTAAAGTAGCTATATCTTGAAGAAAGAAAGAGAGACATTTTGGGCAAAGCCAGGGCGCCATATATATAGCTGATATTTCATACTTTATGGAACATAGAGGGTAGGCGATATGAAGCTCGACTCGATAAGCAAGCTTATGGCGCAAAGCCCGTTCTAGCGGGAAGGCTGTGCCCCCAAAGCGGTATGCTTCTGGAAACTTGAAGTGGGTGGTATCTAGGAACGGTTTTTTCATCTTAACCTTGATCTTCAGGGGCCTTGGCTGCTATTTTGCAAGAATAAACTCGAGATTCAATGGCAATTGTGGTATTTTTTGCGTTGTCGCCCAGGTGTCGGAACCCGAAAACGGTCTTCAACGAAGTTAATATCTCATGGCGAACTCTGAAACGGGCTGCTTATGGAAACGCGAGCGGATCGGCTAAGTTATTGCTAGGTAAGTTAATTAAGCTAGCGAAAGTCCACGCGTTTCAAGACAGATGGTCTGCTGAGTTCCAGACACACTTTCCTTGGCCTCTTTTCGACAAATTTCAACAACCAGCAATTCTAGCCTCCAGCCACTTTGGTCGAGATCGATACATCAGACCGGTTCTGTTAGGGATCCTCATAACTCTATCAGTTTTTTTTATCTCAATTGCCCCATAAATTGTATTGCAATTGGATACACGATATACGACAGTGTAATTATGCACTAGACATAACGCTGAAAATATATACAATTTATTATTGCGGCCGCTAAAATTAATTTATGATGGAGAATTTCGAGGTCCTTTTGTCAACTAGTTGCGCAGTACGTAGCCTCTGTCTGCGGCATGCACCAACATAATTGGGCCTCTCAAATCTATCCCGAATTCACCGGAATATAGCTGAGCCCAGCTTGGCTCGCGTTCGACGAGGCTACATACTGAACTATTTGAGTGCTTATGACATCACCAACGCACTAAAGGGCGCTCCAGCCGTTGGATGCTGGGAGATTCCAGCCAATCAAGAGGGTCGGCTTGATTATTCATCCGTCCCGACACCTCTTCATGTGACTGCGCGCTCGCCCTTAGTCACAGAAAAGGAATATGGAGGTTTCGCCCAACTCTTAGCACGTTCTTGTCGCCAGCTGAAGCCTTAGAGGGCCTGATCGGGGAAACTGATGCTTCTCACCGAGGGAAGGTCGGAATCTTAGCTGTTAGGCTGAGAATTCCTAGATTTTCTATAAAGCTGTGGCATGAACCTCCCTTGTGCTTCTGTAAATTGAGCTCCAGTCAATACCCCCCAGAAGCAATCAGTCCAGTATCATCAAGAGCATATCTTAATATACTTCTTGTTACACGTTCTAAAGAAAGAGATATTAGCTTTGTTTTTCACAACTCTACTCCGGGTACCCTTCACATCAATATCGACGGGTAGAGATGTCTAATTCTAGCTCAAGCGGAGAGGTCAAGTCAGAACCTCCAACTCCTGTAAGAACCTTATAACGACCTGTGAACTTTATTAACCATCACTTGCTCACTCTGTAACCAACCCATGTGATACGGTGTAGCTCGGCTTTTGTTGGGTCGAAGTCCCCGTCAGGGACATGGAGCGGGCCCTAAAGTTCTACGGGGAAGCATTTGGCTGGACCCCGAAAGAGAAGGGGATGTCCTGGTACCAAATTGTTGAAAATGAATCTAAGAATCTCAACGGTGCCCTTCGTCTTGTCAGTGAGGAAGACCATGTTGCCGGCACTGCGTCCCGCCATACGATGAAGCCTTTCATTGGGCTTCACAGTATCAGGGAGACCTTGGAGAAGGTTAAGGCAGCTGGAGGAGAGATCATCAAGTAAGCCATCCTTGATCTCCGACATTAGTCAACGACTTTTTTTTTTTTTTTTTTTTTTTTTCTGCCAAATTGAATTTTGAGAACTAACACGTTGACTTTCCTTTGCACCTTAGTCCTGGTGAGGAGATTCCTGGAGATATGGGGTTTTGTGGCGAGTTCTATGATTCTGAGCGCAATGTTGTTGGAGTTTGGGCTAAGAGGATGTCGCTGGATGAGAAAAAAGAGTAAAGCTTTCGTTGCAGAACTTTTGGAAATATGAACGGCGGTATCCTGCTACTCATTCTGGTACTCGGTACCCTCAGAAAACAAATTTGTATTGATACTTGACTTGTCATCATGGAAGGAGTGCTTCCGACTCTGTATGTCTTGAAATGGAAATTATTCTGGACCTGAATCCGTGCTTAAGCTTAGTCAGGGCTTGGGTTGTGGTCGCCACCTGGTTTCCAACTGAAGAATCCAGCTCAGCCGGCCAACCTTGTGACCACTTTGGGTAGCTTTCTTGGTATCATGGCAAGTTCCGTGTCGCTTGGGCTGCTGGTGCATATTAGCCAAAATTTTCCATGGAAAAATAACCAACGGGAACCAGAAAATGCCTCTTCAAAATATGCCAATGTTGTCAAGAAAATCCTTTCTTCTGTGCATATAATCTATGCATTTAATCTTTACCCGTGCCAAAAGGATCTCGCTAAACATTTCTCCATTGGAAGTGTCGGCTAACAGCTTGCATGCTAGAATATTTCAAGGGGTAGCTCCTGGGCCTCTGGTACCTTTTTTTTCGCATCGATAAGACGGCTTCATGGGGGTTTAATTCGCTAAAGCCATAGAAGCTTGGTTCCCTTTGAAGTCCAGAACGGGAATTGCGTTATGACCTTTTACCCCGGAAATATATGCGCGCAGAGCCCCTGCAGGATCTTTTTCAGCTACGTTGATCAGGCAGTATGCAGAACGAAAAGAAGATTGCACAAACAGAGAATAAGTTTCATCTTATTTCAACGATTAAAACAGGGGTTGCGATTTTGTGATAGCGATATACACGCAATCAATCCTCTAGACCAAATGCACTACAACTGGATGTCATGATGGATTGTTTATCGGACCGGCCACCGACCCTCACAAAATTGTGTGATTTTTGACTCCAACGAGAGGGACGGATGTATCGCTCGTCGAGAACCCGCCGAAAAAACGCCACCTGCAAAGCTGACCGGCTTCGGAGCTCTCGTCGGAATTTCTGAGGTTTGACAGTTTTATTTGAGGATATTGCATATCATAAGCTCCAGTCCAGAACTGCATCGCCCTGCATACCAAATGCATGGGCCGAAGGTCGCACAGACAGCAGATCTTGGTTTTGCTATGCTGCAATGACCCAAGTGTGGTCTGGGCAGAGGCTCAAACCATCACAATAGGTAATAGAAAAGTGAATAACCGCAGCTCTGAAACCGGTGACCATTACCAAATCACTTCCAAGCTCTGAAATACACCACTAAAATTAATAAGGACAGCGCTTTGAACTTACGAGCACAGCTCGCAGCCCAAAGCCTTAGTCACGCGTTAGTTGACAACCGACGAATAGTTCTAATTATTATATAATATTTCTTTTTGATATAGGTACCCAGGTATCGTGCTAGCGACTACTTAGGCGTACAACAGATCAAACTTTCTTCGCATTGGATAGCAGTTTGCCTTACACATAGCACAGAGTCTTGATATTAGCCTCGATGGACTTTTTATTGGTTAGATTCCAGGGTTTCCATGCTACGGCGCTTTGTTGACGGCAAAGGCTCGAATCTCCACTTATGCGCGTGATATATTACCGTGTTCAGACTTATATAATTCAAAAAAAGAAGGAGTGTTGTAGACTATATAGGATTAGCCTGGCGAGACCAATCCTGCGAACACTCTTCGAGTGTTCCTTCCGCGGCCCGTATCACCGCCTACCATGCTGAAGAATACGGCTCCCATATGTCGTAGTTCCTAGCTGAACTGTACATACATATCGCGCAATAGAGTACTACGAAATCTGGAAAGAGGAACTTTGGAGATACCAGAGACATAGAACCTCATATCGATATCCCGAAGGCACGGCACATCACTAATCCAGGATATGTTGTAATACAAGACCCATGTACCTTCAGCTTGTGAAATCCAATTTGGGATTCATCCAGAGCTGGGGGTTAGTTACACAGCCGATAGTAGAGCGAATATGTGGCCCCCTGGCGATATACCCCAAGTTTTCTAGCCTGAAAATGCCCGCTTTGGTGGGGTAATGATCCCGCAGTACTGAGTTCGGCTGATACTGACGATTAGTTAGCTCGCTAGTTGAAACTATTCCCGTGGTCACGGCCATATCGAAAGAGTGTGCAAGTATCAGTGAAGGGGCCTGTCTCCCAGTCTCGAAAGTGTCTATAAATACAGAGGCAAATGCCCTCTTCTTCCTTTCTTCTTCATCAAAGGCAACGATCAGCAAGAATCCGGGCGATACTGCCAGGAACCACCAAAATGAACTTGACTCGTGCTTTGCTCGCAGCATTTGCTGCCAGTAAGTCCCACTTCTTCTACTCTCATCTTTTTGGGGGATTTTGACACTGATTCTTCGACATAGGCAACATTGTCGCTGCTGCATCAACTACCCTAGCAACTGTTACTTCTGCTCCAGGCTCGAGTTCTCTAGTATCCACTGGAACTCCAACTTCGGAGACTATCACCCCCCCAAGCGAGCCGTCCTACCCACCAGCGACTGGTACTCCAGGATCAATTGATCAACAGATTGATTCTATTGTTGCTGAGTTGAAGAGCAATGTTATTAGCATTAATGCTAGATACAGTAAGTAAAAACTCAAAGAATATTCAAGTTTTACATTGTCTAAGAAAAAATTAGATGCAACTTGTGCCAGCTCTTGCAATTCTGGTCACATTCGGGCTTGGGGTAATGAGCACGCGAGCGTCGCTGATGTAGCCCTTACCAAGCTCAGAGCCATCCCTGTTGGATATGTGTACTGGTGGTATCCAAGACTGTAAGTCTCACACTCTTAGCCAGACTATAATTCTCTGAGAAACCCAACTGACTTGTGGCATCAAGGGTCTGGAACCTTGGTTGGATCTGGGTTGAGATCTACTATACGCTCTACTTCATTTGGTTCCGTGCTGGACTTGGTTAGTTCCCTTCAAAACTTGTCATATATTTTTAAAAAAGAGATCCTAACAAGTACGATTATAGTCTGGGAATTGATATACTTCAACACTTATCTCTGGAACTTCTATGTTTCCTGGAGGGCTCTCTTCTGGTACTTCGGCCGATTCGGTGGATAGTAAGTCACCCTCCCGGACCCAACCAACTATACTCTATTAAGATATGATGATGTTAACATTGTTTTCTTCTAGTTGTTTCTGGCCATATTGGTACGGGTGGTTCTACCGCTACTACTGGGGATGGGGATGGATTTGGTGGAGCTGGTGGAGAGTTTTCTGGTGGTGGTAAATGCAACGCCTCGTGCTTGGGAACTGCTAATAAGGGCGTCGGACTGGGATGCCTCAAGAAAAGTCAATCAAATACCCTGAGCACAGTTTTAGTAGTGTGTGGTAAATTTTCCATATTCTGAACCGAAATATTAATCTTTACCTTATTTATAACGACATTGATTGTTCCTCATGATCAAAATATATCTGAATGGCTCGAGGCAGGTAGTATATCTTATAAACCGACTTCGACAATAAGCTAGATAAATCTGTATTTGTGTCAACACCAGCAGGTACTAGCGCCGCAGCAGTTCAAGCAAGGGGTGAGTGCTTCGTACCACGCTTAATCCATGTTATATAAATTTTGACTATGGGTTACGCTGAATGATCAGCGAGCATCGTGCTACAGAAGGGTTCTATGTGACGTCCGTTCACCTTTAAAGGCCTTTAGGTACCTAGTGCGCTTTGACAGCCAACCTCGATCCTAACACGAAGCTGCTGTTGCATTTTCTTAGTCAACTTTGAACAGCCTTGTAACCAACTTTGAAGTGATTAATCGTGATATCGGCCAGGACTGTTGACTATCCGGAGACCGATTGACTTTGTTATTAATCGCGATCAAGATTGAATAGGTCAGCAGCTGCACGCATATGCATGATAATTTCTATGGCTGTTTGCGATGAGCTTCGAGACTCGTGTATAAGGTGCAACTGAATTGATAAAATCCACGCGAAGCAAATAATAGATATCCCAGACTGTGATGACATTCTATATATTTCAATACTTCTGGTGGGTTGGCAATGACAGTTAAATGGCGTTCTGGAACACCATCTCCGAACATAAGCTTCCAAGCGAACTTTCCTGGTTTTTTTAAGCATAACAGGGCAAATTATACTCAGAAATTTGGAGCAGGTTGAGTGTAGTTAGCCAGATACTAGGGTTAAGGGTTGAGCGTAGCCAGATGAATTACAGTGTTGATACAAAGCTCTTATTCTAGAGGGATCGATGGTGAATGCTGGAAAACGACAATGATTCCTATAGGCAATCTGATCTCAGCATTCAATAGCTCCCTCCCATACACACCCTCAACCCATTTCCAATCAATGCCTACTAGTATTCCACCACATAACCATCTCTATTCACCAAGTCGACATTACGAAACGCTTCCCTCCGCCTTGTGGGCTACACCATATCAACACCGGTCAGCTAAGATCAAAATGTCTCAGTCAGCCCCTTCGTCTCCTACTCTCAGCTTGAAGCCAAGAATCATACCCATCATACCTTCACGGGTGGCTCCACATCCGCCACCAAAACGCCAAACGTCGGTCGTTCTAGATACACCTTCCTCTCTTACCTCCCTCTCTGAATCCGAGGCCCCTCGCAAAGAATACCAAATAACCTCGATAGTCGCTTGTATTCCCGACAACTTCAATTCTTTCTGGGATATTGTGGCTGATGGTCTCTCATGGCATCCGACTGAACGCACCATGCCTCCGCAAATCCAAACAAAATACCTCAATTTGATTCAAATCAATCGGCAGCTTCAAGAGAGAATCCGTACGGATAAATGGGTTAGAGATCTCTTGGAGGAGCACTTTGTTGATATCTCTGAGCACTGTGACGAAATCACCAGCGGGAAAGTAGCGAAACCTATGGGCAACGAATTCGTTCTTTCACTTGTAGACCCTTCTCATTTCGCATTCCGGCGGTTTTGGGTCGACTGTGTCATTGGCAACCAGCAAAGACATAAACTTGCTCGCCGTTCCGTCGGTGAATTTATGAATATAGCTGCACCGCGTGTTACGGCTCCCACAAATCCTAGCACTGCCGCCGCCATTTCAAATAGGCTGCCTGTATACACGATGGTCTGTGAGAACGTTAGTGGGAAGCTTGATGAACTGGCTCGCTTGGGCCGGTTTATGGCAGGGATGGTCAACGAACTTGAAACTGTACCTCTCCAGTTCGGCATGAGGTATCAGCCGCTTACCAGGCGCGAACGCGAAATAGTGGATGAGGTCATCTGGTGGGCCGAAAACATAGCCAACTTCTATCCACTTGACCCCGAACCTCGCGAAAGGGCTAAGAACTATGTTCAGTTGGCTAGGTCCCTGTTCTCTGGGGATAGGCTTATCCCCCTTGAAGTTCGTTTCAAGGATTGGAACGTTTCTGAAGACGGTCAGAATGGGCAAATCATCCGTCCACCGCTTCTTAGCGGAGGAACTGCTCCCTCTCCACTTGAAACTACTGATGAGCAACGAAAGGTACTCATGATCAGGCACATTTATCTCATCGAGCGTCATGTGAATGCCCTATGGCGCGAGCTTTTCTTAAATATAAAACAATGCCTTGACATTCAGCTAGCCTGCCACGAGTGGTACAATGTAATGCAAGAGAGATATCATGCAACCGTCCAAAAGATTAGGGACACCAGGCGTAGACCTGATATGCGGCTATATATCGGTCTTAAAGAACAACGCGCTGGGAAGAAATTGAATAGGTGGGGATAGGGTACCATTGATGGCAATCGAAGGCTGGGTAAAGGTTAGCTTAAATTCTAGTTTTTCCATATTATCTTCATGTTATGGTCTAGTCCCGGTTCTAGTCGGCGTTTGGAGGGGCGTGCGGAGCGTTTATCTTTACTTATATACTACTTCATAGGTACGACCAAAAGTGATAACACGATTTTCTAATAGATGGTGACTGAGTTAATTGTGGCCGTTACCTTAGATACGAGCTCTTTTTCCAAAGTTCACCCCTCCCGACAGTAGTATATACAGTTGTTCAGTGACAGGTTTTCACGACGTTACAACATCGCTCTGAGCTCTTTGAACTCCCCTTCCGCCTCTCCTGTAAACCTCCCTTCTGCGTACCTCCAGTTAATGATATTCCAAACATTCTCTACATAAGCGGCCTTGCCGTTGAGGTACTGCAGATAGTAGGCATGTTCCCACATATCGACGCCAAAGATCGCGGTTGTTCCCGCAGGAACTGTATCCTGATCTCTAGTCGTCACGATCTCCAGCTTGCCGGCATTCACAACAAGCCAACCCCAGCCACTGCCTTGGATTCCTAGGAGAGCTGCACTAAATTTACCCTTAAACTCATTGAAGGAACCAAATTCGTTATCGATGGCTTGAGCCAGAGATGGAGCTGCAGATAGTTTTGCATCCTCAGAAGATGCAGGAGTGAGATTCTTCCAGAATATGGAATGGTTTATGTGTCCACCACCGTTGAAATGAATTAAGGATTGAGTATTGGCGGCCGTTGGAGAGGAGATGGCTTTGTTGAGGTTGGCGATATATGCTGCATGGTGTTTGGAGTGGTGAAGCTCCATAATTTGAGCGGAAATGTAGGGCTCCAGGGCCTATGACCGTCCCATTTGTGCCTTTTAGTAAATCTCCCTTCCTAGGCTTATGCGGAAATCGGACATCTGGACACGTAGCTGGGGCTAGCTGGAATCTTACATACATCATAAGCGTAAGGCAGCTGGGGAAGTGTATATGTCTCCGCCATTTTAAAGGTTAGATTATTCGAGAGGGTGCTTCGTCTGAATTTTTAGAATCTGCAGGAACAAAAATTTGAAAGGATAAGGAATAAGAAGTGTGAGAGGACTAGCGATTAGAAATGAGGGGTATGGATTTGAGGATGAGTAGTAGAAAAGTGGTAGAGGGGAGTTGACTGGCAGCCATACCTTCTGTCAACCATGTTGGCCATCCAGTATTTGTCACTCCTCTTCCCCCATCTCATCCTCGTCAAGCTAGCTTAAATCACGTCACATATGAGCATTTTATTACCAATCATCGTCGTCGATTTCTTATGCTCTTGAATAGCGTCCGACTCCAACCTAGGGGGGCGCTCAAAAATCGGAACTAACTGCACAACGCTTTCCAACTCTGCAGGCTCGTGTTAGTCTGGGACATGCCCCTGTTCAATGGTTAGAATCTGATTCGTAGGCGACCCAGAACCTGAGCAAGTTTGCGCTCGTAGGTGTGGGGCTTGGGTGGAACCAGTTACCGAACTTGCATTAGCGGCAGCAGTTCGGAAGTTGGAGCAAGGGCTTTGGTATGTGGATATGAGCGAGTTTTTCTTTGCGAGGGATACAAGTGCACACGAAGCACGGTTCTGTGATAGCTGGTGCCCGCATGAGACTGAGAACCCAAGAGTAAGCAGACGGAAATTGGGGGTTTGCAGTTGAACAATGATATGTTAAATAGAGGAGATTCGAATGAAGGACCCAGTTTTTGATTTCCATTCTGTAGAAATATTTTTTTATCTGGTGCTTGTAGACTCGAAATTCCAGAATATCACATCTCAGGACTCTACAACACAGACACCTCGTCCTACGCCAAGGATATTTGCCCGATTACCTCTTGTATATTCCAAACTATAGCTACCCCCCACGAGACCAAGTTACCCCACGTGTCAGAATGTGCCACGGCCACTCCTTGAGAGAGAGCGAGGGAGGAGCCATCGCCATACTTCGAGGTCAGGGTAGACAAAGCGGTGCCCTTTTTAATGCAAAAATCACATTGAAAAATCTAGACGACGACATCCCGACACAAGCAACCATTTTATTCGAAAAGACCAACAGATTCCCATCATTAGGTGCCTGTGCCCTTATAATCCAGTATGTATTCAGAGTTCCAGTTCCGTAGCTGATGGATAATACCCATGCTGACCGATCCGATTTTAGTCAGGATGGAAATCTGAATTATGAAGATCCAGCCCAGGCTCCTCTGCACCACATTCCGTTCGACCTATACAATAACCAAGCATGCGAAGCCTGTAATGTATCACTCCCTGCACGACTGGATCTTGGTGTCGGCGGGCAGGGTGTCATCGGTCGGAAAGTATCTCTGATGAATAGTAGGCAAGTGATTGCGGAGGGCATCATCGGTTGGAATTGAACTGGATATTTGTGCGAGTTTGGTATTTGGTATTTGTTTCGAATGTGTCGGGTGGAGAATCATGGGCCTTAGTGGCACGGTGTTACTGATAGGCGTTTTGGTGTTTTTCTTGGATGTCCAAACTCGATTTAGCCTTGCCTTGGCCTAAGAAACGCAGCATATCCTTTGATGCACAATAATATTTTCTTCATGTAGAAGTCGAGTATCATAAGGATTTAAGAAAGACCTCGTGCCGTCCGCTTTCTCGGAGATCAATATTATGGCATCACATGTCTCAGGAAAGCTGTATTGTTGGTGTGAAACTCGACCCTTCGCCGTCTACGGCCTCCCTGCCTTCGTCTCTCAAATTTCTCCAAAACTTTGAGCATTCTTTCAACTCATCGTCAATGAGGGCATCCCATTTCTCGATAAACCACGGCTGCGCTTCCCAGCTTCTAGGATTCCAAGGTTCGCCGCCATACTTCCCGTGTCCATTTCCCCAGCACATTAGTGCGGATTTCCCAAGATCAGCACAAAATTCAAGCTCATTAATAAGACCTCCGCTCGCTGCTTTGATAACTCGTTCTCTAAAATCAGGGAACGGAAAAACGTCTATGTACGCTTTATGTGGTGTCATGCACTGTAGTGCAGAAGGCTGCAACGGCTCTGCTATATCCGCAAACTTCTGCTGCACCTTTTCCACCGACTGGTTATTCATGAAGTATGCTTGTACAAATGGAGATTTGTAGGGGTCCTTGAAGTCGTCCGGTATGGGGCTCCAAAACCCTATTGCTTTTGCGTTGACAACAACAGCTTTGAAAGTTGTGATTTCGTGGAGATTGATGTGGGTTTTACAAGGCGATGGAGTGTATACGAGCATTTCCTCGAGAGCTTTCTGACTGATGTCATCAATAGTCGCTTCCCATTCTCTGTTCCATGTCTTTTGGCTTCTTGATAGCCGAGTGTCTAGCTGGTGTTCCTTGGACGCCAAAGCTTCTAACCCCGCTTCAATAATATCCCTTAAAGTGTATCCTTCTATAGCTTGCCCTACCGAAGCGGGCGTAAAGAAGGGCTCTGGTTGAGTGACCGACGAAGAACGTTGTATCTCGGTTACGTCATCGCCGGAGTCGAGAGGGGTACCTAAACTTGCCTCCTCTATTGTAATAGTAGGCGGGTCCACAGGCTGACTAGAGCTTTCCCCGTTATCAAAATCAAGAGGACCCTGTAACATTGGCCGGCTCCCAGCATCATCTGAAGTGTACTGGTTTGAAGCAGCCGTCCCATCATAAGGGTTGGGGATAGTATCCGAAGCAGGCGTAGGATCGTGTGGATCGTTGAGCAACCAGTGGAGGCTTATTAAACGGGGGGCGGACGAAGAACGTCCGGCTTGCTTTTCTCGAGCATAATCCACATCAAGGTTATAGAGATGCTTTGCAGCTTCATTTATCGCATCTTCCTTGCTAATCCTTGTAGGTATTTCGAAACGAGCGCCTGGCCCGGTTGAGCTTGATGAGGCCGATAACCCGACCGAAATGTTTCCTGGTCCCGAGGGGTCATCTGTAGAGGAGTTCGCCTGATTGTTCCAATACTCCGGGTCTGTAGATTGCTGTAGGGCCTCAAAGACCTTCTTTCTCTTCCGCTCACCTGCCTCAGCTCGATAATATGATGAGTTAGCTAGAGTCTATATCTTTGTATATCATGCGCGTACGAAAACTGGTTGAACATGAGACCACATGCAGATTTAGTATGGAAGTTTCGTCCTTCATAAATCAAAAACCTACATACGGAAGAGTCTTTGGGCCTCACGATTCTGCGCCCTTCTTTTCTCCGTCAATTTCCTTCTTTTCCGGGGTTGCGAGGCCGCGGTGGTAGCCATTATCTCGCCGGCCGGATTCGACATGACAGGGGGCCTTGTTCGTGTTACAGCGGAGGAATTCGTGAACGGTTAACGCGGTTTTAGCCTTTCAATAGGACTGTCCAGGCTGGGGTTTTTTTCCGCACGCCCGTAACGTCCGTTACGGCCGAATTGATATAAGATCAAGAGGTGGATTACTCTGCTGGTTGAGATTATTTAAATGAAGGCATATTTAAAGTGGAGAAGATCAATGACAGGCGAGGTCAACCTCATGCCTCGGGCTTGCGGTCGGGCAGGGGAGTAAGCCATTTGCATCCGAAACAGACAAGGTTTCGAGGCCTCGGCCGACTCTTCCCGCCTGAATACGGCTTAGTCTCCACCAGCCGGTTCATTTCTACAACAGACTACAACGCACATATCTTGTGCACACCATTACTACATATGAATATCTTTAAATAGGTATTTCGTAATACATCCTTAACTTCAGCTGATAGCATTATCTAAGATGATTCTATTCGTTTATTTTGTTATCAATGATAACATCGGAAAATCGTGAGCTTGTGCCCGAAAATAGAGACCGCCTGGGCGGGGAATAACTTCTGGGACTCGGACTATAGCCAGGGTGAAGTAGACTACGACCTTCTGGACTTACATCAGTCGAAAGCAGTTTCAAATTATCGGCACCGATGGGGTCTGAGCCAGCTCGCGTCAACTCTACTGGATCTTCAGAATCGACACCAGGACCCGCCTCGCGATTCAAATCCTGGTACCCTAACTCTATGGATATAGGTATAACGTTGAGTAAGTCTTCAAATGCCCTATCGCTTGGTTCTGGTCCAAGATCGCTCGGTACAACACGGAAAGCACCCTCTCCATTACCTTGAGCAGGTAGCATGGCCGAGTATCCACCAGGGCTAGTATCTCTGTTGATCGGACTGGCCATTGTTTCGATGTTAGATATTCGCATATTTCTAACTGGTTCGGGATTGAATGATATATCTTTTGCAAGCTCGAGGGAGTTCTCACTACTAGGGAGTTGCGGAACTATCATAACCCTCAACACCTCAGCTATTGAATCAATATCTTTGATCAAGTAGGACGGCAGATAAGTAACGTCGATGATGAGATCTTTAAGTACCTGCCACTTATCGAACAGCGGTGTTCTCCTCTTCCGAGGAAGAATATTCATCTGCTGTTCCTCCCCAGCAGCAGCATCTCCTGGAACAAAACCAAGCTGTGCGAGCGCTTTAGCCTTTCTTTTGGCCTCTGCTGCCTTGACTCTCTCATCCTCTGCCCTCTCTCGCTCTTCAATAGTTTTGTTGATACCGGCAATTTTCGAATCTAGAAACCCCATTTCTGTTCTTATGTCCCACGCTTGCTCCAAGCCTTTATTCATTATCCTCGACAATCTGTCTCTCACCTTTAGTAATGTTTCCCTCATTCGAGTCGTTTTATTTGGGTCGACATAAACCGTGACAAGGCTATGCTCGAGGGATACATCAAGATCGCTAACCACGAATTGGAATTCGTGGTTCCGCGCACCTTCCCCCCCTGCTCCCGCGGAAACTTCGACAGCGTTGAGCAAATATCTCGCGACTCGCTCGTATCTCGACTTAACGTGGGCGCCATTACGGTAGTCCGGGTCTCGTGGACCCCGAAATTGAGGCATGAGTATCAGATGAATATGGTCAGCCGTAGGTCTCGACAACGGAAAGTCTGCAAAGTCAAGGGCATCTCTAAAGTTTTCTGCAAAATCTTTGTTGAACATTGGAACCGGGTACAGCCAATCGACGGGGATGTCTTTCTCATCTGCCGCCGGAACGTCGTAAAACGGGTTTTCTCTCGTGCTCATCACAACCTCGTACAGTATATTTCCCCATGTTATGATCATATTTGAAAACCATATAGGCGGCTCCTCCCCTTTACTGGCAGCCTTATAAGTATCCAATAGAAGCTCTGTCGTCTTGTCAATTCTTTCATTAAAACAAGGAGCCCGGGCATTATAGTTGTATGGTTCTTCGCTTGAGAGACCATAAAAGAGGCTTTCCCATTCCATATCCGCCTTTCTGTAGAATTTCAGAAATGCCTCTATTAGGCCACTACTATCAACTGTTCGCTCCCATTGCGCGAAAGTCTCGCCGTCAATCGGAATGCGGTACTCGCTAGTATCCCCGGTGGCTAGAGTAGGTTCGTTGCCAAGATTGGCAATGTTTGTGAAGTACTCGAAGCCAAGTGCCTGCTGTAAAAGGCAGAAGCTGGTGAGGTATCGCAGTCGCATTATTGTCACATATCACACCCAGCCTTCGTTTTAACGAAATATAAAACTCATGGGTGTCGATCTCCCTTATGATCGATAGACACAAAAATTAAAACCTCCTCGAGGAAAATTGTTTCGGTAGTTGAAACTACAGCGTTTTTAGGATATGGAGATCCTGGTGCAATGACCCTTTAAACTAAGCTCCACTGAGTGGTCCAGAACCCGCTCAAAAGAGAGAATTCTCTCGCTATTCATCAACATTGTATTGCAACATGCATGTACATGAGATCAAGAATTTGGTACAAAGAAGGGCGTTAAAATACAACAAGGTAAACGCATCTTCCGATGCATCAATGTTCTGTGTTAGATTTGTTATACGTACGTACGGTATCGATTACTAGCGCATAAACTGTATAAGTGCCAAATTGTGTTTATAGAAGATATTTTCTTCACGTTTACATTGAATCAAAAAGATCCTATCCATCGATCCTCTATCTCACTAGGGTAATGACGGTAGACAGGAGCTCGCGGATTTAAAACTGGTTTAAACCCGGAGACCTGCCGGTTAACCCCATTGATAGATAGATAGTCTCGGAATCCCGGCACCGAGCCACTCCACGTGTGAGATTACAATAAAACCTACTGGGTTACTGTCCCTCCAGTCTGCCAATGGATTGCGGAACGTCGAAGTTATATATATATTAATCCCCTTGGCCTTATGGTGTACCACTCGGATCGTTTGACACTTTTCTTCAACACCTTGGAGAAACAATCCAACAGGTCTAAAAAATGCCTACTGAACCATCCCAAGTTTGCCTTTGTACTCCCTCGATCCTCTTAGAAGGGTATACAAGCAAAGGGGGTTTTCATGAAGTTGGAAAATTGAAGCTATGTAAGCGACATCCAACCTTCGGCACTTGCTTTACGACGTCAGCAAAACGCTGTACCTTATACCCATCTGGATCTAAGCTAACTCGACTCTACAATAGATGTCACTGGCCCATCGGCCGCGAAGTCAGGAATCGTCTTCATATATGATGCATACGGATACTCGGATCAAGTACTTACTGCCGCCGACTTGCTATCCAAGCTCTCCGGCGCCCTTGTGATAGTCCCCGATATCCTTGGCGACGCTGCTATACCACCACAACATCAGTCGCTAGACCAGGTTTCTGAAGAGGAAAAAAACTCCCTAGTTGGAAAGCTCATGGGGAAAATAAACGAGTTCCGTGATTTCCCAGGCCAGATCTTAGATGGCATGAAAATTTGGGGGTCATCATGGCCATCAATTGAGAAATGGGGTATCTTTGGGTTATGCTTCGGCGGCAAAGTGGTCGCTGTAATGTCACGGAAAGATACACCATATCTAGTATCAGGACAAGCGCACCCTTCGTATGTTCCCCTCAAGACCCCATTTCTTCCTAGCTAATGGCCGCTTTTATAGGTTCCTTGTAGATGAGGACCCTGAACTTGTCGTGATTCCGCACATTTGCCTTGCGTCAAAAGATGAGGATCCAGATAAGATCGCAAACTATCAAACTGTACTAGGACAGCATTGTTACGTCGAAACCTATTCCGAGAATATACATGGCTGGATGGGTGCCAAGGCGGACCTGCAAGATCCTGAGAAAATGGCATCTTTTGAGAAGGGGTGAGTACTGAAGCTCCTTATCCTTCTTATTTGTGCAACGGTTTTCTAAAACAAAATCATATGGTGATTAACTCTCCATAAATTCTGGATATCAGATATCAGCAAGTGTCAAACTTCTTTAAGATATACCTATAAGTGCCAAATGGCCGTTTGTGGAATATCCCAATGCAGTATTGAAGCTAGCGCCAGCAAGGCCGCGTTTTCGTCCAGGTCAGGTTCACATTCCTGCGTGTATGTCATGATCTTGGCGTTTGAAGGCTCCTGTGAGATAGAACAAGAATCAGATCTGTAGATCGCACATTTAAATAGTCATTTGTATAGACTCCCGAAAGGCCCAACTCGTCGCTATCGTGGTTTAATATAGGACACAATGCCTAAACACTGCCTCTTTTTCACTATTATCGGTATTGTCATAGTTGTGATCGTGGTTGGAGTGACTGTGCCAGTAGTAGTAATACGGAAGTCACATTCCAGTTACTCACCGCTTCCCCCAACAAACGTGTCAATAATCCTACCGTTATACACCTATCCATCTCGTGCCGCCTGGGATCCTGTCTACGAAAAGTCAAATCCCTTTCCTAATTTTTGTCTGTAGCTTATGCGGGCTGGCCCTAACCAGTATAATTGATAGGCTCAACAACCATTCATATAGCGGCATCCAGTGGACGATCATAATCAATCCATCTAACGGCCCAGGTGACGAACTAAATGCAAATTACCGTGTTGGGATTCTCCGACTAAACGCTGCTTACAACGTCAACGTCGTCGGGTACGTTTTCACGGACTACGGCCGCCGAAATATCGCAGAAGTGGAGACCGACATTGCGAAGTATGCAAGTTGGGGTCTCTTCGCAGGAATATTTTTCGATGAGACTCCGCAGGGCGACAACCAGTCTTTGAGCCATTCGATTACATATCTAAAATCCATCACGAACAATGTCCGAAAAACACCTGGTTTCATCAGACAGAAAACAACTGTAAGTAAAGCGGCTACGCGCGACGTGTACAACACATCAGGTAGCAAAAATACAACAAAGTACATTAACATCTTAAATTAACAGGTTATTCACAATCCGGGTACTACTGTTAATTCCGAACTCCTGGATCTGGGCCAAAATATCACAATTATTGTGGAAGATACATTTACCAACTACAAGTCCCTAGCAGCTAGACAGGTTATATCAGAAATGTCTGCCAATACCAGCAGAACACGACTCGGCTGCCTCATACATTCCGTCCCAGGGAACGAAACTGTAGACAATCCGCTGATGGACCTTCTCTCTGAGCTCTCTCAGAATTTTGGGCACATATTTCTAACGGATAAAAGTTCCAACTATTATAATAACTATGATGGCATATGGAATAACTTCATTAACTCTACGTCTCTCATGTATTAAAAATATATATCATGGCGCTGCTACGGAATACCTCCTAATCACATGGACAAACACAAACGAATTTCAAGATGGAAGTTTTAACATTATGTACATGGTATAAACGGCATATATTTACAAATTTAAGAAGCATTCGACGCACTAGGCTGGGATGCACTGAGAATAGTACGCATTTTGAGCAGAGCATTTGTAACCGCTAACGCATGCTGTAGCTCCAGTCCAGCCGATACCACCACATTGCGACCACCCGGCAGCAGTTCCACCTCCTGAAGAGGCGCTCGTGGTAGTAGTGGTAGTGGTCGTCTTCGCCGTCGTAGCAGCAGTAGTGGCTGCTTTGCTAGTGGTAGTCACAGTTGCGAGAGTGGTCCTGGAAGCTGTTGTGGTAGTAGCTTGCTTGGATGTGGTAGTTGGGTTGCTTGCTCCACAGGTAAATGGTCGGGGACCAGGGATAACATAGCTTGGTAGAGGTGGGTAGTAACTAAAAGAAAGGTTAGAATACGGACACATAGGCGTAACTAGAAGTGCTTACATGTTGACTAGAACACCAGGGTCGTTCTGTGCATACGCGCCGGGGAAAGAGACAGTTGGTGGGCTGGCACTACCTCCGCCGACAATGTTGATCTGCGCGCACTCCATATAGAACTGGGCGCCAAGATTCGAACCAGCTCCATGCAGAGCAATAAGTTCTCCTCGAAGAAGGTAATTGCCAGGTGGGATGCAGTCCGGAAGCTTGAAGCTCACCAAACCTTTAGCAGCATAGAGTTTGTCAACAGCCCAAGTATTAGAGGCCTGGTCCCATCCATCTTCGTAAACTTTGAACCACTTCAGTCCAGTGACAGACTCTTGAAGAGCACTGGGAACTGCAGCCAAGTAGGCCATGATTGGGCCCTTATGGCCTGGGTCCACAGGATCCGCATTGTCTCCGGCATCCCGACCAGCCAGTGTGTGATGCCACTCCAAACCGATAGTAGCGCCTGAGGGTACTTGGATGATTGTTGATGGATAAGGCTTGTTCAATGGGTTTGGACTATAGATATCTCGTCAATACTTCAACACATCAGGTAATAGCTCCCATTGAAATACATACCCGCCGTTGCAAATAATGTCGTTGCTCGTAACATCGTTGATGGGACCATCATATGACGGTACCCTGATACCAACTGTATGGCCTTGGGCCACACCATTGACCCAGAGTTCTTGAAAAATGGTATGGGCAGAAGCTGCCCCAATCGCCAGAGCAGCGGTCGCTAATTTGCTAAATGCCACCATTTTGGTATATCAAAGTCAGCCTCCTAATATAATGATAGCGATATTAATCTATTAAAGACTAGATTTCAAAGTTCGTAATATCGCGAAATATTCATAATACTTCCTCTCGATGAAAGTTCAAGATCAGCTATTATTCTGGATATACCGGCCTCTTATATATTTGATTTGATGGACCATAAGGCCCCGAACGGATCTGCCTGATACCCATGACCCCCGTCTGTTTTGGATCATCTGCCAGGATCTCAGTAGATCGGGAATCCTTAATGACGACGGCAAACGAAGCAACTTGCTATTCTTCTATGCAAATGAACTGCTTCCGACCCATCACAAAATCTCAACCTGCAATTTCTGACAGGGGTCGTCAGTCAACGGGTGAACGGATATTAAAAAATACCATGCTATGAGCTCGAACCAACACGCCTTTTCATAAAAGCTAACCACGGAGGACCTGCGTCCGAATACAATGTTCAGACAAGCTTTATTATAATGCAAACCAAGCCGCCTTGTCTCATTCTCGTGATCAACTTCCAAAGCTTGTTTTCGAAACCTCGAACCAAACTAGAATCGCGCGAAAGGTTCCAACGCAGGGGTGTGTTGCAGGATTAACGGCTAAATAGTCCGAAGCTCGAAGTTGTGGCTTACAAGCGGCCCGAGATCCGAATCTTGAGGTCGGATATAACGGTATTAGGCGTGAGGTTCAGTCCTTCCTATTCCATTATTCCCAAGTACTAAATATCTAATGAAAATAAAAATTGCCTGTGGAAAATTCTATTGTCTTGCGCCCAAACCTTCCTCTAAAGGTGTTATCCTAGGCCACCCCAAAAACTAAACCAATTCACAGGCCCGGTTGAATGACGCCTACTTGCGTATGCTCAGAAACACTAATTTTCTAGCATAGTCATCTGGTACTACAGTTCAATAGCTGTAAGCATTCAATTAGCCATTAAATGACTACTCAGTATTAATTACATGTCTAGATCTAAAGTGACAACCCTGAACACCTTCGTGATGTATTTACCCATAATGTATTAATTTTTCAGACTGCCCATGAGGAAACATCCCCTCTTGCAGAGTTGGAATTGACCAAAACGCCAAGATAATATACAAACTATGCGAATGAAAGAAATACCATATCATAATTAGACGAAAATCAAATGTTACAGATGGAGGAAACTTTTTGGAGGCTTGTCCGGCCAAGATCCTGTCGCTGACACATCCTTAGAACTAGAACTTGTACTTGGGGCTTCCTCCCTGCTTGTACTTGCTCTTAACGACTCGATGTCAACACTAACTTCGTGCTTGACTACTACCGCGATGGGTTCCAAAGTCTGCATGGCGCCAATATCCTCATCCTCAGAATCCGGGTCTCTTCTTCCAACTCGACCCACTCGGCTTGCACCCGCTCTACTTGTCATATCAGAACTCTCTTCAGGTCGTCCGTGGAAGGCTCGGATAGCCCGCCTTCTTTTATGTCCAGTCGCCCAAAGAATCAACCATTTTATACTAGGAGCACAAACAACTATCAATCCGCAGGTTATTTCGCCAGAGTCCCAAGTCAGGAGATCGTGGTAGGTAAACGATTTAGCGGAGAGGACGATAGCTGTTCGAGCGACTGTGCAGCAGATCGTAAGAAGACCAAGGGCAAACATCAAAGCTAAGCCCCACTTCTCGGCCGTCGGAAGCATAATATGTGGAAGGATAAAGAACGGAATGGTGAAAACTACCAAAGCGCTGATTAGTATGTATGTAAAGACGCAAAATCATCCGCACAAAGTAATCAAGGAGTCAACTCACTAATGACATCCGTGAGAAGATGCAGGGTCGTCAAATATACGACACCAGCCTTCCGACTAAAGGAGAAACAAAACTCCTCCGGATCGGTACTCCAGTTCGCAGCCACATTACCACAAGAGAAAACGTTGGTGACAAGAAAGCCGATGTAGCTGAGAAAAACCAATATACTTGTCGCATGGATAGACCATCTTAACCCTTTCAGCCATGGTGGCACCAGGTACGTATATAGGGCCATAAAGGCCGCTTTTATGACCCAGAAAATCGTAAAGGTTACGAACGAGGAGAAAAATAGCAACTATGAACCATTTAGCACAAAGCCCCTTCGGCTCTCAAAGTTTGGGTAAGTCTCACCCTCAGCATTACTGATAGCTTATCTTTGTCCTCTGTGTTCTGCAACAAGTCGGGGTATCCATTGACGCTGAAGTTGGCAACCGGCATGTTGAAAAAATCCAGCCTATGAAGTTCGATGGCGATAACCTCTTCAGCAAGGTAGAGAGCTACGCATCCTGTAATGAAGATATCCGTCCACCCAAACTTTGTCTGGAGCCACCATCTTACTGCTTGCTTTAAAATCACGACGACAACAGCCAGGACGAAGAGAAACAACTTCAATCCCTGATATATTTTAAACGGGTTAGCCCGAGAATTTCAAACAACAATGAATCCTCGAGGATAGCGATGAAGAATGCATATCAAGAATATTTATGGCTTATACGTACTATTGCCTGTGAGGCCGTTAGCATCTTGAGTATCGGATGATTCTGAATGGTGCGGTCCGATGGCTTAGGGTGACGTTGACGGGTGTCAAAACAAGAATTAATGCTTTGCTCTTTTGACCATAGCAAATTTAGAAGCGATGTGCTAGGTTACCAGCGGAATGGGCATAGGAATCCTGTCCTTCCTTTCGCAGAGGCGGGTGTACGCATGCAAAGGCAGGTCCCATACTTTATAGCTTCAAGCATTCCATGCTTCTGCCATGTGGTTCGGGACTGTCTATCATCTAAGCGAGATGATAACTCGATCAAAGAAGTAAGACGATGCAGGACCAGGTAAGACAACAGCTACAGATTTCAGACACTTGGATAGCGGTCCTTTGCGAAAGGAGTTTCAAGAAATCGTGCTTTGGGTGGAGACTTGTGACTATATGGTGGGGCGTGGCGCGGGGCCAAATTGAGAACGAAAGCTTTTACATTGAAGGGAAGCCTTAAAAAGGAGCTTCATGAGCGCTCTAACTAGTCAACCGGCCAGGACCGGCCTTCACTACATACACGGTCATATGGGTAGAGCCACAGTTTCGGGAATCCTCTTGGAGTACATACACCAAGCAAAGAAAGAAAGAAAAGTTCCCGAATCCGAGAAAGGATATCGCCTGTGTTGCCACTGTTAACGGCTGTTGGGGCATCAAGATTTTGAGTTATCACCAATTAAGAATTCCTACGCGAAACCCATCAAGCCACCTGCCTCATCGAGATAGAGCCCGGACCGCAGAGAGCATGAAACAAGGGATCGGGCCACTTACGCCATATTAATGAGCAATCATTAATCGACCCCGACGATACATCGGTTTGAGCCTCATTGCTAAGAGTGTACCTTACATGTGAAAGTGGTCGATGGTCGCAGTCGCGGTCAATCGGGTGTCGCATTATAGAATTGTGCCAAGCTCGGATGCCACTACTATACTACTCGCACTTGTATGGGTTGATGCTACCTTTGTGATGGTTTGACAATAGAATGGCGAACCGAAGGCGCAATTCAAAGAGGTTTGGTCCCTTCAAAATATCTATCTAAATTTGCAATATTTGTAGCACCGGATTTAGTTTTATGCGTAGGTTCCGAGCTTTGGGCAATGGTTTTTTTTTTTACCCAACGAGGTCATTTTCGACCATCCAGAGGCACAGCCAAGCTTCGAAAGAATATTCTGTGGTTATGTCTCAGCCACCACACAGTGGGAAGCATCCACCTTTGCAGTTGTCTGCCTATTAAAAACCGCCCGACTGCTGTCCGAAATTTTTCTCGTCAAAATCCGCGTACAGTTTCTCCATTGCGTTCCTCCCAATTTACACCAGACCCGCAAGCAAATAAATAGAGATACTTGTGACATCCACAAAACAAACCTGCAGCTTCAGTTGATTAGGGTTAATCGGAAATGGAGTTCCAGCCCGGGCATGGTTACCGGACCCCCAACTAACGTGGCAATGGGATAGCGGCTATTGAAAAAGTCAATGCCAGGAGAATTAAATCACTCGATACAAGCTGCTAACTTGAATATCTGTTCGGTGTTTGTATCAGCGGAGTTCAAGGTAGGGATGGATGACGGGGACAAGACCAAAGTAATTTTATATTTTGCATGTACTTTCACCCCGAGAGTGAAGACGGGTGTTGATGGCTCTACGGCGCCGTTTGCTGTTGCCGACCTAGAAAGCTGCTCGGTTCGAAAAATGTCAGTACCCACTTTTAATAACCATTTCGGATTCTGCGCGGCGTCAAAGTCTATCAGTTTAATTCCTTTCACATGTTTCTCAGTGTTTCCGATCCAAAATATAGAGCATCCCTCGGGTTGTGTACCCGGGTTTTAAACCTCCTACTTTCGATATTTCGAGCCATGACTTGGGTCTATAGATATAAACATACTTATGCTGATGGTATATAAGGCAAGATATAGGGCAGACTCAGATCTACTCTGAGAATCTTGAATCGTGGTTATATATTATTCTGGTGAATGTATTTGGTTGGACCTATCGCTGACGTATGTATAATGCAATTTGAGACTGGCACACTGGGTCTGACTCGAGATAGGTTTGTTTGACGGGTTCTGAGTGGAGAAAATCTCTGAGCCGGGAAGAAGCGCCATATTTAACATTGGACTATTCTCGGTACTGCTCTGTGTCCTAGCTGTGAGACTGGAAACGGTGAAATAGAGTGGGGAGAAAAGAGCAGTAAGAGACCCACTGCCCTCTTCCCCCCGCTCTACTTCAAAATTCCCGGCTCCATAGCTAGTTCGCAACAACAACGAAAAAAAACCTAGATATCGCCCAAAATACCATAGCGGCTAGGAACCGATCATAGTATCTTTCAGCTTGAACGGATCTACTGGTTAAGCGATAGTACCAAGATGCCCCTGGACTCGTGACCACCAGCAGGCACCCTAGATGTTGCGAAGAATCAAACGGGAGATAGTAGTCTTGTGGGAGTTGCCAAGTTGAATATTTTCGGCCTGTAACCCAAGAATTCCGTTCCTTTATCTGTCTCTAGACAAGTTTATAAATCGCATAAACCAACTCGAGACAATAACAAGGTCCGAGACAGTAAGTCTGTCTGTTAAGCCTGCCCTCCAGCTTCTCAACCCCAAAAGGTTAGGTATTTATAGAGTTACGATCCTTCCAGGGACACAGTAGAATTCTTTGATCGAGAACCAAGATAAGCACCGGGGGGCGGATATCTAATTGCTGGTATAACTGCATATGCGTATATTGGTAGATTCATTCGATGGCTTTTCATAACGTTGATTATGGTAGTATACTTGTTTTAGGCCCGGATAGGGTCCCCGGATAGGGACCCCGCAATTAATCGAGAGTAGCACCGACGTATCGAAATGTTTCAATTAACTCTGGAGCAACCAGTTAGTACCCAAGAGATCATCCTTACAGAGGCAGAGTTGCAACGTTGGCATGTATATGTCATTTAGAAGCTATCAAAGTCTTATAGAAAATGAGTATATATAAGAATAAGCATCCCCATCAGCGGCCAGGTTTCGAATTTTTTATTGTCTTTGTCATCAACCAGTTGCCGGAGTTGAAGCATGAAGAAAGGTGAAAATAGATAGAAAATTGCGGCGACCTTGCATTGACATGCAGAACTTTAAGCAATTTGTCAGCGTAAGTGCGAGCAGTAAGAATAGTAGGGAAATATATGCTAATTTTTAGGTCTTAGCAGCCGTCGACATTTTATATTCTGTATTAAACGAAAACACAATTTCTCCGTCGACCATGAGCCGTCCTGGGACTCGAATGGGTTGTGTGGGAATTAGCGGGGGGGTCTGGCCTTGGCAAGTACTTGGTAAGCCGAGACGCCGAGACGCCGAGACGCCTAGGATCCTTGTCGCTGCAGAGGCTCGTATTTTGGATGCTTGTCTTTCTTACCGAAGCTGCCAATCCAAATGGTGACATCTAGACTACTATAGGTACATATATCCCGGTATTATCTATGTATGGTGGTAAAGGTACCTATTTATGAGAGTGTTTGGATCAGGGTGTTTTGTCGGTTGGCAAGCCTTATGAAGACAATACAAACTTACCAGGTTCTCCGAGCTTTGGCTATTTTGACACCTAGTGCCCTGCATGCACTGCTATACCGACATCAAGTGATAAAGTCTGTCTTTAATATGAGCGCTTATCCCGATCTTATTCCACTAAAACAAAAACCGGCGAGCACCTGATCATTCAATGGGGTAGCAGGACAGCGGTTGCATATTCGCACTATTAGAGCGAGGTCTTGCTGTATCACTTCAAAGCTTTCACACGAAAAAACTTTGCAACTCTGAAAAAAGGAAAATATAGACATATGTTGCATCGCCAAAACAAGAAAATGAAGCACAGAGCACATATATGGGACGAGGTCGAATCTGTGGATTAAGCTCGTATGCATTTCTATACATGTCCGTGCACAACGAACGGCCCAGCAACAATATCCCCGTCCCGTAATGCTTCTTTGACGAATCGGAAGCAGTTCTCAGATGTGAATGACAGGGGCTATCACGCTATCCCCCTTGTCATCTCCAAAACAAGAACAAGCCCTATGGACCCAATGAATAGCTATTGCATTCTCGGTCGATAGCCAGCCCTTCGTGGAGTCTCACCTTGGGCTAAAAAATGAGTTACACTTCATTTTGTTGGCTACTTGGACTTGGAAGGATACTAAGGGACGCCGTGCAGCCGTGCGGCTGAGTTGCGGTCTGAAAGGATTTGGTTAAGTGTCTATAAGTGGCAGCATTGTGGTTGAAGGATTATAATGACCTGGCTCTTGGGGACCATACGAGAAAAGTATTTCGTAACGTGTTAAAGATTTGTTGAAAGATAACGAAAGATAACGGTCATCCAGATGTCCCTTTTGGAGCGTAAGCAAAAACCGAAAGACTGGGATTCTGACTGCCGAAGTCCCTTGTTTTCCCAGCCTTCTGGTAACGTGGATAAACACGGCCTTGGTCCTGTCGAATTCTCATGTGCTCAATGCAGGAAAATGGGAAGCACAGACTGAGACTGAACGAGCTCTAGTTTATTAAAATCAGCCGCCAGCCTTAAATTGGGGTGGGTCATACACACCTTAAACTATGTGCAGATCTCCTGGAAATTCGGCTGTTGGCCGTTGGCTGCTTGAATTCGCATGCTCCATTCTGAAGACAGCCGTAAGGGAAAAGCAGGAAGGACTGAATCCAGAGCTCAAGTTATCGTCATGCAGCCTCAAGAATTGGCCTTTCTCGTGTCATTCTATGCGGAAATTTCTCATCAATGCAGGATTGATAACTTATAATTATTACAGGCAAGATATGGATCAAGAAATCCAACTTTGGGTCCATGGGGTATCGAAAAGGCTCACGG
Source organism: Orbilia blumenaviensis (assembly GCA_036872755.1). Classification (NCBI taxonomy): domain Eukaryota; kingdom Fungi; phylum Ascomycota; class Orbiliomycetes; order Orbiliales; family Orbiliaceae; genus Orbilia; species Orbilia blumenaviensis. Next base: position 364,634 of record JAVHNS010000001.1, read on the forward strand.
CCACACTGTCAGCCCGCAGCTTCGTTGCGCTTGGCGTGTGTGGGTACCCCATAAGATCTTGTCGAAAACCTAAGAGTCTTGTTAAGCGCAGGCGAAGCCCAGAACGGCCAAAAACTGGGAACATCCAATCAGAGTTAAAACCGTTTAAACTTCCCCAGCCTTTAGAACCAGCTCAATCGAATAACCGATGCATGTTCTCAGGAAAAGCAAAAGTGAGAACTGACAATCGGCACAAGCTTCGGGCTAACCAGATGAGCAGGGCACCACATGGTGTGGGATCCACCAACATGAGCACCCTGGCTGGGATATAGCCCGTCATCTACTTCGAAATATAAAAGACCGCCAGGGAAAGCTTGAGGTAGTTTTCTTGTTTCTTTCGTTTCCAGGCTTTTTTCTCACGGTCACCGAAAAACTTCCTCCGTATTAATCCCACCTTTTTGCGGGTAGGTAACGGGTCAGTTAATCGGTCATGTCAGCAACTATCACCTCAGCAATTGCGGCGACAGCGTCCGCGCGCCCTAAGGTCGCAGACCAAACTGGTATCATCGGTGGAGCGAATCCGCAGGTGTATAACAAAAATGATCCAATCGTTGTTTTCATTGTGCAGGTATGATATCCAGCAGGTTCCAAACCCTCATCGCGACCGTCTGTGCGCGCACGCGATGCCTGCAAAAAATGGTACTGATAAAACATGCCAGGTCTTCATAATTGTCACATTATGTCGCCTTCTCCATGTCCCACTTTCCAGAATTCGCCAACCGCGTGTCATTGCGGAGGTCATTGGTGGTATCATTCTTGGACCCACAGTGATGGGCCGCGTGCCGAATTTTACCACTACAATTTTTCCACAAGATGCAATGCCAAACCTTAACCTTGTCGCAAATCTTGGCCTCGTGCTTTTCTTGTTTTTGATTGGTTTGGAAGTAGATTTCCGAATAATGGTTGAAAACTGGAGAATTGCCTTGGGTGTTGGTTCCATGGGTATAGCGCTACCATTTGGTTTGGGTTAGTATATCCTTCAGGCTAGCTATTCGGAAAAATATTGTATACTCTAGAGTTATATAATTTTGCTGACACTACTGCTTCTGAAGGTGCTGCTATCTCTTACGGGTTATATAACGAGTTTGGCAACGATGCTGGCGTTAATGAGCACGTCAACTTTGGAGTTTTTCTGCTCTTTGTTGGTGTCGCTTTCAGCATTACGGTAGGCCCCCCTGTTAACAACATCAAATTTATACGCTCGCCCCCGCACAACCGTGAAGTCTGGCTTTCGAGGTCACAAGCGCTAATGCATCGATTTTCTTAATAACCTTAGGCCTTCCCCGTCCTCTGCCGTATTCTTACCGAGCTTAGACTTCTTGGGACCAATGTTGGCGTGATCGTGTTGGCAGCCGGTAGCGGAGACGATGTCGTAGGCTGGATTCTTCTAGCTCTAACAGTCGCTCTCGTGAATGCTGGTACAGGGATTACAGCTCTTTATGTTCTTCTTGTCGCCGTGGGATATATTTTGTTCCTCTTCCTTGCTGTCAAACCAGCCTTCCACTGGTACCTCCGCAAAACCGGAAATTTGAAGGATCCTAGTCAAAGTGCTCTTACTGTGACTCTTCTATTGTGTCTAGCTTCGGCTTGGTTTGCCAATGTCATTGGTATTCACGCAATTTTCGGTGGTTTCGTCGTCGGACTCGTAAGTTCCCCACCCACCCATTCCAGCCTCGAGGAGCGCCATCTCTTAGTCGGCCGACCCATGCCCAATATCTTCGTCCTACATATTAGCAGGCATATGCCAGCAACAGAACCATCCGAACAACTTGATTCAATCGTGGTCGCAGTCGATATAAACTCAGTGGTACTAACATGCGGTGTTACTCTAGATCTGCCCACGTGACGCTGGTTTTGCACCCGCAGTTGCAGAAAAGATTGAAGATCTCGTTACCGTCCTATTCTTGCCACTATACTTCACCTTGTCTGGCCTGCGAACAAATATCGGCCTGCTGAACAGTGGTATTGTCTGGGGTTATGTTTTTGGAGTTCTCTTCGTTGCATTCTTCGCGAAACTCACGGGTGCTGCGTTAGCCGCCAGACTCTTCAAACTACAATGGAGAGAGTCTTTGGCGGTTGGTGCCCTCATGCAGTGCAAGGGATTGGTTGAGTTGATTGTTCTCAACATCGGTCTGACTGCCGGAATTATCTCTCAACGAGTGTTTACGATCTTTGTTGTAATGGCGCTCGTTACCACCTTTGCTACTACCCCTCTCGTCAGCTACTTGTATCCAGAGTGGTATCAAAAGAAGTGTCTCGCATGGAGGGCCGGAAAAATCAATTGGGACGGTACACCGACAGGTGCCTTCGATGATACAGATCATCAGGGCCCTAAGGTCAAGACTACTGTCAACAAACTTACTGCTCTCCTTCGTCTTGAGAGCTTGCCAAGTTTGATGGCTTTGATTCTCCTTTTGAAGGGTGAAAAGGAAGTTGCTGCCCCTGCTGTCCATAGATCTAAATCTTCGAAGGGAGGAAAGGATGCTTCTAATTCTCCCCAGAAAGAGGATGAAACCGAGATTAGGACTGGTCCTCTCGCTCCGCGATTCGAAGTCCACGGTCTTCGTCTTCGAGAGCTAGATGAACGTACCTCCGCTGTCATCCGTGTTACTGAAGACCTGGAACCTGCCCGAGACCCCGTTATCAACTTCTTCAAGGCTTTCGGGCGAATGAACAGCATGGCATGTGTCACAAACCTTGCGGTTATTCCCGGAGACTCGTTTTCTAGTGCCTTGTCTGATCGCGCTAAAGACGCCTCGTCTGATCTTGTTGTCGTTCCATGGAGCGAGACTGGTAACCTTAGCGATGATTACACATACGAAGAAACCTCAGAAAGCCGAAATCAACGCTTTGAGTCTGGCCCATACGTCAACTTTATTACCACACTTCTTCAAAATACCGCTTCTGGCGTCGCTATTTTCATCAACCGCGGATTTGGTGGTGTTGAGAGTGCTGAAGTCAGCGAAAGGCGTCCTAAACGTCGCGGTAGCATCATATCCGGAGCAATTTCTCGCGTCAAATCCGGTATTGAAGAGCCCACATTGCCCATTCTCGATCTTAGTCACCATGTCTTCTTCCCCTTCATTGGCGGTGCAGATGACCGTGCTGCTCTCCGCTTCGTTCTTCAACTTGTCAACAACAACATAAATGTCACAGCCACCATTGTTCAAATCGTCCAAAACAGCGCATCTACAGAACCCAAGACAGTTACAACAGTTGAGACCGGAACATCTTCCGGTAACACTAGTGAGGACGATGCTGCTTTCTACCTCCAAATCGCTTCTTCCATCCCCGACGACGTGGCTTCTCGTGTTGTGTTCGAAACTTTGGAAACTGAGCAGCCAATTCAGACCATTGTTACCCGTGCTAAGCAGGAAGTTGGTGTCGTTCCAGACGCTGGTGATCTTGTTGTCGTCGGCCGATCCCACGTCGAAAGCTACGACTCACAGCTCGCTGGTGTCACAGTTGAAAACGCACCCAGCGTTTCCATCGATGCCAGGAAGGCTGTTGGCTCTGTCGCGGCTGGGTTCCTCGTTTCTCAAGTTAAGGCATCTGTTTTGGTCTATCGATCTTAATTTTACCTTTGCCGTTTGATTATCTTTTACGATTTTGGGGGTCAGATTATACTATTCAAAGCCCGTTTTAATCTCTGATTAAGCTATATCAGGATTAGGATGCGGTATGTCATTCCTTGGCGCTTATGAATTACTACCTATGAGTACCTATGTAGCTTCTTAAAAGCTTTTTGTACCTCCCAGATTAACAAACACGTACAACCCTAAAGTCCACGTCACATTTTTCTGCTAGTAGTGATGTATACCTTGCCCCTGTCGCATCCATTACAATAATATTAATATGGAGCAGGGCCATCCATACACTTGCGGTAATAGTGCATGTAATATAAAGTCATAACCGTGGTGGTGGTATTGGTGATTAACCAGCCGCCGGCATGCCGTCATAGCAGACCCAAGAGTTTGGAACCAGTTAGGTAATTATTACTTGAGTGTGTCAGGTATATAGTGGGGATCAGTATAGTAACGCGGGCAGTTTTTGGCTTAACAGACCGCCCGCGCTGAATCTTATGCATTATGGGTGGTACCTGGATGTGTGAGGCTTATCTGCGCTGTACCTGCGTTATGGGCTAAAAATTCAGCTTGAAAGTAAACTCAATGATCCTAACCCATATACACCTAGTATTGCCCTCAGAGCAAGGCACAGGGTATATGTGTATTCGCGAGCCATAATTATACTATGCAACACTGCAGTGGTGCATCAAGCTATATCGAATATGTTAACTAAGTACGGCCATGTACCGACGATCAACCCAATCGGGCTCAACACACACTATCCAACAAACCTAGGCACCCTCTAACAAAGCTGTGTTCTGCTTATAATTTAGTTTGGCTGACAGCTTAGTGGTGTATAGACGGCGATATACTGACTTGTACTTTATTGTGGAAAATTAAAAGCGCACATTAATATTCGGGTGGGGCTTTGTAGGTAACGTACCAAGGAGCTCGATGATCAAGGCATCTCGTTGAATAGTATCAATGCCTATCATCAAAAATTCCGTAGGCCCGCAATTGTATATGGAAACCAAGACACTCATCAACTGATAGCTAGGTTGGCAATGAAGGATACCAATAAGCATTGTGGATAACTTGTTAAAGGAAATCCTAACTATAAGACATTTGAAAACGGGATATACAGTACCAAGTCCGAGGATAAACGTAGAAACAGAATGGAGGTAGTATTTTGATGACCAAGAAGTACGCCCTGATGCTGATCATGAAGTATATGTTTTAAAACGAAAATAAAACCTGTTCAAGCGTGAAGTATGACTTTTGATATCATCCCAGTAACGGCATAGCGTGCGGGGTTTGCTAAAGGGCGCTTAGGGCCTGACATATAGCCCCACAAGCTATTATATATCTTGAGACGATGTATAGATGTAGTAAGCTGTGAATAAGACTCGTAATCATGTGTAAGTTATGCACTCTAATAATTTATTATTAAGCTTTAAAAAGCAGGTTGATGGGCCCCCATTATGCACGATAGCCTTTGGACTTGCATTTAAAATACATTAAATGATCAATTGGGCAATCGAGGGACCTCTAAGGCGGAGAATTGATTCGAAACTACATCCAGACTAGGTGTCATATCTATCAAATATCCGCATTAGGTCTTGTAGACGTCTAGACCCACTTTCATGCACAAGTAAAAGTTTTTCATTGGCCCAATTTCAACATAATTTACCAGCTTGGTGTAGTCTCAGGCCTGCGAGAAATACCGGAGAGTACTATTCCTTAAAATGAGTAGGTGCATGCGCCCCTGAGCCCCAACGGGCTATTGGTAATCTAGATTAGGAAATAGGCCTTCGGACTATTCCATTTTCAAAAGCCCAATCCAGCTGGATCTTGGACAAATGAGAACTCTCCGCGGCCAGACTCCACATATGGCCATGAGACCAACCCACACTTGATTCCAATGCGTTGCTCACGTTGTAAGAATATATACAAGGGATCCCTTGTTGTTCCGGTCGATTAAGCCACGGCTCGCTTGGAAGCGAGCTTTTTGAACCCCAGCCAGCGCCAAAAAATGGAGGTACCGAACGATATCATGCCTCGATGTTTCAAGCTAGTAAACATATCAATCAAACGCTGTTTCTAACCTCGATCATACTGGAGTACTATTACTAATTGATAGCTATAGTTCGTAATCGATGATTAGACCAGGTCACGGCCAAGTTCTTGTACCTGAAACATATAGACTCAATTGAGTTCAAGTTTACATACTCCCCAAGAGTTTCTGAGCACAGACTTACGGTTATGGGCGTGATCAACGGATATCTATCTATCGGAGTTTCAGTCTGCGACTATGCCTCGGTTCTTTTATTGTAATTCTTACTTATAATAATATAAACCACCTTGCCTTGTAGATCTGGACTGTTCCCGACCACTTTGTGGAGGCTGACTCTCAAGACGAGACCGGTCTATCTTGTTTAGCGCAACGTCAACATACATTGATGGGCGTTAAAGTGTACACTAGTGTTAACAGCTTGTTTATACGAGTTAGACTAGCTTTACGGAGAATTTCCTTTCAGATCTCAAAAAGCAAATAAAAAAGCTACACAATATGCATGGCCCGTTTCAAGAGAGTCTTTTAGTGCAGGCTGGACCAGATCTGACCTTTGACAAGCCAGGCCTTTCGCCATCGGCCGACGATCTTCGGTAGATGCAGGTTTTGATATGTGGGGCATGCGCATATGCGCGATTAACTTGAGCTCCGCCCCCACTTAACGTACGTCTTCCGCCGTGGTGGCTTGCTTATTGAATCCCAGGATTTTGAAACCCGCCAATACACCCAAGCGTAGTTAGATATTACCCTAAGAGGATGTGGCGAGCAAGCTAAGTCCAACTAGTAAGAGGTATAGCCACGATGGCGTACGGTTTAGGTCTATTGGTTTCCGGAAGAGGCAGAGGCGGTGCGGCGCATGCCCCTCACTTTTACTCTTTATAGGATGGTCCCAACAGTATACTCCATCTGTGGCGGGTATGAATCGGGGCGCTAGTTATGGACATAGATCGCAATCGCTCCTGCAGGGAGAGAAAAAAAAGCCACTATCTTGATTGGTTTGGCTGCATGAAGACAGAGACACTGAAAACTTTAACACCTTAAGACACCAATTTTCAATTGAACTCACCAAGCCAGCTCCGAGACACCAGGACTCGGGTCATATCTGCATTATCTACTAGCGAGACTATAGGCTTGTTCGGCACGAGGGCTACTAGCGCTGAAACCACTAGATAGACACGCGGCGCCATGCAGCATTCTCAACGGGGAGGCTATGGCCGTGATGTCCAGATGGCCACTTGTAGACTCAGAAGTTCACAGCAGTTAGCATCTCGCCGTCTATAAATCATGACAGTTCCTCGCCCCAATCCACAACTTCTTTCCCCATCATCAGCAGCAGCAGGATCAATCATCTCTAGAGCCCACAGCTTAGACATCGCATTAGATCTTCTCCTGAGAATCATCCTTATAGCTTAATAGCCCCTCTGAAGCTATCGACGAATATATCTTATTCACTCAAACATACATTCAAAATGTTGAACCTTATTCCAACTCTTCTTACTGTCGCCAGCTTGGCTTCAAGCGTCGTCGCAGTTCCAGTAGCCAAGGTTGTCAACTCGGATGTGGCTTCAGCCATTCCTAACCAATATATCGTCGTCTTTAAGGATGAGGTTACCGATGCCGCCACTGATGCACACACCAGCCGCATCAACTCCATCCATTCAGCAATCCAAGCGAGAGACCCCAAGTCAGCTAAGAAGGGAGGTCGCGGAAAGGTTCGTGGTTTTCACAAGAAGATCAGGGTCGCCGGAAGGAAAGCCTTTAGAGGTTATACCGGAGAGTTCGACAAAGAAACTCTCCAGGAAATCCTGAAATCCCCAGAAGTTAGCTACGTCGAACAAGATGCCGTTGTCAAAGTCAACCTCATCGATACACCTGAGGAAACCAATGAGCTTAACAAGCGTGTCTATCGATCATCTGCGACTTGGGGCCTTGACCGCATCTCTCACGTAAACTACATTACGGACAAAAAGGATAAGGATAATAAGCCAGCATACAGGTATTACTACAATGATAATTACTCTGGTGAGGGCGCCACTGTCTACGTCATTGATACAGGAATTAAGGAGGATCACATTGTAAGTTCTTTAATACCACTGCTGAAGCAAAATTTGTTCACTAATATGCTCCTAGCAATTCGCCGATATGTACACCGGAAAGAGCAGAGTCCGATGGGGAACCAACACCATTGATAAGGACAACACTGATGGAGCTGGACACGGAACTCACTGCGCAGGTACTATTGGTGGTTTGACCTATGGTGTCAGCAGAAAGGTCAACCTCGTCGCGGTTAAGGTCCTCGACAAGGACGGATATGGATCTTGGACCAGCGTCATTGAAGGAATCAATTGGGTTGCTAAGGACGCCAACAGTACTGGACGCGCTAGTTACTCCGTGGCTAGCATGTCCCTCGGAGGTGGCAAATCTAATGCTGTCAATGATGCTATCAGAGCTCTCCACGCAGCTGGTGTTAGTGTTGTGGTAGCTGCCGGTAACGAGAACGACGACGCGAGCAGATACTCGCCAGCTTCGGCACCCGAAGCCATTACTATCGGTGCAATCGAAGAGGATGGCACAGTCGCCCAATTCTCCAACTACGGAACCAGTGTAGACCTCCTCGCCCCCGGTGTCAACGTTCTTAGCGCCGTCATCGACTCGCGAACCGCTACTGATTTCTACTCCGGTACTTCTATGGCAACTCCCCACGTCGCTGGCTTGGCAGCATACTTCATCAGCCAATCGATCAAAGAAAACAAGAAGGGAATCACACCAACGGAGATGAAGCAACTCCTCATCAAGAGCTCATGGACTGTTTCTCCAACTACCCTAGGTAGATACCTTCGCAACGCCCCAGCTAGAGTCGCTGGAAACAATTACTGCCACGCGGGTTACACTTGCGACGTCTAAATGACGCTCCCCAGATTGATCTACGATCACACCCCTATTTTCTTAAAGTGTCACGAGGGACGAATTGGCATGAAATCTGGAATTTAATGGAGCATGTTAATGGCTTGTTTTGGAGTTTGGGTCTTCTGTTTCTTCGAAGTGAAGAGTAAATCATCTAGCGTTTGCAAAATTTTAACCGATACCCTCATTTAGTTCATGGACTGCTATACTCGCATCCATCACCAACGGCCAAGTCAACGGCCCAATGACTAATCAGTCACTGCAGAGACCTTGAATCTCTTCTATTTGTATTTTTAATTACCATGCATGTACCAAAAATCAGGGGGAGTTGGCTTCTGGAGCTGGGATTTCTGGGTGGTTGTGGCTTTTGATATCATGATTGCACAGTTATTATTGTTTCTGCATGTACCTTAAGGAATAATGAAAAATGGCTTGAAATATTTGACATCGATCCTCCCAAGCATAATGTCTGCTTAGACAAGTAGTTAAGCCAGGTCAGCTGCTCTCAAAGCATCAAACGTCAGGCGGCTTCTACCCCTGTCCTTGCTCGCCAGGGATCCTTAATTGGGTAATCAGGGCAATCAAGATTGTTTCAAGATTTAGACGTCAAGCAACGTTTTGATTCTAGGACCTTGAAGACATAAATGGTTTCTCATTACCGGGTAGCTCCCACATGAAAGTTTTATGAGTTGGGGAATATCTTGGTTGACAGTAAATAGTATCTCCAAATGCTTCCGACAGGTGCAGCAAACAAGACTTCATGAGATGTCCCTACTCTAGCCTATCAGGCCAAAGAGCTAGGACTTGGAGGGTCGCAATTACCGGCGGATTTGGCGAATCGGAAACTGAAAATGGAAGGGTCTGTTCAAAAATCCTCTTAAATTTGCGGAATTCGAAGCACTTTAAAATATGCTGACGCCATCTCGGTGTTGCGCCACATGGAAAGTCATCTGGCGTTGGCGATGACAACGCGCGCAGAGCCGGGCATTGGGAAGAGACCCGTCAAGATGTAAGATTTGCTGCTAGAGCAGCAGCCTACGATGTTTCCCATGGATGGCGGGTGTTACTAATTGATGAGACTCTAGTTGAGGTCTTGGGTTAGATGGAGAATCATGGCTAGCTCTGTTACGTAATATCTTAAAATATTGTGTCTTTTGAACAAATCTGATTACGAGGCTGTTGAAAGAATATCCGAATTGGAGTTGCAGGCTGGTAGCTGGCTAGTTATGCATGCCAACACACGAGGGAACACATTTGGATGTCGCGTACTTCTAGATCTAGATCGACCGATATCTCTGTGCGCGTTGGGGGTCTGCCGGACAATTCAATTGAGATATTCCAACGATTAGTAACAAGATCGAGTCCTCAGGCTTTCTTCGACGTTCCTAATTTTCTTTGTGCAATCGTATTTCTACATTACCTAGTATCCTGGCAGTCTCCCCTAAGCCCGGAGTTGCTTTCTAGTTAGAACCAGCCGCCCCAGTATAGTCTGTATTAATAATATTTATCGGATCAGAGTGAAGTGGTCGATTTAGTGAAGTATGTTAACTAAACACCATTTCTATCTGGGCCGGAAACCGGGTCAATATCGACCCCTCCCTTCCAATAGCTATTAATTTCCCCCGCAGGCCCGCTAGGTACCTCCGTAATATTGGGACTTATTGAGATGATTTCCAGCGCCGAATCGGTGACATTGCGCCTGAGTGTCGCACAGCATTGTCTCAGGCGGCAGACTTAGCCTAATTAAGACCCACACTGACCGAAATATAATTTTCTTAAGCGGGTTTCGCTTCAAAGGTGTACAGAACTCAATAGTTGGGTTTGTCTATTGGCTCGAAAATCCGTCATTCGTAGCCAAAATGAAGGTCCAGAGGGTATACCATTGCGGATAACCGTGAATACAATAGTCTCCGAGGCATTCTAACCCCACGCTGTGCCGTGCACAACTACACAATGTAGTATTAATGAGGGGAGGGCGGAACCAGACCCCGCATCAGGAGCCTTGTATATCGGTTGAGTGCAGTCCAGTTAGTCTCGGGAGCTCGGTGGGATGAGTGCGCATACATTGAGTTTGGGTTTTTGACCATGTAACCAGGTGGATCACGCAAGGCCTTGCCGCAGCTACTGGTCTGGTGAACCCTGTGCAGTTGCTTCTATACCGGTCAAGCTAAGCACGCAAGCAGTTAGATTCTTTATACCCCAAAGATTGTTTCCCAATGCCGCTGGGTTTTCGTTTGCAATAACCGGTCTTGGAAGCAACACAGTGGAGCCCGAAGTTCGCAAGCTGACCTCTGTAACGACAGTAGCTATGCAAGAGGTGGATTTCTGGATATGCATGGGGCTGAGATCAGCAGGTCTTTATGAACGGGTGTGCATGAAACTGATCTTGGCGGCGTAGGGTGATTCGACATCTGCAGTGCGAGAGTTTTCACTTGCGCACTGGTCGGTTACGAGACTGCACACCGGCATCATGCAAGTGTGTTATGATGCTCTTCGCATATGTGTTGCAACCCGACCCGCCCAAACGAGATGGCTGATTGATGGAGAACTTTAAGACATCAATGGCAGTTACACAAAATCAGGGACTATCGATCATTCTCAAACTCCTCGTACTTGAGCACTTATTGCATCGCGGTGAAATAATATAGGATAGCTTGCGCAATGCCGCATTCCGCAACATAGCGAAGCCGTCTCAGCTCAGCAAAAGAACAGCATGGCTGGGCTATAAGCTGCAGTTGGTTCCATGGCTTTTCCCCCACGGTGTGACTCCCCGCTCGCTTCATGCATATGCATATACCGCAGAGGATAGACCGAAAATTTGCGTCTACGCTAATTTGGGACCAATCGCCTTTCGCTGTATATACAGTATACCCTTTCTTCTGTTACAGTGCATGGGTTATTGGGTTTTAATTTGCACATTTATTATTCACCAATGCGCTGTAAGGAGAGGCATCCTTTTTCCTTTCCTAGGTTCCTAATTTTTCAGCCAGCGAAAGATCTTGTGTTCTGTGTCCAGCACCACTGAATTCTAAATTTCCACTATCCAACGAAGATCATAAGAGGATCATTTGAATATCACAGCTATACTTCTACACCCGAGCTTCCGATAATTGAGCTACCATGTCGTTCAGCCCGCCAGGTATGAGCTTTATTTAATGGAACTAAGATGCCGGGGGGCCTGGCTAACTACGTCTTCAGATGCTAGGTCGCCACGTATGATCTTGCCTAATAGAAAATGGTTAAGAGCCTCTAAACTAATCAACTATCCATTCAGCTTTTACAGGAGGGGAATTTGGGGCGCCTAGTTCATCAGGTAAAGACTTTTCTTGAAAGCACTGTAACCTCGGAGTTGACTCCCTTTTATATAGATCTAGGCCGCGAGAACCCCGTGAATAACAATCCTACATTCGGTCCCAGACCAATATTAGGTATGGGTCGTGGTTATAAGGAATAGGGATAAGAAAAACAGCCCCAGAACTGACTATCCTTTGAATTCAGGCGACCAGACTGGTACTTCTTCAGGTATGGGCTTTCTGAATGGTGCACAGCTGGCTAGTAGCATCTAAGCTAACTGTCTCTCTGATTGAAGAGCACGTTCAGGCTATTAAGGATCTAAACCTGTTGGAAAACACATTGGTGCTGCAGGGGCGTGTATCCGCATATGTTGCTGGGCTTAGAAGCCGAATTGAATCCCTAGAGGGCAGGAACAAAGAGCTGCAAAGACAGTTAGAATCTCGAGGTACAGCCGAGTCCAATGCATTAAAAACTCTCCGTGGGCAGTTGGAAGACGCCAATAGGATCATCAAAGAGATGTCTGACATGTACAACTTAGCCTAAGGTATGTTAGGCGCAGTGGAAGGCGTACATCGGTTCTGGAGGGGAGATAATAGCTAACCAGAGTCATTGCCCTATCTATATAGAATCTGAGTGGTGTCTAAAGATCCCCTGTTACTTTTGTTGCTGCTATTGCCGCAGGAAAAAGAAAAAGGGGTCAAATAGAAACCCAGAAGGATTGGTCATGGAGCCAGTGATATCCTAGATACGTTTTCGGTCCCTACGCGCTACCACGCGTCTGGTCTACGAGACAACCCTACACAAAGTATATGATATCCGTCATACTGGATATCGGGAAGCATCAATTCCGTATCCGTATAGCTGCGGTATCTTCTATGCGCGTGGTTTGAAGTACTGCCGTCGCTGCATTTGCTACATAGCTGCTATCCCCCCTGAGTTGGATTATAAAGCCTTGTACCAATAGTGGTCACTGTTTAAACATTTGGTAATTAGTCAGTTTTCTGTTCTATAATTTCCTGGATTCTTTGTAGTTAGCCCTCACTACTTTGCTGGCAATGACTTTCCCATCTGAATTTTTATATTGATTATTCAATAACCCATTTCTCCCCCAAGCCTGTAATAAGTTTCCCCTCCATAACCTTTCCAAAATGTATTAATCACGAAGGTACCTACTTACGGACTTGCTTTAACCTACTTACCACCAAAAGGCTCGTTTTGAAGCTCATGGCTTCGTCTAAGATAAACATGAGCTTTATGAATTGCAAAATGTTATCTACAGATATAAATTAGTTACTCTTATACATATCATCAAATCACGATAATGGGTGATACTGCCATCCTCGGGCTGCACGGCCCTCAACTAGGTGGCATGGGTATCCCTCTTAACCAATGTAGCTACATGTAGAATAGGTATAGGTATATACCCTTTAGTTGGTGGGCTTTCTTAAGTCGTGTATATATCACACTAGAAGGTGAGAGGAAATAATTGGCGAGATCCTGCCATGTGGAGTTCGTGTTCGGGTAGAAATGCCTATCGGAGCATTGGGTTTCTCGGTGTCAAAGGCTTTAAAGCATTAAAACGTATTTTGTTTATAGCGATTTCCGAACTGAATAATAATGCACACTTCGAGGACGATATATATCTGTGTGTGTAAGTGTGTGTGTGTATGCACCCCACCGAAATAAAAAGTTAAAAGTAGCGAGCGCTCTGTTTCGACGCGAGTGACTTGAATCGACACACAGTCGAAGTAGGTAGTTTAATATTTGCCCTAGCTCCGGAAGTGTAAATGTAACCCAGTATACAAATCTAGTCCAAAGCTAATAATACAAAGTGATCATATATGCGCCAGAGTAGTGTCCATTCACGGTAATAATTGCTTCTTTACACATTCTATATGATTTCCAGCGTTAACGTTAGACGTTTGAATGAGATAAATACAATAAATCTAGAATCTGAGGATCTCAGAATCTGATCACAAAGTCATAGATATATGTCTCCAGCCATTCGACGTTCCCGACGTCACCCAACTGGTCAGTATGCCAAATCTTTAAAACTTATACTCTCGAGATCTCCTCTCCGCTTTGAGCCCCGGATCCCTAGCGTTAATCGTATGTTGGTAATCGGGTGATTCTTGAGGATGTGGTTCTACCAATCGCCCATGGATCAAGCCCACCAGGAACCCCGGTACCCGGCGGCTAGCAACGTTTATACTATCGACCAGGATAATCAAGCCCGTAATAAATGGTATCAGTTGCCCAGGAGATTGAAAATCCGTTACTGGTGCAAGATGATTCCATTTGATAGTAAGCTCAACCCCCAGAACTACCAGTACCAAGCTGGTATAACCCAGGAGGCGAGAATAAGCCGAAGCTGTGCTGTTGATATCCTTTATAATAGTGGCCTCTGACGTATTGTGCCGGTAGTACATTGTTAGAAGTTTGCACACCCTATAGGCGGAGAAAATGGACGCCACGGCATCGATTGTGCAGTATAGCAAAGCAAGGACTCGAAACCATCCATTAAGACGCACTCTTGCGAAGAAGAAGATGATGTTTTCCGTCCGAAGGGCTGGAAGGCTGTTTACTAGCGTAGAGAATAGCCAAATAAAGGCACTGCTGATTCCGAGCTCAACAAACAACCGCATTATGAAACCTAGAGTCTCTGTAACCCTCTCTCCCGGATCTGCATATAAATCTCGCACTGTAGCTTTGGCCGGAAAACTCAGGATCGCTAGAATAGCAAGAACAATAAATGCTTCGCAGGAGCTAAAAAGTTGTTTATATGCAAAAAAGAACCAAGAAACTAGTATTGGTACGATAACGCTACTCGATGCTAATTTCAGACCTCTACCCTCACTGTGACTGTACAAAACCCATCCTATGGTATGGAGATACAATCCAATCCGAATTCCGAGCCCGTAGAGCTCTTGTGCCGCGATGGAATTCCCAGCGCTACCCGCAGAATCGGAGAGCCCTTCACTTCCAATGAGGCTCGTAAGCTCTGACATTTTTAGAAAGAGAGGGTTTTTTTAACAGTGGGGCTGATTATGTAGTAGATTTTGAGAGTAAGAATGCAAAGGATATAAAAGCGGAGTTGCTTGACGTTAATTAACACAATAGGGGTATATACGCACCAAAGATTATTGTTCTCGTAGGGAGGAATGCATCAACTCTTAAATTACAAATCTGCTTACCATAAGGGAAAAGAATATTTGAGGGCTGTACTGGTATGCTGCAGGGTGAATTGTCCAGAAGTGAAACAGTGACTAGGCCGTATCGTAGACTGATTCCCATGGCATCTGGACCACGTTTCTGCAAAACATCCCGGCGATTTTATTGCTACACAATAGGGGTGGCCGCTTCAGGATAGCCGCTCCAGGGTATCTGTTGCATTTGAACTAACTATTGCATGATTTTGCATATTATTACTGCTATAGCGCTGCTGCTATATATTTATAGTGTTGCTGCTAGTTATGCGATTGGCTGATCGAAAAGAAAAACTTTAGGAGTACAAGCGAAGGGCAACGAGACCAGCGAAGGGTGGCATATTCGCATATCATAAATGCATATGTGGATATGTGTTTTCCAAACTTGTAAATGCACGGATGCTCCACCATTACCTCTTTCTGAACCTTTTCCGTTCCCGAATTAATATCACAGTTTTATAATATGCTAAAATTCGATATGATTCCGAAGTAAGGTGGCCGCAAACACACGTTCCTAAGTAAGATATTCACATTCAAAATTACCACACGTTATCCGCGCTGATTGAACCCACACATGGTGTGGCGTTACAACATTTAGCTGCATGTATTTAAGTACTTCTAGTTGCTTTGGGGCCCAATGAGTACACGGTGCATACTCTCACCGGCTGAACGCACGACTATTAATATAAGTTTGTCTTATCTCCAAATATTAACAATAATGGCGTCTAACCAGTGGCTTCTAATAGAAGAATAACAAGCGCCAACTGCATACCTACGAGGCTTGCCAAGGTTACTGGCAGACGGCGCGCGGGGACAGCATTGAGCGAGTGCCGCGCTTATAGACGCCCTCACTAACCCCAGATATAGAAAACCTAATTTGTACATTACACGCAATAATTAAAATTATAACATATAATCATACTAATTATTAAAATCAAATTTCCCCTTGATATGAACGAAGAATTCGGGAATCCGAGTCTTGTGTGGCTGGAGTCCTATCTGTGGCTCGCGGATTATCGGTAAAGCTTACCTGCTGAATGCTGGCGGTGTTAACACTGGCGCAAAATTCATTTTCTTCCTTTTTTACAAGGGCGTCGACGCATATACCTAGGTATCTATTACTCAGCCCTTACTTAACTTAACGAAGGGGTTTGTATCTCTGCAATGTTTGATTCGGACTACAAAAATCGCCTCTGATTGCATGCGTATTCGAATAGGAGAGGTTTGTCTGACGTGTGCAAAATCTGCACAACAAAAAACGCCCTTCCCTTAAAAAATTTGCACACGACCAGCACTATGTCCGTGTGAGGTTGGCTTAATTGGGCCTCTCTTATGATATAATAGATCTAGATGGCCAGGTTCACACAATCCGCAGGACTTTCTTTGTTATAATAATAACCACTAGTTAGTTAGTTAACTAAGTGCTACCAGAACGAAGCAGCTTAAGACTGCGCACGCGCCACATCTTGTACTAGAACAACTTCCAACAGCTCACCAAGATGCGATATGCCTCACATGCGCAAAAGGCAACATGCAACACCAATAATGTTTTTGAATTGAATTACACAACAGAAAACTAAAGATCAATAATCAAGCTGCCCCCGTCTGCGAGCTAGTTATTTCCCGAGATAGTGATTCATTATGACCAAAGCGTTTTTTCGGGCTCCCCAATTGCATTAGTAATCAATGTGAGTTCCCCGCAAACCTTGCCCATCGACGGGCCGTTATCCCTGTCCGTTTGTAGGTTATGATCCTAAACCACCAGGGTCTTAATTCGGATTACGTTTAGCTTGGCTCAACCGGTTTACGGCCGTCAATCCTACTTAAATAGCTCGAGTTCATTGACTGTATACACAAGTATTTGATTATTAAAGACAAGCACCGCTCAAACCGTTGATCAGTTGCTGGAAATTTTGCATTTTAGAGGGTTGTACCACCGATTTCCAATTAGTCTTAAAATCAAAATGTCCTCCAAACCATCCGATCTCCCCAGAATGAAGTATCGCTACCTTGGTCGTAGCGGGCTTCAAATTTCAGCAATCTCTCTCGGGGGTTGGTTGACCTATGGCGGGTATGCCGAAAACGAAAAAACTCTGGCCTGTATGAAAGCCGCTTATGACTGCGGTATCAATTTCTTTGATTGTGCCGAGGGTTACGCTGGCGGCGAGAGCGAAAGAGTCATGGGGGAAGCGATCAAAAAGTTCGGCTGGAAGCGAAATGATTTGGTGATATCTACAAAGATTTATTGGGGTGAAGCCAACGGAGAGATGCCTGTCAATAATGCTGGATTGAGTAGGAAACACATCATTGAGGGTGTGGATTTGAGCTTGAAGAGGTTACAGTTAGATTATGGTACGTAAACTACCTCCATTCCTTCCGAAATCCAGGCCTCTGTTGCTGATACCCTCGCACGCGCTCCAGTTGACCTCATTTATGCACACCGACCGGACAGGAACACTCCAATCGAGGAGACTGTCCGCGCTTTCAACCATGTCATTAATACTGGGAAAGCATTTTACTGGGGCACAAGCGAGTGGAATGCCGATGAAATTGCCAGCGCGCACCGTGTCGCCGACAAACTCGGCCTCATTGGCCCACTCATGGAACAACCAGAATATAATCTTCTGAAGAGGAATCGTGTGGAAGGCGACTATGCTCTACTTTATGAGCACTATGGCCTCGGATTAACGATATTTAGTCCGTTGGCCGGGGGTATTCTGACTGGAAAATACCTTGACGGTATCCCGAAGGGGTCAAGGATTGGAACGAGTGATGATCCGTATATCCAGTATCTCAAATCCGGCGTAGGAGCCGACGCATGGGAGGAGAAGATGAACAAGGTCAGAAAACTGAAGGTATGGATACTCACAGTGCCCCGTATTCACGCTTTGCAGGAGCAGTTCTAAAGAGACATATAACTAGGAAATCGCGGACCAACTTGGTTGTAACCTAGCACAACTGGCTCTTGCCTGGGTTCTCAAGAATGAGCATGTCAGCTCTGCGATAACCGGTGCTTCCCGGCCAGAGCAAATCTATGACAGTGTCAAGGCCTTGAACATTGTACCCAAGCTTACCGACGCGCTTCTTGCGGAGATTGATGAAATTTGGCAAAACCGACCTCCTGTTCTCGAGCGAGTATTCTATTAGGTGACATGTATCAATACATTTTTTGCCTTAGTTACTATACATGAGTTCATGAGCCCAGATTGAATCTATGGGAGCAATTTTATCATAGCTAGGGGGGTATCATGACATCAGGGCGGTATATCATCGCTGCCAACAGAACTCAGTCTTGACTTTTTCCAATCGTGTTGAGGAAGCTGGTGTGTATGACTCGCATTCACGCAATAATCGTTATTCGTCATATCCATACTCGAGTCCTTATTGCGCCAAAACCCAATATTTGGACCATTCAGACTCGTTCTTCCAATCTCTGACACCGGTACCGCGTTTATTTCTTGCTTCGCAACGCTCTCCCTCCGTCCCAAAAATCCAACCAACCTCCTCCACCCAAATCTTTCGCCAGGAGGCATCTGTGGTGCCATACCCATCTCGTTTAGCCTTCCTCCAGGTACAAACATCGAAAACCTTCTATATTTCGCAGGAGAGCGAGGGGTAATTGGCGAGCTTGATTCAGATACAGCTGTTGTAGAATCCCCGTGTTCCATCTTCGAAGCATCGCTTTTGGTACGGAAGGCGCGGCCAGTTCTGCCTCCTCCCCAAGCACTACTTCCTTGAGACAGTCTCGCCATAAGGCTAGGGAACCATCTTCCCGCTAGAGGTTTGAGTGCTGGGCAGCACGCGGCCATTACAGAGAAATTCCACTCCACGACTGATGTTACGCTGACATTGAATTGATCCCCTGTAGCGGAGTAAAACCCAAGAGTTAGCTAGGAGCTTGTTAAGATAGTTGATATACGTAAGGCAAAAAAGTGGAGCCGGACTAACATAACGGATCTGGTGATTCAGTCAGAACCTTAAGCGCCGGAATCCGGACAATCGAGGCTGCGCAAGCCCTTTAATCAGGAAAGTCAGTCGAATGATAACCGCAATATGTAGGATCCTAAGGTGGGAATCTTGTGGGATTATTGAACTCACATGAACCCAATCCCAAATATGCAGAGAACTACAACTCTTTCTTTTGGAGAAATTCGGAGCGCTGGACCAGTAGTGAAGTTAGTAAATTACTGGTTTTATTTGGTGCGCAACCGCTCCAAGCGATTCATATTGAAAATTCAGACTTGAATAACTACAAATGAGACCATTTGTAATAGTTAACTTAGCGCCGGAACATACCCATAAGCATTTTCAACGGCAGGACCAAAACCCAACAATCGGCCAAAATCGCAAAGACGGCCCAAGTCCAACTCAGCGCCCATCGGTCTAGACAATATTTGTCCCATAAGTTATTATAGGCTACGGTCAAGTCCCACGCCTTCCACGGCGGCCTACACTGAAACTCGAAAATGAATAGCAGCGTGAGAAAGATAAGCCATGTAATTGCCATGGACCAGTAGACAACCTTTCTGAATTTGGGATCTGCACTGAGGCGGAGATAGAAGGCCAGCATTGACATCCGAATTGTTTGCAGGGCGAGAGAATACAATGGGTCCATGATATATTTTAACTATTCCCACGGATGTTGCGGCGTTAGCATCTATATCGCCTCCCGAGCCCTTCAGTTACAGTGTTGCTGCCCCTGGGAGCCAAGAGGCAGCAGTAAGAACTGATAATTAGTGATTCGATTCCAAAGTCAGCACTCACCTTAAGGGTTGTCTCAAGGACAACAGGTTTTATGCAAGCTATGTGGATACCGCTAGCTCCAGAAAAGACATCTAAAAGTAGAAAGTAGTAAGGAACGCTACAAGTTAGCTACGGGGCTATAGACTTGGATAGTTATAATCCAGCGACCAAGATTTAAACCAGCTATTTCGGATTATATATATAAATATATGTATCGATAGGGTTAGCGTCGTACACCAAAAGTCGCAACCAAGTATGCTTAGTGTTATAGCCTGCAAATATCCATAGAAAAGCATAGTTAGCAGACGTGTTGGTTTTTATATGTAAGGGGGGATTTAGGTAACGTATCTAGGATGCCAGCGGGCGGAGCGTGGGATGCGCCAAAGGGTTAATGCAAGTGACGGGTAGTCTTGCAGGACGCAGAAGTAAGAAACACACACCGTGGAAACAAGGATCCAAACATCATCCTGTCCAAAATATTTGACAACGAAAATCCTCGTATATATCCGCAAAGCTATGAAAATACTCGAAACACCATGGCAAGTGATGTATAGTATAATGTATCTCGACTTCTGACTCTCATTCTGAAGATAAGTTAGAAAACTCTCAATGAAGTTTAAAAGCATTGGCCTATAGCTGTTATATAACTCGCTACTATCCATGAGTGCTCGTTCTGAGAACTTACACAGTTTTCGGTATGTCCCCGTGATACAGCTGTACTGTTAAGATTGATGGCTGGGTACCCGCCGTATAGTACATGAGTTGAGTTTATATTGGTTAAATCAGCCAAACCCATCTCGACTACTTGTAGAACCGTAATGGAGGGATCGATGCTACGATCTCCCCAACGCGCAACGTGCTATGGTCATTAGGTGGGTTGTTGGTTCAATATGGTCAAGGTGGATTAGTTCTAGATACTTTCTACCCTGGAGCTAGATTATTGACTGGCTCCTCAAGGACATGCGAATAAGGTTTAGAATGGTGGAGGCTTCCATGTATGCGCATTTTGAGTTTGCTCAAATTTTCAATTACAACGCCTCACTTGAGATCAATGGTAAATGATTCGTTTGCAGGTAGAATCATCATAGAATATTCCCAAATCCGGCTAAGCTAGCCAACGAGTCTGAATATATGAAAATGGCAGCTGTATTAAAAATGTATTCGTTCACATATCGATCGCAAGGCTAAGAAAACGGATTTCCTTGACAGGAGGTTAACTATTGAACTATTTTGAACATGTGGTATTGGCGTGGACAGAGGGTGCAGCTAGCTGCCGAGATGATTTTGAAGCTACACTGCTAATTAGGTAATTTCTTGACGGTACATAACTCGCTAAATCTTATAAGCTCTAGGCTAAGGAGCATACCTGACCTAACATTTCTTTGCAAATGTGAAGATCTGCCTAACCCCGCCTCCTTTGCTGGCTGGCCACGTTACTTCGTACTCGCCGTCCTCAACCTTCCGAAATCCACACTTCTCCAACACTTTCTGGCTGCCGATGTTTCCAGCCTCGGCTTCGGCTCTGAATAGCGCCCCAGGAAATTTCTTCAAAACTTCGGCAGCAACAATAGGCATAATCCCTTTGCCCCTGAATTCCGGGACAAGGAAGTATCCAAGTGAGAAGCGAGTTTCTGATTGTGCAGGATGGCTCCCACACATCCCTATCAAGGCCCCATCATGCAATTTGGAGCGGATTACCCAAACCTCCTGAGCTCCGGGATAGTTTGGAAAACGGGTATGAGCTCGGCTGTCATAGAACGATTGAGCGTCCTCCTGTGTGTATGGATATGGGGGGCCGAGTAAAATGAAAGCGAGATCGGAGTTATTATAGATATCAATAAGGTAGGGCAGGTCTCCAGGTACAAGCGATGAGAGGTAATAATCATCATATGGTGGAGGAAGGACAGTGTCTGGAATAGGCTCGATATTGCACATCGGTGGACAGTTGTCCGTTCCGTGTTTGCATGAACTCTCCATCCTGGATAAATTGATTATTAACCCCGCGGGCTCCGTTTTAGCGTTGAGTGGTTTTGTGTTGCGAGCTGTGTGATATTTTGGCCTTAATCATGAACTTGTCGACAAGGCTGTAGCTGCGACGTTGAGATCCCGATCGATCAATAAATCTGAACAATGCAATGTAGGTACGATACTTCAAGTTGTGCGAGTAAAACAAAGATGCTTTCTCAATATTCGAAGTTTTTCAATATGTGACACAATTGTTAGACGTAGCCGAAGATTATGAGTCAAGTCGTCTATATCTAGCGCTCCTAGCTACAATCAATCGGTTCCCTGTCGCTGAGCCGACGATTGTAAGTACAATGCAATGTGCAACTCGGTCTCTTGGCAGGAGGCCCTGTTGAAGCTATGTTCTCACGGGAAGGCGGCATGGCCTGCATACCCGCACGTGATGATATCCATTTTTACGCAGGCCTTCGCGAGGACACAGGTACTCGATATCGAGACGAACGAAGCTTAAGCTAAATGGATTTCAGCCCTACCTGCTTCGAATTACCTAGTATGGGAATTAGCCTGTTGACTATCTCTTTTGCCCCCACTACTATGTACGTAGCGGAACTAAGAATCCGACCATGGATCTGGCCTGGAGTCTGGATAAAAAAGATTTTTTTTTTGTGCTCGGGTATGGAGCTCGTCAATGTTCCGCTGTTCCTGTCGCCGATAGGATCATACGGTCATTGCTAAATATGGTCTGGAGAGTATCCCTAGATGTATAGATGTTCATTCTTAGATAGTACAGCGGGCTTAGCTGAGTTCAGACGAACCAAATGTCCAAAACTAGGATACTGGTTACATGCGGCAGTGGCCCCTGCGGAGGATTTTTGCGAAAATTTATCGCCAATGCAACATGCTAGAAAGAAAGATCATGCGACCAAAGCCTATTGGAGGCATCAGAGATCTCATTGCGCTTTCGTTGCCGGAGTCCGAGGACTCCAGGCCCAAAATCGTTACAAGTTCCCTCCCTGGCCTGGCTCTCGGGGCTGGCTGTTGCGTATGCCAGGGCAACAAAGCCAAACCACCCGTACTTTCCCGATATTTTTT
This sequence comes from Orbilia blumenaviensis, assembly GCA_036872755.1. Lineage (NCBI taxonomy): Eukaryota > Fungi > Ascomycota > Orbiliomycetes > Orbiliales > Orbiliaceae > Orbilia > Orbilia blumenaviensis. Next base: position 387,514 of record JAVHNS010000001.1, read on the forward strand.
TCAATTCGGAAAACATTCGCTCGAAAAAAGCGCCATAACTTGTCTAACAAGGCCAAGCTCTGCTGAATCCGGACTCTCTAGAGTATTAATTCACACAAAAACCAGTACTGTGATAGTGAGAACTGATTAACCAGCCTGTGCAGCTGTGGGTAAGTGAAGAAAAAATGATATCAACAGTGCTCAATAAACTGGCAAACTGAGTGAATAAAAAAAAAGTCTCCGAAAACTTGGACACGTTGTCTATCAGGCTCCAATCGCGGCAGTTAGGAGCGAGATCACCGTGAACGCAAACATCGACGCCAGTGTCGAGCCACGGAGCATCTCATTATGATTCAAATCCGTTGTGGGTTGACTTCATATTAAGGTTGTATGGTGTTAGCGGACTTAGTAATCTGGCGTCTCCCTTTGGGCGGGTTGCTGGGTTCGAGCTCGGCAGATGGCCTTAACTCCTACCGTCATCACGGACGTACCGCCATTCGGTGACCAAAATGACATCCGTGCCGCCGGACCACGGTGCTTGGCACAGATATTGTATTCCCACTCAGGAGTAGTTTGCTGACATCGCGAACAAGGGGATACGGCGGTCGTAAGCACCCACGCATTTAATCGTAATCCACCCTTTGATCCACGTTGTTGTTTCGGTCATGCCTAGCGACCGAATGATATGGAATGTTGGAACTCCATATCTGATTAAGTGACGACGCTATCATTCGATCCATGCAGGCAAGGAGGCCCATCACCGGGAACACCAAAGAGGCGTCAGCACCCATCTTCAAACGGGGATGCGAACATTCGTCGTCTGTCGAGCCTTCCCAAACTCGCAAACTTCACGATTTTCTAAAGAAAGGCTTCGGGGTTTTTTTGGGCAAACTTCTCCGGTGAAGTTTCAACGTTATGCAAAGGTTCCAAATAAACCCAGTTACTAAGCTTGTGATACACACCCGGCGATGAAGAAGCATTTTTCCTTGTCGGCCAAGAAGCCCTTGTCACCCTGAGTCATCAAATCCCGAGTCCGAGGGAGCCCCTTAAAGGCGGTATAGCAGCGAAGAAAGCTGGTCGGATCGGAAAATGTCGCCCAGACCGAGATTTTTTCCCCCTTTGGGAAGTCTCGGTCGACAAGACCTGAAAGCTGCCACCTCTCGGAGCAAATTGACCTCCAGATGTCACTAAAGAATTAATCTTATTGGTTGGATGACAAAGATAAATTGGCTTTTTCTTGCTAGTGGGGCCCGACGAACAGGCAAAGCAATACGGAAAAAGCAATGTGCGGCGCCATTTCCGTCGGTATCAATTTTGGAAGTGCAGCGAAGAGCGAAGAGGCCTGCAAAAAGATCCGCCCGGAAGGTTGGAAGAATAAATATATAACTCCGGCATCGACTTGATCTTTCTTTGTTACTATTCCACGTTTCTCATCCCCAGTATAATAACCTATAGCCAGATTCCAGTTGCAAAGTGTCTTCAAAGGTTATAGAGAACTTTTGAAGCCCTACACAGCTATTTAGCTTTCCTCGCAACGGATTTCTTATCTCTTTTAGGAACTCTTTAATTTGCATCCGACCTCTCTCTCTCTCTCTCCCTCTCAGCTATGGGTGCCCAGGAACTAGGTGTTCCTCAAGACGATATGAATCCTGGAACAGAAACATCAACTCTGGCAGCTCCGTCTGTCAATGCATCTGTTGTTGATGCCGACGAGAAGATTGACCGAGGCTCGACAACTAGCCATTCAAACCAACTAAAGGTTGTTGGCGAGGCTCCTATTGACGAGGACAGAAACGAGCTGGAAAAGACAGCAACTATAGAATCAATGCACGAATATCCAACAGCATGGAAGTTGGCAGTCATCTCGATCGCGCTTTGCCTTTCCGTCTTCTGTATGGCCCTTGGTAAGTTAATAAAATCCTTGCAGCCTTGTGGTTATTATTATTATTACCATTGTTATTTAGACATGGTCAACAACGCGTTTTTTACCACATCTGAGAATTCATGCTAACAACCCTTGTCTTTGGATTTAGATAACACCATCATTGCGACCGCCATCCCGAAGATCACGGACCACTTCAAGTCGTTGGATGATGTCGGTTGGTACGGTAGTGCTTACATGTTGACAACATGTGCCTTCCAATTGTTGTTCGGAAAGTTCTATACATTTTACTCCGTCAAATGGGTCTATCTTATCGCTCTCTTGATCTTCGAAGTCGGTTCCATTATCTGTGCTGCTGCTCCAACCTCTGAGGCTCTTATCATCGGACGAGCTATCGCTGGTGTCGGATCTGCCGGTATCTTTGCTGGTGCCCTCCTTATCGTCGCTCAGACTGTCCCTCTTGAAAAGAGGCCGACATACACTGGCATGATCGGTTCCATGTACGGTCTTGCTTCCGTCGCTGGTCCGCTTCTCGGTGGTGTTTTCACTGACAGTGAGAAACTCGTAAGTCTTACCCTGCTTTTTAATAATTTATCGAACATGTAGCTAACGTACCAACTAACAGACCTGGAGATGGTGTTTCTGGATTAACTTGCCATTCGGCGCGGTCACCGCTTTGTTCATTGTTTTCTTCTATACCGACATCCGTAAAGCCAAGGAAACCAACCATACATGGAAAGAGCGTCTCGACCAATTCGATATCCACGGAACTGTGGTCTTCATGCCAGCTATCATCTGTCTTTTGCTCGCTCTTCAGTGGGGTGGATCGAAATATCCATGGGGCAACGGCCGTATCATCGCTCTTCTCGTCCTCGCTGGCGTTCTCCTCTCCATCTTCATCGGTATTCAGATCTGGAAGCAGGACAAGGCTACTGTTCCTCCAAGAATTCTCAAGCAACGCTCGGTCGCTGGCTCCGCTTGGTTCGCTGCTATGCTTGGTTCTGCTTTCTTCGTTCTCGTCTACTTCGTGCCTATTTGGTTCCAGGCCATTAAGTCCGTCTCTGCTACAAAGTCCGGTATCATGAACTTGCCCATGATTCTCACTCTCGTCATTATGTCCATCCTCGCTGGTGGTGCCGTCACCGTCACGGGATACTACAATCCATTCGTTATCGCTTCCAGCATCCTCGGAACAATCGGTGCCGGTCTCATGTCCACTTGGGAGGTTGATACCCGCCACCCAGCCTGGATTGGCTACCAAGCCATTTTCGGTCTCGGTATTGGTATGGGTATGCAACAGCCGCTCATCGCCGTTCAGGCCGTTCTGAAGCACCGCGATATTGCCACTGGTACCGCCATCATTATCTTCTCTCAGACCCTCGGTGGTGCTCTTTCCATCTCCATTGCCCAGAACGTCTTCAGCAACCAGCTCATCAAGAATTTGGGCAAGGAAGTTCCAAATCTCGACCCCTCCATTGTCTTGGCTACTGGTGCTACTAGCTTGAAGAGTGTTCTTCCATCGGAATTCATTAGCGGTGTCTTGAGAGCATACAATCTCAGTTTGACACAGACATTCTACATCTCCGTCGCCTTCATGGGATTGAGTATCTTCGGTGCTCTTGCCCTTGAATGGAAGAGCATCAAGGGCAAGAAGATCGAAATGGGCGGTGCCGCATAAGCGGAAACATGCTTTTCGATCCTTCATCCGCACGTCTTTCACCTCCATATTCTTGCTTATTTCTCGCGATATAACCATCTCCACATACCCGCCCTCCTTTTTTTTATCTTGTATCAAAAATTACACCGATAGACGAGTCTAAAGTCACAGTCATAGAATCTATTATTAATATACTTTGGGCCTTGCATGAGGATTAGCTGGAGTTTTTGGAGTTTTGTTTACGAGACAAGATTTTATCAGTTATGTTCATACGTTTTTAAAGCATTAGTATAGCATATATAATTTATTATTCTTCATTATGAAACTATAAATATTGTCAAATTGTTCTAATTAAAAATTATTCTGCGACTTTCGATCGGCTCTAAGGGTGGTATCAATATTCGCGTTAAGTCAAGGTCGGGCGGGGCACGTGGTAACTTCGAGAATTCAAACCTTTACCCTTCATCTGTCAACGCAGACCCGGAACCGTCTATGGATACCCAAGTCTCACCAGCCCCCGGCGCAACGTCCCGTCTTATAAGTATATCCGAATTCCCTGGAGCTCATAGGTTCCCTTTCGGCGAAATTGTGGGGAACGACAGTTGTTCACGTAAACACGGCCAGGATGTTAAGAATTTAGCGGCGCGGCGCCCTCTCTGCAGCCTAACAAGTCTTTGCTTACTCAAATATACCGATGTCTCATAGTTAAAGTAGAACAATACTTAAATTTTTTTGGTAGTTCTCCGACGGTACTTATACTTGGCCCAATACCGTCAATTCCTTCGAGGGTCTCAGATTTCTACGAATTTAATGTTTTAACTGGTCTCGCGAGCTTCGGGGCAAAAGAGTCCGAGCACTTCAACTACCGGAATGCTGTTCGCGGAAGGAAACATTAAACAATTATTCCGTAGGTGAGATGGAATTCCTGTAGGTGGAGCAGGCTCCAAGACTGTTTTTTCTAGCTGGTGTACTCTTTAAATCTATTGGTTTTTTTTATGGCCTCATTACCCACTTGAGAAGAAAGAAGAAAAAGTGCCACATGGATTTCGATATTTCTAATGTGACAACGATGAATTAATAAGTATCTGACAGGAAACTACAGTCTTATATATGCATTAAAGCGGTGTTGTATGCTCTTTAATATACATACTTATTTTGCAACTGCTGGGGCTTATGTATACATACGAAAGAAACCGTTTTAACCGTGGTACCGGGCCAAATACCACGGATTCATCGATTCATCGGTGGCATTGGTATTTGTAAATAAACCCTGGTATTGGATCTTACGGGTCAAGGTAATATTGATATAAAAAAACGAGTGTTAGATTACGAAAGCAGCTCCCAGTCAACTAGATAAAGGTTTAAACTAGGACTTTATAGGTTTCGGGGTGACCGTCCAAACATTAGCGCGGTGTTGGTTTTTGTTTATATGGTCTATAATGCATCATCTAGCCATGATATGGGCTGTATCTGGCGCAATTGGCTAAGAGTAATCCAAAGCGCTTCTCCGGCTGCCTGGATGTCTGCTGTGAGTTGGTTATGCTGGGTTTGCTGGGTACCGTCGCTACATTAAGATTCCATGTATTACTTAGAGCGGTGTGTTTCTTTGGAGGCATATCGGTACCAAAATTTGCCCACAGGTGAAAGAATCCGTTTTGGTAGCCTATTGTATAGAAAAAATAGAATATTTTGATTGAATTGATGGATATGATATCAAAAATACTACTAGATATAACATGACAATAGCGTAATCTTTCTGAGAAAATCTGGAATGCAAGTCCTTTTACTGTGTTTTAATAAAAATATCCTGTCGCGTCATCCAGGGAATGACCGAAAATATCTTTGGATTCATCAGGACCAATGCCAAAAATACAACAAAGTGTTGTCTCTACAAACTCTTTGGCTCTTGATTGGGCAGTAGACCACCGGCTGCTATCTTCAGCATGCTTCTTTTGGAAAAAGGCTATAACACAAATGGCTAGCCAGATCTGCTTCTTGACTTCGTCACGGCCTTCGAGGATTGATATGAAGGCAGGAATGGGCGGGACGTCGATATTTGGGAAGACGATTCGTCCAACGGCGCTTGAGTCGAATGCGCCGTTGCCATCTTGCGCAGCGAGGACAGCTGAGAGACTGTCGTTGTCCTGCGCGGCGATGACGCCTGAGGGATCATTGCCGTCTTGCGCAGAGATGTCGACCCAGTCATCTTGCGGGGCGATGTCAGCCGGGAGGCTGGCAAAACTTAGCAGATAGTTAAAAGGCGATGTGGTTGGGGGGGAGAAAGCTGGTCCAGCAACCGAAGCGGAGCTCGGCGTGCTTGTATTCTCAAGAGCAAGCCCGGTGTTAGAAGGGACGACCGAAAACGCGCTGCGAGACCCATCTGGAATGTTGCTGGTGACGGAAGTGCGGGTACCTATCCCATTCATCGTAGCGACAAAAGAGGTCTTTGTACTAGCCAACTTGTAGGTCTTTCCGAGTCTAACAATCTCGCATTCGTTCCAGTACTTGTCATTAGGATCACTAATGGAAATTTCCTTATCTTCAAATGTTTGAATGAGAGCTCGTGCAGCAAGGCAGTGTATGAGACGTCCTTTCTTCGGATCGTCCCAGGCCACCTGGATGGTCCTTTGGCCGCTACCGAGGACGTCATATATAATCTTTGCTGTGAGATCCTCATTGATATCCCCATTAAAAATGACATACCAATAGCTACGGACAGCCCAGTAAAGAGATCCAGGTAGAGGAGCCTGTTGAATATCTTCTGGCGGGGGGAGGTTGTTGCCTTTGGCGGCTGCGCCAAACTGGTCTTGGTTAGCTTCAGAACGGCTGCTAAGGTTGTTGCCGCTGGCACGGTCTTGAGCTGGAGGGCGTCTCATTCCCCAATCAATCGAGCGAACGCGAATTGGGGCACGATTGATGGAGTTAATAAGAGTCCGAGCTTTTGGAGTCTGATTATCACCGAGTTGCGACTCGCTGATGTAGACGGTAGCCCCGGAGCCAGCCCGCGCTAATGCTTCACACATGCCCCTGGAAACATCATCCCCCAAACCTACAACGAAAACCCGTAAGAGTTTAGACTTTGCTGCGGCTGCTGTGACATTATTTTGAACAGTTTTCATCGCAGTCGCCACGCCCCAATCGAGCCCGCCTGTGATGACAATAATAGAGCAACGAGGCCTAGAAATATCGCGTTGATTCATGACGGTGGTCAAAGCAGCATTAATATTCGTCTCTCCTGAGACATTCGTCTTGAGCTGATTGATAGCATTGGTAACATTTGTTGTATCATATCCGAGGCTATGTCCACCGGTGCCGGAGACGATAGGCCATGCCGAGGTGTTAAAGTTGTAGATATTGAATGATGACTTTTTCTTGGTCGGGAGGTTGTTCAACATGGTTTTGACAATATCATTGGCGGCCTGAATTCGGCCTCCCCTCATGCTCACACTATAATCGACAAGGAAAATATACTCTACGGTAGAAAGAGAAGAGTTAGATTTAAAGTTCGATACAATGTCATAATCCCGAGTAATGGCGCTTATGAGCTTACCGTGTTCCTCGGGGTCCAGATCTATGTTGGACACCAGTGTGAGGGCTAAAGCTACAGTATCAGGCCTCCCTTCGAAGGGCTCGACAAGACAACGGGGTTGATCGATCCTTGGTACAGTCCATACGAGAACATAGTGCTTGTCCAAGAATTGATTGCTAGTGAACTCCACGAAAGCTTTCCACGGTAATTTTCTATCCTGCATTTGCACTGGAGTGAGTCCCTCGAAAGATTTGTCGGAAAACCCATAGGTGATAGCAGAGAGGTGTGAAAGGCAGTTGAGGTTGAGAATGTGGTCGTCCTTTTCATCATCATCCCCGTCGGACTTCTTGTGTGCAGCCTCGATTCCAACGGTGATGGTAACTGCACTCGTACCACTAGCAGCTGTAGGGCGGGTCGTCTCCGTAGCGGGACCTGCTCCAGAACGAGTGGCTAAGCCAGCAGGAATTGTAAGACGAATTGAATCCTCGATAGTATTGCTCGAAATTACGTAGAAATATGTGATACTAGATTTATAAAGATAACCATCGTTAGTATAATTTTGAGTCACGTGTGCACAGCGAGACCAAGATATCCGGGTCGGTCCTCGTCTCAGGCCAGACCCTAGATTTAATTACCGAATTATGATTGATGAGTCGGGCTTGACATTGCCCAGGCTAATTTGGAATACTAATGAAGAAGTAAGAATTAGTATTAGAAATAAAAGTTTAATCAACCGAATACGGGAGTATTTTGTTTAATGCCGATAGAGGAGAATTCTAGAAGTTTCAGTTTATTTGGATTCTGGGGATCTTAGACATACTCTCATCGTTGACTTTGTCGAGCTTCCACGCTTGGGCGCCTGCTCTTTTAGCTTCTTGATATTTCTTATCGGCTTCCACCTTCTCTTCCACTATAGATTCAACCCGAACGCCTCCCACTTCGGCTGAAAAACTAGTCACTGAGGCCTCAGGCGGAATTTCGAAAATATACGAAACCTCACGTTCAGTATTAGTACTAGCCTGATAGGTCTCTGTGAGCGTAGCTTCAACAAAGACGTCTCGGACCATGTAGGCGTAGTTGGAGCTAAGAAGAGGATATCCAACAGGCGACCAGTGTTCGTGGCAATAAACACCTTGGAGTCTCCGGGCAGGACCAACGTAAGCCATTTTTGTTTCTCTTCGGAGTGGGTTTTTAAGACTCTGGTTGTGATATCGGTAAATTAGATAGCTGCCTGTTTACAAATGTATGTAGAGACGTAAGGGAATAAAACGTCCGTTAGAACAAAGGCTTACTTATTCTAGATATAAGGATGTCTTTGGAGAAGTTCAAGTCAGAAGGGATGCCTACTTTACAAGGGAACCCTACTCAATTGAAAAAAAAGGAGGGGGAAGGCTCAAGGTTCGGAGAGACTAGAAAGTCTTTCGGAGACTTGCCTTGAACTACCTACAAGCAGTCGGCGAGTTGTTAGGCCGCCTTGCATTTTTATTCATGCGGTTCCCCAATATAGCTCCTGTACATGTATAATAGCAGGTGATCTCGAGCGAGACCAAAAGATGTTCAGGTAAGGCGGGATACCACTTTTGCATACCACTTTTGCAGCTCCACCCTCCCCCCACTGTAGTTTCCTAATTAGAATTAGGATTAGGATCCAGCTCAGCTCGGTTCAAAGATCTACCAATGTAGAGTCCCAAAGATCTATCAATATCGAGTCCCACATCTAGGTGAACTTGATTCGGCCTATCCATTGACGAAACTTACTGAATCACTAAGTCTTTACATTATACCCGCGCCCGTCCCCCGATTTCCCATATTTGCTATTAGACCTAAAACTATTGTGTAAATTAGCCTCATTAGCCCAAGTATACCGTTTTCATACAATATCATAAACGTTTGAACCAGCTTAAAAGTTAGTACGTTAGGCCCATTTCATACCCCATTGAAAAATACTGATCAACGGTTACTGTAGTTTCTCAGCCGTATATATACTCAGGCTTCCCAGTTATGTCTTCCAGCGATGATCCCCCATATTTCTGTGCTCAGATGTTCCTTCCCTCTGAATTAGCAGAAGAGGGTATCCGGAAAGCCATCGAGAAGAACCCTGGAAACGAGCTTCTCTCTCCAGGAATGCCCATCCCTGCTGCTAGTGATATCATCCCAGCTTTTGATATGGGTCCATCCGGTCCGGGCTATCGCGCCCCTGCGCTGGCTTTGTTCGTCGGAAAGAGGTGGAAGAACGGTCAGACCTTGCGCGTGCGTTTCTTGGATCTCGGAACCCCCTACATTCGGAGCAAGGTCAAACAGTACGCAAACGTTTGGTCAGAGTATGCCAATATATATTTCAAATTTGTCGATTCAGGCTACGCCAATATTCGGGTCACATTTAACCCAAAAGGCGGATCTTGGTCTTACGTCGGCACCGACGCCGAAGTCAAGAGCCAGGATGAACCCACCATGAACTTTGGGTGGTTCAATGACAATACCCCTGAAGAATCTTTCAGTAGAACAGTCACGCACGAGTTTGGACATGCCATTGGGTGTGTCCATGAACACAGTCAACCGAAAGCTGAAATTCAATGGAACAAGGAGTTCATATACAACCACTATGCCGGTGTAGGCTGGGACAGAGACACAGTCGACTTTAATATCTTCAGCCGATATACCACAGAAGAAGTAGAATCTACTGAATTCGACTCTACATCCATTATGCAGTACCCGATTTACCCGGGTTTTACAACCAATGGTTTTGTCCTCCTACCGAACACTCGTTTGTCCCAGAAAGACAAAGAGTTCATCAGAAAGATGTACCCAATGAATTCCTCGATCCCTAGTCCGTTTACCGCTGTATCTGGGACTGCAGCCAGAAATCTCGAAGTTGGTACCTTCAATACCATATCCGCACAACGGGGCCAGTCCACGTCCTCCCTTAGCCGAAATACCAAGGGTAGATTAGCTATCATAAACTTTTCGAATCATTATGACGATGCACCTGAGTTGGTAATGGGACTTAACCTTCTCAATTTCGAAAACTCTCAGAAACTTCGGATCCTACCTTCGGTTGGGACGGTTCGTTCTAGACAAGCCATGCTCAACCTTAAGTCCTGGAACAACGCTACTCAAGACGCCTCAGGTTTGTCTTGGCTCTTGCTTCCGCCAGGAAATAAGGAATTCCAATGGGGCACATTCACCACAAAGCAGGCACGCACTGAGGAAGCGATTAGCTTCAGCAATCAGTACTCTTCAGACCCTCGGGTACTCGTCTTTTTTACCACCTTGGATATCGACAAATCTGCAAATTGCTGTATCGATACATATCCCTCCGAAGTAACTACTCGCGGCTTTAAGCTCAACATCGAAACGTGGTCTAATACCAAACTTTTAGAGTGCGGAGTCTCTTGGGTTGCCCTGCCAGCAGGAGAAGACATTGCTAGCGGAACTTTCAATACGGATGATATTAGGGCCTCTGACAACCTACGACCGAATACGCGAGGTAAAGTTGCCTTCAGAGCGGGTTTTACCAAGCCCCCGAAGAGTCTTTTCTTGGCTTTGAACATGCTGAATATGGAAAAGGATACGGAAACTCGTATTCGTCTGTACGCTAGTAATATCACCAAAGATGAGATGGACTGGCATATCGATAGCTGGGGGAATACTACTTTGTATGCAGCAGCAGCGACTTTTATCGCTATCGGTTCCTAAATTGACCACCCGCGCACCCATGCATGATGTTAACTCAAAAATGAGCCTACAGTTGCTTGATTACTATCCTTCAAATCGGGTCCTGTAATAACGCAATGCAGCGGTTTCTCGATAGTGGTTTTAGAAAATACTGAACCAAAAAATCAAAAGGAATATACTGGGAATAAAATTACATCGGTGCGGTTATCTTCGTTTCGCCTAGTGCTGGAATAATCAGCGATGAGCGACCCACTAATGATGGAGGTTATGAGAGTCACAGGACGCATTACACGTAGAGCCAGGAGCGTTATTCTGTTTGAGCCTTTAACGTAGTCATTTCTTCCCACTTATGCAAAATCTCAGATGTAGTTCGGAAATCCAATTAAGAATATTAATATCTTCGCTCGATGGCGGGGCCAATGGCGATGGGACCCCAAGGCAGCCGGCAGCGCCAAGAGCTAAAACGAACGATGATATCAGAAATACCAACAATGTAGAGATACACATAAAATAGATATGTTGCATATATTTACTCGGATATTCTTTCCTAATCACCTTCCACCCTGTATATGGCTCCGACCTTCAAGTTTTGGGCCCTTCGGATCCTATAGCTATGCTCGGAAATTGGCCGCGCGCAAAATTGGGGGTAATTATGGAAACCAAGCTATCATGATGCAATCTACATTTGCAGTTGAAGGCTCTATTTTTCAGCGATTTTAGAGAGTTTTTTATTAACTATTGCGGATATCGGCCAGACTCCGTTAAAAGATTGGGGTTAGGTTGCAAGCGTTCATATGTTTCCCGGAGCTTCTAGTGTCAGCAATTTGAGATCAAGGGAACTAACCGTCGGTCTTCCACCTTACCGCAAATACTTTTGTAAATTAAGTTTTTCATGCATACATACACGAAAACCTCTCTTATCCTGCATAGGATATGCATATATACAGGAAAACCTCTCCTATATAGCTATCCTGCATAATCTCTCCTATCATACATAGGATATGCATATATGCAAGAAACCCTCTCCCGGTACCCCGCCGTTTATGTTAGTCTATATGTTAATGCCAACGCCACCACTATATAGACGAAGTACCAATAAAATGGCTTTGCCTTCTTCCTATATGATCCGACAAATTTGATTCGAAAATTTGAGGTGTAGAGGATGACGCATGGTTTGACACGAAAGAAAAAGGCATGATCACTCGCTTTCACAATTTCTCCTAAGAATGTGGGGCGGCCGGGGCGGGGTAAAAGGATAAGGCTGGGTCCCCGCAATATGTAGATTAGATGTGCTTACATGCCGGCACGTCGTAACACTTGCCGGCCATACACTTATTCATTGTGTGTCTAAATAGTTAACTTTGAGCGAATCGCATCCACGAAGAAAAGCAAAATCCAAACTTACGTTGCGAACTTAGATGACCCAGGCTTCCTGTATTAACCTACCGCCTTCATAAAGTACTGAATTATTATTTTATATCGCAACAATAGCTTTAGTAATATCCTCTGGAATATTTTGTGTATTTAATAAGTATCAAGCGGAGTCACACAAATGAAATCTATACTGAAATTTTTGGTTTGAGTTGTAAAGTTATTTGCTTAATTGGGGCATCTTATTTTAGGAAGGTGAATGGCAGACACCCTCTCCTATGCTTCTGATTATTGATGTCTAATTGCATTGCGCACGATACCCAGCCCGTCCATCGTAAGACCATTGCTCCGCTTTCCATCCAATTAAAATCAGTGACCAAAATGTCTGGCCAACTCAGCACAGTCAAACACCACAAAGATGTAACAAATTCGTTCTTTTATGCCAATCATGCATCTAGCCGATCATCTGCCATCCGGAGGATATGCATTTGATTGCTATGCACGTCCGAACGATTTGATCTCATGCGGGGAAAATATGATATCCAGCCGACAATCCTGGCGCCAGCTGAAAAACCTGATCTTGGTTCAATGTATTGCGAACTGTGTGGGGGTGTAAGTATATCTTACTGTCGCGGACCCGATCGTGTTTCCAGACAACTGTCTCTGCAGATTGCATGACTATATATCTCGTGATAATGATTTTCCCATACATACCCCAGACTCCTGTCCGGCGGTTACTAGAGATCTAGCATGTAGACGAGGTTCACAGCGGGTTTTAGTGTTATGTAAGTTTGTACTACTTCAGAGCCTTGGCATGCGGGAATTCTCAAGGGCCATCGTCCTTCTCAGGCATCCCGGTTGTCGCCCAGGGTTTTTGATTGGTGCCAGTGGCCGAAGCGCATGACTATTCGATATATTCCCTCCGTTCTTGATTACATATCGACATTAGTTATGCTAATGATATCGAGCTAGGCAGAATACTCTGAGTAAGAACTATTATTGGTTTAATTAGGCATTGAACTAGTATCGAATTTAGTTGAATTTTGAATGCTGCGCGGTTGCTGAGACAAATAGTCCATAATGGCATTGCCAGTTTAAATTTTTTGTTGGGGTATTAGTATAGTCGGATGGCCGAGGATGAGGATGGAGTGTGATAGGGAGGTGTTCCATCTACCGCAGGGATGGAAATGTGTTTTTTTCCTGATTTGCCGTCCTGTAGCATAACTTACAAAGATAAGATATTTAACAAGATCCCTATATCTTTCACACGGGAAGGCTCGCGATTGCGGCACTAAGATAAAATAATAGTATACACAGTAAAGGGGGTGTACGAGGTTGGTGCCGCGGCGTTGGGTTCAGAAGGTTTGTTCAATTCTTCCACTAAAAAGGTTTAGCTGAACTGCAATCATAAAGAATTAGTCGAAGGAAAAGTATAATTCCAAGATTACTGGCAATATATTCTTCATTGTCTAATACTCCTTATCATTAGCTGTTCTATAAGATTATTCGTTCGGAGAAGAAGACTGTAGAATGGACTGTAGATTACGGTTTTAAGATGTCTCGAATCTTTAAGTGGTTTTCTTTCTTTGTTTGGTTTTAGTTGGCCCTCGCCAACCAGACACTATGAGATGGGTGTGTTGTGGGTGTGTTGCATTCATAGTTTTTTGTTGTTATATATAATTATCAGTATAATATAAACTATTATTGTTGCTATTACTATTACTTCAAACCATCGCTTGGCTCTTCTCCATCGAAATCTTTCTCATCGAGGTATTTATATACGGGTATGTATTCCTCGCCTTCATCTTCGGTCTGATCAATAGAATAATTTGGGGCGAAACTCTCGAAATCCATCAAAGCACCTTCCGTGATATCCTTGTATTGCGCTTTTAACTTGCGGCGTACCTTCGAATATTCGAACTTCCGGACTCTGTAGGCAAAGTCAACTCTGCGATCCGGTGGGGTTGAGTATTTCGCGCTGGTGCTACTGCACGCTCCGTCTGATACACCAACATTCGCACCAACTCCGGCTGGAGTGATGGATGCGGATGAGCTCAACGTAGTGTTATAGCCTCTGGAGCCTTTCTCCGAAATGCTCACTCTACTGGCTGTAGCAACTCCAATGATAACATATAATGTTGGGAAAAAGTGCTCCTGTATATGTCGGACTATCTGTGGGTCTTTTAGAAGGTTTGATAGCCACTGCTCAGCGGGTAGGAACACCTGGGCCGTCACAGCTTCCGTATTGACTATGACTTGGTAATCTTTCGTTCTTTCCACTTCCGCCAGAACGCCCATGTCTATTAAGGGCGCCCAGGTTGGGGCGTCAGCCCCTGTGGATGCACTCCTTCGCTCGGAAGTTGTCGCTATAATCGCGGTTTGGATAGCGTCGGATTGGTCCGATAAATCGGTTGGATCGATCGGGATTGGCGCGGAATTGCGGTTTATGGAAGTTTCAGGATCATAGGGGTCGGTGAGGACGCTACCCAGCTTAATAAGTGTACCAACGGGTCGAGGATACCTTGCAATATGCCATTTCATCTGTCCTGCTAGACGACCCGGATCGGGCGTCGAGATAGCGGCTTTTCTTCTGAACATATTGGTCGAGTATCTGACCGGATAATAGGAGTGACGTATGTAGCTTGGGAACTGTTATTGTTGGAAATAACCGTATGAATTAGATACTGAATATCAGACTAAGGTGCGAGCTAGGGCTAGGTATGATGGCAGGCGTACGTATGGAATTAAATCGATAGCTATGCCTTAAATGTGTAAACATTCCTTTGACTAAAGCGAGAGCACGAACCGTTAACCCCGCTTCCCTCCGTTGGCAATCCAGGCCGTTCTTTTGTTGACATACATACCTAAATGGCCCACTTAAATCCTTGCTTAAGTGATTAATTAGTATGTATACTCCGTATTTCACCAGCCTATCAAACAGCCTAATCCGGCAACCGGACTTCGACGGAACACAACACCAACCCTACGGCATGCCAGTCTCGTAATCTAGCTGTGGGTTCACCTCGCCGACACCATAAAACCAATTGCTAGCTCGAGCACCCTCTCATTGTGGAATTTATCGATGTTGCGGTGTCGGCCCTTCGACCCGGTTGCCCAGACGGTCGATGGCTAGACATATCACAGTTCATAGTCTTGCGATTGAGTACTGGTTAAGGCGCTAGTCTCCAAAAACGCTTAAGACTTTTTATATACCTATATACCGTACGGGGTTTTGGCTGGTTTCTCAAGACGGTTTATAAAAAAATGGGAACTTAAAACAGTATAAATAACGATTTGGAAGAGAATAAGACGGCTTGATTTCTTTTTAAAGTGTCCCAATACCCGGAAGCAGCCCCAGAAAAGTACCCAAACCCCCTACGGTACCTAGGTACGAGACCAAGTAATATAGGAGTCACTTAATTTTCGAACGCAGACATTTATGCGTTGATCTGCTGTCTAGGGTAGGTCCCGCGGGGATTCCGGCACACCGTGTTGTCCGGTTCCAACGACATATATATAAGAACCATTGAACTATGGCAGGATTGAACTTTATCTATGGCAGTCAAAATGTGTCAAAACGAGTTATAAACCGTGCAATATACCTAGGTATATATATATATAACAACTTAAGCGAGGCATAGGTATATTAATTTTTCATAATTATGCTCAACCACTAGCCCGCCACCGGCCTAATTAGAGGTTGGAGAAAAGCCAGATAGCCAGACAGCCAGACAGCCAGATAGCCAGACAGCTAAACGGCGGAAAGTTCAGGCTACTAATAAATAGAACTGTAGCTAGGTACCTAGGTAGTAGTGTATATATGTTAAATGGCCGGGGTATATAGAATAATTGTGCGTTAGTACGCTGGCTATCTCCTAGGTAGCTAACTGTTTGGTTGTTTGGCTGTTTGGCTTTTCTCCGGCCTCTGACTAAGCTGGTGGCGGGCTGATGGTTGAGCATAATTATGAAAAATTAACATACTTATGCCTCGCTTAAGTTGTGATATATACCATAGGGGGTTTGGGTACTTTTCTAGGACAGCTTTCGAATATGAAAACGTTTTAAAAAAAAAGCAAGCCGTCTTATTCTCTTTCAAATCGTTCTTTATACTGTTTTAAATTCCTTTTTTTTTATAAACTGTCTTGAGAAACCAGCCAAAAACCCGTACGGTATTTTGCACGGTTTATACATCGTTTTGACACATTTTGATCACCATAATGTTGTATTTTGCACTGATTGTATGCATCAGCAAAGCATGACTAGGCCTTGTTTATAGGTACCGTGGGGTGTATATTCAATGCAGTGAGCGTATATTCTAGTTGTGGATTTTGGTGTGATACCAGTCACTCTAGTGCAAATATTAGCATAATAGTAAACAGTACTCTCGGTTCGTGATCGGCTGTGACCACTGTAAGGGTTTCAGTTTCTGAAATAGAGGTAAGTTTAAAAACCATTGATTTTATGGTTACAAAGCTAGGACTAAGTACCGAGTACCTCGCGGGGCCCGGGAAGGACATCGAGATATCGCGTCGGATGCTAATTTATAAAATTTATATCCCAACACCTGCCCCAACCAATCGTGTATGAAGTGCTTAAGCGCATGTCCTGGCGAAAGCATAAATTATAGATTAATATTAGTAAAGTATTGGAGGCTTCGGCTGAAAATGCTTTTTATCACGTGCACGAACACCGTTTCTGGGCACGCAGATCGCCATATGGGCCTGTGCGCGGAGAAAT
The DNA here is from genome assembly GCA_036872755.1 of Orbilia blumenaviensis. Taxonomy (NCBI): domain Eukaryota; kingdom Fungi; phylum Ascomycota; class Orbiliomycetes; order Orbiliales; family Orbiliaceae; genus Orbilia; species Orbilia blumenaviensis. The sequence goes on from JAVHNS010000001.1 coordinate 404,344, forward strand.
GCGCACATGTGCTTCCAAAGCTCCGCAAGAATATTTCAAACCTGCGTTGGCCGGTCACATTTCTCGGTCGGCGAAAATGAACACAAAACAGTAATAATACTGACTCGTAATAAAGAAAATAATAAAAAATGAGAAAACCCTGAGAGAATCTGTTCCATCACACTGCCGATCACCCAAGATGGCCAAGCGATAAAAGAGTGGCTCGCCGGCTGCCCCGACCCTTGTTTAATTCGCCCCTTGCAATACCTCTCGACGAAGGCTGATCCCTGAGGAATTGAACTACTGGCCAGAACTGACGAGCGGAGCTTTCGATCAAAATCAACAAATGATTCGCGAGACCCGATTCCTTTTCATGGATCTGGAATATATACTGCACCATCGAGCATGCATGAATATGCGTATATTTTTCGAACCTTCTTCCTGCATCTGGAATTGATTTCTCCTGGTCTCGTTGGAACCAGACAACACAAAGTTGAAACATTGTGTGGATTTCTCCTGGATGTATACAGACGACGACGACAACAACAACAACAATGATAATAATAATAATAATAATAATAAATTTCTGGCCCGGAGTTTCTTTGGGAGGCTGACACCGGCTGACGCATATACCTAGGTAGTTGATAAAAAGAGCTGAATGGGCTGCCTTGCAGTTGTTCTCTGCCTCGCATCTTGATTCTTAAAAAGCACGACAAAATCCGTGGCATGTGTTAGCCTGACCTGTACAGCCTTGGCGTTCGGCTTTGGAAAGCTTTCATGAGAATTGCAAGCCTTCCGATTGAGACGCAACTGTGGTGCATTTCACGGGGTCAAAGTTGGCTCAGTTCCTCTGTTTTCAACGCCATTCTTTCAAAGTCAGTTTTATTGGAGCTATAGCTATCTGAAATTCGAAAATTTGGTCCTTAAGATCTGGGTATCTATCTTAAGATCTTGTGAATTGTTGCCTGGCTGAGGTAACCATTGTACATCGATCAGGGTTCTAACTCGGGCGCGTTTTTCGCTGGTAATATTCAATCGCGCTAGCCGCAATCTGGTAACACTATCCAAAGTTGGGTTGAGAGCTAGAGTTATTGGCGGGCTAATATACCCAGCACTCAGCTCGCTGCAGCCTTGATTGAAGTTCATGGAAGAATGTAAAGAGTTACCGAGTTAAGGCGCTCGAGTTCTAACTGCGACTGGGCCGAACGCAGGTGTGAGTGGATAGCCGTGTCGTCTTAAGATAAAATGTGCTCTGTGTTGATATAATCCGTAGCTTCAAAGCAAGGAGCAGTAGGAGAGTGTATATATTTAGTGACTACTGATACCGGTCCGTGGACGCCAACGGACTTAATGGTGTGTGTCTGAACTGGCACATGCAGCGATCGGCATGTGCAGGTGCATACTAAGCCTTTCGGTTCCCAACATGAGCTCACCAGTTAACCAATTTCTAAAACCCCTTAAACCCATGTTATACTTGCCGTGGTTAATCTCGACCCTGATGGTTGACTCATTATATGATCGCAGTTAATAATCGGCTTCTATCTCCATAGCACAGCTTCAATCGTCTGGCTTAGACCTTCGGATATGTAGATGAGTAGAGTAGTCTTAGGCAATTTGCAGCTACAGATGCATGGGTTCCGAAACTACGATTACGGTTGATTGATCGCTATGTGTCTATGAAGTAGCCAGCCCCAGTGGATCCCAGGATGTCGCTTCGGCCCTGGTTTATTTCTTCATAGCTAACTAATCTCCTCGTTCCGCTTCTGAGGATAATTTCTAAGCCCGATGCTAGTTCATGCACGTACATGGGTCGATTGATCAAGATCCAAATTTCTGTAGATCTTCTCTTGTTCTTCAAATCGAGCCCTCCATCGCTAATTGGGTAAAATTCCTCCGGATCTGGCCCACATATGCACGTCGGGATATTTTACTAACTAGTCAGAGCCACCCGCGCAGCACTCCGTTCTCCTTATCTCAACGTTCATTTGATGTCAGAAGGGAAGACCCTGGCCTCAGCTCTCTGCATGGCGCACGACGATCATTGATTGGGGATGTTAGTTATAAACAAATACACATTTTAGACTTTCAACAACTCAATCGAAATGCATTAAATGGGTGCCTTGCAAGCTCGAGCGTGGATGTGCTCCTTATTCGTCCAACAGATTGCAAAAAAAGAACTAATTTGGCTATATCAGACCTGTTATATGATTTTGGAATGCGGCCTTAAGGCTTTGTATCAATTACTTCCAGGGTGTGCCACTCAAAACTAACAAAATTCGGTTAGGTTTGCAACTTTAGACTGCTGCCTCTTGTGCTTGTATCTCAACATGCTCGGGCTTCGTGGCCATGATATTATCTTGAGTGCATTTGATTCGGCGTTACTGCCAATACATTCTAAGTACAGCAGAGCGAATCTGCGTGATACTCACGAAGCTGGAGATCACACTTACAAGCCAAATCCAAAGTCGCAAGAAGGGTGATCTATACCGATTTCCGCAAACTTGGTTCGGTTCTTGCGTCCTTAGGCTGTTGGTTTATCACGACCTAAATCGCCGGTGATTAGAGACGTGGCCGGTGAATATAAAACGAGCACAGTCTGTATACTGTCGATTAGCCATATCCTTTTCTCTTCACCCAGCACTCAAACTCCATATCTTCCAACCAGCACTCAAACTCCATATCTTCCCACCAGCAGACTTTTCTCGACTTGACCATTGTCGGATTTTGTATAGGAGGCATTTTCATACCTAAATGCATTTCTTTAAGAAAGCCGTCACCTGTGCTATTGCACTTCTCGCCGTCCCATCTCTCGCCGCTGTTACACCGGCTCAGATTGCAGATGGCCTTAAAATGTTAACGGAAAAATCCAAAGCCCTTGAAGCTCCTGCGCAGAGTATTACCATCGTCAATGCACCTTTGATTGTCATCGGCCAGGGGCCCTTCCCAACAATCATCGCTGGGTTCTCCGATATGGTCAGCACAGGGAACGCTCTGATCTCCCAGTTTGAGGGCATCGAACCCATACGCGGAACTGACGAGGACCTAGTCTATAACGCTTTCCACGAGGTTTGTACATCCCAGCCCGGGTATTTTTCCCGCGATGGTAATACCAGCATAGCACTAATATTGATGGGGCAACCAAATAGTTCTACAAGACGCATGAAATTCTTCTTAACATTCTTATTGGAAAGGCTGGCATTGTGGGTAAAGTTCCGGTCGTTGGCCAACCTGTTGCTACCGCCCTTCGAGGCGTTGAAGGCGTCGTTGATGTAAGTCGACAATTGTTTAGATCTGAAATACACTAGCTGACTGCGTGCACTAGACGATTGCTATTACGCTTATTGGTCAAACGGAGACGAGATCAAAAGACTTGGAAAGTGATGCAAACAGCCTCGGCAACACTCTTGAACTTGCCATTCAGAGCTATGAAAGTATTGGTAGCTTCAAGAAGCGCCATGTTCGTGACTTCAGTGCTTAAGGTGGGCCGCCCAGGCATATGTATCTTAGCCTCGAAGAACGGCGTTGAAGGCAAAGCTAAGCTGAGGCAGTGCAGCATGCATAGGTATAAATTGGTTGTATAGTGGGTGCTACCGGTCGGAGTGAAGATAATGTATGAGATATGAAAAAGAGTAGGGCTCGTAGGGTTCGGGCCCATTGGAATGAATAATGTTTTTGCTAGAGGAAACCGCAATACGCTATTCTGTGTATTATATAGCGAACTAAGTACTTAATCACTAATTCAACGTCAGAAACATCGACTCGAAGTACCGCCGTGACTAGATATGGCTATACCCTTTTTCTTTAACCAGAACGTTGTTCTTATTGGCTACTTAAGTATATATAAAGATCATGATCTTTTTATATGTATCTAAGGTAAGCAGTGTATCCGATTCTCGACACAAAGGGTCCAAAAGATGCATGTAGGCTTACGAGACCAATGTAGGCTAATTTCCTCACGTCTAAGGGGCACTCTATTGAAACTTAATGCATTTATGCGATTATTAGACTTAGTAGGCATCAATTATCTAGACTGAGCTTTCTCTGGCCGCAAAACCCTAACAGCCGACAGCCGAGAGCTTTAGAACAGTGCAACACTACCCACAGAATGAGACAGCATAGATTAATTAATTTAGACTATCAGATTCGAAATTAACGTTTAACAGTTGTTAGACGTCCAATACAGGCGGATATTGCGTGTCGAAGTCGAGCGCAGCCGAGCGGTGCAATCCCTCCGCGACGTTCGAGAATATGCAGGGCACCCCAGCGCTAGTCCTCGCTACTGTTCTAGCCGTTGCAAACCTTCTTCTTCTGTGCGACCTAGGCTCCACACGTCCAGCCCAGCCGAACCGGGCAGCTGTTCGGTTAAAATTTGCTGGCATGATTCGAGTGAGCATTGACTGACACATGCGGATACGTTGGGCTTGCATACTTCGTGACAGGCTCGGAAACCGGTGGCAGAGGGAAAAGCGTTTTGCAGACTTGGGCTATTTGTAAAAATAGTCCTCTCAGGAACAAGAACCGGAGATTTGGCCTCGAGTAACACAAGCCATTGCCAAAGGAGGCAAGAGTAATTCCCAGCCAAGATAGAGTAGACCTCGAGCTCATTCGTCGGTAACCGTTGCCGATGCATATGTCATTGTCGCCTGTAACACGTTGTGGTATCCCTGCAGTGGTGATTTCGCGGTCGGAGAAGAAAAAAAAAAAAAAACTTTGAAGCTGCACATTTCGGGTATGGAATTGATCTTGTTGGTAATGAAGGTTAATATTTTCTTCTTCATATCGTGAGATCCCAAAGTTATAAAAGGACCGTGGAAGACGACTCACTAACTCTCTTTTTTTATCATCATCAACATCAGCATCAAACAACATTACATTCTCTGCAATCTGCAAAAACATTCAAACCACTCCTTCAAAATCTACTATTTTCAAACGAGCAAGATTTTAATATCTCTTTTCCAACTACCAATCTTTCAATCATTCAAAATGAAGGCCACTTTCATCATCGCTCTTTTCGTTGCCGCCGCCGCCGCCGCCCCAGCTGGTGAACAGGTAAATATCTGAATTCCACTTCACAACCGACACATTCATAGTACCATAGCTAACAGCAGTATTACATAATAGCCCCCAGCTGATTTGAAGCTCTGCGGTGGAAACACCGGCAAGACCTGCCCTTCTGGCGAAATCTGTGTCGGCGAGGCTGAAATTAAGGGAGGAAACGGTGTCTGCGTCCCCGATAACTTCGAAAACCAATGCGCCAATGCTCTCGGCAGCGTCTGCCCACAAGACGGCGATTTCTGCGTCGCTGATCCTCGAAATGCCGACTGCCCACCAAGAGTCATGGATTGCGGTAATGGTCTCTGCATCCGCGATGCCTGGGCCCGATATGTTGGCTTGAAGAACTAAATGGCCTCTTCCTCATCCCCGGTGGAAAGGAGAAGCTATCTCGAGAATAGTTGTAGATGTATAACAGAGGGGAGTCATGTACGATATAGAATATTTTAACCTAATCAATCCCGAAAATCATCTCATTCATATATATATTATCTTAAACGTATCAGTGGCAGCAAATTCAACAGCTTGATCGCGAAATAAACGGGATTCTAGAGCTTCAGTTACAGTGCGAATTGATTGGAGCAGTGTTATAAAGCGATGTACACGAGCTTAAAGCACTAAGGGATCAACAGTATTCTCGTATTCATTGAAGTTAGTTAACATACATATAGTTAACTATAAACCAAAGACCTTCCCCCCCTGATGTGAAAAAAAGAGCCCTTTTCTGAGCACCTGATTATCAGGGACCTAAAGGTTTAAGCCCCGCCAAATTCCTGCTTGAGGATATCAAGCCAGTAATTTGGCTTGGATTTCGTGGCAGAAGTTTCGCCACTTTTGCCAGACGAAAGTAATTCGTCTTGCAAAATTCCGACCCAGGACCGCTCCTCAAGCTTCCCCAAGCCAGGAAACTCATCATCAAAGCAGATGAGGGGATCCTGGCCTGGGGATGTTAGTGGTGGTGGGCCCGAGGGCGACCAGCTGCATGTAGCTGGCCCAGCCCATGGATCATCGTCGAAGAAGTCAAGTTCCATTTTTGGAACCTTGACGGGAGCGTTGGATCCCGTGAGACTGGGAGCCTTGGACCCGATGATCTGGGAGTTGGTTTCTGTGGGGCTTGAAACCCTGGCGAAAAAGGGTCTCTGAGAGTCTGCCGACGAACTTGGTGCTAGAAAATTCTTGGGCATCTCTTTAGAGCTAGGGTCTCCGTACAAGTACCTTGGCTTGTTATTGGGATTCTGAAAGCTTTTTAGAAGTGTATTTATATCATTCTTGATCAAGAACTATGATCGAGGATTCAGTTAGTACGGTTCTCTATCGCTGTCCTCTTACTACCAAGAGGACCAGTATCTACTTTAGGCATATATATCTTACATCGTTCGCGATGATACCTCTTCTAAGAAACCCGGTAGGATCCCAGAAATCACGGATATTCTTGTCGAGATCCCCGCAAAAAACACCACCAAGACAGCACTTGGCGAAGAAGTCGATGCTGAGTGTACGGCCTTTAGGGCATTTCATGTAGAAAGCACCGCACTTTTTGCCCTCTGATTTTGGAGTGGCGTTTTTCCAAGGAGAGTTTGGGGTCTTCGACTTGGTTTCGAACTATTATCGACGAGTATCCGGGTTAGCTACTAACTAGTATCGTGCTGCTGTCCAGATGCACTCTGGAAGACAAAGAGAAGTGGAGGAGCGGACATAATACCGTTGGAATTGAAGTGGTGAGGATCCAAACCGAAGCAACTTCATCCTCGACCTCTCCAGTTCGATAGTAGGCTAGAGTTTCGTGGGGCGAAGTGTATCTCAAACGACCAATGGTGGAATCGTTGACAGGATAGGTGATATAAAGACTCGAAGTTCTTTTACCTTCTTCTCCGGTGATTTCGAATGTTAAAAATATGGCTTCAGGGCCATAGTCTGAGTTGACATCTCCCAGTGCTAGGATCTGTTTATCGACAAAGGACTTGGATGCATCGAAGGGCATCAGAATAACCTCGAACCCTCGGCTTGTTGCTTTGATGCTAGTAGGAGACATCTTGAAATTGGTTGTTTCTTCTATTAAGGAGAGGAGTTTGAAGTTGGTTAGAGATAGCTGAGATGGTGATGACAACTAGTGTGATAGTGAGCTCCAGGAAGATTCAAATGAAACGTAGATGGGAACTATAATCTTCATGGAAGAAAAGTTTGTGGGATAGATGTAGAGAGTTCGGAGATGACGCGTTTGGACGTTGCTGAGGGCGCCTGTGCGATGGCGTAGGAAGAAAGAGTGGTTCTAGAGAGATGCATCGCTTCCTGATATTTATAGTACGTATACCAGATACGTAGGTAAGGGCTTTCGGGTTCACAGACCAACAATATTGTGAAAACTTGATTTAGATAAGGCGAAATAAAAAGTAATCTATACATCTAAACTAAAGGGTATATTTATACACTAATTCTACTAAAGAGAAACCCATTATGCATTACCCACATAACAAAAATGCAAAAAGCAAAGTCGTGATCAAGAGACAGCAAGTTAGCAGCACCAGTCATATGTCCTCCTTGCTGCCGACCATTGTGCCTTCTCCTCGTTCTCTTGTCTAATGATCTCAGAGATATCAAGATCCCTTCGGCCGGCGTCGAGATCGATATCCATGAGGTTCACACCAAACTTCCAGTCACGCGTGAAAGTCTTATAACCCACAAACATGATTAAAACGACTGGAGCGGCGAGATAGCTCTGGAAGAAGGCCTCGGCATCTGGTTTGCCACCAATAGGCTACAAAATAACCGACGTTAGAGCTGTTGAGCTTGATAGTGTATATTGTGAGGCTAAAACTTACGAAAAGGGCAACATAGAACTGTGCGATTAAGCAGAGTATGTTAAGACTAAGACCAATGTATGAACCCCAGACTCCGAATCCAGCCTTGAACGGAAGTTCGTCCAAAGAGCGGCCTTGCATCTTCCATGCGCGACGGAATTGGATGTGGGCAAAGTTGATGGAGCCCCAGGAGAAGAAGTTGGACAATCCAGACAAGGCGAGGAGCCAGTAGAAGATGGTTTCTCCCTTTGGTGCAAGGACAATAAAGCCAAGAAAGCCGAAGGCTATGTTTCCCGATAGTGTTAGCGCACCATAACTTATTTAATAGCACAAAGGAGATACTTGTGGGACTCACTAAGGGCGAGAAGAAGTGCGTAGATTGGTCGTCCCTTGGAATCGATCTTAGCAAAAATCGCAGGAGCATGTCCGCGCATAGCTAGGGCTTGAAGGGTACGGGTAGATCCATATGAACAGGTATTTGCGACCGAAATGACGGAAATCAAAATGACGGCGTTGAATATACTAGGCAGAACTGGAATACCGGCGAGAGTCATGGCACGGACGAAGGGAGAGAACTTGGTCTGGGCACCGCTGGCATTCGCGAGTAAAGGGTCGTTTGAGGGAACTACGAGACCAAGAAGGAAGAGCGAAATGACGTAGAAGATCATAATACGCCACAGGACCTGCTTGGTTGCCTTAGGAAGAGTCTTGCGAGGGTTCTCAGTCTCAGCTGCCGACAAGCCGACAAGCTCGGTTCCACCGAAGGCGAAGGAAGCTGTGACGAATACACTGCAAAAGCCCTTGAAGCCGTTGCGGAAGGCGCCAGGATCACTATCAATTGTTCTTTGTCAGTTACTAGTTACTACTTTCCCCTGTATGAATCAACTTACCTCCAGTACTTCGCTCCAATATACCCACGATTATCTGTAGGAACGCCGCCCACGTTGATAACGATAGCCAGGATAATGAATCCAAGGATAGCAATAACCTTGACTGTTCCGAGAATGAACTCAACCTCACCATAACCCTTGACACCGAAAATATTGATGATGATCACACCGACAAGGAATATCGCGATGAATATGCCCTGATTAGGAAGTTTATCACTCCAGAATTGTAGAGTAATAGAAGAGGCGACCAGTTCGAACGGTAGGACGATAAGCCAGTTGAATGCGTAGTTCCAGCCCATAGCGAAACCCCATGCAGGGTCGATGAAACGAACCGAATAAGTATAGAAGGCGCCGTTAATGGGATATAGAACTGCTAGTTCACCAAGAGCGTGGACAGTAAATAACAACATGATACCGATGATTGTGAAGTCAATAACGAGAGATGCTGGACCACCAGCAGAGAGCGAGCCGCCGGACCCGACGAAGAGACCTGCACCAATAGAGCCACCGATGGCAATCATTTGCATGTGTCGATTCTTCAAGCTTCTCTTCAGCTCATGCGCCGGAGCCGAAGTGCCGATTTCTGTATCACTACTGCCGACGGCATCTTCGACAGGAGGTTTCGACTCCGGAAAATGCATCTTGGAGATGTGGCAAGATATTCCACGTGTTGTGTGTGGTATTTTATAGCCACCTTCCTCTTATATGGCGATAATTCTGTATAATTTAATGATATGAAAGTAGGTACCTATCTACCAAGAGGAACGAGATAGAGAAAAAAAGAGAGGAATGCTATACAAATAGATAGGAGTGCCGACAAGCGACTACTTTATGGGGAAGACGGGAATCTCGAAGGCGGGCCCTCGGCTCCTTTTAATTCCCATCACGCGCGAAATCGAGGGTGATTCCTTACCACCAGCCTAGGAGATAGATCGTCCGGAAGGCAGCACAAGTAGGGCCCTTGACGCTTGGGTGCGTACAACATGCAACATCCTGTCCCCAATGGCACGCCCAAAGATACGGTCATCATTTCGCAACTTCCAAATTTGTGAGCTTTCCAGGGGATCTCGAATACCTGTTCGCATTGTCTCGCTTGCGGTCATACATTTACAGCCGAAAGGCTTCATTTTTTAATTTCTCTAAACTTTGGTACTCCATGGAAAGGGCACGCTATATCGGAAACCTTGGGGCTCTGAAAACCAACGTTTGGTACCCTGCAGTAACAGATATCAGCCCTTGACACTGGTGATTGGGACAGTGGCGTCTTTGATTGCTCTGCAGGGAACTAGCTCAAAAGAACTGTTAATCTGGACATGCGACCTATTGCCTGTCTTGAAAACGGGTTCGAGAATGATGCCAATGCTGGAGTAATTCTGCTTCGAATTGCTTAATCCGACTTCATTCTCTTATCTTCCTTTAGGCGGCAGGAAGGAAACAGAGCAGCATGAAATCAGGCAGCTGCAACACCCCTGCCTTTTGAAGTCCATATCGGGACCCTGGCTTTCGGAAAATAACCAATCGTTACGCATAGCTCCAAGCCTCGAAACGCGAGTCTAGGTCAGAAACAGCGGCTTGATCAGAGCCAAGACAGGCTTCATCGTGGAACCTCCCGAATTCATGCTCGGTGATATCGAAAGCCAGTTGAGAATTAGCTTTCAAATTTTTTGCTCGCCGTCATAAAACTTCATAACTCCCCTTCTCCATTTTAGGGCAAGTGGTATTGAGGGTCATCAGCTTTCAAACTCAATCCACAACACAGCCGAAGATGTATTCTGTGAATAACCCGTATTGCATCGGCTGGTCCCTGTCCAGCGATACTCAGCTTTGACACGCGACATAATCTAGGTAATATGTTCGGTCTTACAATTCTCGCATCGGCATTACAGTTTTGTCGAGCTGCCCGAATTTATTTTCTAGGCCGCCTGTAACAAGCCATTAAATACCAAATATCAACTCAAAAGCCATACGAAAGTTTGTTTTTGTTGCACAGGTGAGTGGGTTTCCATTTACTCGTGGAAAAGGACAGTGGCAACACAGAGAACGAATAACGTGGGCAAGGATGACGAATAGTAATCAGCTTCCCCATCCAGAGACGGCTATTTTGGTGGGCTATGCGTTATCAAAATGGAACTGCATACCAAGCATAATCCGAGCTTCGGTTTTAAGCTTCGCTATCTCTCAAATGTTCTAGTCGCTATCAGACTTCGCAAATGCCGTGCCTACCCTTCCTCGGACAGGGCCGACTTAACTTGGAAGCCTGGATATAACGCACGTTGGTGACCAATGCTCTTAGCCCAACAGCTGGGCAACCATAGTTGGATTGAAAAGGATTCCCTGCTGTTTGTAATGAGTTAACACCAATGGAATTAGTATTTTTATCTGCGGGGTTGGGCTAGACCAATCTATTCATTTGGTAGTAACATTCATTACCTTGATATCTAGGTCCAGCTGGGGATTGAACTGTTGGAAAATAGTAGAAATATTCGTCATGCTCTTGGTTTCTCAGAAAGAGTGATGTTTGAATGCAAGCCTTAGTGCTTAAATTTACAAGATTTCAGACGAAAAGCTTGTTCAGACGTCACCCAACCAACCTGCATGATCTGAGACTTCTGGGGTTTCTCTAGAAGCCTTGGGGAACAACAGTGTTTGGACTTCAAGGCAACAGCCCGAAACTTCGACGAGTTGAAGCCAAGAGAAACACGATCCTTTGTATTAAAATATATCCCTCGACCAAGGAAAGCCGCGCTGCCAGCCAAGAGGAAAGCTTGTCGCCAATACCACGAGGTTGATGGAGTGCCGTACCCAAGTTACCTCAAGCCTATCTCAACAGCGGTGGACCTGGAAATCCTCTCCATCAATATGAGCCTCGCCGCTGGGTGCCCAACAGCGCTGGTTTTTGCTGCCACGTGCTGATGTAAGTAAGGGACGGGACCGCGGTCGGGACATACCAGTTCCGGCTGGAAAATTGTGACCTTCCAAATGTGTTGATTGAAGGCTAAAACCTCTGCTATCTAGGCCCGTTCAAGGCAGATTGTTGACGTTGTAGGTATGTGCTTACTGTGTATGCATAGACCCTGCTCAAACCTCTTACCATTCAATCTATAAATTACTATGCCGCTAAAATAGGGGACCTAGGTCTTTAATTCTTTTACTACACATGTTTTCTTCTTCTTCTTTCCTTTCTATCCCTTCTTCTCCCATACCACAATTATGAAGGGTTGTTTTATCAGTGCAAACCAGTGGCGAATAATCACTTATGTAACTTTCAAAAAGCACCATCTAGTACAGCTTAGAATCGGGACTTGGAATGTGGGAAGTAACTAAATAACAGAGATATGGCCCCAGAAAATGTGCAAGGTGGGGCTTATTACCGGCCACTCATTTACTTCCGAAGCCCACACCAATCAGCGATAAATTACCTAGGTAATAATGCCTCCTTTTCAACCCACGGTTGGCATAAGAACCTACTTCTAAATGTTTGATTCGCTAGCAATAGGAATCACAAAGCTGCCCTAGATCGCGTTTCGTGTTTCTATTGGGCCTTGTTTCACCATTCATGGCTCGTGGTTGAGCTAAGTTTAGGATACTCACTGGGGCCCATGGCCATTCTTGAGGCCCATAGCAAACTGATAGGAGACCCGAAGAACCCTCGGTAGGTGGTATGTGTTAGTATGCTGCATATAAGTGTTAGCGAGTTTTCTAACCCTGATTACCTTCTGTCGCACACTCGGGATATCCATACTCCGCTTATACCTTGCCTTCCTAAAAGCCGGGTACCTAGGTGCGCATCCTGGGGCGAGAGATAGTAGTTTGTTGAATTTCTGTTGTGATATTCGATTTGCATCCTAAATTGGATTCTCGCGTAAGATGGAAAATGTATTAATGGGTCCGGACTGCGATCATTGCAACTATTCATCTTGCCTTCAAACCAGTACTTCTAACTCTTGGTAGGCTCTGTCTCCTGTCATGCATAGAAAGAAGAGCTAGTGGCTTGGTATAGGATATCTCAGCCAAAATATGTGCGAGAAACCCGGGGTAAACATGAAAGTATTCGGGGAATTCTTCCTTTTTGTTAATCCCAGCCCTGTAGGATTGTCAAATCTATCAGCGCCAGGAGAAAATACATCATCAAAACTTCATCAATATTAGTTATGGGGGGGTTTTTTTTTTTTCCTTTCGGAGGGTAATACATGGTGCAACATCACGGATCGGCCGTCGGAATTTTTCATCCCGTCTTTGTATATTGCTGACCCGACGTGATGCGTCGTAAGCAAGCATACATATAGTGCAATTGGAAATCTGACTGTGGTATATAAAAGTAGAAAAGACTTGCAGAGACGCCCCCAGATGACGCCAAGTACCGAACTAGCGCAAATTCTAAGCTTTTGGGATAGCTTTTCCAAAGGTGGAGCCCAGATCTGATCGGAGCCGACACAAACCTCAGCCCCAAAAGAGCGCTAGCCGAGTCGGTTCTGCACAAGCGAACCTCAGTCCTCAGTTCTAGAAGCTAAACAACTGGATTCCAAAAGATTTCCCCTTCTGTAGCACGCCACGTTTTCCCAATATTCTCGGCTTCTCAGCAACATCGATAATTCCGCAGGGCGAAAGTTTTCCCGAAACTCTCAGCTGCTTAGCAAAAACTTTGAATTACTACAACGGGAGCAGGGATCCCGTAACGCATGCTACAGCTGGCGGTCCTGGCCAAAATAGACATATACCGCCAAAATAACGCAAATGTAATCATGACCATAAATCGGAGTTTGGGGTAGTTCAGCCACCCGTTAGTCCCGAACTTACCGGAATCCCTTGACCGATTAGTCAAGACAGTTGTAAAATGAGGACATATTAAATATAAAGGCCGTGCCGTCACTGGTCTTCAGCTAGATCCATATTCAGTCCCGGTAGTTGCAAGTTAGGGCTATCTCCTTGTAACAGGTTTGTTCACTTCAACTGGTTTGGTTGTATTATATTTGGTGGCATCAATCCCTCTTCTGTTATTTTTCAACTATAAGCTATAATCATAAGAGCTTGGCCCTCCGGAGACCTATACCACATAGTAAGTAAATATATAGTTAAAAACTCAAAGGTTGTTTATATATATATATATAAAGAAGTTGATGGCTTCGATGATTACAAAGACATCAGTACAGGACACAATATTAGCTCACTCTTTTATTTCAATCTAAGATGCACCTTTGCCTACCGATAGTATACGTCGCTACTCTCATAGTGACAGTCTCAGCGACTTCTACCTATAACAAACCAGGCATACAGCAAAAGTTGGGACCAAAATTGTCGTCTGGTGCGAGCATTGTGTTGTCCTCTTCTGCTGCTCCAAGGTGGTCGTTATACGAAGCACCTCGCGCACAGATAGTCGTTAATATCGCCTCGGAAAAGGACGTTGCGGAAACAGTATGTCACAAGTTTACGAAGTTGGGGTTATTCGTTGGGGTTAGGTCTAACAGAGCCAGGTCAAATACTGCAACGAGAACCGACTTAGATTCCTTGCCCAGACGAGTGGTCACGGCTGGGCGAATACTTGGACGCTGGATGTCAAGGATGTTATTATTAACATGCGAGCCTTGAACACCGTTAAAGTAAATAATGCGAAAAAGACAGCGACAATCGGCGGAGGCGCAATAATAAAAGAAGTTATCGACGAAGTTTACAAGAACCAGATGCATGTTGTAGCTGGTGGATGCAATTGTGTTGGTACTGGTTTCATGCTTGGAGGTGGACTTGGTAAGCCGTAGCTCTTACGAAGCTTATAAACCTTACAAAAAGGGAGTCACATATTAACATAAAGGGTTTCAATATGATAGGGCGTTTGATGGGTGAATATGGCCTGGCAATCGATAACTTGCTGTCCCTCAATATAGTCACATCGGACGGCAAAGTAATTACTGCTTCACCCAGCAGTGGTGATTTATGGTGGGCGATCAAAGGCGCAGGCCATAATTTTGGTATCGTGACTTCATATACCATTAAAGCACACCCATGGATTAATGGCGGCGTTCATTGGAGTGGAAATATTATCTTTTCCGGGGATCAAGTTGAGGCAGTCACGAAGGCTATTGATACACTGGGCTTCCAAAAACCCATGTCGATTCACTACTATTTCGCAGTCGATCCAACCTCCGGCCAACCAGTGATTATTGTCAACCCATTCTACGCGGGGAAAGTTGAAGCCGCAAGAAAGGCCTTTAAGCCCCTCTTAGATCTTAAGTTTATTGCGGACACCACTGGGCCTGTTGCGTGGAATGAACTCAACGCTAGTGGAGACTTTTTCTGTGAAAAGGGTGGTCGTAAGCCAGCCTATAGTGTGGGGTTGAAGAGGATGAATCCTACAGCTTTCAAAAATATTTGGGATGCTTACGTCAAATTCTTAAATAAGAATGGGGTTGACAAGGTCGGGAGAAGTGCCATGCTGGTCGAGTGCTATTCCTATGTCACAGCTCGATCAATCGAGAGGGCTACTACAGCCTATCCTCACCGAGATGTCAACTTCCAGGCAGTTATCTTGGGATGGTATAATGATAAAAAATTTGATAAAGAAGCCGAGAAGTTGGGGAGATATGTGAGGGAACAATGGCTAAGCACATCGGGGTCTCAGAAAGATCATGTGTAAGTGGCCAATCCCTAAATTCATCCTATTTTCTCGTTAAAACACTATAGTGCTAACTTAGATGTGTCCATGGATCTAGGTACATCAACTTCGCACGCGGCGACGAATCACTTGAGACTATCTATGGAGAGGGTTGGAGACTTCGCAAGCTGACTGCATTGAAGAAGAAATGGGACCCCCTTGGGCGGTTCGGCCAGTATTTCCCCCTTCCAATCGACTACTAGGATTGCAATTAGAGTGTGGCATTAGTAAAAAGAGTACGCTACTTTTCGCTATATCATTAGCGTTGGTTTAGCCTGTAAATAGACTGTCATGTGTTTAGTCTATCGGTAGCCTCAGCTTCGATAATATAGAATTTCCAAGACGTTATTTGTATTTTTTGCCATATATTAACAATCCAGGTACATTTTTGCCTGTATGTAAATGTACCTACATACTGTATCTACACATCTATGTGGTGCACTCTCAGTTCATAGAGTGTGTAACAGGTATAATTTGTGGACAACGTATAGTAACATACAAGCGGACTGAATTCATCCCAAGCCAGTCTGGTCGGGCGCGCCATATGCACAGCAGCCAACACGTTAGCTAAGTAGGTAGCTATTAGCTAGCACCGTATACCTGAAATACCGCCGGTCTTCGCAAAATCAATCTCCTGATTTAGAACAACTTATTATTATTATTGCAATATTACGCCCTAACCAAAGTTTCCACTACGAATAAAATAGTGTTACTCCATATTGGCGTTGAGCAGACTTGAGAAATTTATAGAAACAATGGCATTCTCAATGTAATCATATTATTCAAATACATGTGATCAACAGTGTGAACCCTCTATAGAGCGGTAAGGCCTGGTAGTTGTCATCCCATAATACCTGAGCCTGTAACTGGCGTCTCCGTAGTGATAGTAGTGATAGTAGGATCTTATTTTCAATATTCCATGACGATGGCGTCATGCTATCAAGACGAAATACAAATGCCACATGGTGTGAACAACACCGTGTTGTCTAGTTCCAACGAGACCAGGTTCAAGCAATTCAATTCAGATTCTAGGTATTTTGACTATCAATACAGTGCATCCCGCTGATAAGTTATAAGTACTATCAGCTCGCGTTCCCGAGTATTACACCGGTATTAATCCTTCTTCTCTCAGCAATATACTTTATATAAATGTATTTCATCTGGCATCTAGGTGGCACAACTTGTATATAAGACGAAATTGTATACAGAAACCCAGCAATACCAACCACCGTAGTAATTTATGGCGGAGCGGTAGGAGATCGGAGACGCCAAATGTAGTCGGATCCTAGGTTTGCTAGACCAGAAGGATCGAGGGAGCAAGAATCAACGGATACTAACCTGTAATCAGCAGGTTGCGCCCCAGCTCCACCATAAAGAGCATTAACTACTAGACCATTCCCGGATGATTGAGAAGGCGTCGTATTGCTAGGAACAACAATCAGAACACACAAGAAAGTATTCCCATCGAATGTTCCTGGTAGCATTTTAATCTGAAACCATTCTTGTGACACGGGGGGTGACGGTTGTGGCGTTAGTATGTTGCCGACCGGCATGAGGAGGGTTCCCGACGCGGTCGGATCAATGGGAGAGCTCCATGAGTATAAGCCAAGGAAATTGGTAGACTCTATAATTCCTATCTTATAGGTCGCTTCAGAATTGTTACGGTAGAATGAGAAACGCATAGGTAGCTGAATTTGGTCGTCGGAGTTGCATAAATAATTTTCCAGTTTTAAAGCTTCATGAAACCACTTTGTATTCACCACCGCTTTAACACCATAAAATGGCCCCGAACTTAGGAAACGGTCCCAAGCCAATATTAGTGGGTTGGCCCCATCGTGCGACAGCCAAGCTTGGGCCATCTGTTGAATAGATGGTGGGATTACTGGGTCTGTTTGGCGAAGGGGGGCTACAGGGGCCTCGAGGATTGCGTCCCAGTTAGCGATTAGACCATTCACAGCTGTGATGTTGCCCTGGGCTTCTTCGCCTCGGAATTGCCTTTTAGGATTGGCCAAATCGTGCTGCATTTGAAACGTAAGTAGGACAATGACTTTTTTTAATCCGCCTTCAAAGTATAAAGAAAAGTATTTGATTATTTTGTAGACTTCGACGGGGTCGAATGGTGAAGCGGTTTTGCCGGAAAGGTTGTTCCACATTTGCTGAACGCCTGAAAGCCCACCAATACCAACAACAAGGGCGTCGTGGATTCTTTGGGCTTTCATCTGAGCATTTTGGCTGATTATTCCACAGAAGGTATCTATGTCTTGTGCAAGCCCACTGGCCGTCGGGTCGTCATGCATAGTTTGGATCTTGTTTTGCATCTGACTAATATATGTCGTTATATCAGACATTTCAGCCTCGGGTATTGCCTTTATTGTATCAAGCATCGATTGGTTAACAGAAGCCGCGATGATATTTAAAGATTCGTTGATTGCATCGAGTTTCTGGAGAATTTGGGCCAAATCTTGGGAAGGGCCTGATATGAGTTTGAGGAACTCATCGCTGATAATATCAGAGAGAATGTCTGCGCCAACATCTCCCAGCATACCCGCAATTTCAGCCATGATTCTTGAAGAGGGCGAAAAATTTAAGGTTGAAAGTAAAGTAGTAAATGAAATGGTAGATTTGAGGAAGCTTGCAAGTATCCTTTTAGAAGGGTTTATGAGTTAAGAGGAATTTGAATATCAAGATATTATGGTTTCACTTTGCAATGCCTGAGCAGGATGGGGATCTATAAAGACCGCCTTCCAGAGACTACCTCCCATGCCCTTTAAGTAAGGAATTTGGCTCGCCATTTGACCGATGAGAACCTTGTGATGATCAGAGATTCGTTCCCTCTCAGATTTCAGCCCCGCCTGCTCAACCCATAAAAGAAGGCGGGCTTTTCACATTGAGCGCCACGGCGTTTGTTCAGATAGGATTTCAGCATCTACAAGCTCAATAAGGTCGAATCTTTAGGTAACGAAGCCTGACCTTTGCGAGTTTCATAAAATACTTACGGGCCCAACGATATTTGTAGAGACAGCCCCGAAGAGCTGAAAAAAGCCACAACCACGGTGGAGCCAATCATATGCATTTTTGTGCAATCGATTACGGAAACTCCAGCTCGATAGAACAGGCTGGCCCCGAGCGAAATCAAAGATTCAGCTGGCTCGACCTGAAAACCATAACCCTGAAGTTAACTAACGCAAGGTGAATTGTGAAGGCGGCTCGGCTCAGGTGCCAAGATATCCGATTCGCTATTGTCCGCCCAGCCCTGGGGCAAACTGAAGTTCAAGAATTCTAGAAATCTCTCCCATAAACAGAACCTGAACTACGCGGTACGAAAAAAGAAAAGAATTCTTTTTCTGGAAAATATTGAAAAAGAAACATTTGATGTATGAAGGTTGAATAAGGACTTAGTATACAATCGAAATATAATACAACCAGATACTATTTTCGATGGTTGCTTTCTGAATGCGTACTAAATAGTCTGGCGATGAAGCCTGCTACAGCTGGTTGGTTCTACATGCAGCCAAGACACTCGGGGCATGGGACTCCGCAGCAATACAGAATCCGGATATCCACAACATAGCTGGTTAATGTCTACAGTAAGCCTTTCTTCTCGTGCGCTTGCACTTGCTCTCAAGTGCATTCCTCTTCGCGGCTAGTAATACTCTACATACATTGAACCTTAAATTCATTTAAAGTGCTTTTCTCTTTCGAGGTTTGACGTATTGTACTGGGCTGCGAGATGTCCTAGCAATGTGAGATGGCTATTAATCAAATTATATTAGGTTTTGTATGGTGAACAGTGCTGTAGTAACCTTAATAAAAACGATAATAATTTTTTTAAAAAAGGGTTCATAAATTATAATTTTGACATGATTATGATTTTGAGGTTTTATTCTGCAATCTGTGGTTGGGGCAGTGGTGACACTAGTCTGGGCAGCCATAGGCGGGGCAGGCTGTTAGAGCAACCAATAATCAATTCAAGCATCTTGCGTTGCCGGTACGTCTCGCGGTCCAGTGCAACATGTTAATCAGATATCAATAAATACCTGACCGGCCTGGTCTCGTTGACCAGACCGGCCCGATATTTATGGCACCTCAGACACGCCGTACGCTAACTCCCACATTGACATGGCTTTTGCGCTGCAACACAATTGCAACATTTGGTGATACCAGATCTTAAGGTTGGGCCGAGTATGCATGTATGCCAGTTCAGTGAACCTTACATTCAGGGCCTCCAAAATTAATGCTAGACAAACCTGGTATAAACCCGTTTAAGTTGAAATTGCAGCTGGGGGTAGTGGAGGTGCAACAGAAACACCTGCCTTTTCAGACCGAGCTTCTCCAACAAACTCCCGGATTCTAAGCTTTAAGCGATAGTAAGGTTGGCTAGTCAAGGCGCCCAAGCCGTTGAAACAATGCTCAATAAACACGTTATGGAGGAAATTGTCTTGGAAAGGGGCATAGCCACGGACGCCCAAGTAGTTTAAGTTTCCACAAAAAAAAAAAAAAAAAAAAAAAATTATGATCGACAACAGACAAAAACTAGTAGTAGAGCTACCAACGAGGCCAATCGATCTCGAATAATATTGGTAAATGTCAACGCATGCAGAACCATTTGGCCCTCAAGTATATGCGGCAACTTGTGCATGAATGAGTGGCCCAGCGGATCGTCATCTCTACCCAATAATCGAAACCTTCACCGGGTAGGACTGGTTTCATGGGCTCGTGCCTGCATTAGCGGACCTAGTCATTTACCGCAACGTAAGAATAATCCCCGCTTCCACATTCTACAAAGGTTCCCTTACAGTTGCGACCAATATCAGACGTTTTAGGCGTCCAGAGCCTCTTCTCTGTTACAATACCATCTTGAAATTGTCTTGCAGCCTATGCTTTTGCATGGCGGCATGAATATTTAGTTCTAAGGCAGCAGATCTATTTACCCACGAATTTATATACGGGTTTTATTTTAATCTGCGTGGACAGCTTGGTTATATCAAACGACAACCGGTCAGATCCGAAAACGGCCTGAGAGTCAACAATCATCGCCTGTTTACCAAACCGTTTCTACAGTCACCATATGGAGATCTTAGTTTAAAAATCGACAATATCTTGCTGTTAGGGGCTTTGATTGGAGGGATATCGACAATATGCTGCACGTTCATATGGCGTCAACAAACGCTGCGATAGCATCATGGACACTAGGATACTGTGTAGTAGTAGTTGTCGTCGCCTTAAAACTATACACTCGCATCCGATACGTTAATGGTTTGGAGTTGGATGATTACATTGCTATATTCGCTCTGGTAGCTCTACATTCAACAGATTTGTTTCGGTTCCCTGTGTAAGATGCTGACTCCGAGATATATCATTATAGGCTATATTGACTGCCGGCATGGGAGTAGTCTACACAATGTTAGTACTAGGACTCCAGGAGGATGAAACAAGATGGTTATTCTTGTCCAAAGCAAAGCTAGAGCTGATGTTTAAATGGTAGGGTTGAAATTCGGATATATATTTTATTAGAAGTCGATAACACTTTCGCTGCATCCGAATACTAACGCTTGGTTGCTTAGCTACTTCATTTCCGTCCAATTATACACCTTCGGTATTCTATTTTGTAAACTGAGCATTATTTTCTTATATAAGAGGGTCACAAAGCTATCACAAACGTTACCTCGCTTGAACTTTCTGCTGAACGTTCTCGTGTGGGTGTGTTTTGTATTCACGCTTATCGGTTCAGTTTTGAACTTCTTCTGGTGCAAACCCCTCTACGCGTTTTGGACTGCGATGCCCTTTCCAATGATGGAAAAGTATTGCGATACTGATCTGGTGGAGGCGAGCGTCTATATGTATTCTGCATATAACATCCTGACCGATCTGTTTAGTAAGTACTCCCAGATCCAGTTAATAAGAAATGATACTAATAGATTAAAGTAATGGTTGTGCCATATTTCTTGCTATCACGGGCGAAAATTCAAAGTCGGGGGAAACGAATAGCTTTATTCTGCCTTTTCGGAATCGGCACCTTTGTCATCGTCTCGACCATTGTAAAAATCGTCGCAATAGCTCAACCCGAAAACTTTCACCCCCCGGAATTGGTTCTATGGAGCTTTGTGGAGGCATGTGTCGCCGTTGTGGTTGTTTGCCTACCTTCATTACCACCTTTGATCTGGAAGAACACTAGATTCCAGGATGTGTCAGTAGGGCCTGGGTGGAACGAAGTTGGAGGATCGAGTTTTCGTCTCAGTGCTATATCCCAACCCGACTTAGAACAGGAGCAGGCGACGAGAGGTGGCCCCTCCCCAAAGCTATCAACCGCTAACTCTGGAGCCTGGAATGTTCGCGTGCCAACGGAAAAAGAAAGAAACAACAGTTCGAGCTCGTCATATTCAAACGCCAAAAGCAGTAAATTAGCATTGTCCGAGTGTTCAACATCATATCAAAGATAACGACTGATAATGCACAACGAAGGAAGATCCGGAGTCCGGGGTGATGCCCTGAGATACCTTCGAGGGGTTGGTCCTCTAATGATCGATCAATGGGGAGCGATGAACGTAGCGGTATACGAGAGCATTTTATGGGTCGCGTAAACCTTAGATCGAGCCCACATCATATATTCATCAGATGTGGCACGCGAGGAATGTCGAGTCTCGAAATTTATAAATTTAGGAGAAAACATCGAAGGAAGTTCCGAAACTGGTTACCAACAATTTATACAATGCCGGGCCTTGAGTACGAGACAATTACCAACATTGAATTTCCACGGATCCACAAAATTTGAAATTCGGGCCAAGGCATAAACTATAGTACTGCTATGAATGAGTATAAAGTGTGATGGAGGAAAGGAAATTGGGATCAATTATTATATGTGTCAAAGGGGGGTCGATTGCTAGCCCCGGGTTCAATCAGATTGCAAATTTTAGATGCCATACAGGGGCTTGGGATATAATTCGGCCGACTGAATTTATAGAGCACTGTCGGAAAACCGAACCTGGGGCAGACTCTACGGCGGCACCGACCGGCCTAGCGGTTCTGGAAGTGACGTAACAGGTTTTTGGGCTTTGTACAATCGATCGATCGATCGATCGATAGTGCTCCACCCCATCATTTCAGGGCCACTTATTTACAATCGTACGATGCGGCAGGGCGAAGGAAGCATGCAAATCATCATACGTCGTATATTACCACTTTGTGCGGAAGGATAGTTACAAGACGAGACAAGCAAGCATGGTAGAAAACAACGTAAAGTGGTTCCTGAAGCTGGTCAGCTATTACAAAATATGGTCCGCGGATCCGGGTGTTGAAAGACCTACACGTACACACTACATCCCAGATTGCGCAGATTTCCGAATTGAGATAAAGTAGTGTTTCTGCCTCTGGCTCAGCCTATTTTTACCGCCAAGGAGATCCTATGGATTGGAAGTATAATCAACAGAATATTGTATCCATAGCTTGGTGTGGGTACTCTCGACTCTCATTTTCCACATTCGGGATCTCTCCTTCTACACATCCTCGGAGGCGAATCCTATTGGAGACTTCGTGAGACGGTGCTGCCTATGCATCATTTTTTTCTTTCGTACTGCCATGCAAAATAGGTACCTGTCGCGTTCACTGTATTGAGCGAGCATTGCCTTCCTTGCTTCATCTCATCGCTATCTTGATTTTACTTTTTTCTCTCTTTGTTATTAGAAAATTTGAATTCAACGGAAGTTGATCATCTCCAGATAACCTCTGTCTAAAGCGCTTGCCACCTTCGCGAGGTGCATTCAGAAGGCAGGACGTTGCAGTTTTTGCGTTGTTGCTGATGTTTGTTGAAGGCCAAAAACCGCGTCATGCACAATTGGTTCCAGGGCTGTCGCTCCTGTCTTTGGGCTAGGCCGAGAATACCTCGCATTCTATATTTGTATTCGCATTCATCAACTCCCCGCCCTTGAGAGATAGGTGGAAATGTCCATAGAAACGCTTCCAACGGAGATATTAATCCAGATTCTGGACGACGTCAGCCTCCAAGTTGGAGACCTTGCCGTCATTTCCAGAGTCTCGCGTCGGTGGCATTCGGCTGTCATCCCAGTTCTCTACAAACGGTTTACATTCCGATATTACCACCCACTTACCGGAGAGGATCAAAGCAAGCTGGAAAGTTTTAGGAAGCACGGTCGTCATGTGAAGTACGAAGCCGTGTTTAAGTCTGGCCTTAAATGTTTAAGCTAATTGATAGGTGCATTGCTAACGAGTCATCAGATATCTGAACCTGCATATTAAACGATGGGAAGAATCCGAGCAGCCGCAGCCTCCTGTATCCAATGTCGCCTTATATCTTGGAATCCTCGACGCTTTTACTGAGGTTACACATGTCGAGCATTACGACATCGAAATTTATGGGTTGCATTGGCCAATATTTTGGACTATCTTGAACTACCTTGTCTCTGAAAAACAGGAGCTTATTTCTCTTACCATTCGGCGAAACCCCTCCCGGGATATAAATACCACTTCGGACCAAGATATTGACCCCAAAACGTTGTTGCCAACACCTTGCCTCCCGAACCTGGCCCACTTCAATCTCCGCGTGAACTGTAAAGGTACCGGCTGGCCTGATACTATCGAATCTGTTCCAATCTTCCATGAAAATCTAGCACTAGCGCTGGGAGAATCTTGTCGGAATGTTTCGAACTTCCAATTCTATACGAAATTGTTTGATACTGCTGAGGTGGAAAAGATTGCTACCTTTCAGGGGATCGATCTCCCGAGGTTGCCCATGGACAATATTAAGGAGTTAAGATACGAGGTCCTGCCGGTGGCCATACCACCTACACGCCTGCTGGACACGAACTTTGGGGCTACCAAGGTGTTGACCACATCAAGTTGGGTTTGCGGATATTGGTTACATCAGGCTTGGGAACAGGTTAGTAGTCGTTTTCATACCGGACTGCTTTTTTGGTCAGAAACCAGAAAATACTGAGAAAAACATTTTGGTGCCTAGTTACCATCAGGAGAATCTTTAGGTCATTTCCAAAATCTAGAAGTTCTTCGCATCACGGATGCATTCAAGATAGCGAAGGACGGCAACCTTGAAACAAACCTCAAGCTTGTAACACAGCACCTCCCGAAGCTTGAAACACTCATATTAGAATATGATGAACGACAGTTCTCGATATCCCGGAAACTAGATGGAACTCTAATTTGGGAAGAAGTTGCTTTCATAGTTTAATTCTATGAAAAATAGGATCGAATAGCTGTGTAGAGGGAAACTTGAAGTTCTTATGTAAGCATCGGAATACCCGAGCTCGAGATGGTATATGTTCTATATGTACACTGAGAAATGTATATGGTGGAACTTTTCCAGCAAAACAAAATCGCAAGGGTATACTATGTACAGAGTATGGGTATTGGTATGGGTATGGGTATGATATAACATCAAAAAAAAACAAAAGCTGCTAAATGCATGGGTAATCGGAAACAGAAAAACAGAAAAAGGAAGACATGGCCTGTTGTGCAGGCTAGGTGACGGCACCGCGGCCTGCTATATCAAACAATATCTCAAATATTATACACTAATATTGGTTTGTTTTTGATAGTTCGTGAGGAACATTTTAAGCGGACCAGACGAAGTTGGGGGATTCCCAGCGTTCGTAGTCACGGCCAGAGTGCTTGCGACCGGTCATCTTGAGAGCGCGGTAAACAAGCTTGTAAGTACCAGCTGGAACCCTGATGGATGGATCGCCCTCCTTCTTGACAATACGACCGGTGAAGGCAACGGCGTTGTTCTCGCCAGAGGCGGTTCTTGGGGTCCAGTAGTTGGGGTATCCTGGGAGGGAACCAATGGTGTTATCAGTGAAGACTGGGACGTCGTTGGCCTCTGGGTTAGAGACGGAAACAACATCGACGCGAACAGCAGCGGAACCAAGGACGAGACCCCAGGCGAGAACTGGTCGGGAACCGATGGTGCTGTTAGCAGGAGCATCTTCGCCCTTGTAGTTGACAAGAACTGGGAAGCCTTCCTCGAAGTTGGTGACGGTAGCCTTCTTCATAGCGGTGGCAACACCCATGTATGGAATCTTGAGGCGGTCGACACCATTGCTGGCAATGTTGATCCATCCACCATAGACGGGGATTCTAGCGGAATCAAGACCAGCTGGAGGAGTGACACGGACGACAACCCTCTTGGACTGACCTGGCTTGATGTTGAGGACATTTGGGACAATCTGCACATTGGCATAGGACTCAAGCATGGTTGGTGGGAAAGCCTGGGCAAGAGTGGAACCTTCCTTGGTGGTATAAGCAGTAGCGCCAGAGATGTCAGTGAGCTTGTAGGTGGCCTGCTTGTCCCCGTTGTTGGTGATCTTGAAGCTCATGGATGCGCGGAAGTGCTGGGTATCATTGAACTCAAGAAGCTCAGTGTCAACGGAGGTCTTGGAGTGGAGGAACTTGTAGGCATCAACCATACCACCACCCTGTTGGGCAACTGGGGCGAGATAGGTAGCGTTCTTGGTACCATCGTTGAAGACCAATGGCTTACCAGTGGTGGCAAGACCGACACGCAGTTCAGCAGGAGTGACCTTGCGGCCCTCAGCCTTAGCCTTCTGGAGGTAGAGACCGATGACACCAGCAACGTATGGAGTAGCCATAGAAGTACCAGAGAGGACAGCGTATCCACCGAAAGCAAGTGGGTAGGTGGAGAGGATGTTACCACCAGGGGCGGAGATATGTGGGCGCTGGTACATCTCGTTGGTAGGACCCCAGGAAGAGAAGACGGACATGGTGCCTCCGCTGAGTGGGTTGGGAACAGCGGTGATGATACCAGCGGCATCCTTATCGAAAGAGACCGAGATGGTTTGCTTCTCGCTGACGAGCTTCAACCATTCAGCACCAGTTTCAGGGGTGACCATACCGACGCTAACACCAGGGGCGGTGACGGTGACATCGACGGCGCCAGGAACGTTGTTAACAAGCATGACATTCTTTGCGCCCTTAGCGGCAGCGGCAGCGGCCTTGGACTCGAAAGTGCAGGTACCACGACGGATGACAACCATCTTATCCTTCAAGTCACCAGCATCGGCTGGGAGACCAGCGCAAGCATCGGTGACCTGTCCATCGACAACTGGGATGTAGAGCTCATAGGTTTGGGTTCCAAAGCTTCCGGTTCCAGGGGTGTAGCCAAATTCCTTGTCCTTGGTGGCGCCAGCGGAGTACTTAGCAGCAGTAAGTACGACAGGAGAGTTGATGTTGTTAACGGAACCGATACCAATGGCACCAATGGCATCAGCGGCACCAGAGGCATAGAAGAGACCTTCAGCACCCTCATTACCAGCGGCAATGCTACATGGAGTACCGGCGTCGACAATACGAGTAACAACCTTGGCCCATGGGTCTTCAGTCCAACCGCTTGGACCACCAATGGAAGCAGTGATCAAGTCAGCGCCATCGGCCTGAGCCTGGAGGAAAGCAGAGATGAGGACGTCGTTTCCGACAGAGATACTGGGGCAACCGAAGACTTTATAGGCACCGAGAGTGACTTCTGGGGCGACACCGATGAAATCCTTGTCGACAGCAGCAATGATACCAGCGACGTGAGTACCGTGACCGGCACAGTCGACTGGATCAGCATCTGGAACTGGAGTATTGCTGCCAGTGTACCTGTCACCGACCAAATCGGTACCGAAAGCAACCTTGTTTCCAGGGCCAAATTTGCCACCGAGAGAAGGGTGGTTGTAGTCGATACCAGTGTCGATAACAGCAATCTTGATGCCCTTTCCGCTCAATCCTTCAGCGTGGAGTCTGTCAACTCCGCCCTGAACGTGTGGTGGGTAGGCATCAAGAGGACCGCCAGCGCGCTTGCTGATGACCTTGGCGACATCCCGGCTGACCTGCTTGGCGACTGGGGCAGCAGCATCATAGAGTCTGACTGGAGAGAGCTCAACGACTTCACCCCAGGAGTTGATTTTGGCACGGTTCTCAGGAGTGTCGTCCTCGAGGTCGAAGGAGACACCATTGAAGATGCTGGTCTCCTGGTTGAGAGTCATACGATGACGGACTTTGATGCCCTGGGTACGAGCCTTGCTCAAGAAACCATTGGAGTTCTATATTCCAGAGAATCAGTCATCAGTCTTATCGATGTATAGTATCAAAATTGCAAAAACGGTCAAGTACTTACAGTTCCCTTGATTTCTGCAATGTAGGCACCCGGGACGATGCGCTGAGCAAGCGCTGGGGACAAGAGTCCCACGAAGGTGAGGAAGGCCTTCAAATGCATGATTCCACTTGATGATTTTATTGAAACAGTCGAGAACCAGTAGAACAGATAACTTGCAACCAGCCGATAATCCCTAACAGATTCGCAGTCGAAATGCAAGAGGTTGTGAAGCGAGAATTCGAGTAATATCAAGAACTCCGGTGTGGGAGGAAGCCTTACTCAATTCTTATCCACTTTGTTACACAGATACCACGAAGAGAGTGTAGTATGCTGTTGTCCTTTTTAAAAGGATTATAAGAACGAAGAGGGATGGGATGATGGATAGAAGTTTTGAATACTGGCGATCTTCGGGCCTTTAATATAGCTTTCTAGCTGCTATAGAGGCTCCAGTATACATGAGGCCGAGGCGATAGCGAACCATGCCTGGTCAGATGGTAGGGATGTTGCACGATCACTACCCTTTCCTGATAACAGCAGCTAGAGCATGAGGGCGGTAGTATACTTACTCCACAAGAGGGGAGGAGATGTATGGCAGCCATGCTTGCAACTGCACTTGCATATCCGTACCAGGGTCATGCCGGGGACTGTCCACGAAAGCCTAAACTGTAATATTCGACCACCAATTCCGACGAACAGCCCAATCCCAACCCGGGAAGTAGTAGCAACGTATTGGCTGGATTAGTGCACCAATTGGGAAGTCGCGATCGCGCGCGATGAAGATACGGAAACCCTGTTAGGCCGCCATTCCCGTGCGAGGCGTTTGCCCACAGTATTGCGGTCCTACTGCGGCGCCGAATTCCTGTTGACGATCTCCTACACAGGGGATACTTAGTAGCTAATGCAGCGTTGCAAGCATGTGCCTGCCGTCCCCACATTGCCAAAGATATCAAGTGTCTGTCCTTGAGACCGCAAGATCACCGCTTGCCCCGGACACAAGATGACACTTTCATGTCCATTCGGACATTTGACAAGGCGGAGATTCTAGACTCGTGCAGCAGATGCGTAAGAAATTCGAAATGACACTTATTTTAGTCGATCGGCCCATAGCAAATTGCGTCAGTTCATGTTCATGCCGTTCAACACAGTAAACAGTCCTGTATCGATTAAACGACTCAATAAAAAGGACCAACATTGAATCCAAATTCGAGGACTTAAAACTTACCCAATTAACAGGTTGGTTCTGTTCAACCCGTTGCCCCTTGGAATCAATTTGCCTGGGATTGGCAAATGCAAGGGCCAGGCTCGTTAACTAATCAAGGGTTCAGAAGCGCGAGCTGCCTCTTTTGGACCGCTGCTCTCCGAAACCGGGAACCGAAGTAGGAACAGTGCATATCGACAAACCAATGCTAATGGTGATTATCAGTTGAAACAGAAGGTATAGACGTCTACTAACTGCCAAAGATGTTTCATGGCATTAAAGTGCCAACATTTGCCGTTATTCTTACTCGAAAGACCCCGGAGTTGTTCCGCGACCTCGCAACACTTGATAACTGTTACGTTAAACGACCATAGCATAACGGCGGCACTGTGAAATCCTCCTGACTCATTCATTAATGATGCTGCTGGATTCATCTTAATAGATGTGCTCTTGAGTATGATATCAAATCCTCCCCTGTGAAGATTAATCAATTACGAATAACCGGTTGTACGCATTGAAACCTTTGCATCTATATCTACCATGCCATGCTCTATTGATGTGGAACACAGAAATCCCCACTGCGACACATATCTCTGATACGCACATGTCGTGCACTGAGACCTTTAGACTGCCAGATAAATTACCAAGCGACCGAAACTTGGTTACTGAACGATATCCTTCGTGGCTGCCGTGCGGGGAAAGCTCCATGACGGAGAATGGCGCTATACCTGCAGACGCATATGCGAAATTGCCCGGTCCCAAGCATTTCTTTGGCCTTCCCAAAATAGTCAGCGATCTGGTCCACCTCTCTGGTTTTAAACGAATTTCTGAGCATCCAATAATTACTCTCAATAATTTTACGCCTTTCTTTTGTTATCAAGATTATCTCCAAGAAACATGGCATTTATCTCCTTGATTATTTATGTTTCCTATCAAATTACTTTCCATTCAGTAGCACAAATTTCGGTCGAAAAACTAGCGAAGGTTCAATTGTATTGGATTTATTGATCTAGGTAGCTTTGGACACCGGATTCGCAAAATGAACGGGCCCTCCTTTCGTTGAGGTTGCGTTGCAATGCAAGGATATCAAGCCTTCTTGTCATTTCAGGCTAGCTGGGGTCAGGCTGGATTTCGGCTGCTGGCGCGACCTCAACCTGCTGGACCAGACCTGGTTGTTCGGTATAGCCCCACCAACCACGTTATAGTTACGGCCGTATCTACGAATCCCTTGCAGCGCTGCGGTATACGTCCCGGGTATTCTTTGCAAGGGAAGGCTAGGTCATATGTGCTCACGAGGACAATATTGCAACCTAGAGCTTCCCGAATCTGACAAGAATCGACACCTAACATTTCCAGAAGGTCTTTATCTTCGATGACCCCTGCCTAGCTTACCATCCCCTCAAATACTCGCCACTATTCTTTAATAGTTTGATATGGGTCCTCGGTTCCACGAATTCCCTCGGTTTTTTGCTATGATAAGCTTAAGGTTCCAAGACACGTATTGTCGCGGCCGCCTGCTTCATCAAGGCAATTCACTCGTGCAATTGCACTTAATGTCTGAAAACCCCACGTCCGCCCAATCAAGCTAAACCTATTGGCTTTTGTTGACTATCTTGCAATCTAGACTACTTATGTCGCAATGGATGTCGCATTGACTAACCACTAAGTTTAGCCTCTAAGTTAGCAGCGGTATGTATGCGTAGAGAAGGTGTTTCTTCGGCCGTTTACGTTTACATGCGTAAACCCGTATTGACTGCAATAGATCCTCTTGGGGTTAGGATTTGGTATTGCGATATCGGAGGGGATTATGACGGGTTCAGCTGTAACGTAGTATCTTAGAGCTCTTGCGGAAACCGCTATTTTGAATGTTCATATTGTCGCGATACTCAAAAAGAAAGTGGTATTCTGTACCAGTCCTCGAATAAACCTGTGACCAGCCATAACTAATTCGGCGTTCGCCGAAAACTACACAAGCTTTACACCAAAATGCCACGACAAAAAGTCCGCGGATTTCATGTGCACTGGGCTTACGGCTATCATTTCGGATGCAGCCAGTATAGCGCTAACTACCTAGGTACATTCAAGGGTGTAGAAGTATAAAGCTAGCCAATATGTAATAAGTCGATTCACCAGTTATAACTGGCAGATACGTCAATAACCAGACGTATATTACTGTAACCATACGAAAAGAGTCCCACAAGCTATTGCAGTTAAACTAATAGCTTTGGCGGGTGTATCAACCATTCGATCATTGATACCACCAATTTTGGACCCAACTGACGCACACGTATGCAAGTTAATGTATCTGTATACATACTTGTATACCAACTTTAATTTTGGGGCCTCCCAAAACTCGAGCCCCGCACTTCTGTCGGGAACATTATGCTTTGTGGATCCGTACGGCGGTTTACGAAGTAACTTTATGCATGTAGCTAAGGGTGCACAGGATATCAGAACGCACTAACCCTGCAGAATTAATGCAAGAACTGGTATACCCATTTTGTTAGAGTTGTTGTAACGTACGACGCCCCATATCCATGCAGGATTTACGGCCGGGGTACCAAGGTACTCACTGAGGGTATGGGCCCCACCAATTGTTCCGGAACGCGGGGCTTCCCGCCACAGGATCTTCGAACTATCTCCCGGCCGTTTTCAGAACCTGTTGGAATATTCTTGACGGAGCCCAGGAAATTCAACCTCTTGAGAATGAAAGCTTTCTAAGCGCAGTGGACCCTTGCGGGAAGAATAGACTAGACATACGCAGTGGGGCTCTTGGTTTTATCTAGGAGGAATTACTATATCCTACTCCAGCTGTTTATAGGAGGTACGGATGTACTTGGGATGCTGGTGTCAAGTAGGTATGGCAACAGAATAGATCGATACTCTCCCGGCTAATAAACAATATCACACGAGATACTTACTGAAAGGTTATGTCAACTCTGGGAGAACGATCACACACACGTATACCGAGGAGAGAAATTTAAAGAGACCTGTCCTTGAGGCCTCCTATTGATAGATTAATTCATGAGATCCCAATGTCAGTCTCAGAGTAACAACCTATAGGCCTAGTATACAATATTTGTGCTACAAATATTATATCATAATATTATGGTATGCCTTCCGGTATATACGCCGCAAGGTACAATTTATATTCGGAAGGGAAAGATATGGGAAAGAAACAGATAGCGGTTCTATGCTTGCTAAATGGCATGTAATACAAAAAAAATGATACCCGCTTTCCTAATTCGTCAGGTAGTGATGTCGCGCGCAGCCCTCTTTGTTGCATTTTCTTTCCTGGGGGGGTTATAACTGCTGCCTACATGAGACATCTAGATGCAATTGATAATATTGTGGAGTTACCAAGGGTCTATTTTGCAGTTTTGATCCACAAAGCCCAGACGAACAGATATTCTAGAATTTCGGTATCATACGAGAGCGGCATTTATTCCTATATGGCAGGCTTAAGGCTTAAACATCAAGATAGACTATAGGTGCACCGGTGTACATTTATCGATCTGAAATGCACGTGGTTGGCGATCGCCGACATTAGATTATTTTGTGGCATGTCTTTCACGCGACCGGGAAACGAAGCATTTAAGTGGATTGTGCTTCTAATCTATACACGATAGCTCCTGATACATAGCATCTTGCCACGTTTCTACTAATGCACTACAAGCACTAGCCCTTCAAGATACCTAGGATTGAAATTTGCCAATATACTCCCTAGATCACAACAGAAGATACTGGAGAGAACTATGAGGATCTCCGCTGGTCGGTGATCGTCGAATTTACCTCCTTGCCTTGTACTACTGTTTAGATTGGTTCGGACGCCGCGGAATATTTTACTTCTTGATTTCGTCAAATCTCATTTAGTCCTTTTTGAGAACACTGATATCCTCACTTCTCCCTAAAATATTCAAATATGTTAGCACCGTCACTTTAGCCTCAGAAAAGAGTTTCATTCAAGTATTTCTATAGGGTCGTGCGCTCAGTTACATGTATACAGTTGAAACCCGAATAAAGGGGTCCCAAGATTTGCAAACTCAACTTACTAGTATACTGCCTTACAGACACAGACAACCACCTCGCGATCGATCGTGGAATTAACCTCCAGATCAAACTTTAGCGCAAGGGCCCGACGGGTGCAACCTCAATTAGTTAAGATAAAGCTTACCGTTCTTTCATATTAATCGCGATAGGTATTGTATATTTGAAATCAATCGTGTTACCCTGTCTGAAACAGTTTCACTGATCGATCGATCATACGATTTTAGATGCTGTGGTTGATGGATGATGCATTTGTGGTATACCGTGCTTAATATCGATAATGTGGCGTAATATTGAATCTGGGAATTTCTAGCTGCCTATTCAGATTTCAATAGGAACCCCAAAACGATAGGCTTGGAAGGTAGTTCTAATGGCGTGATGTGGGCCTTTGCCATGTCCGCATGCGCGCACAACTGGGACCTAAGCTAGCTAAAGTTTTCTCTAGAATATCACCGGTGCACCGGCCAGGGTAGGGATACTTCTATAACCCGGTGTCTACGCATCGAGATATCAAGCTAAATGACGGGAAGTTCACCGAGTTAGCCTGGGTATCGAGTGGGTCCACTGGCATCTAGATCCTGGAAAATAGTTGTGTAGATCGAGTGCCTGCATATTGAAGAATGAGAAGACACAATAGCCGCAACTTCACTTGCCAGAATCTAACTAGCCCTTCGCCACCCTTCTAAGGTCGCGAACATGGTACTCTTCGAGCAGGTGCTATCAGCAGATCAAGAGGGGATATTCGAACGCCAGGATGCCAACCTTAAGTTCAGATATATACTCGAATAATGAGGATTTAAGCCCCACATATGCACAGTCTGGGGGTTTTTCGCATTTTCCCAAACCCCTTAGCTAAAATATCTTAATAACTGATCTTGACAACGAGACCATTCTTGACATGTGCTCTCGTCTATATGCTAACGCTATTTTATATTAGAAAAAAGATAGAATTTTCAGATTGCCTTGTATATATATGCTGCGAACTAAAAATTAGTCTCACAGTATAGTATATATAAGTACGCTATACCTCGAAGTTTAGCTCTCGGGGTCTACCCAAGATCATAGAAGGTGCAATATCTGCTCGAGCGCAACTCTCACTCCAACACTAGTTAAGGTAAATTCCACAACAAACGTAGATGTTGAAAATGGTGTTGTGGGAGACTAACTTTGGTCAAACCCATACCTCTTGAGCTCTTCACTGAGCTCTTCAACAAAGCGCATGCACGAAGCGCATACAATCTGACCTATAGGTCGCAATCAGCAAGGTTTCGGCCATATAGGATATGATATCGAACCGTAATCTATGAATCTATACTTCAATAAAACGTCGGATCGGTGGCTCGATAAATGTATATCGATATCGCGTGAACATGACGAAGCCAGTGACAGCTTGAGCTGGTCACTAAAGGAGGGTCCGAGCACATCTGGAAACCCTCTGGTTAAAATGGCTAGTTAGCGCCCTTCATGCTTCTTCAGCAGATTACTAACGCAGGCCGTTTGTGCTGCTTATCCCGTTTTTACATAATCCACCTTACTACATCGAGTTAGCCCCAGTCGACAGCCCAAGCCAAATCCTTCGGACGAGAAATCCCTTCCACAATCCAAGCTGATTACATGATCCGCTAGTTACACATCGTGAATAAGCTTTTCTGCAGACAGGAGAGCGCATCATGCATCCCAATATTGTAATCAACTCCAATGCATTACAGGATACGAATTTTACCTTAAGCTTAATAATTTACTTAATGGTTGAAGTATTGCTGAAAGCAATGCGAGATTAATATTTAAATCGTTCTTATTGCCATCGAATCCAAAAAGTCCTATCACTATCAGCAGCATTAGCAGCAGAAACCACCCCATTCGCCTTACCCTTCAATTCAGCCACGACCCTCAAGGCTTTTAACCACCTTCCAAACCCTCCAATTCATTCCTAGCTTTCTTAACAAGCAAGTTTAGTCTTTAACTGCCATTTCATAAATACCACATAAACAACACTATTTTAAACCCCAATCCTACAAGTTCCTTGACCTGAAATCCAATGGCGCTCGGAAAATCTTCCACTAAGTCAATTGCTGTTATCATCAGCTCAATTCGCCCTGGCCGAAACGGTCCTAAGATGGCCAACTTCGTCATTGACACCATAAGAAAGAATCTTCCTGAAAGCGTTTCCCTCAAGATAATTGATCTCGCTGAATGGAAACTCCCAACATTTGAACAATCCGAAATTCCGTTTACTATCCAGAGTCCTGAGCTTTATTCCAATGAGCTCGCTACTAGATGGAGTCGTGAAATTTCTAGCCACGATGGATATATTTTTCTAGTTCCAGGTTAGTTTTCCTATACATTGGCGTTGCGTCCTAAGTTTTTGAAGAAAGTGCCTAACACAGCAATTTTTGAATAGAATACAATGGCTCTTACGCTGGCTCTCTGAAGAGCGCCTTCGATTATCTCTACAATGAGTGGTCTGGCAAGGCAGCCATGATTGTTAGCTACGGTGCCCGCCCCGCTGAAATGCTGAATGGCGGCAAGCACTTCACCGATATCCTCAGCCAGCTGCAGATGAAACTCCCTAGTGTCCTTCCAAAGATCAGCATTGCTACTATGGATCGGGAAAAGACAGCAGCCGGTGAAGAACTGGTCTTCTACGAAAAGGTGGTTGAGAACCAAGTCAGATCTGACATCTCTACTGCTTGGGAAGGTGTTTTGAAGACTTTGCAGGTTTCGGGTGTTTCGCCAGCCAGTGCCTAAATAGAGTTCCAACCGAGAAAATAATTCGCTTTATTGCTTACCACAAATCACGGTTAGATTTTGCAGGTGTTTACTTTTAGCATAGCCATGGCGTTGGAATTTTGTTTTATTTACGCTTGGGAAGAATCCTATATTTTTGAGCATTTGCATGTATGATAGATTTTTATTTGATTATCGATACTGCTATCAATTTATAAAGTCCAGAAAAAACTACCTGGGTTTACCACATCGTGTGCCCCATAAACATCATTCCGGGAAAATGTATTATTCAGCAAATGCAGCCCGTTATTATACCCTTCCAATACCTGGGTCACAATACAAAAACGAGGGTTCAATTACGAGATGAAGGAAAAGTGACAAAAAAAGAAAGCGAGATGAAGTCGACGACCTGGATCGAACAGGTGACCTTAGGATATTCGTGCGGAACTGCAATCCTCTGCTCGTACCACTGAGCTACGCCGACTTGTTCTGGCGGGGAAATGGCCGTCCCAGGACCACTCTTAGCACACAATAAGCCCAGGAAACCGGTACCCGAGCGTGGTGTGTTGACTCAGAAGAAAAAAACCCTAGCCAAAAGCTTCAACCTGGCCTCGTTGCTTCAACCCGACAGTCCCTGAATGGTCACCAATGATCATACCCAATCAACGGGAGCTTACCGGGACCAGCCATAGCTCACTGAGAACTATCTTGGATAGTAAGAAGTGGCTGCGCCCTTTACAACCATCTTCCGTTTTGTGGCACAATCGATAACTGAAGGCCTGGCCTGATAGCGGAGGAATTAAATTTATATCAAGATGGAAGCTGTTTGGAATAATAATCTATTTAGATGGCACGTATACTAGGCAGCAGTAAGAAACCCATTTACAGAGTCGACATCCAAGGGCTTCGGTGAAATGACGACACTTCTTGACAAATTATTCCTTATGTATAGTTACCGATAGTCTACTCGCTTCTTCGTAAAGCAATATAATACGCACGGTTTCGCTAGGGAGCCGGAAGGCCTTAATCTAAGCTATATTCTTCCAGCAATAACCTAAAGTTTACTCGAGCTGAGTCTTCGCTGAGCCTCGATCAACCTCTATTTTCTTTCCTCCATCCTATTTTTCGATCTTTTTTTTTTTTTTTTAAGCCCTTTTCTACCCTCGACCTACACTGCCTAGACCCTTTCCTTTTTCTTTTTTTCTCCCTTTCACTGATGCCTAGTAAGGGGGTACCTCAGACTTAGAGGGTTGAAGATTGGAAGCATGAGTCGTCACAGATATGCTTCACATGCAGGAACCCGGCAAGCGCTTAGCTTCGGGTCATGAAGTTGGCACACTTACACGCGCGCAACACAATTTTTTCTTCGACTCTACACCTGCCGCCTCATGTGCGCATGACAAGCTGTAATTGCACAAAAACTGGGAATGTGGAGCTATTCAAGGTAGATTATAGAAAGGACAGTATGTTGTTATGACGTGGTTTCGCTAACACTATGCTATGCTATAGTACTTTTACATTCCAATAACCCAAACTTCCAGTGCAGTCCGATAGATCAAGTAGATATCCAGTTTCGTAACCAAACTTTCTCGACCTCGTAACGAACAACACCGCCAGCAGATGTACCCATAATTAACCTGAAAGTTCCCATCCAAACACAAAGCTGAGCCAAAAAAAAAAATAAAAAATAAAAATAAACATATATAAGTCAACAGCATAACAGATTTTTAGGTAAAAGACAAACATATAATAAAAAATGCACGGAAAATATAAAGGCCGTGAGGGCATCAAGAGAAGCGAAGAGGAAATTTGATAAAACAAACTGGAAAAGTAGAAGAAAGAGAAGAAAGAAAGAAAGAAAAAGAGGCTGCTAAAATTCAAGAAGTGTGTCAAAGTCCCCCAAAAGAACACCTAAAAATCAGATACACCATCCCGCAGCCCTATAGAATCAAAGGGTAGAAGATAACACTAAATAGGAATAACAAAGAGAGAATCAACATTAAAATTGAGAGACAAAGTCATCAGACGGACACCATGCGCCGATGTACGCTAGCTGTGGGTGCTTCGTTTGCGGTTTTCCAGGATGGAGAGTAGTCTCGGTATCGTACTCGTAAATGTCAACCCCAGAATCCCTGCTCGATGTGACAGGGGCCAAATCGGAATCCTCAATATAGTCCAGGTATCCCTTGGGAAAGCTGTGTATAGAGGTAACGAGTGGCCATGATCTCTTTTGCTGGACCGGGGTATGAGGTGCGAATAGTGGATGATAGTAGTCATGATCGTTATTGATTAACTCCTTCACCTTCTTTATTCGTTCAGAGTTTAGTGGAGTGCCAGAAGGTGTGCTTGCAAGAGGTAGGTTGGTGGTGGAGGCGCTAGAGGCGCGGGACTGGCAACGTCGCTTGGGTAACTTGGTTGTCGTCGCATGCGC
Source organism: Orbilia blumenaviensis (assembly GCA_036872755.1). Lineage (NCBI taxonomy): Eukaryota > Fungi > Ascomycota > Orbiliomycetes > Orbiliales > Orbiliaceae > Orbilia > Orbilia blumenaviensis. Next base: position 442,233 of record JAVHNS010000001.1, read on the forward strand.
ACCATGACTACTTGTGAGCATGTTTGGCGGCGTTGAGCTCGAACTGCTTCCTGACCGCTTGCGGCCAGTTATAGAGCCAAAGAGTTTATTATTATTCTGTGAAAACTGGCAATCAAGTGAGCAAGAGCTGGTTCTGCTGGTAGATGGCTGCAGCTGTCTGTCGCTGCTTTGAGTGTGCACTTCTATTTTCTCGTTTCCGCCAATACAAGACCAGCTTTCGATGTCGGCCAGTGCGAATTGGCCTGGAAGGCAATTGCTTGAGTCTTGCATGGTGAGAAAAAACAATATTGACGGTGGATCGATCGGTTACTTTTTGCTGCTATAGTACTTTCGAGGCTTCGGGCTTCCCGAGATGAAGCTGAAGCTGAAGCACTAAAAATGCTAAAATGAGGATTTTAACTATAGTATGGAGGGTAGTTGCAATTGAGGTGGAGCTAGCTCTGGCTAACTAGCTAGACTAAGAAAATTCCTAACTCAAAATTTTTTGGCTTGAACTGCTCATTTATATTTTAGGTTGTTGAAGAATGGGGGAGGGGCTAAGGTAAGTACCTTATATAGGTGTGTTATAAAGTAATCATTTCATGGAGCTTTGGATTTTCTGCACTGTCCAGCAGGCCAGTCGCCAGTTTTGCCAGCTTGAGGGTGGCCTCCATTCTGTCCCGAATTACCTTTTCGGGGAGTTTTTTTCCTTCGCGTTGTTGGCTGGTGTGACATTTCTTTGCCGTTGCGTGTGCTCACATGGAGGACCTTTCTAATGTCTGTAATGTGGAGCCGCGCCAAGGTAAAAGTTCAGTGTTTGCTCCCCTTGCTCTTTGGTCGCTTCGATGGAAGTCGATTTTCCTCTTCAGGCTAGATGGACGGGGGATGATCTAAGCCCACCAAGCCCAATGCTCCAGCAAGGGCTGGTTTCCTAGATCGGACATTCGACTTTCCCAGCACCCATTTAGGATTGACAATTAATAGAGTAGTCAACCATCTTCGCCTCGCGCCAGCATGAGATCAGGGTTCGCAAAGGATTATGCCGTTGCACACTGGTAACTAAGTACTTATTATTATGTAGAAAAAACAAAGGCCTCCTTCCATGGGACATCGCGACGATACTTCGATGGATCTTGGCGACATGGGCTTCAGCAGCGCTCGTTATACCAGCCGAAATTTTTGGCGCCCTTTTTGTTCATTGAAAAAAAGTACAATATCCATCTTCGGCCCCTCCACTATGTAGCCTGAAATAAACTTGGGGTTGGATCAACTCACCCCAAGAAGCTTCAGTGAAAGAAAAAGGTGTGAAGGATCATTCGGGCAGAATATTGATCCCGGGGATCGATACCCTGGAAACTGCTCCGGAATTTTTTTGGGGAGAATTGTATAGTCCTCGGGTAGTAATGATGTATATTACGCAAGCTTTCAAGATTCCCAATATCCGGCTCGGATCCAGCGAGTGGTGGCACTGCACCGGGGTTTTGGGATGCTTGCTGCAGTTGTTTGTCTCCCGATAAAGCGTTTCGCGATTTTTGCAAGGGAGCAGAGACTAAGTACCAAGTACTTCCACCTTGAGTTACATAACAGCTCACGTATGCTCGGGTCTTTTCTTGTAATTATGTGTATAGTACATGCCCACATGTAGTCGCTAGCAACAGACACATGCCAAGAGTGAACTTTTTAGGGTTTGGCAGAACAATAGCTCCAAAGAGCAGACTCGACTTCTACCCGAGGATCAACAAAAAGTAATAGCAGTATTGTAGAACTGCATGCCAAGCACAAAAGCATATTTGCTTCTGCAGATCTGCGGAGGTGCGATGATAGGAAGAAAAAACCCCACCAGTGCATCTTGACTACTGGTGGGGACCGTCACCGTATATTTGGATGGTGGGGTGGGGTGGGGTGTAGAACATGTCAGGAGAGGGCTAGCCATTTTCGATTTCTGACTACCAGACAGCTGACAGGCGTACCGCTTCGAGGGAGATGGAGGACTATGCAAATGAGGACTCTAACTAGTCGCCGTCGCCTCGTAAACTTTTTGTTTAGCCGTCAGAACCTGTAGCTGCTCAAGAAAAAAAAAGAAAAAACCCTTTCTGAAATATAGGTAAAGGTACTTACATTAGGGATGGGAAAAGATCTCTGAGGAAATCCGGTTTGCCAAAAAAAAACTTCATAGGCCGTTGTCAATCTGAATGCAAATGCATACATCTGTACCTTAAGCTATCCAGTTCTAGCGTTTGCCCCTCATGACCTCAAGTCTAGGCGGGCATTTGTGAGCAGGTAGCTACGTAGGTTCTTTCCCATCACGAATTTGAGGCTACGGAGAAATGTGTTGTTTGGAAGCTCGCAGGGCAGGCTAACTGACCCATAGCTGTTACGTGGTACCCGGGCCACTTCGTGGAGGCTAGCGTACGAGACCATACATATCTGGGTATTTAGGCGTGCACCTAGGCATGTACTTACTTGCCTAGGTACCTCTTATGTGCGTATGTATTCTGGGTACAGCTAGAAGACAGCTTTTCTAGGCTTAGTAAGCTATGGTTCCAAATCATATTACGTTCATAGTGCCGGAAGATCCCCTTGGCTAAGCTAAATATACCGGCATACCGTTAAACCCATTTTTCTGAGAGAAGACATATGTCCGTTATCGTGGAATTTAGCCAATATTCTGTAGCCTATCTCTGTAGCTGAGCTTAACTTAAATATCTTAAGCTTCCGTACTATCACAGTATATATGATATTACACTATAAATTCGACTTTTAGTTACTTTCCGGGGAATAGGTTATAGGTGTCCCGATATTTGATCTTACAAGTATAATTGTGCGCCAGTACTGCGGTTTATCAATTGACTGACTGCTACTTGGGTTCCTTTTTTGAAGATCTTGATCAATTGATCGTGTGGCCTACTTGCAACTCGGCCGGGGCTTACGGTTGAAGTCTACGAATATTAGTAAAATTTTAGAGGGCGCTATAAGGTACTAGGTATAACGTTAGTCCCTCGTTAAGCATGATTTAATCTCGGTCTATAAGAGAGTTCAAATTCACGTTCCTATACATGCGCAAGGATGTACTTAGTAATATTGGACAATCAAGCCCGTAATCGATGAACCACTAGTGCACGGGGTGTACTATGCACTCTCTTTGCCAGCCTCGCTAACAGTTGACATGCCCGCATGCCCAACGGCAGCTTGGTCAGTTTGGTCGTTAACCAAATTTATAGAAATAGAACCACAACTACAACTATAACTACAGCCGCTAAATCCAAAAAAAAAAACTGTAGCGACATTTTAAAATGGAATCTTTTTGGTAAACTTGCTCCACCAGCCATCCCCAGCTTCGCCATCCTCTCCTCGGAGCGTCCTTTCTGCACGTCCACTCTGCATTTCCCCTAGCCTTTTCTGTCTGCATTCCCGACAATTTGTAAATATGCCTTTGTATACTTTTTCCGGTTCTTCGCAGGAGCAAGGCATAGGGTCTAGAATCTCATGTTTGCAATTCACGTCCACATGTCTATGTTTGTGCATAGGAGGTCTGTCCCATGGTAGGTGTGTTGGGGTTTTTCTCTTTAGGGGTGGGGATTTAGCTCCTCTCAGACTAGAGTCCGGATCAGGGCTCGGGACCCGCTCGGAACAGGGATCTTGCATTGGCGAATGCTGGCTGCGGGGGTGCTTATCCATGGAGCTTTTGTACTTGTAGGGTTTAGGTCTCTCCATGGCAAGATCTGCCATTTGCTCTTCCCATTCAGTACGGCGGGGTAGACAGTCGACTCTCCATTCATGACGAGCTTCAGCGATAGGTGTCTCATCCTCTTGTTTGAAAATCATTACTGAATCTTTGGCAGAGAATGAAACACGCCGACGAGACCCTGTTAATCGTTTTGGAGAAGAACTAGAGGCTCTTAGAATAGGTTGTAACGGTCGTGTGCTAGCTGGTCTTGCGGCGTCAATAAAGGGATCGGAAGTCGATGTCAGGACAGCCTCTGTAGAATTACTGGTACTAGACATGGATTGTTGAGCCTTGGTACTTTCTAAACCATGCACACCAGGTTGTGTGGTTGGGTTCACGCGCCTGCGCGTTTGCGATTTCTCTGCCATTGTACTGTCTGCCTCAAGTAGAGAAGAATATTTGCGATCTGACCGGTGTCTTCTTGTGACGGCTTTATCGCTAGGACCTTGTGCCTCTTTGTGTTTATCCGCCGTATACGTAGTTGGGTTTGATTCTGGCGCTCCCCAATACCGAGACTGCTGGCCGGAAATAATAAGATCAAGGCCTGCCTGGGTCCAGGCTGGTTCCGTAGTATATTCATAACCGGTAGGTGATGGCTTCCGCGGCGGTTTATTCTTGCCGCCGGTTTTATGGTGGCTCCCCAAAATTGGTAAGCCCTTAGACTGTTTTTTAGGCATTGTTTTAATATTGTTGGTAAAGAGGAGGCTTTGGAGTTCAGATGCTAGGCACTGCTCACAAGGCTCGGATCTAGGATTATTTTTTGGTAAAGACCGGGGTGAAGGTTTTGGTGACTGGTAACTTTCGAAAGAGCAAAGGTGGGCGAAGAGTTCTTGCTCTGGGCGAGCGAATGGCATTAGCGTTGTTGCCATTTTAGAATTTATACCTTTTTCTTCTTTTATTTCTTTATTTCTTGTTTGAGTTTGGGGTAGTGTATATGTTGGTATCGTGTGAGTTTGAATGTGTCTGAAGGTTTTGGGGGTTTTGGGTAGGGTGAGGTTGGCGGAATCGAAGGTATATATGTATAACCCCGAACTCGAGTATATACGTTAGGCGATGCAAACGTAGGGTATTTAGTATATTTCCCTTGATACCGACCGTCTTACCAAAAGGAAACGAAACTAGTATATAACTATCGTCGGTATAGGTATGCGTGATACAGAACAAAGAGAGCGAATGTCGCTTCGGAAGCTCCGTAGACCCCGGCTAAGGCGGACTTTAAGACTGGAAACCCCGATAGTAAGGGGAGTATATCTGGAAATAACGAAAGTGGAATCCTTCCCATTCGCTGCTGTTACTGCTGTTCTCCACGAACTTCGTCTATTCACTCATCATTGAGATTATCAAACAGTTAACCTCGTCGGTGCTTTGTTCAACCCCGTTTCCGACGTTGCGACTAAAAGTCAGTGCCGACCAGCCGAGATGGAATACCGCGGTATAGGCAATGATTCGTGGAATTTGTGACCTACACAAGATGTCTTGGAAGGTGACACAAAAAGAAGTGATATGACAGCTGGGCAGTGCGTAGTGCAATTGTAACCATATAATCCCTTGATTTTCGCGGATGGAATAATATATAAGATAATAGAAGGACTTGGTTTGCTTCCGTCTGCACTTGTATGACCAGTTGAGGTCATTTGTGCGATCTGCAATAGAGTTCAAAAAGCTTATGTTTCGGGCTCCCGTGTAGGGTCGCATCACAGGCTTATTTTGTCTATAAAGCATATATAAGAGAAATGAGTCCGTGCCAAACCATGGTTGAGCTTATCAACCTCCACGCGACTGTAATTTCTGCATGCGTAATTTGTGGCTTTTGTCGCCGAACGCTCTCGGATTCAACGGCGGGCTTTAGGGGGAAGTTTGCTATAATTAGTATACTACTTCCAGTCATAGGATATGCAACTAAGTAGCTTAGACCATGTTAGTGTTACGGAATATGGTGAATTGCGCATTCCTAAGAGAGTGGTTGTGACAGAAAGCGGAAACGCACTGTTGCATTGATCATCGAGTGAGCAAGGCGCAGAGAAATGTGTTGTTCATAATATCCAACAAAATATGCAAGTTCCATTTCGGGCCGCACCAACGAGACCACCCGCATCTGATTTTATTGTCACCTTGTCGCCTTGTGAGCAGTTTCGTTGGCCGAGTATTATGGTACGCATTTTGACCAGCCTGGGTCATGTTGTTCGAGTGTTAAACTCAGCGGCTGGTGGGCTCATGGCGCGGCGGTTACCACAGAAAAGAACGAGATGTCAAGACTGCAACAAAATCAACACAGTTATTTAATCCAAAACCAATTCGCGGAAGCCAGGAATATGTTGAAGGATTTCAATGATTCTATATTCTTTCCTGTATTTTTGTCAGCTAAAGATGAAATTATTTTCAGTAGCTATTGTATCTAATATCTACAAAATATGACATATGTTGGTCTATGCTGCTGGAGGTATTTCTCGCGGCCCGGCCATGTCGCACAGTATACATATGCATGCCATCAGTCCTACTGTCAGGTTCATGGGGACACATTTTCATCAAAACCCGGATTGCGGAGCCCCTCAAGCAGCCCTGGAATACGACACCGACTTATTACCATTCCAAGTTGCAATTGACAGTGCTTTCCTTGAATTCCCCTGTCACAAACACCATTTTCCCCAATGGTAATGGCAAAAAGATTAGGTAGCCGACTTATAGTGAGTGTCCAACCGTAGGTACATATAAAGGTCCTAGGAGTGTCTAGACCAATGGCAAACCCGGCGTTGCAAACTAAGCCGTTTACCAGTGTTTTCCCAGGAACCTAATAGGGCCTGCGTTAGCCATGATTAAGGGGACTTTATAGTGTGGGTTTAGATTTGAAAGATCATGGTAGGCTATGGGGTAGTAGTCACTCCGTACACGTAACAGTTTAGGGAGATCAGAAAGGTTACTTCCTGGGGACTCCAGTTCTGGTGTCTAATAAAAATTTCCTTACAGGTGCGATCCCACTTCATACATTCTTCAAGTCTCATTCCTGGGAATCTTATACCCCGCTAGCATAATCATTTCGTGCTCAGGTATACAGAGTACCATGTAGATATCGACCGCTTAAACCCTTGACGCCATGACCTTGATATTAATCAAGAAAAACATCACGGCATTGGATAGTGCCAAGAATTACACTACCTTGAACTAGGATGTAATACTTATGATAACCGTGGTACACTAGAGTGCACGAGTGCGGGTACATTGAGTATGGTAGCCCGTTCGGAATCAGCTGCGGCCCTACAGCATGAAAGTGAGTTCTGCCCAAACACCCAACTGAATATTATTAGGAAGCACTTGGTGAGTCGAATTTATAAATACTCGGGTACGACAAGCTCACACCACGTTAATCTAACGCTATACCGAGACATGTACATATGTAGTAAACAGTGCTTTAATATCACCCCGCCCCCCTTCACCAGAGGGTTTTTGCGCTACAAATGGTCTTCCTGGCCTGCAGGATGGCCCTTTTACTATAATTCGAATTGCCTCAATAACTTCGATTGCTAGCTAAAACGAGAATTTGAGTAAGTTAGGTACGTGGCAAGCATATGGGCTTACAAAGACTGCAGTTCCGCAATTCCTGCCATATATAGTTAATATATATAGTCTCGGTCCCAATAGTTATATATGTATCTAAATGGTGTGCCATGTAACAATGCGGCACGGAGCGTCGCTTTGTTGGGAATTCGGCACTGGCTCGAGGCCTCCATCCCGGATAGTTATAATTGGCGTCGACAAGACCTAGCATTAATGCCTCATATTCTTCGAGGCTCTATATTCTTGTATGCCCCTAATTAATGAATACGGAGCTAGGAACCTAATACCTCTCGCCCTTGCGGTCTACTATAGTGGCGAAATATTGCGTACCAGCATACAATCTAAGCTATGGGTTTCCTCCCTCCGGAACTCAAACTTCTCCTGCTCCCCCCATCCCTCCCAGACCCTAAAAACCCCTCGCTGTGTTCCAGCTACTTCCGTACAATCACGCTCCCTCGCATAGTTAGCAACTTGCATCTTTAGTTTGGAGACTCGCCAACAAATTCCTTGGGCTAAGCGAATCCAATTACGATATAAGGTCACTCGTAAAGCATGTTACATCTGGCGCCCTAAAGTCGCTCAACCAGGATATCGAAACCTTTTTCAAGTTATTCCGCTTCGTTGGACGGCCTTTACATATTTTCGACGAGTTAATCAGTCTGAATATTACTATTGGATGCCAAAATTGGTAGTTGACGCGCTTGGAGGTTTTGATGGCTATGTTTTCTCTCTTCTATTTTGCCCGATAGAAAAATATGAAGGAGGAGAAACCATAATTCCGGTGGAGGATAAAAACCGAGAAGTAGATTTGCTATCCCATTATAAGACACTGCAAAATCCTCGGATTTAAATCACCCTCATCGACGAAGACTGGTCTCTAGCGTATTAAAAGCTTACGAGCAGCACCCTCGACTAACTAGAGGCATTCACAAGGAGTTTCTGAAGAAGTCAATAGGTTTAGGGTCAAGTTGCAATTTCAATTCACCCACGCAATTGCCCAGACTCCAGGAATTCTCTGTCCAAGTGGAACCCCAGTACTTCTTTAATCCGGACAACTGCGAGACGAGCTCCGGGTATCCGAAATTTATGTGACACAACGAGCATGCCCCTCTTTCTCTCCTTGCTGGATCACTGGATAGCCTACGGAGTCCCAATGTCTAGATGAAACAGGACTCATACGATTAGGGTGATCTTGTTCCTAGCCAGCATCGTATTTCTAAATGTTAGGCCAAATAAGGTTTCACTCGCGGTTTCTTTGGTGTTAGGCTAACGAGATGATGGTATTGGAGAGCGGGCATCACATCAATGATCATGCTTAGGTGGCACCTAATATCGAGCATCTGGCTGTCTATCTTGATCTTAATTCATTATACGGGGCTAAAGTAGCGTGGCTTGACAAAGCGTTTAAAGAATTCAGGGATAGGAAAACGTTTTCTTTGAAGACAGTCAGGATTTTTTGGCCGGAGGATGAACACGGCGATGGAAGCGAACGTGGTTCCCTAAACCAATGGGTAGTGACACAGGAGCTGGAGGGTAGGGTCCTGGAGCGGAAGTCCAGTGGACCTAAGAAGCTGGAGAAAGCAATATCCATCAGACTACCCACGGGTAAAGATGATATAGTAGATGATTGCTTTGACTCCACCGCTGGGACGGTATTATTTGGCATGCGCAAGGACGGGCTCAGACGGGCGGAATTTGTTGGGGTTCATATGGAAAAGTTATTCAGATAGGTCTGATATAGTCTCGGTCCCAGGGTCTGATATTGAACAGAGGACCCGAATTTTGTATGATTGTAATCAAGCTACAGTTATATTATTAGTAGAAAAAAAAGTAGCCTGAACCTTTCGCCACTTGGCTGTCTGGCTGTCTGGCTGTCTGGCTGTCTGGCTGGTGGCAGGCCAATAGTAAGCTAGTAACGGGCTGATGGTCGAGCATAATTACAAAAATTTAACACACTTATGCCTCGCCTAAGTTGGAATATATATATTTTGCGAAGTTGTAATATGTATTTCGCGCGGAGTCATATTATATATCGTTCTGACACATTTTGGCCACCATGTACACACATACAACCACCAATACACATGTCCCTGACATTCCGCATATTTGACGGTTGGCCAGGTTAACCTTATAATTTGTTGTGCGTAACTTTTCAATGTTATTCTTGGCGATTGACGGGGACACGTGCATAGTGTACCAGTGCTCTTCGTGATAATAATATGGGCAGCTTCCACGATGTCTCTAAATTCGAAATTTCGAAAATATGCCATGACGCAAGACCAATCGATACTGGGGGCTACTAGGACCCTTTAAATTCGCCCAAGGTATATCCGGCATCGGGTGGGTTTCTCGATTCATCCGATGGGGTTTATTTTGTTTACATTTGTGCCTCATCATACACGCCGAGAAGTATCTCGGGTGACCAGGATGCTTGGCTATAGTGGTTTTTCAGTTGCATCAACAGGTGTATATCAGAAGTCACGTCAATAAGACCCTATTCCAAGTCCACGGCAAATGAGAGTAACGTTATCACAAGATTCAACTACGTAAAGCTTAAAGGTTCTATTGTCTTTATTGTAAAGAAATTTAAACCCCTATCTAGCAGAACAGGTCAGTACTGATATTTGATCGGTTCGAATGACTTTGGAGCGCGTCCTGCGGGAGCCGCAAAAATACGGAAGGCAAAAAAGAGGCGGTAAAAGTACGATGTTGGAACATTCGGAATTTCCGAGCCCATAGAATTTACTAGTCACCTCCAGATTGCAATCTTTGTCTTTTTTTTTTTTATTTTTTTATTTTATGGGGTATGCATAGGGGTGGATATGGAGCTCTGACGAGGTCACGTTTGCACGTTTGAATCTTTAAGCTATCACAGGCATTCTGTGGTCTGGCAGCTTGACTGGTTCTGAATTTTTGCTCGCCGATAACGTTGTTACCCATGCAGTCTGGTCTTTCGCATGTCTCCACACATCAGCCATGACTTCAATTCAAAGCACCCACACTGAAACCGATCCCTCTAGGAAGAGATAATGAACCAAAATCACAATTCCAAAAATTTCCCATCAATAAGATCCCCAATATCCATCTAAATGCAAGTCCCCAAAGAAAGAATCGCCCCCAGTCCGAGGACTGACAAAACGATGGTTCGGAAATTAAGGACAAAGGCCTGCTAGCTAGTTGCGCAAACGGAGGCCGATCGCCAAAGGCAGGCGAAAACTTCGCGTACTAAGTTTAGGAAGGAAGCCATCTCGCCAAGAAATGCCACGATAACTTGCTTTCGGAGGCCGGGAACGTTGGCTGCCCACGAACGTCATGCGAGCCCATCCAGCTGAGATGCCAGGCGTTTCCTCGGCCATGACGATCGCTGCTCCAGGAAAAAGAGACTTGGATCGATCATGATCGTGGCTAGTTATGCAACTAGCAATGCAATGGTTTCCGTCATCGATGCATCATGGACGAAGAGTGAGGTTTTCACTGGTCTTGATGGCAGGGCAATGGATGGATGGGCATGGACGAATCAGCCGCCTAGGTGACCTGCCAGCTCGCATCCCCACAGGGCAGGCGAGTTCCCCACATTCAGACAGCCACCTGAGATTCCAAGGGCTTCGTACATTGGTACATTGGATGCCATAAACGACAAGATCTCGAAAAGCCTGTAACGGATAACAGCTTCCTGTTATTTTTGGCTGATAACGTAGAATCATTTCGAAACATTTGACGGGTCGAAACTCGCATGGTCATATTTTTTCCCCTTTCTTTGAAAATTAATGTTGATGTTGCACAACAGGTTTGTCCAACCGATGGATTTAATGCACCTCCTAAATGCTTTTGGGTCATGTCTTTTATGTCAAACGCCAACGGAACGATCACCTTCATTTCCATCGCCAGCAGGGAGAATACAGAGGGCAGTTATATGGAGAGTCGAGGCAGTTGCTAAAATTTCAAACCCTACCTCGCTCCTTGGGTCCGAGGCCAAATTCGCTCCCACAACTGCCGATAAAGGGCTAGAAATTCTTCCGCGCTAACGACCGAACTTTCGCTCGCGTCTGACGGCCAGCTGTTCCCAGAGAAACTTTGTGTTTGCTGGGAGTTCCCTAACTCCTTATTCGTGAATTCACAACCAATGCTCATCCTTGCTCCTACTAAGAACAGAAAAGAGACAGTGGGTTGGCTGGCTGCCAATTTTCTTCATTTTCCTTAGGAGGTCACCTAACGAAGGCTAAAACCTTAATGGTTTTCAGTGGAGATTAGAAGAAGTCAGTTCACGGTGGGACCAGAAGAATCCCTCCGTCAGTCTTCGCAGTCGTCGACCGTAGATAGGGAGAGGATCAGGTGCCTGACTGGATACTTTGATTGGTCCAGGCCCTCCAATCCAGGTCTGGCAATCTCCGGACATTAGACCAATTCAGCCAATTACCCACTGAGTACAGCATCACTGATTCTTCGATTGCGGACATAAAAACAAAAACTAAAAAAATGCGCAGTCGCTGTGAGACCTCAAATTCTCTTGTCAGTCCAGCGAAGAGCAGCCAACGCTTCGAATGTGTCGAGAACCTGCATATTGCAGGTCTGACCAATTAATTCACGCATGGTGCTGTCATAAACCTGCTTGAGGAGGTGTGAGGTCTGGCTAAAATTCTTAGCTGGGAACGATCCCAGCCCGCAAATTTATGGTCCGTATGCATGGATCCGTTAGCAAAGAAGATATTGGCTGATTGGAGTACCAGGGGGTGGCCGTGGCGTATCGCAGTGACAGCGCAATCTTGGAAGTCCTCCCACACCTGTAGAAAAAGGAAATCCCAGCGAAGGACAAAGAATTCGGGGGCGGATGCTATGGCCACGATGCGAATACATAAACCGCCAACGTTCCTCCACATTTTCGCTTCTCATCTTCTCCTCTCATCCTCCACAGGCAGTCAAGGACATTCGTTTCGATCAATCGATCTCACATTCGTTACGTAACCAGTCGTTTCACCAGACTCAACTAAAGCCATATAAGCTCTTCGCTTTTTATCACAACCCAACCCAATCGATCAAAATGAAGACCTCTGGTATCCTCGCTGTTGCTGCCGGCGCTGCTCTCGCTGCCGCCCAGCTCGATCAAATCCCAACCTGTGCTCTTACCTGCGCTATCTCTTCCATCGGTAGCAGCGGATGCCAGCAGACCGACATTTCCTGCATTTGCAGTGCTTCTACTTTCTTGACCGGTATCCTGTCTTGCATCCAGGGTTCCTGCACTGAAGCTGAGGTCGCACAGACCCTTAAGGCTGCTCAGGGCCTTTGCGCAAGTGCCGGTGTCACCATTACCCTCCCCGGTACACCAGAGCCAACCACCGCTGCACCAGAGCCAGAGCCAACTACCTCTGAGGAGTTGACCACTGCTCCAGGCCTCAGCACCACATCCCAGGAGCCAGAGCCAACCACCACTGTTCCAGCCGAGCCAACCACTGATGTTCCAGCTCCAACATACGGTGCCACCACCAGCGATGTTGTCACCTTGACCACCACCACCACAATCTGCACCACTAGCAAGAACGAGGTTCCCACCTACGTTCCACCACCAGCACAGAACACTACTGTTCCTGTCCCACCACCAACCTACACTGGTGCCGCCGGAAACATTGCCGCTAACGCTGGTACCGTCCTCATCGGTGCCGCTTTGGCCATGTTCTTCGCTTAGATATTCAAAGATTAGAAGCAAAGAACAGTGTTTGGGTGAATGCATAGCAGGATTTCTTTTTCATTTTAGGCGGTGTAAGATACATGGTTTCGGCGATGTTTAATTTGGACCATTTTAGGGTTTATTTTTTTCTTTTTATTATTTCCGTTTCCATTGATGTTTATACTTGGCGCGTAGCGGTGTAGCTGCTACAGAAATACATGAGTAATCCTAATGACCAAAAGTTTTTGCCTTTGGTTCTTCATCCACCATCGGAGTCTTTGTGCAACATTCCAGTCGTGATTAAATCTCGTCCTATAATGTGATTAGTTTAGTACTTTTAAACGTCATGGATTTTCGCTTTGTCGGAGCTCTTTCCGTATCCGTCCATTAAATTCCTCCACATCTTTTTTCCTGTCTCACCCATTCCGTCCGCGAAGCCGTCCTCTTTGAGATATTCCACACCGTGTTGCAGCACCATTCTTGCCCGCTCGATCTGTCCCTCCTTCCCCAGGCTTCCATGCAAAGTAACCCGTTTCTTAGTGTCATATTCGGCACGATGTAAGATATCATTCTCATAAAACACCGCCTGATTAGGTTTTAAAGCTACCCGTATTTCATCCTTCAAAGCTGCTTTATCGTCCTCTTTCAGTGTTGCAGCCTCTTCTTCCGTTTTAGGCCGCCTATGCGAACCCGGAACGACAATGAGGCATGCATCATCGTATAACGCCAGATTGTACTGCGTCCCTGTCCGAGGCCGCGTCAACAACTTTGCTTCCTCTTCTGGAGGAGTTGGAGCAGGAATAGTATCCCTGTGATATGGCAGGGAAAACGGAGTTGTATGTGGATTGATCAGAAGGTTGAACAGCTCTAACTGAAGTGACTCGGCCGAAGGCAGCGAAAGGATGGTACAGGCCGTCGAAAGGAGCTTTGGGTTAGTATATAACTGTTTGAAAATCGGGAGTTTGAGATCCTAATTTGAACAGGAAAAAAAAAGAAAAATCAAAAAGGGTGTTAGTGAAGTCACTTTTTTTTTTTTTTTTGCTTCAAGTCGCACGTAACTTACAGGGTGCATGAGATGTTGGATGCCCCAAATATCAGGTCCTGATGGAGGCCATGGAGGAAACGCTTTTCCGACAATCCGCCTATGAACATGGGACTGTTAGAGAGCATTGGAAATATAACTTGACGCATGATGCCAAATGTCAAATGCCGCCTCGAGCTCGCGCCGTCGACAATCCATGGCATAGTTAGCTAGTAAGCTGTGTTGTTTCGACGTCACCTGTGTTGCAATTCGAGATAATGTCGGCTGCCCTGCATGGATCCATATCGAGCATCGGGCCCCGCAGCTCCGCATGCGATACAGACGGTTGCATCCTTGATAGATCGATAGTAGATGCTATTGTGGCACTAGATTATGCTTACCTATGTGGCCAATCTTCTCTTCTGCCTTTGCCAACGGCTATATCGCACGCTTCCTTGGCTGCCTCAAATATGTCCTGAGGGAGGACATCGTCAATAACGACAAACCCGTCTCGCTCGAATGCTGCAAGGTCGATTTCGGCTGTTCGCTCGTGAATTTTCCCGCTGAGATCCATAACTAAGTCGATCCGCCAATTGCTTTTGGTCTAAATGTAGTACGTTTGGAGTAACTAAGGAATCGTTCGAACTTGGGCTGGTCTAAGAAGATAGTTAAAATCCGCCGTTATCATGGACTGCAGAATTGCTCCATCTAATATACTAAAATCCGACGCAGTCTGGTCTTGTTGAACGCAGCCTATGTTTAATGTGGGAAAATTTGCGAGGATGAGGTTCTTCCCCAGAGATGATACTGTAGCATACACCAGGATCGAAGAAAAATCCAAAGAAAGAATGTACTTCCGAATTTCGAATTTCGAGTTTCCCGATTTTCATCTTCCAAAACAAGGTTCAGTTGAACCTTCGAACTAGAAACCACTGCTACTTATTTAGAGGGCGCCTCGACCAACCATGTGCCGCCACCAAGCCTGGATCAGCCAGTTCAGAAACCACAATCACAACCCACGAGGTGGGTTTGCGTTGAAAATGCGATGCTGAAAGCTGCGGGTAAGGTTGTGCAAGTGGGATTTCTAAAGAAAACAGAAAATAAAGAAGAGAATACAATCGGTGTATCTGACGAATTATTGGTCCGGAGAGTATGTATCCAACGCCGAGGCGGTCTGGGAGACTATATCTAACGGAAAAATCCCGACGCAGAAATACTAAACCTCGGGTTGTCTTGCAAACCAGCCTCTACGAAGTGGCTTGGTCTTGCCGAGATATGGTTGGGTATATAATTAAGATATATGGGCAAAACTAAAGCTTGGAACATAGCCATATGGGTCGGTGTTTATGAGACCAGGCTCGGTCATAAATATAACAACTATAACTAACTTGCCAGGGTCTGTGCGGCGACTTCAAGCTTCAATGCGCTGTAGCAAGTTTTATATATGTGGGCATGTACGCGACATCACTACCTTTATCTATTTTGTATCTAGTCTAGACGGGCTTTCGGAAATGGCTAAGTTTTACCCCTACAAAACCATAATTAACTAAAATAGATTTCGGACCCCTGCTCCTCGGTACTCCTAGCCTTTCAAAAATATCGGGAGCTATGCCACCGTACGAACGAGCAACGAGCAACAGTACCTAGCAGTCGATGCTGGTGCCCACCAATGTTAAACCCCTATGTTGAAAAATTGCTGAGCGGGTTTATCTAACCTAAAACATTTTATTATTTTTCATGGAAAACTTTCCGTCGGTTTTTGCTCGAGTTGTTCATATTGCCACGTATCGTCGGCCGCGATATCACCGGTTTTAAATTTTCGCGAGGTTTTGGAATTAAACACGAGGCCGCCCTTCCCGGCTAACAGGTTTCTAGCCTTAACCAGAACAAACTTTTTATTGTATAACTCAAATCCAAGCATATAGAAGGGCTTACGCTGTAATATGTTTTCGTCTTTGCCAACATAAAACTCTGCATTCGCTGTCGACATGTCTCAAGCTTCATGTTATGCAGAAATGTGCAGGTTATCGATAAATTAATGACCGCTCTAAGAGTAAGTATGTAGTTTGATGTATATGCGCTCCTTCCCTTAGCCAGCCGACAAACATTGCAAATCAAGGTGCCCTGGTTAAGACTTACAAAAAAAAGTCCACCAAACACTAGGGTCAATCCACTCATATAAACCTCGGTAAATGCTATAACACTATGGTTTACTTTGCTCTTGAACAGTTTTTGGTGAGACTTAGCTTAGGAGTAAGTGCTTAAACACTACAACAACCCGGACAGTTATAATATTTTCATGTTTCGAATTCTCAGGTTTCATGCGCCTCTTCGCAACGTAGGGTTTGAAACTGTAAATTTGCAAGCACGTTGGTCAATAGACTGTGGTATCGTTTATGACATCGCGGCAAAGTTAAAGCCGAGCGGTTGGTCATGGCCATATGGACCGCTTTACAATGAGACTTGCTGCGGCTTAGTCCTTGGAAACTCTGCTAATGATCAGGATTTGTCTTTTGCGCCAATGCGCTGTATTAAGGCCCTACATGAATTCCGTATTAGATAGCCTCTCTGTAGGTGTGTGTGTAAAAAATGTTAAATAGGCCGTAAAATCGCGTTTGTGGGAAGTTAAAGGGTATTTCCGACAATATCGTTGATTGATCAAAACCCATATATTCCCCTACTTCCCGGTAGCTAGCTTGGGATATTAACTCATTGTTATCTCTGCAATCTATATACGCATACACGACCTACTGAAACAACGTCATATATATTTAAGTAAATTTCAGATATCTTTAACAAAATGCCCCAACTCTTGGGACCGAGAATTCCTCCACCCGCCGATACAGCTAGTCTAGATACGACAACCACATTATCTAGTAACCCTACTGGAGTTCCAATCATTCTTCGCGAATTCCGCCCAGGCCCAGTAATCGGTGGTATCATTGCGGGCTTGATCGGCCTTGCCTTGGTGGTTGGAATTGCCCTTTTGCTGGATAGGAAATTCAGACGAAAAGGGGCTGCTAGAAACCTTGGGACCGGTGCAGAAGACACTGAATGCGCCCGGCTCTCCACCAGCACCTGTACCTATATCGCAGATGACAGGGAGGATTCGGATACACTGTATAGTCCAACTGAAACGTCGCCGGCACTACGCCCCTTGTGCGGAAAGGTCGATAAAAAGGCACCCAACCTGGTAGTTAAGGAGTCAGAATTAGTTGTAGAGCAAGGAAATCTTCCACCACCATTCCCCGTCTACAAAGAGCTGTCGCTTTGATTATAATCATGCAGTGAACAGTTTGCCCAAGGGGTACCCTTGGTGGGGTTTGTGCGAAAGATATAAGCCCTATGGCGATGCTTGTTAGCTTGACCAGGGCTCGGCTAGTACAAGCCGATGCCATTTTTACGTAAATATACCTTATATATATACCGTAGGGGGTTTGGGTACTTTTCTGGGACTGCTTCTGAATTATAAAACATTTTAAAAAGAAAGCAAGCCGTCTTGTTGTCTTTCAAGTCGTTATTTATACTGTTTTAAGTTCCCTTTTTTCTATAAACCGTCTTGAGAAACCAGCCAAAACCCCGTACGGTAATCATATAAGGGTTACACAATGTATGATTCGGGCCCGGCGATTAATTATATAAAGTTTCGTGCTGCGCGATTCCTCTGTTTTCCTACAATGGTTGAGTTTGTATGATTTAAGCATGTATTGCTTTTCAAAGCCTCGCACTGGAATATTTATAATCTATAGATCTTTTCTATTTCTTTGTTTTCTTTCTCGTAACTAGCCCGGTTGGCCGTGGGAATCCCTCGACTCCAATGCAAGAAATCTCTGGCCCTTCGTGAATTCAGTTCCTTAGTAGGCTTGGCCAACCAAGCCGACGACTAAATCTTAGTATTAAAATATTAGAAAAAACCGCAGTATATAATTAATTTGAGTCCTAGTATGTTTCTGAGTATCTTGAATATAATATTCGAGAATGTTAGATACCTAGTGGCCTCGAGACCACACCAAAAACAGTCTCGTAGCCAGAGTTGTGTTGTGCTCAGGCAAGATTTAAGGATCGATACGTTGGCGCCACGTTGTGTTGTCGTTGGAATTTTCTCATTGCTTGGAACATTTTCGACGGGCTCTTCTCGAGCTCCTGAATGCCCTCTAATCAAATCCGTCGTTCTCAAAGGAAATCTTGAAGCGCTTCAACTGCAATTAAAACATAAGATTGGGCCGTTTCTACACCCGGAACACCAGGTACACCGCAAAATCCGACTTTTGGCCAAGGTGGTTGAATCGAATTTCTATTCCTGTCAGCTTGTAAGCGCCAATGTCGACCCCACCCCGACCTTATTTTAGTGTCTCGAATCCACATTCCGATAGGCGGGGCAGCGAGAAGGACAAGGGTATTTTTCGGTTATGTGTGCTTAGCCCTCCAAAACCTTCTTACTCGACGTGAGCAGCGAAGTTGGAATACCTTGCACATGCATATTGTAGCATCTGTGCCTCTGGCATTCTCACCTAAGCCCTGCAGTTGGGCTCCGTTTCAGTGAATGCATTGTTTGGCAACTACCTAAAATTCTCCAAGCTTGATTGATTTTAGGTTCCTTAGTGTATCTGTGCCACCGAAGTGACACCTTTTTCTACCCTGGTAGACGGCACAAGTACGGGTGGATACAAGAAACAATGCATCTATCATGCACTGAGCCGCACAAAATCCCACTTGAATGCTGTTTCAAGAGCTGGGGTCAGACCAAATTTTGCCCAAGCCTTCGAGTGTACCCACCATCTAAAACTTATAACATCGGCCATGTCTCGCTCTATCGTCGAGGGTATTGTACGATTGTTGATTTTGGATCCACGCCGTAGCAACTTCTATCACCGTTTAACTACTTGGGCATCATTGCTATTTCCACCTATGTCACTGTTGGGCTATACCCCGTCTATCCTTCATGCATTTTAAGACTGCGCATTAATTTTCTTCGCAACTTTAATATCCTGCTCCGCCTCCATACTCTCGAAGTGAATCCTGACATTCTGTACTGGCACGAATTGAAACCGAATTACTGCGCAATTTCCAGCCCCCCTCCCCAGAAAAACTATATTTCCAATGGAAGACCTTGGAAAAATCCTCGGCCCGACTTTCGGTATCATTTTCGTTCTATTTATCTTGTCAGCAATGATGTTCCTCTGGCGCCAAGGATATCAGTCCGAGCGAGAAATGGAGAAGGAGAGAGCAAGTCTCGAGCAGGCGCAAGCCAGTGCCCGAGAAGATGAAGAACGGGTTGCGTTTAAGGCAGTTGCCTTCGATACACTCTCTCAGAGTAGTTCTCCTCCACCGTATACCCAATATGCAGCACCGAGGGTGCCGGAGCCGGCTGTTGTCCGTGTAACTTCCTAGAAAGACGATGGTCCTAAACCGTTCTAGCTTGAACGTCGCTATGTCTCTATACAAAATTACCGATCAAAATAACACCAAAAGATCAGTACATCTTGACTAATGGGGGTAATATACTCATCAATATCCCCCATTCCACGGGCCCGATACGACTGGCATCTTATACTTCTGTCACAAGCCTTCTGAGTCCCTTACCACACTACTTTCAGCCAACCAACTACAATATTCGCATGCTATTTCTGAACCTTATAAATGCTTCTAGAAACGATTTGCGAGCGTCATTAAGCAAACACCACAGAACTTTCTTGTTTTTTTATTATTTTATTTCCATTACACTGGAGTTTGGAGTCACGGATATATACCTAGGTACCTACTTTATTTATCTTTTTCTTTTTTTACATCATTGCATATATGTGGTTTTGAGCCCTGTTGAAATGCATCACTCTGTATCTAAGTCGCTATGCTTCCATAAAATTCGCGAATTCGGCCTTAAGGCCTTACATCTAGGGTGTGGAGTTTTAGTCAGATTTTTGTTTGGTGTGCGCTATAGCGCCAGAGCAACCGACATGTATATGCGGCGCTAAAATCGATTGAGCATATTTCATGATACGGATACCAACCATGCGTATGCCACCCCATGTTTGTTTTCGACTTCTGTATAATATATTATCTACAAGGTTGAGCTTTCTAAGGCAACTTGTCAGAATCAATTTTTTAGGTCTAGTTCATAGAGGTATACATAATCAATATACATTACATTATCCTTTGCGCCCGGTCTTCGAACGCGAGCTCGGGTGAATTCTGATGGCGCAGCGCCGCTATATGTATACGCAATGAATACGAGTTCAGGTTGCGAATGCCGAGATCTCGGTTCCCGATGAATCATTTTATGCTAAGTGCATCTCTTACCTCTCACCCTACTGCCATAATTTGTTTCCTCGATCATCAGTAAAATACATTGATCGATGGCATATGTGTCGACGTGTCGTCTGACATCGGCCGAGCCCGGCAGGCTGGACAACACAGCTCCTCTAACAGTGCGGAAAATGCAACATCACAACGCAGAAATAAATCCCACGTGGTTTTGATAGCCGCCCCGGGCGGATCCCGCTATTGATGCATGGGACGAAAAAAGTGACAGTCGGCTCAATGGATAAAAATACAGGGGTAAACTCGGTAAAAGGCTGCTCCCAGAATGTATGATGAATCGTATATGCAAGAATAATTAATTACCGTGGGGATCCTCAAGCACTGCGTATCTATATATGTCCACGGGTAGAGGCGCAAGTTCGTACACATTCTGCACTGCTGGTCATGTCATGATGGCCAGCAGAATGCCCAGATTTGGCGTGGTCTTATATGTGCACATATGCTTGGCTTCTGTGTGCTTGAAGATCCTTATTTTTCACAAATTCGGAGATCAGCTGAAGCCACCGTTCTCTTTTTGGTAGGGGGGGTATAAAAGGCCTGCCTCCCGCCCCCCGGCTTCCCTCTCTCTTCCCTCTCCTCCTTCCTCCACCACATAAAGACATTGCATACAGTACGCAGTAGCTAATACAAACTTGATTGAAAACTTTGAACGGAACCAATTGACAACCTATGGACAATACCCACATCTTGACTATTGCATCAACTTCGGTTGGAGCTCTTTAGTCATAAAGCCATACCGAATTAAGAGTTGCCAGACTTTTACTTCGTTTTTTTACAGAGTGACTTTTCACTACTTTATTCAAGTCTACGACTTTCCTACAGACTGCTTTTGTCTTTCTATCATATCTAAAGCTTTAGAAGCTTACTTCCTCCCCGTCATCTCTGTTCACAGTACCGCCAATCGTGTGGTGATATATATTCTCACATTTCTAGAGATATATATTTTCCAGTTGCACCACTCCAAGATGGCCAATACTGTTGAGGAAGAATGTTGCACCGGCCTTTCTAGGGGCCTACGCAGACAGGCTCGCTCCTTCTGGGAGGCAGCCTTCGAGTTCCGCAACCATAAAGAGATCGACTTCGCTTACTCGAAGTGCGACCCACATCCATTTCCACATCCAGAAAGCGACCGCCTCGAACATTGCTATAAATATGGCAAAGGTTCTGGGAAATTCTTTCCCGTTCTCCTTGAGCAAAAGCTCGGAGACTACGTTGTCAAAGCCAAACTTGGCCATGGGAATTTTGCCTCGGTCTGGCAATGTATCCTCGACGAAGGAAAGGAAAGGGATTTTCCTTACGAGTCAGTTGCTGTCAAAGTCTGCACAAATAGCAAGAAGGAGAGCAAGGACGATGTCACCGAAGCCAAAGTTCTTATGAAGCTCAGCAAGCGATCCGACGGTAAAGGCGACTTTGGAAAGAAACATCTTCAAAAAGTCGACGAATGTTTCCGTGTTCCCGGCTATTTTGGTGATCATTTCTGTATCGTCGGAGAGGCTATTGGACCATCCCTTGACTACTACCTCAATTTGGTTGAGAAGCAAGGTCTCGGATCTTTCGACACCCAAGTTTCCAAAAAGATCACCTTCCAGCTTCTCGCGTCTGTCACCTGGCTCCACAAAGCCGGATATGGACATGGAGACATCCACCCCCACAACATCCTCATGAAAGAGAAGGGATTCAAAGCTGGCACCAACGCTAAGAGGCCAATCTGCATTCAGAACACCAAACCCGAGGATGTTCCATACATGCCTCCATATCTTGTCTCCTGTATCGACGACGATTTGACTATTCGCACTCCATTGACAGTCCAGAACTGCGATGCCAGGTTAGCAGACTTTGGCCAGACCTTCAAGAAGAACCAGCCTCGACGACTCTACAAGATGACGACGCCCAAGGGTAACAGGTCCCCCGAGTGGCTTCTCAAGCATACTCCCATCACAATTGGAATCGATATATGGGCCATTGCCTGCATTTCATATCGCATGACAACTGGCAAGCACCTTATGTTCGTCGAAGAGCGCTACAAAGACGAGGAAGGGAAATACACTCAAAAGAGAACCAAGGTCGATATCAACAACGACCACATGCCAATGATGGTTAAGCTCCTGGGCGCACCCCCCGCATGGATGGTTAGGAAGTGGGGTGTATCTGGCCTCCCAAAAATGGACTGGGAATCCATCCCACACGGCGGTAATCTCCATGAGCGTATCATGAAAGATCGCCCCGCTAGTATGTCGGACGCCGAAGCTGCCCTCTTCGAGGATTTCATGAGAAAGGCGTTGACTTGGGATTACCGATACCGAGCCACAGCCGCTGAGCTCATCCAGCACGACTGGTTCCGATCTGTCCTTTCACCAAAAGACAAAGCCCATCTCGAAACCTTGGCCCAATCCACCTCCCGCTTCTCATCTACAGTCAGCCGGATTACAAATGAGATCAAGTCTTGGCCGGCCAGATGGCTCAGTCCATGGACGAAGAAAGAGGAATTAGCATCACAACAAGCCACTGAGATCAAAGCCCTCGGTCCAATTCTTGGTGTTCGGGCGTTGGAGACATGAGGGGGCTGGAATTCAAAGAATTTCATTTGTTTTTTCCTTTGTCTTTCTTTGGATTGAAGCTCATGGGTTGTTACCAGTCTTATTCTTTCCCCCTCTTTATTTCCCTTTTGATTTCCTTTTTCCCTTTTGGTTTCTTTTTCTTTCTTTTTTTTTTTTTCCTTTCCTTTTTTCCCGATAGATTGTGGGATCTCTAGGAGCACAGCTTAAGCTCCCATTAATTACCTAGGTACCTGGTTGGGGATGATGCATCAAAGGTTACGCTTTGTTTTTATTTATGAGTTTTTTTTTTTTTTTTGATTGATTTCGGTTTCCTTCTAAGTTGATACCCACCATAGACTACCCAAAACAGCATGTATGTTATTAAGTCATCAAAAACGTCATTTGAAAATACCACCCCTCAAGTTTTGAGGAGTGGATTTCCATGGCCAATACGTGACAGTATTGTGAAATGTCCTACATGTCCTGGGAATTTCGTTTGAAACTAACGGTACACCCAGGGTTCAACCCTTATCCCCTTTATTCCCGGTCAGTTTGATCATTATATCCACTGGGGAAGTATACTTGTGTAAAAGTGGAATTAAGATCTATCACAATTTGTCAAATATTTACTAACAATTTTCTTGACCATAATTTAGGTTTCTAGCCATTTTTCCAAGCGGAAATTATGGGTAATACGCCTGAAGTTCTCGGTGGTAGCTGGAGCTTCCAATACCAAGGCCGTCAATTGATCAAGCTGGTCAGGATATTCAACATACATACTGCTTATCAAATACTGATGGTATCTACGGAAACATCCTTACCACCGACTTAGACGCCTGAGAAAGAGCTCTACCAAAACTTAGTCTGTTGTGGAGACTATTCTTTCTCATTTCTCCCTATCAGCAGCCCCGCTCGACTTTTTTTTCTTTTCGCGGGGGGTCAGCACGGCCAGCGACCGCGGTCCAGAAATAGAACAATGATTAGACACTTAGACAGTGACCACCGCGTCAGTTAATCGTGGTAGCCCCAAAACTTTCCACTATTTTTGTAGTTTCAGTATTAAACTCAAACTACATTTTCATTAAATATACTACTTTTGTTGCTATGTATACACGGATACACTCAGGAAGATCACTATAATATGCGAATACTCTACTTTTACCTAACTAGGAGTAGATCTTTCTGCTTTATTAAGGATTTGTGTTGATCCGTTGCATTTTTCTTTGTACCATTAACAGTGTTGCACGCGACCGTGGCATGCAAAATACATAACCATTTATTCACGACGATCGAGGGCCTTTCACTCAACAGTCAATCTCAGTATGTGGTTAGAAGAGTGTTAGGATTTAACCTAGATATATAGACTCATAACGCGAGGCTCCCGGGAATCTGAGGGAATGCATAGTAGCATGCATAGCGTTGAAAGATTATTCATAAAACGTCGAGCACGCGATCAAGTGCGAGCATGAGCCCGTCGCGTCGCGAGATCTCGCAGGCTCCGGTCTCTCATAGAAAAAATGCCCCCAGACCCCAATTGATAAAATAATTGAAACTATCAATATAGTATCAACCTACTTAGGCGCTGTGGGATTAAAATACATGCATATATGGGCTGGCTGGAAACACAACTTGAACGTTGCAATGCTGAACCATAGAATGCCAAAGCGTTTAAAACGCCACACCCGAACGTCGAATGCTGGGGGGGTAAACATATAACTTATCACTGGATACTTAACAAGTGTTTGAGTAAGTAGTTACCTATAATTATAGAGCCGAAAATATAGACTTGAAATCTTTATCTCATGATCGGGCCTCACTGTGACATGTAGAAGAGCTTTGATCGTTTACGAAGTTTGACCAGGTTCCCGGCCTTTTGAACACCCGGCTAAATCTCTTTTATCCAGCCATGCATGCACTGCGGGCTTACTATTTGCATTTGGGCCACCCTAGAACCTCTGAAGAGTTTATTACCAATAGGTCCAGTATGCCAAAGTACGGGATTTTTCACAGTCCTCAATAACATGAACATCATAAAATTTCCCCCAGCTCCTGCAAACTCGATCTTTGGCAACCTTACGAGCCTGAAGGGCCACTATATCTACGGGGCTGTCGATGCATGATGCATGGTACCGCCTCGACATTGCATCTCCGACCGAATAAGTCATGTCACGGGTGCAACGAAAAAGGCGTATTCTCCACTTTTCGAAGCTTCCATCCTCCTTCTGGCCCTTGCATGATGCCTTGTCCTAGTCCCTGCCCCCACTTTCTTGACGGAAAAATGGGATTGGAAACCGACGTGCATGAAATTCAGCAAAGAAGGTACACCAACAAAATTCCATGGTTTACCACGCTTCCTCCGAATACGAGGCCGCAAGTGGACCTCTTTTTCTGCATCCGTGCAATAATACTTAGTATAAGCTCTCCCCGCATCTTTATTTTAATTACTTCAACCTTCCCCTTACAATTGCTTCGATATTCGCCGGTCGAAAAACGGACTCCAAATTTGCAGAGCTACCCAGGTTATAATTTTGGATTCATGAACGTAATGAAAGTAATCGAACTGTCGATGCCGATATAGTAGTCACATAGGCAACCACAAGACTAGGCAATATGGACCTCAACATTATTATCGGTCTCATGTTTCTTTGCTGCGGTGTAGCAATTCTCTTCGTCGTCACTCGTGCTTATCTCTCCCACCAAGCTTCTAAACACGATGTCGCCCTTGCTATTTTCCACAACCGCCGACGAGACCGCAATACCCCGGAATCTAAGATCGTATCGCCACGGCCCCATGCGGGATTTAGGTGGAGATGGGAAAGTAAATTTCGGAAGAAGCAAGACGAGGTTAAACAGATGCTGGATAGGAAGTTAAAGCTGTTGCACGTAATGGCTACAGTGAAATACCAGGATAAAGAGACAAATGAGATATTGGACAGCTGGAAAGACATCTCAACATATACAGGGGATAACCCGATAGTATGTTTCCTAAAAACAGAGATTGTTTATCTCACTGGTATTTGGGGAAGAATATTTGACTGACGAGACTATATTACGATAGTGTACTTCAAAACTTCCCTCACAGCCAGCGATTATTCAACGCCGTCTTTTGTGAGTACTATATAATTAAAATGCGTCCATCTTGTTTTACCATCTAACATAATCATATCAAGTATGTTTGATACTGTTCGATATCTTCGGCTGGCAAAAAGTAGAATACCTGGTAAACGAATGCTAGAATGGTACACCGAATTCGAGAGCGTATTTTTGTTGGGCGTTCTTCGCGTAGATTCCTGGAAAGTCTACCTAGATAACTGCAGAAGGCTGGCACTAGGTTAGTTCAAGGCTTGCTCTCAGCGAATGTGGCATTATGCATGCTAAAGGGCTTATATGGGTCAAACTTGCTAATATAATTATCTTTATCATGAATTACCAGCGACACCATGGTTCAAAGTCTGGAACTATCGGCCACGAGAGCATCTCGACTTTTTATTCATGCCACTCGTCACGCCGGATAATGGCAAACTTGGAAGTATGTTCTGCTCCCACCCCCCATTTTCCTATCCTCCGAGTATGGAATAGAACTCACATTTATGATCATATACAGTGATGGGGCGGTTCGTTATCTCCTTTGCGGATGTTACACTCGTTGAAACCCCCCAAACGCCTGAACCATCACCTTGGATGAAGTGGTGGCCCTTCAGCCGTCCCTGGAGCCGCTCCTTGGACTGGATGGACTTTGCTATCGATCATAAGAAATATTGCGAATCAGCCCCCCCAAGTTCTCCCAGCGAGCAACTCCTACTTGACTCTTCGCATATCGCAGTGACTCGAGTACTAAGTCATAAAAAGCTAATTGTGATGGATGTTTGCAAACCATCTGACGGGAGTGACATGAGTTTTGATATTACTTCATCAGATCTCAACGTTCATCTATCATTTCTCCCATTGCTTCATGCACCAAAAAACGCACCGATTCCAATGGAACTTGTGGTCATATTGTTCAAAAAGTCCATGCAATCGTGGTCTCAGCTTAAGGACGCCTTTGTGGAGCATATTAGCGCATTAGTAGGGCCCCTTGTGTCATTCTCCTTATATCTATTTCGTCCTGCTAACTAGCATTCTTCAACCAGAAATCATATATATACGACAACCGCGCGCAAAAGGCCATGATAAACACTATAATGTCATCGCTGAAGCTTACCCACAGCCTTGGCACAGTTTCAGAGTACAATACTATTATTCTCCAGAAGTTTTTGAGCCAGAACACAAAAAACATTGATGGAAACATATCCGCGTTCTGGAGCTGGGATTCTCATCCTCCAACTTTGAGAGAAGCACACCCGGAGATTGCCGACGACCTGGAAAAGATAATGGCTTTTTTCGAAGCGGCGCATTCAGAGTCCAAAGATTGGGATAAGGAATTAAGAGATATGATGCAAATGGTCTTTAGCCTGGTATCGATCGATGAGGCGTATCGGTCGAGAGAGCAGGCCCAGAGTTTGAAGCGGCTCAGTTGGATCACAGTAAGTACACCCTGCTATCGTTTAATTACGTCGATTGTGTAGCTAAAGCTAAATTTTACACAGTTTATCTTCCTCCCACTCTTATTTGCTGCTTCGTTATTTGGAATGAATGTTGATATCTTAGAAGACAACCCCTCTTGGACATGGTATCTTGTGGTCTGCGTCCCGTCCTTGTGTGTGGTGTGGGTCGTGTGGCTCGCCTACAGAATAAGCGATCGCAAGAGGGAGATATCAGAGGAGATTCCCTTCAAAACCGCTTGATATGACGACTAGGCAGCAGTTCTGGTGGCTGTACCTATAGGCTGGCTCTGTTACTGTAATATTCTTGTAATTTAGACTTTAAAGATACCCTTGGACACGGAGTTCGTGTATTAGTATATTCAATATTCAGAATTATGAATTAAGTCAAAGTTGATGCCACTTTCCTGCACCAATATTGCAATCTAAGAAGGTATTTTAGTCGGATACATACACTCCTAAGGCAGTCATTCCAAATAGCCAGTACTGTATCTACCCATTATATCTTAGATAAATGCACTTGCGAGCCTGTTTCTATCAAACGTATATGCTAGTACTTTTGCGTATATGCCAATCTTCCCGGGCTCCATAATGCCATGGATACGAAACTCTAAACACCATTCATATCTATGTATGTACAATCATGATTTAATTGACCGGACATTTAGACTTCAATTTTAACTTCCCTGCCACTCTTCACTTCGCTATCCTCTGCGCTGTCATCAATCTCCTTGTTCTTTTCCACTGTAGGAGATTCATCCAATTCGTTCATCTGATCCTCCATGCCATTCAGCCTCCTAAATTTCCACCAAAACAACCACCCACTAACAATTGCCGCTACCGCAATTCCCGTATACATCCACAAGATATTAGGGTCACCAGCAATTGGGCTCAATGCCTCACTAATTGCTGCACCGAAGGCATAAGTCAGTAGGAATATTGCTTGCACAAAGCTCCTCATCGACGCAGGAGCTTTCATGTAAGCGTATTCTAAACCTGTTACACTAGCCAGAATCTCTGAGAGACCGATGAGAATGTATGCAGGTGCTTGAACAGCGATATGTACTTTGTTGCCTTGGGCCACCCCATTGACCTCGGAGGCTGGGCAGAGTGGAGACCTATAGCACGGTCCGGCGGAGTATATCAAGTGTTGAACCACGGCTGCATATGCCATGGCAAATGAGGCAATGGTGAAGCCGGCAGTAATCCGATTGATTGGTGGGAACGGTATGCGAGCCCTTTGGAGAAGAGGATAGATGATTCTGTCAAGAATGGGGACGAAGATGATAATGGCAATCGGGTCAAAGTTTTGCATAAGGTCGTTGGGAATACCGTGAGTATCCATTTGACCGGCTTCATATAGCGATTTCGTTAGTATTTTCAAGATAGGTTCCTGCGAAAGATTGAGACTTACCCTGAGATACAAAGTTTGTCGAAAATTGGTTGTATACCACCCAAAAGATCGGAAAAACCGAGAATACTTTACAGGCGACCAAAGCACGCTTCAACTCCTCAATGAAGTGGTCATCCCACGGCAAATCCGTCAAGCCACCTTCTTTCGAGGCTTGTATGGATGGCTTTGGCGCATTCGTATCTCTATTTTTAGCCATAATCCAGAGAGCTTTGAAAGCGTCCGTAATGATAGATCCCTTTGGTGGCCTGTCCACGTATGTTTTCCTTCCCAAAACCAACACAACAAACCCGACAAAGAACATACAGAGGCATAGCAAGTAGGCACTCGAAAAAGACCAAGAAAGCTTGTGCTCCATGTATGGTGTCGCTAGGACAGACAACGAACCGATATTTACTGACAGATAGAACACCATGTAAATTCTCTGGATCGTCAACGCGGGATCAAGAATGACTCTTTCTCCTGATGGGAGCGTTTTGACAGCCATCTTCTTCCGACGGTATTGCTCTGCGATCAAAGGGCTGACATTGGCTTTGATACCACCTGTACCTAAGCCAATCAAGATGATCGCACATATGAATCCTCCCAGTCCACCGCCTGCTTTAAGGCTAAACGGAAGAGAAGTGACGAAGAGAACGATGAGGCCAACGATGTAAACCATGCAAAAATAGACAATAGTTTTGTACTTTCCCAAGTACTGGTCTGCGACGATGGCTCCAAAGATCGGGGTAACTATAGGGGCACTATTTCAGCCAGGGGCCATCGAGAGATTTCTGGGGGGTTGACTTACCATAGCACCAAAACTGGAAGAAGGTCCCAAGACCAGTCGCACCATGCTGACCTAATCCCAGTGCACCCGGTCCTTCGCGCCCATTATACGGCCTTTGTATGAAATTCTGAAATAACCCTTGACAGCCGTAGTATGAAAACCGTTCACAAAGTTCGACGATGGCAACGAGCCATGCTGAAAGTGGTAGGTTCTCCGCTACATGTCGCAGCATCGCCTTTTCTTCCGGCGTAGGTTCAGGGTAGTCTTCTAGTTCATCCATTTGTGATTCTTCGGGATTCGGGGGAGAAACGACGCCGTCTACGCGGTCGTATTATTAAGGGCGCTCTCAATATTATATCTCTGCTGCTCACCTGAGTCGTGCGATCTCGGTTTTGATGGTGTCTTGCTCGCATTTGAAGCCTCCGGAGCAAAATATAAGTCCTCCTTGGTCCTAAAAACAGAGTCATTATTAGAGGATCAACTCTGTACTAGGCACTAATTATAGAACTATGCTTACCCAACAACCTGACTGAAGTGATCGGCCATACTTTTGGAGATCTCCGGAATTCCGTAAAGTTGCCGTAAAGAATTGAAGATGCCAGCGGGAGGATGAAGATAAAGGTAGAGATTTAGATCCAACCTGCGAGACCAGAAGAATTATCCATATTGTCTTAGAGGGCTAAACTGCTCAATCAATATCCCTTCAACACCCGACATTGTTACTTCTACAGATGTTTGTGGAAAACGTGGCGCGCAGATTTTTCTTCCAAGGCATATTATCGCCGTAAACTTTTGACTTTTTTCTAGCAGTGTCTTGAGCATATTGCTGCAGCACGGGAAACAATCTCAGTCTGCCTTCTTTATAAAGAATATTTTCCCTCTTATCCAATGTCTTGGATCACCCGAAGGTTATTCAGGGACAAAGTTTGAAGGGGCCGAGGGAGCTCACCAGAATGCAACAAAAATAAACTGTGTTGTAGACGGTTTAGAGGTTTTTTGTGTTACCACGGTTCTAGAGCTGCATGGTTCCGCCCATTCTGGAAACAGTCCCAGAATGTTCAAGTGCGGCACATATGCATCCGAAAGGAGTCTCCTGAGCTCGACTCCTCTTCTCACAAGCTGGTGGGATTTTGTTGAAAGGATAATGTATCAAACTTCAATTACTCAACTAAAGAGAGAATACCATGCAAGAACCAATTGCGAAAGCCGACTGGTCATAACATCATTCAATCATTGCTCCAGCCAATCCCCGGTATTATTTTCTACCCATGCAAAAACCAATAACAATGCAACATAAACACCGAAACGACTCGCAACCACAGATGTAAGCGCAATTAGTAACCAAAACTGCAAACTACTCCATCAACCTCGCCAAGCCACTACTGACTCCCTCGCTTTCACCTATTTTTTCACACATGTCCTTAACCCATTCCTTAACTCCCCATTCACACGCCATCCTCAAGAACCGAAGTATCTGGAACGTCCCCAGGAAGTTCCTTGATTGTCCGATTAGGAAAGGACCGAGTACATGTCGGGTACCAGTGAAGTCCCTGACGTCATCCGTATATACCACATTATAATACCAATTGGCACCAATAATAGATAAAGTAAGGACAAGGGGCGATGGCTTTATCTCCACAGTTACGTCTTCATCCAAGACTTCAGTAGGCGCCAGATCATCTGTTTGCATCATGCTACTGCTAATATTTACGGGATTGATGGTAGAAGACGCCGTAGTGGCGCTGGCGGAAGACCATGAGGCTAACATGGCGGATGCACAAAGCGTTGTCTCGTATTCCGCCGCGAGCGAACTACCACTTTCATCTTTGACCTTGACTGGAATAATCGGGAAGGGGATAGAGTGGGTGAATGCTGTCGGTGCACGGGTCCGACACATGGCCTCGAGGTCTTTGAGAAAATCCGCAATAACTGGATCTGTCTTATCAAGACCAATAGTGATGTCGACCTTTGCCGAAGCGGTATCATACTGCCCAGTATCGCTTTCGGTGGCAGAGGATATGGAACTCTTGCGGGGCCTTGTGGCGGATGTTTGTAGGCGGGGTGGCGCGGACAAGCGGCCCATGTCAATTGGTAGGAGAGCCGGTTCGAGATCAATCGTACTCCTGGTAAGGCGTTAGCTCAAGATATTGAACCAATTAGCACGATAATCGGTAAACTTACGCCACCAAGACAGATACTGTGGACTCATATGACTTGAACGCATGCTCAAGAAGCAGCTTTGCGTGCATCACCCAGTCGGTCTCCGTACTCGACGCCACATGCAATTTCTCTGAGTTTTGTACACTCCGCGTGACAAAATCTAGCTCGGAACCTAAGTCTCGCTCAGACCAGTCGTCTGCGAACCCACCATAAACGAGGTCGGGAAGATATGTGAAAGGATCAAGTCTTTCAATATCATCCTAAATAAGTGCTCGATTAGCCCTGAGATCGCCGTCCTACCGCAAGTATTATATCCTACCCTAAAGCCCGTCGGAATACATCCCTGGGCAGAACACCAACCGCTCAATCGCTTTAAGAAGCCGCCAACGCCCACTCCGATTGTTCTTGTGGCTCTCGAAAACTTCCCCGCTCCACCGCTACATCCCAGAAACCGGAAACTTGGTCTTGTTCTATCCAAACTTTCCCTCTTCATTCTTATTATGGTATTTGAAGTATGGGGGGTCGGTGTCGTTGGTCGTTGAGTTACTGTTTTTTCGGTAAGTTGTGATTGAGATTTTGACTCGAGGTTAAGTCTTCCTAGACTGATTCTTGAAGCCGTCCCCTCCCGATCTCTAAGTCCCACCATGCCATGTTGGTGGTGGCCAGGTCGTATATCCCTGCTACTGCTTTTCCGACGGAGTGTATGCCTGGAGCTAGTATCTCCTGGTGTGCGGCTGTCGCGGTCGGTACGGTGTTCTTTGGCTGTTGCTCGTAGATTCTCACTTTTGCTACTCTATAATTGAATCCGAAGGAAAAACTCCCCAAGGAAAGTTGAACACGTCAGAACGGAAACGACGGACTTTCTTGTCTTTAAAAAACCTGGTGTGATTCTTTGCATTTGCCATGTTTGCATTGCAGGAAGAGGGGCTAAACCATTGGGTTGATATCGAAAAAAAGCACGATAAGTGAAGTTTTTCGATGTGCAAAATCCAACTGGTTGGGAGAGGGAAGTGGGTGGATATCGACTCTCGCATTGGGTGTAGAGAAAAAAATGTCTTGGGAGTCCGAACAGAACTTTTTTTTTTTTTTTTTTCCGAAGGCGAAAACTACCTTTGACTTGTGAAGTACCTTTCTCTTCTTTGGTACAGGCGGGACTGTCTGTGGCGGATTATGTGATTGAACATCGGCTTGCCAGTCTGATATTCGACGCTTGAATGAGCGGGTCAGAAAGTCTGTTGTTGGAGATGGCAGTTCTCCTGGTCCGTCCATTGCGCCGTCTGTCGTGAATATACCCTTCCTTTTGGAATTCCTTCTGCGGTCCGACTGACTGATAGTTATTTGAAGTGTACTTCTGGCTGCCCGGTCCGGTGTATGAGCAATAGCTGCGCAAGAGAAGGATGTGGTTGGTCTCACGACAGAGGATGGTGGGGAAAGAAAAGTTGCTAGAGCAGAGTCCGTGCTCTAAAACCTCTCTTCAACCAGCCCACGTCGTCTCCGTATGTATTGTTCAGGAGCCCCGTATCAATGCGGTGAGGTGGTATTCTGTGCTGCCAACTGTTCAAGTTTTTCTTTCTTTCTGTTTCTCCTGCTTGCCTCAGATTGCCTCTCTCTTCGGTTATGACACCAATCTGTCGCTATTCCCGCTTCCCCGTCCCTTTACCCTCTTTGTCCGTTGTTTTATTGCGCAATACCCGCTGCCAAACTGGAAGGGTGGAAGGAAACGGGCTGATCTTATGCGGAATTCAGGGGCGAGGGAGGTGTATCGCAGTTGACGATTCATCGATAACAAGACATCCTCTTTCGGGGCGAATTCATAGATCGAAACCGACAGAAAGATGGTGATTTGCACCTTCTAATTCTACGCGTCCTCCTGTGATCTCGTGTTACTTCATTTGTTTTCCTTTCTCATTCTTAGGGCCTGTTTGCCGGATTTGGTTGGGCTCCCTTCGGTGACATTTTGTTGGAAACCTTCGGTGACGGTTTTGCTTTTTCACAGACGGTCTATGGTCCTGAAATTAAGATTCGAGCCCTCACCAGCCGGTGGCCGCGAAATTTTGGAGTGCATCCACCATGCGGTGGTCATATGAACACTCGCCTTACAGGTGCATCTTGCCATCTCATTCGACTCGTAGACGACAAGGGACTGCTGCATGGATCGTGGGTCTAAAAAACAATCGAAGGCGATCGGGCGCTGCAGATGCAAGAGATTTTTTCAGACCGAATCGAACGCTAAGGACGCTGATAAAGTATGCCACACGTCAAACCATCTACCAACAGTTGTTTCCGCCCCTTTGGACCCGGACGCGAATCGGTTTTAAACCCGGCATTGGTTCCAATTGAACAATGTGGGCTGGTTAATGGGCATTGGTTGGTTCGCCGGACTTTCACAAGGTTTATTTAGGCGCCGACGGGCGACCGACGACATGATAGCAGGAGGGGCCTTCAATATCGCAAAACCTTTCGGGCAACTAGGTTTGAGATGCCGTCCTATTGCAATCGGGTCTATTCATGTTGTCGGGCCTGGGGTGAGCTTTTTCAGGGCCGGTTGCCCTAACCCAGTCGTTTTCTATCTAAGCTACCTAGATTCGAGATTCCTTCACCAGCATTGTCACAGCCGTGCCGTCATCCAATACATCCGACCGCTCCACAAGCTCGTATCTTCCTTTGGCGGGCAGATAGACCGTCCAGATATACCAATACGACCCCGCCACGAAGAACACTAAAACTGTCGCAACAGCATATGTCCCATACCAAAACCTTACATCCCCCTTCCCGCCTTCCGGTCGAATAAATGGTGCAATTAGAAGAGCCACGCAGGTCGCAATTCTAACAATCACTGCTACTGATGGTGCTTTGTATGGTCGTTTCAATTCTGGCCGCTTTCGACGTAAGAGTACCAACCCAATGACAACCGCTAAGGCCACGAATTGCTGTGCATAAGACTGAACGTCGAGTATGAAAGCATAAATGTCCGCTGGTGGTGTGAAAGCTATAATGAAAAACGCCTGAACGAAATTTATGGAAAGGGCTGCCAACGGCGCATTGAACGGTTTTGAAGAGGAGAAAAACTTGCTGAATGGTATCACCCCTTGTCGGGCCACTTCTTGGTTAAGACGGGACTAGATATTACAATTAGATAATACTACTATGACATCGACGGGAATATGGTAAAGAGACTAGGTTGAAGCTCACCTGCGAGAATAGCCCGGCCATCACATTGCCAGCTGTTGAGATTGCCACCGCAAGAGACAGCACTCGCCTGCCAACGTTATAGCCAAACACCCGCTCGAAGAAAAGACCAGCGATAAGCTCCCCGCTATTTTTGATGTCTTCGCCATCAACGACCGAGAAATATGCCATATTGACGAAAAAATACATCAAACATACAGTAGCAAGTGCTGCTGTAGTCGCGGTCTTCAAAGTCCTAACCGGGTCTTTTATTTCGTTCATGACATCGTTTGCAGAGGCAAACCCCATGTAGGCGTAAGTAATTTTGAGCACAGCGGTCGACATGCTGCCCCATCCCCAGATACTCCCCTCAAAGAATGACTTGCGATCGTGTGTACCATTGCCTCGTGCGATAACAAAAAGTGCTGTTAATGTTATCAATCCCATCAAAATAATTTTAAGATACCCCAGGCCAGTTTGGATGACGATCCCTGTACGCAAGAAACAGCCATGGGTAAGGACCGTTGCTGTAAGCAAGAGCAATGCGAACCCTCTATCCGCTAGCTTGGTCGATGGGAGGCCTAATGCGAACGTCAAGTATTCACCAAAAACAATACAGTTGCTCGCCACAGAATATAAAAATATTGTGTAAAAGGCAAAGATGATGCTTGCCAAGTATTTCGGCTTCGAATAAGTGAACTCCAGATACACCTGTCAAGCGACTATTAGTAGACTATTCAGATCCACTGCCCCGTTCTACGTCATGAGGCGTATCATGCGGTATACCTTATCGCCTCCACTTCTAGGCAGCATGCAACCGTACTCCAAGCTAACTGTCAAGGCGCATACTGCAATCGCGGCTCCAACAACCCAGAGTGCCAGTGACAAACCAACACTTCCGACGGAACGATAGATACTGCCAGGAGTCGCGAAGATACCCGACCCGATTACCCTTGACACTACTAAGCTGTAGACATGGAACCAACCCAGATTTCTACCAAAAGTGGCAGTCTCCGGGAGCGTCCGAGAAACGTTGGATGCTTCGGACGAGGGATCAAAGTTTGGGGATAAGTTAAATGGGCTACTAGGCCTGGATATAGCAGTGACGACGCCTGATGGTCCATCATATGCAGAAGGTCCATCCCTCCCCTCGTGCGGGTCTTCCTGGAGAAGTGGAACATGGGCGCCTTGTCCATCAAGCGACGACATTGTTTGAGTGAGTGAAAAGTGAGGCTGGTTGGTGTTCGAGTTAACGTTGGGAATGCATACGACCGTCGTTCTGGGGGGACCACCGCGTGCACCTGCACCCAACCAGCTGCAGACGTCAACCATAAGTGGACTTATTTGCCCATAGCCATCTCTACTACGAGACTAAGCCATCTCTAACTTGCTTTGAGCAACCCGCAATTTTAATGTACATGTACCACTTCATGAACGGCTCGTATTCACATTACAAAGTCTTAAGTTTATCCCAATCTATCGGGAGGCCACTCATGAAGACATCGGGATAATATCTTTATAGCTCAGCGATCAGCTGCTACAAAATGGTTCATCTAGCTTCCCAAACCCAAATCAAAGCAGCACAACACAGATTCAGGTACAGGCCTTCCTTCCACACGTATGTACCCCAAACTATAGTTAGGCTGGCCAGCTAATGATAGGTGATGTTTCAGCCCGAGCCGCAATTCCGGTATAAGTGCCCCCAATTAACTCCTTGCTTCAGGCCCAGGCGTCGCGTTTTTTGTCATTTCGCGGAGGCCCCCAAATCTCATATCGGGTGCCGAAAAAGAAAAGGGTCAACAAAACGCTGTCGTTATCAGGAGCCTTCGTCAGAACTGATCGCTTTTTTTCCCCGGGATCAAAGGACGCATCACCCACAGACTGCATACATGTAAAAATTCTAGATGCAGGTTAATATGCTCAGCCCTTGGCAGGGAAAACGAGAGCCCGTAAGGCTGGCGATTTTGATGGCGAACAAATGAATGTTCACATTCCTGGCCTGTCCCCACCACCCACACTGGAGGCCGCTCAAGTTCTAGCTCCCGAATTTATATACATGAACTGCGGGGCTAGCTAGCACCAAAGTAACTCATCCCATAGTCGCCTATTCACTTGCAGCTGGTGCCCAGCGGTCTGTCAAAGCCAGGGTGCATTCTTCCCGTCTGTTTTGTTTCTTGTTTCCTACGTTTCTCGACAAATCCTACTGCCCGAATACGTAAAAGGAAATGCAAGGTCCCGCTTGTTCTTCTTTGATCTTATAGACAAATTTCGCGCCTTTTTGGTCAAGAAGATTCTCGTTCGGCTCCAGCTCCTTACCTTCGGCAGTATTCGTATACGTATCCTTCCAGCAAGACAGCCACTTTGTGTATTTTCCGTCAAGCTCGTGCGCATTTAGATATACCCATCTATCTATAGGTTCCGAATAAATTAAACCTCGAACTTCTTCTCCCAAGCTGGATCCCCTCGCATGTTGATGCCCGATCCAACGCCACATCAAGAGCAGATCGATTTGCGCACGCGAGCCAGCCCGCCACAATGGCGACGGCGGTGATGATAGACAACGGCCTTTCGCTCGGTTGGGAAACAAATCAGTGCCAAAGCTACAAATACTTCCTCCAAATCGTCACGGTCGAGCAACCAAAGTTCCCGACACCGCGGGAGCGAGGGAAGAATCTCGAAAAATTATTTTATCCGAAATCAGACGTCCAGGCGATTTTCATGCGGGATGGTGTGCTTAGAGATATTGTATGCTGTACGGCATGTGGAGGGTGTCGGCTTTTTCGGGGACCTGAGACGACAGCAGGAAACCAGTTGGAGGAGAGTCTTATTATCAATAGCATTATCGACCCGGAGCGGCCCCGTTTCATTTTGCTAGCAATACTAGTGTGCATGGGCCAGTCGTACCTTATACGTTACTTAAATCCAGAGAGGTTTTCCGACAACAACCTCGACAATATCACGAATGAGATGGTAATGCGGAAGGGACATTTGGAGGAAATGCTGCCTCAGACGCTAAGCGTAGAACATTTCTGGGACCGCTTTCAAATGTTGAGGCGAAGGTTCGACTTGAAGACCTTCGATCAATTCGGCAAGGGACGGCGACTAGAGTTTGACGAAGAAGACATTCTACCGTTCAGCGTCGATGAAGAACATAGTTCAAGCACCTACGGAATCGTCAACAAGTTCGAGATCTATCCTTGTTATAATAATATTACAAGGAATGGAGTTAAAGTAAGATTTCTTGGAGCTCTCGGGAATTGGAGAGAAGGGATGATATGCTAATTGACCAGGAACTAGGTCACGAAGTTCGCCCGGAAAGTCTTACGAGCAGAAATCGCAGAAACAGATTTTAGGTATGAACGCGATAACTTGGCTTTCGTCAACAGCCTTAATAACCCCAACATCATTGAGATGTTTTGCTGGTATACGAGGCGGAAGCCGGGCGACAAGAAAGAATTCACCTATGTATTCCCTTTCATGGAGGCCAGCCTTCGCGATGTCCTCTCCGGCAAATCCAACACCCCTGCCTATCTCAAAAACCATCAGACAACATCACTATATAATAGTCCGATGTGGCAACAAATGGTAGACGTTACCTCTGGGTTAGTGGCGATTCATAATCCCGACCCAAACTTATTAAGGAAGCAAGGGCTACAGCCGGCACCCGGCGGGTGGTTAGGATACCACTTCGACTTCAAGCCCAGCAACATTCTTGTAGACTCAGACGGTAAATTTCTGATAACAGATTTTGGTCTATCCGTCTTCAAACGACGAGGAGCAGAAGACACAACGACCAGAGGCGAGGAAAGCGAGATGCTGTACGATCCCTTAGGTACCCCGGCCTATCAGCCCCCTGGCGTCCAGCCTGCCCCGGGTATTCTACCAGTCGGAGACGCATACGATATTCCCAGGATGCGGCGCACATATGACGTCTGGTCCCTCGCCTGTGTGATGACAGAAGTCATCACTTACATCCTTGGATATGACGGGGAAAAAGGCGCTGCTGCTGTCGCCCGCTTCAAAGAAATGCGTGCAGCAGATTCGACACGAGACGGCTCGACAGCATGGCATTGCAGATCAAGCGCTGCGAATAACGAGCCACGTCTCAAGCCAAGTGTCGAGGACTGGTTTAAGTATATGAAAATTCAAGCTGGTACTGATGATCCGTATCTAAGTACTATCCTGGACCTATTGGAGGAAATGTTTGGGATTTATTCGCGGTCAAATTCCAAGGACGCGGAACAGAGGCTGAGGGCTGCAAACCAGAGAGAAAAGGAAAGGCTAGAATCAATATTCCGAGGCTCTATCGGTGTGCCAACAGAAGAAATCCCCTTCTCGGTCACACAGTGGATCAAGGCGAGAGGGAAAGAGAATCTTATTTACGACAGTGAACTTCAGGCAAAATATATTATGTTTGTTCAAGATTACTAGTAAGTGCCAAAGCCTGCCGCCTGCCTCTAAGACTACGATAGTAACTAAATGAAATAGCCATGACCGCTCGAGTATCGATCCTAGAGGGGAGAAACTAAAACTCCGACCCTGGATTGAAGTCAATTCTCTGAAAGTGTTTCAAAGTGAGCACATCAAATCACGCTTACGGGTAGTAATAACATTCAAAGAACAAAACAGACTCGTTGCTGAGTCTGAAGGGGGTAAGTACCGCCCCCTCAACCATCTACACTGGCACTTGAACGATCATGATGACAAGGCTAACATTTCTTCAAACACAGCTGTATATAGTACCGAACAGTTCATTCCCTTATATCTCTACGAAGAATTGAACGAAGATTTCGCCAATTCATGTGCCTTCCGGAATACATTCGTGGATAGGTTGATTGGCTTCGAAGATTTTTCCGATCTGCGTCAATTTCAGGAAGCGATTTTAGGGTATAGAATCAAGTCAGACTCTGACCAGAATATTCGGTACTGTTTTACAGACAAAGAACTTTCAACGTGGAGGTCTGAGATAGACGGTGCGCGGGTTGAGATATGGACCACCCATGGCTTATCCGTAAGTCGAGTTTAAATTAATTTTGGCTTGACCAAACTTTTAACAGAAGCCTTAGAAACCACCACAACTATATAACAGTGGACAAAGGGGCATCGGTTTACCAATGCTTAGT
Source organism: Orbilia blumenaviensis (assembly GCA_036872755.1). NCBI lineage: Eukaryota > Fungi > Ascomycota > Orbiliomycetes > Orbiliales > Orbiliaceae > Orbilia > Orbilia blumenaviensis. The sequence goes on from JAVHNS010000001.1 coordinate 482,201, forward strand.
CGAACGAGCAGCCTACAAGTTTCAACATTAACTCCACCCCACACGCCCCGAGAAGGTTCCATCATCACGCAAGCGCCCACAATTGCAAGGAGCCACGATTCATCAGTCGTTATATTTCGCCCTTCCCATAGAGATATTCTCATAATTCCCATTCTACAGCAAAAGGCAAGGTTGTGCGGTGGCTGCCCTGGTAATTGGAGTGACCCAAACTCCGTAAGCTTTATTGTCAATCCGCCGCACGACAAGTTCGCAGTGTTAAGATTCAAATCTGAATCCCCGGGTCCAGCATTGGACCCAATGGACCCGATCTCAGGAGCTCCGGGGATGCCACTCGAGCTCAAAGATGCTATATTACGCTCGAGGGATGACATAAATAAGAAAACCGTTTTCAATCAAACGTGTGTCAGTCTTAGATTCAAGAGCGAAAAACGTAAGACTCGGCTCCCCTTCTTTTCATATTCCAACTCTAACAGCGAACCTAAAACAGACTGCCTTGATTTTATCAGTGCCTTTTCTAGGGCATTCCCGTGGAAACACTTGTTTGAGACAGGATTTTTCAATGCCAACTTCGGACCGAATTCGAACCGAAGCCTGACACTAGAGGTATAAAAATGTCGAGGTCTCTAGGTTGCCAATTTCTCCCAACCACTTCTTATATTGTAATACGGAACATGTCGATTATTTTATACAAACGACATTATCGTATAATATTGATTTCCCATTTTTTACATACAATATTCTTTCTTGATGTTTCTTGATGTTTCTTAGCCTCTTTCCCGATTTTCACAAAGCGCGCCGGAGTTCTGACACCATTTGCAAAAATGCTTAGTACAAAGCCTCTAAGAAGGCACGCCCCCATACTATAGTTAGCTGTATACCCATTTACCATTAAGTACGAAGTTACTTCTATATCGGCATAATCTGCCTGCTTTTTCCCCTCTGATGATGTATCCATACTACATCCAATAGAGACATAAAATGTGCAATTATTTGTCACAGTTTAGCACCCGACATATGCATTCCAGTGATACCTCAATCTATCCAATAAATTCTTGATATCGCGGTAGTGTGTCCCCGAATCCTCTGTTGCAAATATCCCGTTGGCCACGCGTTGCGCATAGTAATCAATTGACGCCACTTGACCCCAAAAAAACAAAAAAGTTGTACTTGGACGGATAGCCGGCTGCCGGCTGGCAGGGCTGAAAATCGGGATGGGCGGAAAATGTCTGATGCGTGAGCTGATATGAGGAGAGGTTTACCTGAGGAATATATTTATAAAATTTATCATGAGAGAATGTTAATTAGGTTATGATCTTTCGAACGAAGGATTTTATGGTATTATCGAAGGTTACGTTCTGTTATCATGGGGTTTTCTCAGGCTTCGATCGAGTCATCCCCAGAGCTACAGAGGTAAACTCCAACTCAACTGAAGCCTTTGAATCCAGCACTAGCTAACTGTGATATCATGTATACCATACCTGATCGGCGTCCTGGACCTATCACAATGCAGGCCTTCCGGTGCATGTTCCAACCGCCCGTTCTAGCTCATGACTACTATTCCTTGCTAACACAGCTGGACGAGGAGCGACAAACGGCGTACCTAAATCTTTGGATCGCCTATGCATGAACTTGCAGCCTACGATAATCTGTTATTAGAAATTTTATATACAAATGGATTACCAGAAGATGCGGAGCTGGAGCCTAAAGTTTCATCAGCAAGAAACGTTTTGACGCTTGTGACAGATCGCAGGACGTAGCAGGTGCTAGTAAATGCAGAACGGCTATTCTGCAACTGTCAAGCCTGTGGGACCTCAGTCTTATCTTGCGAGTTACTAGATTGACCCCTGTCTAATGTCGCACGACCAAAAGCTGGAAAAAGAACAACGGTTCCAACCGCACTACCATCAGGCAGCACTCGATGGAACTCGACATGGCTTCCAAGGCCTCACTTAAATGCTGAGCTGGTGATCTCGAACGCGAGAAAACGCGGGGTTCAGAACAAGGCTCCAGACTTTCTCGTCTAATTTCCCCACCTTTGTGAAGGTGCAGGGCCCGAAGATGCTGGGCAACAACTGCACATCCTGATGCACACAGAGCACACAGGCTCTTGGCAAATTCCGTCTTCCTCGAATGCAAGGTTTGGAGTTAGAAAGTGTTTCTATAGGCCGATATAATGCTCTAAGGAAAAGTCCACCCATGACATCAAGCCTCTAGTTTCAAGAATGGTCTCCTAATGGTGGTGGCGTTCGCGTTTCTAGGCTCCCAAGCCTGGAGCTGCAGCTAAGGTTCAATGTTGTGGAGCTTTATCCCTCAACTCACTAACAAATTCCGAAGCCTTCTTTCGCACAAGCTTTTGGCTGCATCCAAAATGAGGCTCAAAAAATTCGGGCTGAATATTTATTTTCGAGGCGGGAGGTTGGTTCGGCGAGAATAAGCCAGGCACACGCGTACGACTTATTAATACAACAGGCCACATGCATATCCGATAGCTCTATCAAGCGCTAGGCTGAGGATATAGTCGTATCGTACAGCCTGGTATAAAAGAGTTCAGCTATCTGCTTTTGAATCCTTTGGTGCATTGATTAGCTGCAATCATTTCCTGTAGTCTAAACCCAGGACTTCTCACATCAATCGCATCGCGCACCAAGCAGACTGGGTGGTCATAACGATATTGTGGAGAAGCCTGAAGGCCTAAGTACAGCGTAGTCCGTTGATTGATTAAATCTTTTCTTCCTTTGTATTGTAAGACTTTTACAGCTTGGATTTGGACCCAACGCTATAGCGCGCGAGATCTCGAGAGGGAAAACCAATATTACAACTATTACCGAATATACATGTAAGACTGCTTCCGCAATCTCAAGTATATGATGGACCGAAGCTAATACATTCTAGTCGTGTTTAATTAATTCAAACCTATTTCAAACGTCATGGCGCAGGCACCTGGAGATATTTCGGGTTTCTCTGAAGACGAAAACGGACCAAGTCGTCCTAGACCACGACCCCGCCGTCAGGCATCCGTAGGAAGATCGGCCACATCGTCGGGCCCTGAACGACCTCGAAGATCTTCAGCACAATCTTCGAACTTCGTACCTAATGAATTGCCTCCAATAGCACCAAGCCCCGTATCATATACCGAGACACAGGCCACAGAGCCAGCATCATTCAGATCATTGGCAAATCTGATACCGCCAATAGTCGAGCCGCCACAGATTACACCAGTTCCCCAAACACCACTCGTACCGCAGAGCGCCAATGAAGCTCGCTATTCAATATCAAACCACAGCCAGATGGAAAATCGGCGAGCCTCCGTAGTTTCCAGCGAAAACAAGCAGTCACTCCCAAGTCCTGCCGAGTCTCAGTATGCACGACGCAACTTAGATGTATCTGGGCAGGGCACACAGGAGAAACCCCCGATTTTAAGAAGACAGGAACGAGAACCTGGGGTTAGGATGATTCGACCGGGTAGTTCTGGCTCGATCTCGCAGGGGTCGCTACAGAAGCCAGACATGGATGCACTAATTGTTGGAGGTCGACCAGCAAAGAAGCTAGGGACAATAGAAGTGGCCTCCCTAATCATAAATAAGATGGTATGTAGATCTCCCAACTTTTTTCCCCTGCCATGGGTCCTAGCTTTCAAACTAACTGTATGGTAGATTGGAAGTGGGATTGTGACTGGTCCAGCTCAAGTCCTTCTCTACACGGGCAGGAAGGACTATGCGTTGCTTCTATGGGGACTAGGGTTTCTTTACACCCTCGTCTCTGTCGTAATATTTATCGAATTCGGCTATAAATTTCGAGTGACTGGTGGAGAGTTGGTTTATGTAAGTCAATGTTAATCTTTATTCCTTGAAATCTCATGGATAGCCTGTGCTAACCGATATATTTGTGTTTCCACTTGGTAGCTTGATGAGATATTCGGAAAGCCGAAGCTTCTCTTAGTCACCATATTCGCCGGACAGTTTATTTTGTTTTGGAATACCGCAACAAATTGCCTCCAGGCAGCTCGTCAGACCATTGCCTGTGCGGATAAGTCCCTGAATACAGACAATGTCTACGACGGACAAGATACTCGACTTATCGCGTTTATTGGTATGGTCATATCATCCGCCGTCTGCCTTCTCCACTACTTCTCTACAGCAGCTGGAAGAGTTACAAATGTTGCATTCGCTGTCTTCAAAGTCTTGATGCTCCTTATTCTTCTTGGGCGTGGTGCTTGGTACGCGGAAAATTTTGATCAAGGTAAAGGACCTTGGAACTTTCAACCAAACCCTATCGACTGGAGGTCTTTCACATATGCTACGTTCATCGTCTTGTTCGCATTTCAAGGTTGGGAAAACGCTTCCTTTGTGGCCGGAGAAGTCGATGTTGCGAAGACGAGGGCCTTGAGAAACGGATACTATATCGCCGTGTTGCTTGTTGGGTTTTTGTACCTATTCGTCAACGTCGCTTTCCTCAGGGCTTTCGATCTTATTGTAGGGGGCACCCCAGATGGGATTGCGGCTATTCTTTCTGAGGGCAAGATCCCAATCGAAGTCCTTGCCAACAACGGCTATGCAGCGCGGTATTGGCACGGCACCCCTGCTGCTGTAAGAGCATGGACGGTGCTTCTAACCCTATCGACTCTCGGAAACGTTCTAGCCGTGACCTATACGTGCGGTAGAGGTAAGTGAAGTGTATCCAGAAGTACCAGTACAAAGCATATTGTAACGGTACAAGTTCTGACATTCCCAAAGTCAAGCAGATGATTGGCCAGGCGTATGTTTTCCCCTGGTCCCGACTATGGGCGCGGGAATCAAGGTTTAACACTCCATCTGGAGGACTTCTTCTCCACTGGATCTGTACCTGCATCCTCATTATCGTTGGAGTTAGGATTCCCAATTCAAAAGGAATTCAGCTTCCAGGGTCCCTCCAGGCCTATTCGCATGCGGCGGTTGCCCGTAAGTAAAGCCCATGATATCATTATGAGGCCTTGAGGTGCTCCGGTTCGGAACATAGCTAACCTAACTATCCCATTTAGTTGCGGTCACAGTTGCCTTTTGCTTCTTTACAGCTCCACTAGTAGATGGCAAAGAAATTTACCAATGGTCTTGGTTTAGATTCAGACGAGTCTCCTGGCCAATAATAGGTGTTTCTATTCTAATGAACCTTGCTATGATATGTCTTCCGATTAAGTCCGCTGTCCCAGACTCCTCCGTTCCCGGCTGGGTTTTTGCCGCAAGTTGTTTTGTGGCGGTTATCAGCAGCATATTGTATTACTTCATTCTTTTCCCAGTTGAAGATTACATGGAGTCATCCAGCAAGTGGAAAAAGTGGAGCCTTTTGAGGCTGGCCGGTGTCAGCTGGAGCATCCGTCTCGTTGAAGAAGACATATATAACGAGAGATGGGAAAGATTCCAAAGAACCTCAAGGCACTTTGAGGGGTCAACCTCTAAAGTGGGGTATCAAGACGAACAGATAAAGCAATTTGGTGAACGAAAAATGGTTTATTATACAGTAAGTGAAACCCCCAAAGCTGCGAAAGCACAGTGCCCTTGGTTACAAGAAAAGATTATGTCAAGCTAACATAATATGCTTTCCTTTGCAGCTTGACCCAGTTATGATTGGTAATCAGGCACATCAGCCGAGCACCGGCAGGAGGTTGGTGTTCTGGTTTTTCGGCGGAAGTTTCAATAACAAGACCTACAAGAGCCCTTGGACAGAGTGGGCCCTCAAGAAGCCAAAGTTCCAAGGCGCACAGTTTTCATCCCTCTTTAGACAGAAGGGATCCGTGCCGCATGGCCTGAGTATGCAGGACGTCCAGTAGGCAAGCTCGTTTTACTCATAGCATGTGAGAGGTTCTTGTCTGCCACGGAAAGTTCCCACAGCCCAAATTTACGCCCATGATACGAAGTAACCCGAGATATCCCATTTTACCCGCTGTATGATTTTTAGATCTGTATATACTTTTTTGACTCATGATATCCGCAAGAATTGTAATAATACATTCTATGCAATCGTACAATAGAATACCCTATCGATAGCTGAAGGCCTAGAAACATCGTGGTATTAATTCCCGAGATGGGGTCTTGAGGGTCATTTGGCCTGCCCTTTCGAGTTAAATCCGTACCTCCGAGGCTGTAAAAAATATACTTTCAGCTCATTTACAAACATTATCGACAAATACGCTAGCCAGGTCCATAGAAGTGGCCATAGATACATAGATGCATGCAGGAAATCGAAAGTTGTCCTACTGTTGTGGTCAGCTGAACCAAACTTTGTAGATACGTGCTTCCATGCAGTCTCGACATCTTAAGGCCGCTTTTACAACGGAAACGACCATATGTGCATATGTGAATCTATACGTCTATGCATAGGCTGACAGGAGATTTGGCCCTATCATATCGACGGAAAATCTGCTTATAAATTAAAGTCGAACTACGGTGGAAACCTTTGGTTGGTTTTTGGAGAATGCAGGTAATTTTTTTGTTATTTCTCATTTTTATGAGATCTGTGAGGATGTAGATAGTGCTAAACTAGGTACAAACTCGAATGCTAGGTACATGCAAATCCAACATATGGATAATCCAAAAATGCATTCATTCGTAAAGAGCGTAAATAGCTGGTATTCGTCATAAAATCATGAAATGACAATGACCACTAAACAATAAAAGATTATTTACTCTTGTAAATATTTGGGTATATCATGATGAGATATAGGAAAATAAGGGAAGTTGAGATATTTGGAAGCATTTACTGGCGAGCAGCAGCTGGGACAGACTCAACGGACTGAGCGCCCTTGGTCTGGCTCATGTATGGAGCGGGGGTCTCGGCATCAGCTGGCTGGGAGCGCTTTCGGAAGGCGAAGAAGACAGCAACACCAATGATGGCGGAGGCACCGAGGATGGAGCCGACGGCAATACCAGCCTTGGCACCAGTGGAGAGACCGCTGTCCGAGGAGGAGGCAACTGGCTCTGGAGCTGGCTGGATGACGGTCTCAGTGGATTGTGGTGCCTCGAACTCAGAAGCGGTGACGTTGAAGCATGGAATGGTGCCAGAGAAAGCGGTGGCACCAACAAGTGTCTGTTGTTATGTTAGTTTGGTGACCGATCGAAATATTCTACAGGTTTTAGGTCAGAATAACTTACGATATCGGCGCAAGCGTAGAAAGACTCGTCCTTGCCGGAGTCGTTGGACCAGTATTCCATCTGGATGGTGGCATTGGTACCCTCATTGACGGAGAGGGCTGGTGCCCTGTAGCACTGGTGACCAGCTTCGATGGCATCAACACTGGCAGGAACGAAAGTCCTGAAAGCGCTCTGTGTGGTTGGGTCTATTCACTCGTTTAGGATATATTTCTGCCGAGACGTTTATATGCATGATGTGGGACGAGTGTAACTTACTGTTTCCGTAAGCAATACGGAAAACGACGTTCCACGCATCGTCAGCGATGGAAAGAGCAACAGCTCCGCCAACTGTATTTCCACCCAAGTTAGTTGGTTGTCCTCCTCGATATTCTGTTAAAGTTTCGAAGAAACTTCGTAGAATCTATCTTACCAAGTGGGAAGTCGGATCGGGTGGTTGGGCCGCTTGGGGAACCGCAAGGACCCTTGTTGTCGTCGGCGGCAGTCCATGGACGATCCAGAGGCCAGAGGAAGGCAACTGGTCCCATAGAGGAGCCCTGCTCTCCTTCACCGTGTGCCTGAGCAGCAGCTGGGGCTGCAATAGCGGAAAGGGCCGCTGCGAGGTACAAAGCGTTTCGAAGCATCTTTAAATATATATTAATTTATTACTGAAATCCTTTTCGGATCTATATATTATATTATGCAGGTGGAAGGGGCAAGAGGCCGTATTGGGAACGGATTAATATGATAGGGAATTGAGAGGGGTGAGGTGAGGAAGAAAAAGATACAAGAAGTACTGTCGACGAGGAGAGACCACTGATTAATATATTGCTCACGGAGGCACCCTCGACAACATACAACAGCCAACTTAGGCATTCTCTCTGCCTGCTCTATACGTACAAGTAGATATTGTTGGGTTGTCCCCGGTCCGGCACGCAGCCAGTACCTTCGAAGGGCTCCCCTGCCGCTTCTTTCGCACATGGCCACGGTTCGATATGTTAACATGTTATGGCGAGCCAGCCAGCCTGGCAGACCACCCCAACCCGCCTGCCCTCGTCTTCCGAGGAGCTACTTGGCGGGGAGGCGCCTCGGTCTTCGCCCACAACTCTATTAGAGTTTTTTTGCCTTTTCACACGGATTTCTGATAACTATCGCTAGAATATACCTCGGTGTAGCGCGGTCTGTAGTACAACTGTCTCTGGGAAAAACAGGAATGTCTTGATTCGAAAGTGGAGAATCATGGCGGCCCATCCATGCATATAACCATGCGAGAGACATATCCAAACTTGGCCATTGGTGGGATGCTCGTGAACAGGACTCCGCGCATCCAGCCGTAACTTCCAGAGCGCCCATTGGCCATATCCGAAAAGCACAGGTAAAATGGCAGAGTTAAACAGTTTCGAAACGTAACGTTTCTGAAATTTCTGTGTTGCTAGTGTTATAACTCGGGCCAGCTTTTCCCTGAACCCCAAAGTCCGAGGAATGGCAAATGAATGGCAATGCAATAGCACCTGCCCCAAAAGCCTCCGCCATCTAATCTGATCAACCGATTAGATAATTGATTGGTGATTCCCCGACGAAAGGCCCTACAGCTGAGTGGGGTACCTTTAAACATGGAAAACTTTTACAGGCGCTTTAGGCACGCCATACTGGAAAATTTTCACTTTCCGGCTTCTGCCAAGTTGCCCATTGCCCCTTGCTAGCTCATATCTGGCCTGCCACCCGTTATCAGATCGAGGGAACTCCTCTGAAAATTGTGACCTGAGTGGAGGTATTCCATACATGTTTTTCCAATCCCACCCAACCCTAGAAATCTAATCTGATCCGGCTGACACGGAATAATGCCAACCCTTTGCCAAGTCGCTAGGAGGATCAGACCATCTTATCAGATCCGCTAGCAAGAAGCAAAGCAACGTTGGAATTGGTGCGGCCAACACCGCAAAAGTTGGAAATCCAGCCAGCCAAGATCCCCCCCATGCTTCACGCCAGGGTCAATTCAAAGTTTGTGACTATGCAACCTCCCACGTTTGGTCCACTGTGTGCACTAGTACCTCGTACTAGTAGCAAGCCAGCGCAGTGGGTCCATGTCGATGGCTGGTCGAGCAGGCAATTGAGTAGAGTTTTCCACTTGTTTTCCACAGGCACCGTTCGGGCGGGCTATGGTCCGACTGGTGCAGCGGGTCTTGGAAGCTGTCAATTGCAATGCATGCATGCAATGCGAGAATCACTAAACGGAGTAATGTCTTGGGTATGACACAAAAATTTGGAGGCTTTCAATCCAGACGTCTTTCTCTCGGGCTCGATGGCCCCCCAATTTCCGACATCGCTCCTTCCTCGTCACAGCATCCAAATTTGTGTCGGGCTGAAGGTGAACACACCTGCGCTTCTATGCAGGGCCTGGTCTAGCGCGCGCTGAACATGATTGTAGCAGTACCTTGGGAAGTTATAAGTTGAGTCTTGCGACCTCGCTGTACCTGTTCCAAGATTCCTCTTCCCCCCTCACTTCAGTATCACATTCACTCGCTCCCGCAATTGCATTTGCAGATACACTTTTAGCAGGATTTCCGCTCGTTAATCGCAGATATTCGATCTATTACCAACCTTCCTAAAAGTCGTCTAGTATACTACTGCTGCCTTGCGCCGACATAGTCATCATGCTTAATGCTCAGTTGATCCTCCTTGGCGCTATCGCCCTCCAGGGTGTCGCCGGTGCTGCTATCATGAACGACGAATGGCACTACAAGCTCCTCAAGCGTCAGGCACCTGGTACCCCAAGTTACAACTGCCACGATAACTGCGGTAAGTTAAGATCCTAAGATTCATGATTATAATGCCGTCATACAACACGACTATATGTTCTCGGCTCCATGTGTAATAATTGTATTCTAAATTTTTGATCTCCGCATTTAGGTCAGGCTATCACTGCCTCCCGTCGTGATAACCACTGCGAGGACAATGTCTTCAATAACAACTACGCCAACTGCTTGCAATGCTCTGGCCCTGACAACTATAACATCTGGAGATACTACGGATTCACTTTGTCCGCTGCAGGTGGTGAATGTGGTCTCTCTACCACTCCTCTCTCCGGAAAGCAACCGGACGTCCCACCAGCCTTATCAGCTGGTGGCGTCATCCCCAGTGGTGTAGAAACTACCACTGCACCACCTGAAACTACCACCTCTGAGCCAGAGCCGGAGCCAACCACCGCTCCCCCAACCACCGCTCCCCCAACTACTACTGAGCCTGAGCCAACCACTGAACCAGAGCCAACCACTGCTGAGCCAACCGAGGAGCCAACTGCTGAGCCAACTGAGGAGCCAACTGCTGAGCCAACCGAGGAGCCAACTGCTGAGCCAACTGAGGAGCCCACTGCTGAGCCAACCGAGGAACCTACCTCTGAACCAACCGCTGAGCCTACCGCTGAGCCCACTACCACTGGTGAGTCGTCGACAGAAGAGCCTACCGTTGAGCCGACCGTTGAGCCGACAGAAGAGCCAACCGTCGAGCCAACCGTCGAGCCAACCTACAACCCCACAAACAACCCTACCTACAACCCCTCTGTTCCTACCTACAATCCTACTGTCCCCACCTACAACCCCACCGTTCCAAGTAAGTCTTCGACAGTTGAGTCTACTGTTGAGCCTACATATAATCCTCCCACCTACAATCCTACACACCCAACCTATGCGCCCTCATCTTCCAAGCCTTCGTCTCACCCAACCTATGCACCATCGTCTTCCGAACCCCCACATCAACCCTCATACGAGCCATCGTATGAGCACACCACAATCAAGACGACTACTAGTGTGCCCCCGACTTATTCGTCGGTCGTTGACACCCACAGTATGTCTTGGCTCTGGTTGCGCTCTTCCCTCTTCTATGTCGAATATGCACGCTAATATTAATAAACCAAATTAGGCGCCCCAACCTACGGTGCTCCAACCGGAACTACCACTCAGAAGCCCACTTCTACCTCTGGATCTGGCAACCAGACCTCCGTTGCTGTAAGTTATTATATCTTTATGATAAATCTGTGAATCCTTCAATACTAATATAGTTTCCAGCCACCACCACCCCAATACACCGGTGCTGCCAACAACCTTGGCTCCAGTGGCTTTGCCATCTTCGGTGCCGCTGCCATTGCCGCACTCGCTGCTTTGTAAATTTGAGTTTTCTGGAGTCAATCAGGCGGGGATTATTAATTTGATCTATACAAAAATCACATGGATGACGGATGGCAAGGCACGGTTTTGATTTTTACTTCTCACATAACATAACTTAATCATGATTTTCATGTATAATACCATTACCTAATGCATATTCTACACCCCTAATTTCGTCTAGTGGAAATAGTGTAAACTGTGCAATGCTAAATTTCAAGTGCTTAGCATCCAGGTGACATAAAAAGATAAGCAAAATACGGCTGATACACCCCGTAGTTCAGTTCTATTTTTGTGTCACCCGAGTGCCTAAATATTTACTAGTTACCACCTGCTTATCTGGTAGAAGATAGGCGTTTATACGCATATATATGCATGCAAAATATGGCAAATCGAGGAAGTTCTGGTCTCGGGGGAACTAGACAACACAAAGTTGAAAGGAAGTTCCAGAATTCAATGTTGTAATCTGCGTAGTTTATGTGTTGCGACATCCACACAAACTCTCAGCACCAATTTAATGGTCACACAGCTGGCTGATGTTGCAAAGCCTCAGATTCAGCAAGAGTAATTGTGTTGCTACCAAGCCGAGTACTGACCTATAAGCTTGGATACATAATTATAGCTATATAGGTTGACAATTGCAAGCTAGGAAAACCCAACTTACAATATCTCAAGACGGCTACGAAGTAATAACTATAATTTTCGGAATTAAGTGGGGGGCCCTCGGCTCTTATTCTACTTTCGATTGAAGAGAAATTGGAATTAATCCAGTTCTAGCTCAAAGTTCCAAAACCTAGTGAAAAGATATTTTGATATTATGCATATATATGACCAGTAAGTTAAGCCGCTGAATGGTAGACGCTAAGTGTATTCCTTAGAGTCAATTAAACTAAGAATAAAATCCAATTCGTCAACTGTTTGAACAGACATCTGAAATCTTTGCTGCTCCAATTGCCGGTAATAGCGTCGGGCCATAATCTGATCAACCAAACTAGGGAACTTAAAACATTAAAACATATAATTAATGTACCCCCAACCCCGTTCCACCAACCGTAAATCCGGATAACAACGCCAGGGAAAAGATGCATTCTGTACCCAAAAGTTAGCAACCGCTGTTCTTTCAACAAAGGCGGACCTGTTTATGGTCCACCGCCACCGTGAGACCTCCATCTTCTAGACCTGCGTTCCTTCTCCGTCAAAACACCACAGATACACATTACGAATTTGTCCCATTCCCGTCCCATCTCTGGGTTGTGTTTGATTTGGTAGGTTCCTGCCTTTCGCCACGTTTTGTATCCATCGTTAAGGTATGTTGCCACTATTTCCCCGGTCTCCATGTCGGTAAGTTTAAGGCTTAGCAGGCTTGTCTTCCGTCCCCCAAAGGATTCGGTCTCCTTCCCGTATATTCGTTCAAATTTAAACTCCTTCGTGCTGTCAGGAGGCGACCATGTAGTTGTCAAAGATATCCAGTTTTTCAGCTTCAGCCTCGCGAATCGATCACTAGTTGCCGGATCACCAAAGCATATCTCATGGCAGTTGCCGACAATATTGCTTCGAGATGCAAAAACTATCTCACCACTGCTGTCTCCACCTTCATGCACCACGATGTCTGGTTTCCCCCCACGAAACGTGGATGGGAAGGCCTTATTATCAACGTAGTACATGGCCCTATCATTAACATCTTTGATGATGTAGTCCATATGGAAGCTGTTCTTTGCGAATTCGACGGTGTATGTCGAATAGCCAGGTACTTCGGGGATACCCATTGTGCTATCAGCGTCGTCTTTAATATCACTAGGATACTCGGCTTGAAAATTCGGGTGTCTTCCTGAGGCACCAGCGCCGGTGGCATCGGAATAGTTCGGTGGTGGAGCGGCCCAGTCGTAGTTCATCCTGACTTCCGTTGACTAGTCAATGGTAGTATGCTGTTTGTGGTATTTAGCTTCGCAGTACTGTCAATATAAATATATATAAATTCGATATACACAACGAATTCCAGTAATTCGCGTAGATGGGTTTTCCGTGATGGTTTTATAAAGATTGTTTAAAAACAGTTGAGGTTGAGGGATAGTTCTAATTTATAGTAAGCGTTAAATTACCTCGGAGGGGCAGCGCTGTGCAGCTGTGCTAGCGGGTGAGGACTGTTATAACGTTAGCTAAGTTAGCTGCGATATGTCGTCACAGGCGAACCACTCATAACGTTGGATGAAGACCCCTAAGCCACGTGCATACAAACTCTGCGCTAAGATAAAGCCAATTAGTACGCCAAGCAAGAATTCTGCGGCTTAGATAATCCGGCCCTTCTCAAAAGATTGTTGATTGCCACTAGCACGTTGACATGATCATGGTTACGGCACTAATGGACTTCGAACAATGCTGGGCTACAGCGCCTCCGAAAGCAAATGAAATGAGCCCCGTAGAGTCCCTACAAAGGCTGTGCACCATAGGCAGCTTCTTCAGCGTTTATCGCATACTTGAGAAACGCACTAGCCTGTACCGATCGATTTCCGAGCCAATAATTAGATCTGATTCGCTGAATGATATCGCGATGCCCTCGGGCACCAACAACCCCAGTAGTGCGTAGGCTGTGTCAGGATCGTGCTCAAGCGCAAATTCCGATATGCTATGTTCCGTGCGACAAAAGCTTGCACTTGAGGCGCAGCCAAAGTCGGGATTCTTCGGACCGATTCATATATAACGTTATATTCAACACGCATCTCGGGCTGGCCTCGCCTCAAATTCCTCCAAGCCAAGCGAATATTAATTTTCAGCGTTGCAACAGAGCTCAATAACCACACTACCATATAGTCTTCACACTCTTCCAATTGAAATAATGAGAGATATTCCATCTTGAAGCTTTGACCGAGAGGTGGAAATTACCATGCACAGCCTCAGCATAGACCGACTGGTACAATCACAACAACCGAATTCCTAGCACATCCAATGCAATGTGTTGCGTGTTACATCTACCATTACATCAGAGCCATATTGGTCTGCCTTGGTCTCGTGGGAACCAGACAACACTGGGTCGTTCAGTCTACCTTCCAAGTTGCTTCTATATATTAATAATGTTAAATTTACTCTTCTTTGCTTTGCCATCCCACCTAACCAAAATGGTTGAGATCATAGCTTGTAGGCTTAGCACATGAATAAGTAGGAAATGGGCAAAGATGAGCCTTTTAGGGCACCTTGCAATGACTGAATAGTTTTTATCATAAACTCATAAAACTTGGCTATCTGACTAAGACATTCTCAAGCACATAGATATATTGCGGGAAATTGTTTATTGGGAGGAGTGAACAAAGAGACAAAAGACTCGGTTTAGAGGATTTCGATGTCAAATTCGTTGACACCGACGCCTCGTTTGCTGTTTTGATCTTCGTCGTCATCAGCCTCGGAGTCAACGCTGCGCCTATGGAAAGAGAGCGACTCCTCCTCCAATTTCCTTTCCGCCTCCTCCCTCAGCATATCATCAATTGTCGGTTCGCTAGACTCTTCAGTAGTCTCCTCGACTGAATTCTTTGTTCTGACCTCAGTTGTGACCTTTGTAGTCACTTTTGTTGTAACCTCTGTCGTCACCTCTGTGATTTCCTCGCTGATCTCCTTTGTCTCTTTTGGATCTTCAGTCTCCTCCCCTTCAATTACTTCTGGTATTGGCTCTATTTCTTCCGTTCCTAGATCTGAGAATACTGGCGGCATTTCGATCTCCTCGGTAATAGGGGACACTGCACTATAATCAGATGTCGAATTAGTTGATGGATCATATAAAATTTGGAGTTAGCAGGTAACGAGACTTACCATCTGACGCTCCACAGACCAGACTGCTCTTTCCGAAATATCGCCAACCTGTCATCAAACTCAACTTCGGACATATCTTCGTCATCGTCGTGCTTCCTTCTCCTAAACGCATCACCACAAGCTGGGTCTTTCTTAGTCCGCCTGAGGCTTTTGACGTCAACCTCAATGCGAATCACGTCCGACTCTTCAATACCCATATCCATAGAATTAGGAAACTTGAGTGAGCTCGCAGGCGCGCCTAAATTATTTTTGGAAAACCTGTGTTAATATCCGCTGCTTGACGGCGAGGGGTGACACAAGCATGAATGCATACCTATTTCGCATGAGACAATTTGTGCAGCTGCTAACGGAATATCCACTAAGACTCGGTCTACTGTTTCACCGAGAGCCTTCTGGGAGGTATTCATAGTCGACCGGCTGGTTATTTTAGCGTTAGTATTTTCTATCTACCAATAGGATTTAGCTAGTATATCGACCGATACTGGGACTTACCGACTAGACCGTGCGGGTGCTGCAAGGGTGGCAGCGACACACAATGAAAAAACACCAGTAGTAAAGAAATGCATTGTAGAATATTAGGAAAGAAAGAAAAGAAGATAAATATGTGTAAATATCCAAATATTGTCAATTAACAAAAAGTTAATAACTAGGGAAAAAATAATAATAATAATTAATTAGGTAAAATAAGAGAATGTTGCGGAAACCAGTTCCTTGTAGTAGAATGTAAAGAGATAAACAGTACTGAGAGAGAAAGGCTAATGTGTGATATTCTACCAAGAAAATTACGAGAGAAAAGACCCCGAATATATACATATCCGCAATTCGATTTTATTCATAGAAAGCATAGCACCGTCCGGAAGCCAATGAAACAAGATATCGGAGAAAGCATGAAATTACTGAGTTGGGTGGTCTACAAGTGGACGAATGCTCTGAAACCGCCGCAGCTGGTCAGAGACTGGCAACAAGTACCATGTTCGGTTAGTTCATGCACAACAGCCCGAATGGCTCTCCCCGCTTGGCGCTGGCCTTGAGGACGAGTCTCCGCCTGAGACGGCGCCACCGTATTCAGATGCATAGATGCGCGCGATACACCCTAATAGCTTAGCTAGTCTAAGATGGGATCATCAATATTTCACAACTTCACAACCTCCAGTATATTAGATCAAGTTCTAGATTTAATTAATAAAGGTTTTCACTTGGACAGGTAAGTGCAACCGGAAAAGCTTCGTGGAATCCCACCCTTGGTACGACTTGAAGTGCAGCAGGGTTTCTTAATATGTTTCACGCCTAAAAGTGACCTACTGGGGCAAGTGTTTCCACGGTACCAAAAGAGAAGCAAGTCGAGGCGACATAAACAAAAAATTCGACCTTGGGATTCGTTTCAGAGCGGGTTAGTTTGGTTCTAGAAGCTAAGCCTCCTATGAAATATCATAATTATACAACCATAATTTTTAGCAGTCTTAGGGAGCGACCTGACATTCTCTGACATAAAGCTTATTGGGCGTGTACCAATGTATTACTAACGAGAAGCGATCATATTGATACCGATGTTTATGTAAAGTATTTGAATTCCTTCAAAACTCCTTATGCTGAAAACTATTGTACAAAAGGACCATATAGTTATATTCTCATAGCCATGATCCAGGTTGGTAGAGTATCGTGTTGGTGCCCTTGAATCCGACTTGACTGGTAAAGCTTTGCTATCCGTGTCGTTTCATTCCTTATACCATTCCTAGGTATTGAGAACTAAATCTATTTTTTGCATGGGCGGCAAGTTTGCTGGCAGCAAGAGTAGCAAGCATCAGTAGCACGGCCTGTTCTCTTGCATTCATTCCAGCAAGATTGCCAGACCGACCAGGATGGGCAGGTAGCACGCTCTATTATTCAGAGAAGCTATTAGTATACCCCCCATATTTCCGTAAATAAATAGAGAAACTCCAGCATCTACACACCTTCAAGAGCGTCAGCGGGAGCTGGAACAGCTGCGGCGAGGATAGCTGGCAAAGCAGCAAGGACGAAAAGGAAGGCCTTCATATTGTCGGATTAGGTTTTGGGAGGAAGCGAAGAGGAGATGTTCGAAATGATCGATGATGTATTTAGGAGATTCCTTGGTTTATCTTTTGATGATTATGAAGGTTGAAATATACAACTGGATGGTAGAACCTGGCTGTATTTATACATTTCACCATCACTGATGTATTGTAGCTTGCGGATAGCAACATTATAGTCCCTCCTGAAGATCACCTTCGGAAACCCGTCAAAACTGAACGTTAAACGGCCCGGCGGGGCGATGCACCGCATTGAGGATGTAGACAGGCACATTTTCAGCTTCATTCTGTATCGTATGATCCTCGCCTCTGGTACTGATTTTCCTAGCCGCCATACACAGTCTCGTGCGAATATAAGATCAAGGCATACCCCTTGCCAGTAGCATTCGGTCTTCGCACGATGATATAGCCTGAGGTTCAACTCAGCTCAGGAGTGTCCATGTGTTAACGCTCTTGATATAATATTGAGTGCAAATCCATTAAGATAACCCCGGATATCCTGGTAGCCCCGAAACTCGAAATCTTGGTCTCTAGTTATAACGTTACTGGTTGTAACGTATATAAGTGTTCCGGCGGCAAGTTAGTACGATTGCTGGGCAACTTGCACCGTTGGTCCGTAGGACGCCACAGCTATTCGGAAATATTCGCCTAGTTTTATGGTACCCCGCAAGGTATAGTCTTATGCAGTGTCGCTATCCCCTGTCGCGAGCCTCTTATGCGCTTGGTCAGGTTAAAATTGATATGCTGGTCATACAGTGGTGTATCGGATTTTGGAGCAGGTGTGTTGCAATTCCCATTTCTGCCAGAAACATATTTGTCGCAGCAGTGAGTTTTCAACCGCCTTGGCTGTAAAGTGAGCCGAAAGCTAGAGGGCAAAAAGAAGCGATGTGTGGTCCGGGCACGTTGGAAAAAAGGCCTTTCAAATATTAGATAATAGAATCTGGGCGGGTCTTCGCTGATGCGAAGTGGTGGCAAGACGACTGCGCGAGACGGAAACCATCCTTCCTTCCCCGCCCTAACGTTATCTGGTTGACTTTATGGTATTCTAGTACCACTTCAAAAAGGAACCCGAACGAACAACCCCTTCGACGTCGCCACAAATACAATCGCACATGCGACGATTAATATTCATCGCAATATATATAAACATCAGTTAGATTAAATCAAACGCTCACTTCTAAATATAATTCAACAGAAGAAGTTTCTCTACCTTGTGGCTCCGGAATTGCTTGATCCCACTACCGCTTGACCAACGATTGTCGTATGCTGGAGTACAAATCGACTTTGGCAATTGACTGGCGGTCCACGAGGTCATGCATGCGAGGGCTACCGTATCCGCTCCCCTTTGCGATCTCCTGCATCGCGGGATGTTCTTAATCTCTCGGCTTTCGGCTATGATCCACTTGGCTTCCTCGGCATCTCAGCAAGTCTCAGTTATTCTATTTCTTCCGAGACGCCGAATAAACTGGTTCAATGCTGTAGTGTAACTAGATTCCTTCAGGAAAAGTCAACTTATAGTGGCCATATGGAGTGTGACAACATAATCTCTCAACCTAACCTGTCTCCAGAACTCTGGGGAGGGAACTCGAGGAATCATATCTAGGCCATGGCTGGCCAATTGCCAAACCTTTGGACCAAGAAGCCATTTCCACACTTTAGAAGTCAGTTGATGCTATGGCTGATAGTTTGGCAGACTACGTAGGCCGGCCACCACCACAACCGTTCCTCAGAACCTCAAGCTATGAGATCCCATCGGTCTGGTTTGTAAGTTTAGCGTGTGAAAATTCGAAATCTCGTTGGGATTAGTTATTATCTGGTCCATGAAGTTCATGAACTTGAAGTATTTACAAGATGTATAGATGCAAGATTGGATAATGATGTTTGGGCAACAACTACAGTTTATAGGCTACGTGATTTCTGCTCCAGACCTATATCGTTATCTATCCGCTAGATGGCGTTATGTAGAAAACATAGAGAGGCCGGATCCCGCCTCCGTTTTGGAGTCGTCGCATTAATTGTCGAGATTTTTCGAAAGGTGGGCCCATGGCGCCCAAACAGTGTGTCGCGAGTGACAAACCTAAGAGGTGCTAGCTCCGACCCACATCCGCGCCGACATGTTGGCCAGTGCACACCTTGACAATAGTAGCAGTTTCAAGTTTGTGGCGATAAATTGGATCTCGTTGGCCAAAGCTCCGGAATGAATGAGGGTGGAAGGTTACCATGGCTTGCACTAATGAATTCGACGCCAAACGTCCAGCATCCAGCATATAACATATTTCAAATTTCAGAAATACTTAAAATAGAAGACGTAACTCCCAAATCTACAGGAAATATTGACAAGTACTTGAGTTACATTACCAACAGGAAAGTAATTGCTCATATGGGATCGTCAGCGCGTGACTATGTCCTCGCAAGATGACGCGCAAATACCGTGTCTGCAAATTTTTTCCTTACAATGGATAAATCCAGGTTTCAACCAGGCCCAAGAAAAGATGTTGGGTCACTTGGCCAGCGCTGACCAGCCGTGGCCACGACGAATGCTAGGAACCTCCAGTTCACCCGAAATTAATCATTGAGCCTGCTGAAAAAAAAAAACCCCCCAGAGGTCGAACACATGTTTCTGCTAAGTATGTACTAATAGCGAGTTCCTCAGGTGAATTGCTAACTCGTCTACAGATAATGGTGTGCTGGAGCCACCATAACCAAGGTTTCTCAGGGGTATGAGTGAGTTTCATCGTGAAGAATTGAATTTAGCCGATTGTCCAACCCTTGTCGACTATCGGAATCCCAACACACCATCTCGATATCAGTGGACTCGTTCTGCAGCGTTCTGTTGGTTGACAGGGATTATGGAATATTCTATAGAACATTCGAAGACTCCAAGAATCCTGCAGAACTTTGGGGGCTTTGATTCCCATAGGCGCCTGTTCAGAGGCCAGTTCTGAATTGGTGGGCATCAGCCAAACTAGAGAACCCCCTCCAGATCAGCTTCCGTATTCGCTTGCTTGACCCACCGGATAAACTCCCTGTCAAGATGAACCTCTGACGTGGGACCAGGCTGCTCCGATGCCTATTGCGATTCCAGGTACCAATCAAATTCAGAGCGACATCCCTGTTCAATTCTTCAACACCACACACAAAAGTTGGAACTTGACTCTATATCGACACACTATTATACCCTTGATCGAGGCGATTTAATATGAAATTCTCTAACTTTACTCTACATGAGGACTGATTATGGTCCTGGAAGCGAAAGATAGCCTGGTTGAAATTATTACTGGGACGACAGGCGATTTAAGAGAGGATCCACTTTCCTTCTGCAAGCCGTTCATATACTATGGAGGCCGCTTGACAGCGCAGCTGACCTTAGACTTTGTATTTTTCCGAACATACACCTAACTACAAACTTTGATACTCTTCACTTCACAGCCAGGGGCTTCTGCATCCAGAAATCACACCTTCCTTCATTATTTCTCCCGTTGGACCCGTTGACATCGCGATATGGGTTCGAGTTATTGATACCTAATTCGACATCTTGAGTTTCTCCTAGACGGATGATAGATTAGAAAACGAGAAGTCAAATTTAGAAAGCATTCAGATCGCGCGGACGAAAGAAACCACTCTCCATCACGAATCGGTAGCGCTGAGGGAGAATCAAATTTTGCCGCCAAAATAACCAACACTACGGATTAGATGTATTCAACCCGAGCAGCGGTAGAAAGATGGCAAGAACGGAATACCGGCTACTCACATGACACATCCGGACACTCCATAGCTCTTGAAGCGATCCAGATCAAGCCTGAGATAGTAGAATCTCGCGTGGCATTGGGAGGGAGTAACTACCGAAAACTGTTTTCTCCAGAGACGCTACAATGTCTGATCGCCATTGTGATCGAGATTATTATCATTTTGCTTATCGTTCTATTTAATCTCGTCGAGGTCACTTTGACGATGCCGGGTCTGTTCCCGAACGATTCGAGAGCATTATATATCTGTGGGACGACAATATTTATCACAGCTATCACAGCCTTCGTATCAAGGCAAATCAGAATGCAGTGGATACACTACATCGAAGCTAGAAGATTACGAAAATCCGACATCCTTCAGAGCTCAAGAAGAATAGAGAGTCTACTTGGGGTGGGGTCTTACAGCGACTACTTTTACTATTGGGGTACGACAATCACACTGTTATTCGCATCACTAAGCACAGCAGCAATAGTAGCCGCCATCACACCTTCAATTGGTTTCAAGACCTTTGGAACGACCGTCCAACTTACTCCTGGAGCTTTGAACTGTACGGCATTGTCTGACGACCCGGTTCCTAACGCGCTCAGTTGGCGACTCCAAAACGGAACCTACATAAACTTCAGAGCGGAAGGCAATACCTGCCTCGCAAATCCAACATTTTCCATAGTCAATACAATCTCCAATTCTGCCATCGATAAGGATGGATATGCGTATGCCGTCTCAGGAGTCGGCGTTACACGTTCTAGTATAGGGGTCCCATATGACGCCCATAATGGCCCAGCTGGTTTCGACAAAGTATTTTGGGCAATGGGGATAAATCAACAAGATAGAAACATCCTCATGGATTCAACTCAGTGTTTACCGGTTTTCATCACGAATCCCGCAAGGTGCCGAAAGGCAGGGAGAATTATCACCGGCAAAAACAACATTACAGTCGAACTTGATGAAAATTGCAGTGCATCGACGCCAATATTCGGTGCCGACTTGTCGAGCGATGGTGCCTCAGCATCTGGATACTGCACTAATGGTAAATCCCTAGGCAAGGTAACCTACCTAATTGGGTCTATCAATTCGCATGCTGGTCTCCTTGCGGCTGCTATATCAGACTTCCCGGCAGTAAACACTAAATCTTATTCAGTTGCCTGCGAGATCGATATTGCATCTGCCGTAGGCTTCCGCGACACCACAATCTCCAGAAATTATAAACCGCCACATGAATCAAGCGTGAATCGCGAAAACCTCAATCTAAAAACCCTTGCCGAATATACGATCTCTTCACCAGTTAAACAAAGGGCATCATCGAGCTGTTCTAACACCTCATATGTTCCAATATGGAACCCGGACAACAAACCTGGTGTTGTTTTAACACCTGGAGCTTTGGCTGTGGGTGCTGGAGCAGCATGTTCACTGTTCATGCAGAATAGATACAACAACGGGTGGTGGGATACCCTTTCGAGAGCAGTCAAAGATAGAGGCCCGAGTTCATACGCCTTCGAGAGCTCCAAAAATGCTCTCGAGGACGTCTTGGGTTTGGTTGCTGGAATCAGCGTTGGGCAGTACGTAGGGTCAGCACAGCCACCAGCATCAACACGGGATGCGCCAATGTTAATGAATCGAGGGGGTTCTGCGCGAGTTCTCGGATATAGAATAGGTTCTGGGAGCAAATGGGGCCTGATATTCATTGCGCCTCAAGTTTGGATTATAATAGTCCTTTTTGTTCTGCTGATTAAACGTCTACGGCTGTAAATCTTTTCTTTTGCTTTCATTCCCCCTTTGCTTTTAGTCCTTCAACACTGTCGGATTCATGATTATTATCGTTCTTAATTTAGATTTTAGACTCTGGGGGCCATTCATTCAATCGGTGTTTTCTTTTTATCACTCCTTATTCATCTTTTTCCCGGACAGCTAGCGACGGAAGTTTCAAAGCAGGCGTCTTCTTGTCTCCACTTAATATTTACGTTTGCTTCCATATTATGCATAATCATGGAATGGGGCTTCAGAGTACCCATCTATACAATTACCCGCAGCTTTGTTTTTTTATATGCAGAAAAATGATTCGCTGCACGTAAATTCCTAAAGGGGTTTTCTCAGTCTACGTTCTTGTAATGTTTTGGATATATTTCATTGTTTAACTATATGTCGGAGAATTGTTCCTCCCGCCCGTTGTAAATAGTTCAAACGATCCCCTGTGGGGTATTTAGGTTTAAAATCCTGGTTTTCTAGGATTTCAAGCAAGTACAGACTTATGAAACGTTCCTGGCTGCCTATGTGACAAGGAACAAGCCTGACTGTGGTATTCCTTTCTCTTTTGCCGAGTTCTGCAAGCTTTCCCGTATATTATGAGGTGATTTCATACAGGTTTAGGGCACCCCAGAACCTCGCTCAGGCGAAACCTGGTTATGTAGATAGATAGCATGCTTATAAGCTTACCCTAAGATGGAGGTTCATTAAATGAACATCGTTGCGAAACTAGGATAAGAATTCTAGTCAAAGTTATTAGTATATAGCCCTGACTTTTACCATCAGTCGCCAACATGACAACAGGTGCTTAAGTACCTAAGCATGGCCATATGGGGCTTCTCATAGGCCAAAATATGTAAATGACTTTGGAAAGAATATAAACAAACCCTAAGCTTTAGTCCACCTATAATGTACATATCTAAATTCTTGATACTTGTGAATACTAAATGACATGAGTCGTAGGGGCTGCTGGTATCTAAATTCCAACAGATTGGTGTGTTGTGGTCCGCCCAGGTGGCGCCCTGCTAGCGACACCATAACATTCCATCTGCCAGCGGGATTATTAGTACAAAGCTAGTTGTGATGGCCCCGCTCCAATAACCCGGATTCTATGGATACCTGCAGTTGAAAACCTCATCACTTCCTTCCAAAAAATCTGGCAAATATACGCGCCGTGCGGCCCGAGTCGTAATCGTATTGTACCACTGAGCCCTAGAAATTTCGAAATAGCCAGCTGTCGGCACCTGTAATCACCGGCCCCGGTACCTTGTGGCATCTCCGTCAGTACCCGCACTTCCATTTCTGAGCGAACCCAAAGGCTTATTTCAGTCAAGCATTTTTTCACTTTTCGCAGCCCGTGTGAGTTTGATTCTTGTCTTTTTACATAACCCAAGTTTCAGTCCCCCTAATAGATTGGTTTCATTGCCGAGTTATCCGTTTTGCGGCTCTCCACAGGATCGCATTACATGACTAACTGGTATGTATAAACCTTCGTGCAACATTTGCCTTTGTCTTTACCGAGATTGTAGACAAATGAATGGTCAATTGAAAACAGAATGTTTGGAGAAGTTAGAATTACTGGATTACTGCGAGTAGCTGGTTCAGGTTCTCAAAATCACATTCCATTACTTTTCACAACTCAACTCAACTCAGTAGATGCAACATGTCAGCGACAACGAAGGAACCATATCTGCTAAATATTGACGAAGAAGCTTCGAAGAGGTAATCTAGTTGTGTTGGTTTAACTGAGATATCGGATCGCGATCGGAGACTTTAAAAATGGGATCTACTAACCGATATTGTGATGACCTAGGCTAAATCTGCAGCATGACATTATAACCCGAATGTTGGGTGGGAAGTTTATCCCCAAACCAGTGGTTGAACGACTTCAATCACTACAGGGGACTTCGAGGTCTATGTCCTACGACTGGCCGGCGTGCAAACAAGTCAAGTATCTTAAAATAGCGGATTTAGCAACAGGGACCGGGTAAGGGATATCATCGCTCGTTATTGCACAATTATACTAGCATAATTCTAGGGTGGGGGAAACAATTCTAAAGACTTCTGATCCCGATGATTTGCATACCTTAGGATTTGGCTCTATTCCATTCGCAAGGAACTTGAGGAACTTGACCTTAAAGCTGAGTTACATGGTTACGATTTGCACGACAATCAGTTTCCGCCAGTGAACAAGAGGGAAGATGTTGACTTTCATACCTTGAATATTCTGGATACGCCAAAATTCCAGGAGATCGGACCAACTTATCATTATATCCATGCAAGGTTGCTCACAAGTGTGCTCACAAAAGAAGAATGGAGGGTTGCAATCGACAACTGTCTGGAGATCTTAAGTATAGGACCTATTCTCACATGTTCTTATATTTCGACGGCACAAAACGAATGGCCCTGCAGCTAATCTCTTTTACTGTGTGAAACCTTACAGGGCCCGGAGGCTTCCTACATTTCGAAGAGATCCCGTTTGGAGAACTATCGATCGAGCAAGATGGTGCCCCTGCCTCTGGTGGGGTTCTTGAGAAGCTGCAAGCGAGCATGAAGCTTTTGAAACGTGATTTAGAGTAAGGTTTTCCGAAGCCGACAACCCTTTCATATTGATTTTCTACCGTATTGGTTTCAAACAAAATTTTAACCGGGGGGCTGTGTATAAATATAGCTGCGGGAACAATATTTACAACTACCTTGAGGAGCTCGAATTGTGGGAAACAGAACATCACAAGATCGATTTACGTGCGTGCGACGAAGAGACAAAGCAAATGCAGAATGTTAATTCTCGGCTCGGGCTCGAAGAGTTTGTCACTAATGCCATTGCGCGAGGCCCGGAAGCCCTCAAGCGGCTTGGCTTTGAAAGCAAAGAAGCGGCATTGGAAAGGGTAGCGGGTCTGGGGAAAGCACCAGGGACCCAGGCCTATTTTGTTCTCCACAGCATTCTCGGCAGGAAGCCTGGTGGATCATTTCAGATGCAACTCTCGAGTTCGGCCCTATCCTACAGCGACGGAAGTGAGGAGGCAAATGATGAACCTGAAGAAAGTCCGGACCATACGCCCAATGCAGCGATTAGTAGGACGGGACCCCAGCTGCAGGCGGCAGAGACGGAAGAACCCCAGCTAAGTTTCATTGTGCCACGGCGCGGACGTTACCAAGTTTCTTACACTGTGACAGAGAATCTAGACAAAAAATGAGCACATGTGCATGAAGCTCTAGGGTTTGCTCAATTTCGTTTCTATAAAATATAATAGAACGATTAATAGTTGAGGGCCTCAACGCCATATTTTTTAGTCAGTCAGATGATAGATATGTTCTAAGTGGGGAACCGTGCCCCTCATTTTCAACAAGAGGATAATCTGAGGTAGTTAGATTGCTGCTCCAACAAGCATATTCATACAACATCGTTATCTCGGTTCGGGTGTTTCCTCCGAAAGAGTACACTAAATCGAAAAAGAACAATAGTAAGACTTTTGTCGTAGACAGCCTAATTGTTGGACTTAAGAGCTCATTGTTAGACTGCAGTGAATATATGTGTTGTGGCGCCATGACAAGAGTCTAAGACGTCAGTGCGACACAGATTTGACAATGCGGCATGAAGCGGTGGAAATGAAATGTAGCTATCGTGCGTAGTATACATCGAAGAGAGAGAAAACTTGCGGGAGCTCGTCTAAAACGTACTATTTTTTGATTCAAGTCACAAGATGGATCATGACGTGAGTCTCGAAGGTCCAGAATGTTGAGAAATGTCTCTCCAGATTTTGTATTGCCAATGTTAATCCTTAGCGTTCAATACCTCCCCCCTTTTCAGCTACCAGTTGCAAGCATGCAGTAGCGAAATTTAGCCCTGTCAACTATTACCACACCTGCCCAATTGACGCAGATGTTCATTCTCCCATAGTCGCCCGGGCTTCACTAGATTCCTTCAGCATGAATTCATATGGACATGGCGGTGCGACTGACGCCTCTCTCAACTGATGATCACGTCGATTGTGTGGACATTCCTTATAGAGATGCTGGATGTCTCCAGTGGCTGCGGGTGAATACATGTACTAGCTGCCTTCGTCAATCTAAAACAGCTCTATTCTTAGAGCGTATATTTTCTTCAAATCTTGCCGTTGGCTAACCCTCAAGCATTTGCCGCCTGACAAGAGATCTTTTATCGGGCGTACCGCCGACTTGACAAACTAGCCTGGGTCCCGGAACTCTCGGCTTCCTTCTTCAGGAAAAACTACCAAGCAAAAAAAAAAAAAGCCTTTCATCCAAATTCAAGACTCCTTCGTGCAAAGCCGACTTTTTGTTTTCGATGTTTGTGTATTATGCAATAGGCGTTTCCCGCCTTTCACGAGGCGCAATGACCCCACCTGCTTTTTTCCGACCGCTGAAACATCCCTCTGGCCCAATGGCTTTCCCAGACTGCAGTACTGCGACAACAGTCGTTCACAGACTGAACACGAAATCTTTTGTGTGATCGTACGAGGAAAGTTGGGCTTCCGGTAGCCGGAGAACATGTTGCTGTACTATTACTGCAGGGATTCGCTACAGGAACACCGAATACTCCTGTAAGTATTAGTATTGGGTGGGTCCTTAAGTCCACCCAACTTTGAAAGCATCCCTGACTCTCAAATTTTCGATATTGCATGCTGATCGAATTCTTTATACGAGAAAACGATTCGCATAGCTTAATATTACTATGTGCCCCCCGGGCAGTGCGTCGAGAGTTAGAGCAATAACTTTTGGAGGCGGTCTGATATCAGATAGACGGGGTAGACGGACATCTCTGTTATGTCAGATTTTCTGCATGTCTGCGCATGCAGGAGGAGGGAAAAAAGCCTCCACCAAGCTGTCATTTGCGATTACTTGACAGGTATAGGCTAGCTTCAAGCATGTGCAGCTCGCAGCTGGCAGCGTTTAGTCTCACAGCATATTTGGGCCCTAGCCAATCGGACAGCCGCACCCCTATTCACAATTGGCGTGCCTGGCAATTTTCTACCCCTGTGCTGCTAGACGTTTCAACCAACGGGAACCCTGTGCTCAGCCTCCAAGGACGGACGTCTAAAACTGGGTATGGGCTCGCTCCTAACCGCCCCACCAACACTTTTTCGAAATAGACCCAGGAGGCTTCCTTCTGATAGCTCGACGCCGCTTGTGAGCTAGGAGCGAAAGAAGCTAACTATGACACGTTGAGACCTGCCCAAATTTGGTTTTGTCAAAGCGATGTTGATTGGGCACTATTAGCTGAGGACGATATGATCTCCCCACCGATATTCACATTCGCTAGCATGGCTAACGGAGTTTCATTGGGTTTCATTATGCCCCTTCGCTGACCTTATTAGGGCTTTTGATAGTCAAATAAGAAAATTCATGGCGGCCCCTATCCAGTGAGGTAAGTGAGGCATGGATGCGCTCTCGCAGATCACCGTGCAACATGCTTGACACTACAGAGGGCCCAAATGACATTGGGGATATTGTATATTAGGGACCAGAGCCGCCCATACCACCAAATGTTTCCCCGAGTATAATTCCTTTGGTATGCCAGTTGGCTTCCTCTAAACGACCACTTTTATTTTTCTTCCCCTTTCCCTTTATTCAATATCTGTTATCGACGTAGTGCTTTCAATTGTAGCGCTACGCCGAAGTCACTCTTTTTTTTTTTGTGCTGTCATTTCGTGTTGCCTTTTACAACATCACCAACAATCTCTTTATTTCGATTCTTTTCAACTGACAAGTTCGGTGAACTTTTATTGATACAACTTTGTGATTGATCCGTTTCATTGATTTTGAAAAGGAACATCTTTTAAAATTTAGCACTGCGATTAGATTGTATTTTTGCTGTGCCCTTCGATTCATACCGATCCTTTTTTCCCCCCTAAACAATTGGCCAATTTGGATACCATTTCGAAACACTCTTTTATATAATATATAGATAACAACCATGGTTCGCATATCGACTCTTCTCACTGCTGCGGCAGCCGCATTTAATTGTGTCGACGCTTTACCGACAAATCCATTTGGACTCGCCGGACTTGGAGGAGGTGTAAGGGGAGAAATTGCCAAGAGAGAGGTTGTTCTATCGACACTTCCTGACGGAATCAGGGCAGTCACTGGCAATGGACCTGTTCCACTCCGACTTGACTTCAATGAATTCATCAAGGATGATACTCGACGCAACCTTTATATTTTGGCGCTCTCCAGAATGATGCAAAGGTCACAATCAGATCCAACCTCGCACTACCAAGTTGCTGGTATCCACGGACGACCATATATTGCTTGGGACGGCGTTAGAGGTGGAAACAATGACGGTGGATACTGCACACACGCCGATATCTTGTTCCTTTCCTGGCACAGGCCTTACCTCGCACTCTACGAAAGTATTCTTTTTGCTGAAGTTCAAAAGATTGCTAAAGAATTCAGCCCTGGAACCGATGATTCGACGAAGGCCTTGGCCAGTGCTAAAGAATGGAGGTTAGTCCTGCACCCCAGTTTCCTGATTCCTGAGCCAAGCCTCTATTTAAATATAAACTCGGCACGTTTGGCTTGTCGCTCGCTTGTGCTGTTGCATATGGCAGGCAAAAAACTATGTTTTCAACGTCCCGCAACGCGGAATTTCCGCATCTTCATTTTGAAGTGGGTCCAACATGCTAACTCCTTTTCAAACAGGATGCCATATTGGGATTGGGCTACTGATGCCACTATTCCAACGCTTATCGGGAACACTCCAAGGGTCACCGTTCGAATGCCAAATGGGCGTGATCAAGAAATTGACAACCCATTGTACAGCTACAAGTATAACTTTGCGAACGCGAGAACTCAACAATCAGAGTTCCCTAGTCAGCCATTCGCGAATGCGAAACAAACCACCCGTGAAGCCATCAGTACTTTGAATCCAAAGCTTGCAAATATTGGCAGCAATCTTAGAGACCGTGTCTACATTCTTTTGGCTGATAAGGGATATGCCAACTTTGCCAGGTTCTCCAACAAGGGAACAACCACGGCCGTGAACGGCAGGGTTGATTCCTTGGAATCTGTCCACGATGTCATTCATGCCACTGTTGGTGGCGGATCTGGAGAAATGGGATGGGTAGACTACGCTGCCCATGACCCATTGTTCTTCTTGCATCACGTAAGCCCAACCTAAACCTACAGCTAACTGAATATATATGACTATCAATGCTAAGACAGTTTAATTAGACCAACATCGACAGACTGTTCGCCATGTGGCAGGCTGTTAACAGAGACAATGCCGAGGCTTATATCAAGAGGGATGATGAATTCGTCAGCAACTATGGTACCTTTGCCATCGAGCGCGGCAGCAAAATTAATTCCACCACCCCTCTTCCACCTTTCCGAAAGGCTGGGGGCGCTAATTACTACAGCTCTGATGATGTTAAGTCTACCAAGGCATTCGGGTATGCCTACCCAGAGACCAAGGACTGGGAAAGGGACCCAGGTGACTACGTTGCATGGGCTATTGAGCAGGTCAACCTCAAGTATGGAAAATCTGCCCCGCCAGGTGTCCTTACATCCGTTTCCTCTGCCACAAACAGCATGTCCAGCACCTCTCGCACTACTACCACTACTTCTCGTCGTGTGACTACTACATCTTCTCGAACTACTACTACGAGCGCCCGACCCTCCACCACTTCTGCCAGACCTTCCACCACCCCTGTCAGAACTACAACTGCCGCTCGCACCACTACTACCTCTGTCCGTCCTACAACTACTCCCGCCAGACCAACTTCTTCTTCTACTAGCATTACCACCAGAGTTACTACTTCGGCCATTCCTACTCCTCCAGCACCAACTACTGCCAGCCGAACAACTACAAGCTCGACAACTACTAGGCGAACAACCACCACTTCCGCTGCCCCTGCCCCAACATCCCCAGTCCGTCCTAAACCTGAACCAAGAACTTGCTCTAACACTCCTTGGTATCTCTGGTTCTGGTCTGGCCTTTGGGAATGCTTCTTTGAGGCCCGCCGCCAACACCAGAATCACCAGAAGCGTTTCGACTTGGCTGATATCCCTGCTGCTGTTTCCAGCGTCATTTATACTGTCACAACTGTGGTCGAAAATGCCATTGATAGCATACCTGATGTCAAGGATCTCGTTGACCACGCTTCCTCTTTAATCAGCGGCGATCAATACACTGAGTATGTCGCTCAAATCAAGGCTGAGAACAATGCTTTGAGCGGAACCTTTACAGTCTATGTCTTTATTGGCGACTATGATGCCGAAGATCCAAAGTCCTGGCCACTCTCCAAGAATCTCGTTGGCCAGCACTCTGCATTCACAAACATTGGTGGCGGTCATCACTTCACCGGTGCTGGAACTGTTCCTCTGACAGCTGCTATTATCAACCTTGTCGCAAACGAGAAGGTTGCAAACCTTGGCCGTGATGCTGTTGTTCCTTACCTCAAGGACAACCTTCGATGGGAGGTTGCTACTGCTAGCGGTGAAGCCGTCCCAAGCAAGGACGTTGAAAACCTCAAGGTTGCCATCTTCTCTTCTGATGTCAAGTTGCCATGCGTCGACGGCGCTCTTCCCTTGTGGGGAAACACAAAGCCCGAGTATGTCATTACAGAGGGCAAAGATGGCGGTCTCTGCAAGGGCGAGAATTTGGTTTAAGTTAAAACTATATATGTAACAACACTCTGATTTATCGTTTGCGATACCCACCATTCATCGTTAATTCTTTCTTTTTGTCATCCCTGCATTTTAGCAACTTATTGGCCGAAGTGGAACCTTAAAAGTAGGTAACTTTTGTACAGTGTCATTTTGTGGTTTTTTTTTTCATTTGTTTTTATATAATGAGCCGGTATGGAAGGATTTTGATAGAATCTCTAATCCTGAATGTATAAAAAGGATATCGATATATATCTTCAAAGCTTTTCATGTTCTCGCCCTCTTCATTTCCTATGTCACTCTCTCATCGTCTATTTTACACGCTGTCTTGTACTTCTATACCTTTTTCACTTCTTATAGACCACTCTGGAGAGGACGAATAGCTAGTTAGCTTTGAATAATACTTAATTCACCTGGAATTTCCATTTTTCCGCTTGCATATTCGTAGCCTATAGCTGTCAGCCTGCTGCACACCAACCGTGTCGGAAATTACCTGCAGCTGCGCGCCTCCTGAGCTCGAGATTACGATAGCCCTGCATGTGCCTACCTAGGTAGGTATATATATTCATACTGATATTAGCCGTTCTGATCACATGAGTCACTCGCGTCGTCCCGTCTCGACGTCTCAGGATGAGAAGGCTGTGCACACGATATATATAACAGCAAAAACAACACAATTTCCCCACAATGCAATGTGTACTACTCGATCCTCCAAATCTGATAGCCTCAAGACGACTGTTTTATGAGGCGCCTGTGCATTGCATTGGGAAACAGGCACCTTTTGAGATTACAGTCATTAGACGTAGCCTTGCTATCTGTGCTCATTTTGTGCAGTCTCCACTTCCGTAAGCATAAATTTATCAATTTACCTACTGAATTTTGATAGAATCGATGGCATGGTCACTTTGCCTCGAAACTGCATTTAAGTGTAGTTTTCATATGCCCCCATATACCGAGATTTCACGTTGACGACACCGAGAGCACTCCTGAAAATTATCAAGGAAGGAAGGGGAAAAAGAAGAAGAAGAAGAAGGAATCGGCTTCCTCTGGTCTCGTTGGTATCAGACAACACGGTGTTCACACCGTATGGAGCTTCCCCCAATCAAATTAGCAAAACCGTATATCAGCATCGAAGATCATTCTACCGCCATGAGCCACATAGAGAACATGCAACGATCCATACCAGTCATTCCACGTACACCGCCACCTCCTTATGAATTCATACCCACAGCCTTTCAAGTTGACCCCACAATGCCTACACTTTTCTTGACAGATCTTGCACCTGAAATTCTCGACGGAATCCTCTCATATGTAAGCATCGCTACTTCAAAGCCATGGCCAAGATGATAATGCGGCGTAGATTAAATTCATGCGTTTCTGGTACATTCATACATCATTTTTCCTTTAGATGTCCCTTCATGACCTTCTGAACCTGACTACAACCTGCAAACGCCTCCATGGACTAACCCTGCCTTTCCTCTACCGCAATGTTGTTATCAATATACCAGAAGGTGGCCTGGTCGAGAACTGGGATATCCAAGCTGCATTTACCAGATTCCCGAAGTCTAGAGCTCAGTACGTACGAGGAATCAGAGCGGTACATTACAAGAACCAAAGAGGTCGCGACAATCGGCCTGCCTTCGCGCTTGGGTGTATATACATCCCTGTCATTGACGGAACCCTGTCTAAGAACACGATGTACGACACCTATCAGGATTTCGATAGATACTTCGAAGAGTTTCTCCGCAATCTGGCTCCTGGACAGCCCCAGTCATTTTCGTAGGTTTTTTTTTCTTTCCTTCGCGAGCTCAGCTAGATAGTATAGATTATTGTCTGCATCGCTACTAATTGAATGATACAATTGTGGTTTTTGAAGCTACTCAAGCGATAAACTCGATGAGCTCGATCATTTCTTGAGGATTGACCCTATTGTTCGCCGGCTCGTCACAGCCTTCAATACACCAGATTCTACACTTACCAAGCTAGATATAAATTTAAACTTTGAGGTCTCGACAGCCTGCAAAACCTTCGACCTCCCCCATCTTCAGTCTCTCAAAATCCAATATCATGAAGACATCAAGCCACTTCATTTTATCCTTAGTATCCTGTACAGTTGCCAAAACACGCTACGAACATTGAGCACTGCCCAGCTCGGTGGGATGAGGGATCCGGCGGAGAGACAAATCGTCATAGAGGCTTATGATGATTGGGAGGCTTGTAGAAAATGCTGTTCGGGGGGAGCATCAGCAACGAAGGCCTTAAGTCTCAAGAAGCTAAAAAAGTGGCATAGCGACAGTGTCACCAAGTACTTCTTCGGATCTCTTGAGGCCCTCGGCATCATCCAGGATGTGAATCTATCAGAGTTCAAAGTTACAATTGGTCACGACGAACTCTTAATGCAGAGTGAGTCGTCAAGTATAAAGGCCGATGAACTAATTGAGGATTTCCTGGGATGTCGGGATGTTATTTGCCTTGGGGATTGGGATGGGTTGGAAGAGATTCTAAACGAGGACGAAGTGGGTTGGCTGCGAACTTATTTCCAATCATCTACTGGTCTAACAGCTGTGAGAATGAGGCTTCTTGGGGGAGATCTTGCTGGCTGGCACTACTTGCAGGGTTTGAAAAGTCATTCGAACTCTCTCCGGGAGCTTCATGTTGGGCTACCAGCAACTGGGCTGACCACCGAGAACTTTGAATGGCTCGGTCAGGCGTGTAGAAACTTGGAAATAATCTCGTGCCCTTTACACGAGTTATTAGTACGTATTAACCACCCCTCAGGCATAGATCGAGGCCAGCAGTTGCATGAGTAGCTAACATATTTGAACAGCCGGCCTGCGTCTTTGACAAGGATATCTACCCCAAACTCTATTATTTTCACAACCCCAGTTACAGAGATGGCCCACACATCCTTCCAAACGACCCTCTCAAGCGATTGATATTTAGTAAAGCGCACTCTCAATATGAATCTGAACGGCTCTCTACAACACTCAAGATTGTATGCTTTGGACTGCGTACTGGCATAAATTACTTAGAGCGCAAGGTTTTCTTTGGTGTAGCCTGGATGATAAACACGCAGAAAATGGAAGAAAGCTGGACCAATGAGATAATCGACTATGATATTCAGCTTTCGAGTGACGGAAGCCTGATAGAAACGCCATTCTATGCTGCGGACCACAACCAGGAGAGTTTCGCTAGGCTCTTGGGGCATGAGGATTATTACGCTTTGATGGGTTCCACTAGCGAGTATATTTCCTTCCACCCACGCTAGTGTATTGTATTGGTACTCATGGGTAGAATTATTACTTTTCCTCATGGTTTGCAGGATATCGAAATTTGCTGAAATTATGGTAGGAGAAGTTAGAATAAAAATAAAGATTAAAAGTGTTAACCAAAAAAACAAAAAAAAATATCAATCTACAACAATGGGGATTTGCGTATCATCTCCGACTACACTACTAGCCCATCGATACGAAGCTTAAGGAAGGCAGAGCGAACGGGATACCCTGATGTCTTCGTTCTATGGTCGTAGATATTGATTCGTGGCCATCGTGGATATTTAATATCTTCATAATTTGGTGAGCTCTATAGAGCTCACCAAATTTGACTAGAGGGTTTAGGGTTTTTTCAACATTCCTTAACGTTTTCGGCTGCCGGGGCAAGCTAAACTAAGGCTTATCTGCATGTGCGTAGCAAACTAGGCTAAGTTGGTGTAACCAGCGGAAAGAAATACGATTTAAACTTAAACCTGCAGTAACTGGGAACCTGGGAATCGAGCCAAGCTCGTATTGCCATTCGCAAAACTCCTTGGTAGATTCCATTTTGGATGTAGATCACCGAACGGGCTGTTCACTGATGCATGATGCATCATGATAGATTGCGATTCAAAAAATACGAGGTTCGATCTGCTCTTCCTAGTAGTTGCGTTCCTGGAAGGTACAGTACAAATAGTTTGAATTCGTCGAACAATAACAAGCCTAAACCCTGTTAGGGTTTGTGGTATTCTGACATATCCGATTCGCTGCAACACCGTATGAATCGTATAGATCTGGCAGGTCGCTGATTCTAAGTGGTCCTTTGAACAAAGGGTTTCCTGAACAGAAATCCAACCCCTTGCGGGAAACCATATGGTCATGTGAAAAGGTCAGATTTCATCGCATCACTTTCGAGCTGTGATGTTTTCTCCTCGTTCCAACAGTTACTTAACTATAAAGGCTTCGAAGGTCATTAACCTCCAGCGCGCAGCTAGTGGGCTTTAGCCTCTTCTCAAGTTCCAATACTCATTCCGTTTCAATTTATGTCTCTAGGGAAAATTCAGGTTATGCCGGTAGAGATTGAAGGGTATGGCTTCCAACAGTGAGTCTGGGGAGGATGAACGCATTCAACAAATAAACAGAGTCAGTAAATTTGATAAAAATGTTTTAAGCCTACAACCCCAATGCAGCTGTCTACGTCGGGAGCCAACACATGTGCACAGCTCATGCGGAAATTCTAACAGAACCTTCTATAACTGCCCCAAACCTTTCACCTCTGCAAAAACAAAATGAAACAGAGGGCGAAGCGACGAAAGAAACATGCTAACTAGACTTATCCTTTAGAGCCAGAGCAGTGACGGACCGGAAGTAGTTACATGTCCATCTGACTCCCAAATTCGTGATAAGTTCATCCGGATTACCGAACGGCCATGCAACCCTTCAGGGAGCGAACTGGATTTATCTACCCCGATTGTGATATCGAACGCACAGACAAGGATTCGTCCAGATATTGTCCCCGACCGATCAACAGCGTACGATACAGCACCGGAGCTAGTTAACCCTCTTCCACTATACCCAGGCATCGAAGAAGGGTTAAATAAACCAGGTTCTGAGAGTGCGCTAGGAACCAAGTCCGGATCTAGACCGAGTTTGATATGTGGATTGAGGAGAAAGATAGTCTTAATTGTTTTAATAGGGGTGGTTCTGCTAGCTGCGGCGGGAGCCGGAATGGGCAAGGGGATTCCGATGTATATCTCAAGCAAGCAAAACTTGCAAGAAGACACCTCGACACGGCCTCTACTTGTAGCTTCGTCATATGCAGTTGTCAAGGCTTCTACACCAGGATTGGATAACAACCTCGGCACGACATACTTTTTCCAACAGGCTTTCAACGAAAACAACCCCAGAACCGACAAACTGATTTGGTTTTCCTGTCTGGGCACTTCAGGTTTTTGGAGCGAGCCTTCTATCGTCCAGGAACTCAATCCACCACCGCGAGATAATTCCTCCATTGCAGCAGTTCAAATACCCGGGGAGGACCAAGTATGTTATACACATATGCATATACCATTGATCCCTCCAAGCTATTCCTATTAACAAACGGGTTTAGATTTCGCTGTTCTACGTTGCAGAAAACGGCACCTTATATGATGTTATTGGGGCGCCTGCCGATAAATCCGACTACTCGTCGCCTTGGAGATGGAAAAGAGGCAGTCTAGCGCCATTTACTGGCTGGGAAGCACGGGTTTCAAAAAATTCTGGGATTGCTGCTACATGGACGTTTGATAGTAAACTAGTCTCGGTCCCAGATAATGAACTATGGCGGAGCAGATATG
The DNA here is from genome assembly GCA_036872755.1 of Orbilia blumenaviensis. Taxonomy (NCBI): domain Eukaryota; kingdom Fungi; phylum Ascomycota; class Orbiliomycetes; order Orbiliales; family Orbiliaceae; genus Orbilia; species Orbilia blumenaviensis. The sequence continues at coordinate 519,006 of JAVHNS010000001.1, forward strand.
TGCTCCGTGTATACTACGTTGATAGTGTGACATCCACAGTACGCGAACTCAGCCGCGTGAGCGAAGGCATCTCCCGGGTGCGCTGGTATCTAAGCCATATAGGGGAAAATTGTTCCCCGCAGGCAAAGATCACGGTTGCTCATCTACTACCGAATAGTACTAACCAAGGAAAAGAGACTGTACATCTATTTTATGAAAGCCGCAACAGGTCCGGGATAAGGCATGCCCCCATTTATAACCATACATGGAATCCTGAATATGGTAAGCATCTATTGATTGCCGATCTCATCTTTCCCTTTCCCTCTTTCGAATTCTGTGGCTACCAGCCTACTATTTGATCATTCCAATGATTCCAAGATGTGTTTGACATTAGCATTGCAATGTTGACGCTAGAAAAACCTTTGTAGTGACAACGATTATGCCAAACTCAGTCCTTGATAGCTACTTCGCTGCGACCATATCCTCAGACGAAGGCAACATGATTACCTTGTTCTACCTTGATGCAGATACTCGTCTGCAACAGATTACGGGGCGTGGCAGATCTAAGAACGAATATCCTGATTATGATCCATTGACTGAAGCTCAGTTCTCTGAGCCCCAGTTGGTTGAAGGGTTTCGGCTACCATCTCGTTATACCACCGGGGATGTCGGTGGCGGGGCATTGGCAGCATTGTGGTGGCTCGATGAAAGTCGTCGGCAGAATGTCAGGATACTTTATCGGCCAGATCCTGAGGTTAGTCCGCTGGAAGAGGAAACGAAGGAAATTTGGGGGTTTTACAAGACGAAGTCCTTTGGCGACTATTTTAGATGGGTGGGGGTAAAAAACATATCGCTGAACATTACACGGCCGACTAGATAGATCTAAACCAACGTATTAATGCACTTTTCCAATATATTGATACTAGTATTGCAGTAACGCGTTGCTAGCAATGCCTCCTTTTCATTACACCTCCTATATATTTATTTACACTCTATTATATCCGAAAAGTCTGGACATATTACCTCCGTTCGTCGTCGATGAGTTGAACCTGGGTCAAATCAGGCTTGTTTACGAGACCAGTCGAGTCTCTTTTTGTTGGTTGCATGTTGGAATTTTCGTTCACAAATTTAAGGCTGGATATTATCTAAATGGTAATTGCTTTTGTCCGTAACAATGTCACAATTAATGATGTTTCATCCGAAGAATATAGATAGAATATTATTGTTAGACTGTGCTGTCTTCGTGGCCTTTGGAGTCGGCATAGTACATTGGTTACGTATACTTTCCGCTTGGCATTTCGTGTTGCTTGTATGATCATGGGGCTCGTAAATTACATTCATATCGATTGGTCAATATTGGCTAGAGTTATAGCTCAAGCTGCCCGCGGGTTTTCCGAAGATACCTTCAACCTGCATTGACGTTAACGTCTATCCTTTAGAAAGGCTGGCCGTGATGCAATGCTATCGCAATTCATTGACTTCGTATTATATGCATGAAGCAACGATTCATCGTGAAGTTGTCGTCATATAGGAGTGAAGGAATGCGTAGAAGTTCGCGAAATGGTGCCGGTATGGGAAGTTCTTCGTGTTGGCATCTACGAGGCTCTTATCACATGGCGTCTACGGTGGGACAAAGGCTGCTTACTGCGCCCCTCGGCGGTCAAGGGTCGCAGTTGGCCGGAGCTAAGATTGTCGCCAAGATAGCTTCCTCCGATGGAAAACTCGCTTCGGATGTGGGTCGACAGGGAAGGAGAATGTTGTTTTCTTTCATGCAAATGTTAATAGCTTGGCGCCAAGTGCTGAATACGAGACACTGGTAATTCGGCAGCCCCATGCCTTTCCAATGCAGAAATGAACCGAACAATGTTACATTGTCGGTATGATACATACTAAGTTAAAGGGTAACCTAAAAATGGGACCGTTTGTATGGTTCCTGGCGTCTTCTGGACGCGTCACCTTCTCGATTTTATGACTAACCGGCCGATAGCAGAGAAGTTTGTGGATCGGCCAGTAGAATGATGGGGCCAACGGTCTCGTAACTGGGCAGCCAATTTGTTGCAAGGCGCAGGATGTAAATTGAAACAGACTTTTTTGACGAGGCCAAGGATATATAGTAGAATTTAAAAACGTGTGAAGGTTTACCGGCTTGATCAAAAGAGCCTCTCGATCTGTAACTGGTTAAGTCTTAGTTAGTCGGCTTTTTGATTTTTTGATTATATAAAAATACCCGTCCCTTCGTACGAGTCCTCATCTTTAAGGGGTTACATTAGCATTCGCGCCAGACCAGGATCGATTACATAAGACCTAAACATCAAACCAGTTTCCGTATTTTGTTCAAAACGGGGCTTAAAGGGAGAGAGGAGGCATAGCAAGGGCTTTGCATGTAAGTGAATACCAAAGTATACGTACCTCGATATCGCCTTCCTGGTCCGTTTTCTGCTCAGTTTTCATAAGCGTGGCACAGCCTTACTGTACCACACAGTTGCATAAGAATCTCAGACGATTCGCTGTTCATGAATTTTTCCTACTCGGCTGTGCGCTAACTGTTGATTGATCCCAATTATTTTACAGACTTTTGCCCCGCGCGGCTCTATTTCTTGGTCTTACAATCCTTCTTCCTGATCACCAGGGATTATTATTCTTCTTTCTTTTCATTCTTCTATTTTCTTTATTATGTTTTAACCGTCGTCGCGACGTTTTACCAATATAAAATAATAGTCTAACAACACCAGACTGGTGGCAACACACTTCTCTTCCACTTTGCAACAGTAGCCCCTAAACTTCAACAGTCGCCGCATGTTCGAGATCTAGAACCTTCCCTTACAAATTAATATGGAGGAAAAGTCGGCGTCTGGGGCCCTTCAAGGGCCGGAGGGCACTTTCGGAATATACACTCGGCAGGTCATTGCCCTGTGTCATAAGAATCTCAAACTTTTCCTTCGACGGCCATTGGTGATGCTGTTTAGAGTTCTGTTAGCACCCATTATTGTTACTCTCTTAGTAACGGAATTCAAGCATATCGGCACTACAATTGGCGGTTTTGGCAACGACGATAGTGGTATTTCTGATCTTCGACCGATTAAAACGATAGCCCAGGCAGTTGAAGGTCGCGAAGATACAAAATTTGTGTTTGCACGAAATGGATTCGGCAACCAAGTCGACCCAGTCATTGACAGGTTTGCCGCAAGAAACCCAACTGCTAACATTATCAAAGTCGACAATGCTGGCGATATCCTGAAGGAGTGTAGGGTAACGCTTGCTGGAGCAAGTGACTGCTTCACGGCTGTTATCTTCCACAAAGTCAACGCGACATACTTCGACTATATCTTGAGCGTCAACCCCTCTGAATTCAGCGGGGATTCAGATTGGCGAGCCCATAAGTCTACGATACAGGACCACGTTTGGCCTGTCCAATTTGCTCTTGATGCCGCCATTGCGGAGTTTCCCGAGACTACCATTGTCAACGAGCAAAGCTACGACGAGGATAGGTCCTTCTATTACAACTATTATAACAACCTGTACTCTGGTGGAGATGACGATAGCGAAGATAAAACCTCAACTGGCGAAAAGGCAGTGCCAAATACTAATGGATATTACTATTTCGTCACCTTCCTTCTTGCGCCCTTCTTTTTCCTAATTTTCATCGAGATGGTATTCCACATTTGCGGTTTCCTGACTCGTGAAAGAGAAAGCGGCGTTACAGAGCTTCTGACCACACAGGGTTGCAGACAAACCCCCCAGATTATCTCATATTTCTCTTCTTTCTGGCTACTCTATCTGCCCACCTGGATCATCACTGGTATCATCCTGGGAGTAGTGCTTTTCAATACCACAAACACTGGCTATTTGATCTTATTCCAAATCCTGGCTGGCACTGCTACTCTCTGCATGTGCGTCTTCCTCTCGACTTTTTTCACCAAGGGTCATTTCTCCAGTCCGGTCTCAGCTATCGTCACCCTTGCATTGGCGATGATCATTTTCAACTATCTTTTCAAAGAAAAGCCCAGCTCGACCGAAATGAGTGCATTAGCAGCCGTCTTCCCGCCGTTTGCATACTCATCGCTCATCGCGGATATTGCTCGTCTTGAGTCCGCCACAAGGCCGTTCAGTGTTTCAAGATCTGCTGCCGATATCAAGATCCTGACAGGATTCCCGTCTATATCCCCATATCTCTACATCATCTTCTTCCTCATTCAGATTCCACTCTACCTCGGCCTCGCTGTTGGATCCCACTTCGCTATCTGGCACGTTCCGTACATCGTTACAAGACTAGCAACTGAAAGCGGTCTTGCTATGAAAACCACTGGCTTGAATAAGACCTTTAATAAGTCGAAGGGTAAAGCTGTCAACGATCTTAGCATTGAAGTACGCAGGGGACAAGTCGTATCGTTATTAGGTCCTAACGGAGCTGGAAAAACCACAGCGCTGAAGTGTATCGGTGGCGTGGTGAAGGCTGACAAGGGCAGCCAAATCGAACTTGGCTGTGAAAGAACTGAGCTTGGATACTGCCCGCAGCATAACGTCATCTGGCCACAGCTTACCGTTCGTGAACACGTTCAGATCTGGCTAGAAATCAAGGGAAGAAGAATGTCAAAAGCTGAACAGAACGCTGCGATCGAAGCAATGATTCGTGAATGCGATCTCGTCGAAAAAACAAATGCGCAGGCAAGAACACTAAGTGGTGGTCAAAAGCGAAAACTTCAATTGGCTATTGCTTTCATCGGCGGATCTCAAATCATCTGCATTGACGAAGCTAGCAGTGGGGTCGACCCTCTTTCACGACAGAACATCTGGCAGATCATCCAACAGGGCGTGGCACACCGCACTATCCTTCTCACCACACATTTCCTTGATGAAGCTGATGTTCTATCTGACTACGTTATCATCATGTCTAAAGGCAAGCTTGTGGTCGAAGGGTCCAGTACGGCGCTCAAGGCAGCACATGGTGACGGTTACTCTATCTACTCTGACCATACCATGGCTAATAAGCTTGGCCACGCTAAAACCTCAGAGGAGGCTTCTCAAAAACTCGAAGAGTGGGCAAGGGAAGACGAGGCAGCTGTCGGGAAATACGAAGTTGCATTCCCTACTCTTGAACAAGTCTTCCTCAAGGTCGCCGCTGGTGACGCACTCGACGAGGAAAGCGAGAACTCTGAAGAAGGCGAAGAATCCGCAGCTGCAGCCGCTCGTGAGAGCCCGACCCAAAACCTTGATCAAGGCCGCCCAATCAGCAAGTTCCGCCAAATCTGGGTCCTCTTTAAGAAACGTTATAGTGTCATTCCACATAACTGGTTGGCCCTTATTGTGACTATTGCTATCCCAATCGCTGTCGCCGCTGCTGTTATGAAAGGTACTGGAGATGTTAGCGACGATGGCCTCCAAAACTGTGCTGCCAACATCAAGGCGTTTGACGAACGCACCAATAACCTTCGAAGGAGCGCTGCTCTTTCGTCTTCTGCATCCGCCCGTTTGGCTACCGCTACCCGTAGTACCGCTACGACGACTAATAGCTTATACTCCTACCGCACTTATGGACCGGCTGACTACCTTCCTTACTACGACTCAATCGATGAAACGAGCAACCCAACGATGTATGAGCAAAATAAACTAGTACTTGGCCCAGAAAATGTCTTTAGGCCCAGAGCAACAGGATACAGGGTCGTCGAATCTATCTTCCCCGAAGTCTATGCCTACGACAATGTAGGTAACGAAGTAACCCCAATATCCGATATTGTTATCTACGTAAACAACGTTGATAATTATACGAAGACCTTACCCGCTGCAAACCCAATCGGAACTAGTTATAGTTACAGTACCAAGTACGGTGGTATTTGGTTCCCCGATGGTGAGACCCCACGAATCGCTATGATTGGCCAGGACTCCATGTACGACTCGTTTTTCCAAGTGGATACTCTCGCAACTGTCGACAATATGCTCAGCGACGCCAAAGATGGACCCGAGCTTCGTGCAAGCGTCCGTCGGCTAAGACGTATTTCTTCAGAGTACGACTTCCTTGCTATCCCATTTTCTTTGTTCATTACTATGGCGGTAATTGCTGGGTTCACAGCTTCGATCATCTACCCAACCTATGAGAGAGTACAGAAAACGAGGTCGTTACAATACAGCAATGGCGTAAGCCCGTTGAGTTTGTGGCTCGCATACTTCCTCTTCGAGCTGCAATTTATCCTCCTCGTCTCAGTAATTATGTACGCTATTCTATCTGTTGGTGCATATACCAAACTCTTCTATGGGTTGGGCTACGTCTTCGGCGCCATTCTTTTGACCGGAGTAGCAACCGTTCTGGGGTGCTATATACTTTCTCTATATTTCTCCGCCAAACTCGCCTACTTCACTGCGATTCTCATCCACCTTGTTCTCCTTCTTCTCTATTTTGTTGGAGCAGTTTTAGTGGCGACTTATTCTCCACCTTTACACCGATACGATATTCACAACCAACTTGCTGCAGGGTTGGGCCTTAGTTCTCCAGCTGCCAATCTGGCCCGTGCTCTGATGATTGCTTCGAATTCGTACTCAATGCTCTGCGGAAAATATGGCGAAATCCCTACTCCTGATAATGCGTTCGCATTCAAACTATTTGGTGGTGTTTATTTCAACTTAATCATCCAGATCCTCTTCCTCTTTGGCCTGCTCATGGCAATTGAGTATTCTCTCTTTTCGAGAATCTACTATCGCTTCCGTCGTCCAATTTCCCACAAGTCCAGAGACAGTATGGAACTCGAACTCGCTTCCCCAGCCGCTGGAACAACAGCCAGGAAATCTGCCACAGATACTGTCAGTCCAGGTGATAAACCCCTCCTTGAATGTTTCTCCCTTCACAAATCATTTAAAGGAATGGAGGCCGTTCATGACGTTACTCTATCCGTCTCTTCGAACGAAACAATGGCCCTCCTCGGCCCTAACGGAGCTGGAAAATCTACAACTATCAACATGATCCGAGGACAGTTCAAGCCAGACTCTGGTGACATCTTTGTTCGTGACAAATCTGTTCTATCCCAGCTCGTCGAAGCCCGTGCCGAAACTGGTGTTTGCCCACAGGAAGACGCCGTGGACGACCTTACCGTTTTCAAGACCTTGAAGTTCTACGCTGAAGTCCGTGGTGTTCCCGACCCCGCCAAGAACGCACAGTTGGTCATGGAGGCTCTTGGGATCCAGGATTTCAAGAATAAGCGTGTTAGCAAGCTCAGTGGTGGTACGAAGAGAAAGCTTTCGGTTGCTATCGCGCTCCTTGGGAACCCGCCTGTTCTGTTGTTGGATGAGCCTAGTACCGGGCTTGACGCTGTTTCGAAACGAACACTTTGGAAGACCTTGAAGGCGTTAGGAAAGGACAGGGCTACACTCTTGACAACGCATAGTATGGAAGAAGTCGAAGCGTTGGCCACTTCTGTTTCTATCATTGCCGTTAGACTGTTGGCTTCTGGTACTACATCAGGTTTAAGAGACCAGTATGGTGGATTCTGGCATGTCAGGGCTGTCGTCAAGCCCGAGGCAGCTGTTGAAGCTGAAAAGGGAATTAAATCTGTATTTGGGTCTAACTTGGGAGAACTTGTTGTCCATGGTGGTAGTGCCCAGATCAGGTTTGGAGTTAAGAAGAGTGCTGAAGGGTGGACTTTTATGAAAGTTATGCGGGAGATGGAGGCGATGAAGAAGGATGGAAGGATCGTGGAGTACAGCTTGAACGGAACGACGCTCCAGGAAGTATTCTTGAATGTTTGCTCGCAGGAGAAACAAAACTGATGTGGTAGAGGGGTGTTGGCGCACTAGAATCGGCTTTGGTTTAGTGGTTTTTTTCTTCTTTCTTTTCGTATTGAGGCGTTTATCAAGGATTCCGGAACCCCTCTCAAACACTGGCCCGGCATATAATGTCTAGTTTTACCCCAGAGTCGGGTCAGTGTATTTAAAAATGTCTATTTACTTGATACACCGGTTTACCTATAGGCTTTTGTAATACCGAAACTCATGTTTAATTCTACGTTACCAATGTCTATGGCTCAAGGAGATACCCTTCAATGAAGTTTTAGATTACTAGATTTGTGACCTTGCATAAGCAGTCTCATTCTTACGATAGCGAATAGCAGTTTTGTTCGTTTTCATGTAAAGCCCATTTAGTAATCATTACGCAGATTTAATAGTACACTCTTGAAGACAAGTACAGATATTGTTAAGAGAAAGAGAAGAAAAGGCGAGAAAACAATCCCTCTCGTCGGAGAATATGCATGAAATAAACCCCATGAAAAATAAACCCATAACATGTATTAAAACAGAACAGCGTAATCAGCAGCAGACAAAAATCCCACACGACACTGTCAGTCCATAATTCATAAACCCTTTAAAATCCGAAATCACCTCCACACATCTAGAACCTTCTCATTCGAGCATAGTGTCGACGCCAACTTCTGTAATGGTATCCACGACCACTATGAATGGTACCGGATTCGCTGTAGGGCGTTGGAGTGGGAATATCGATAGGCTCTGGGGTTCCAGTAAACGGCGTCCCGGTAGGTGGCTTTCGAGTCTTATCTCGAGGATGGTGGCGAGTGCGAGTGACTGTGACATAACGAGTTCGTGTGATAACCGTAGTGTGTGGATGGGGGATACGATCATGCATAGTAATCGGGGTGGAAGTGGTTTTTGGAGGAGTCCTCGTGACGTAGACGGTCCTGATTACCTGAAAAGTCGCGGTACGGGTGAGGACGTGGGTATGTGTTTTTGATTTTTCCGGTAGAGCCGTGGTTCGGCTAGGCCAGGGGATAGTGGCAAACCCATCGGGAAGAGTGGCGCCAGGTTCCTGGTATTTATCGCTACCGTCGTTGAAAACAGCCGGTCCAGGGACTGGGCCGTAATCTGAGTAGTTGGATCGTTCTGGATACCAGATGTTGTACCGGAGGCCTGGCATGTTCATGTTTGCGTATTCACCACTAGGAATTGGAATAGTGACTGGCTTGATGAAAGGTGCCTCGGAGTCCTTTAGAGTAACTTGAGCGCAGCTGAATAGAGATATGATTGTTAGATGTACTGTTTGCAACGAAAAATCTAAGGTAGGTTTAGATTCGAGCGGGAGGAAACTACTTACCCAACATACCACTGAGGCTGCAAATTCGGTTTCCCAGCGTTATTCAACGTAAGAGTCTCTGCGCGGATCAGGTAGTCACCGTTCTCCAGATGCTTGGGAATGACACCAGTAAAAAGCCCGCCGTTAAGTCTCATCCTCGAGGTGCAAAAGATTCCACTGCGGTCAACACCATCTTCCCAGATTTTAAACCAATTGGGCTTTCGAGGGTCTTCTGCGATAGCCGTGACCGAGTCGGGAACTTTGCGCATGTAAATTGCACAAGGCCCCTTGTGAGAGACATCGGTAACGCCTTCAGGACCAGAAACAGAGCTACTCCAGTTGGTGTGCCACTCAAACGTAATGCTTGATCCAGCTGTAGTAGATTGTTAGCAAATGTTGGGTGTGTCTAATAGGAGGTAATACAAGTCAAGGGGGACACATACGCTGAACAACGGCTTTGCTAGTTCCTTTCATCCCTTGGCCATTTCCAGGAGGATGGCCACAGGCAAGTTGTCTATCATTGGGATCGACAATTGGGTTTAACGTCCCCGGCTGACGAATGACATTTGGTTGGGGAACATTGTCCACCAAGAAGTGGGTGATTACATGGTGGGCCATGGAGGCTGATGCCAACATGCCCGTCAGAAGGAATGTTTTAATCTTCATTTTGATTTTCGTTTGCATAATATTCTATATATACGGTAGGAAGGTTATCAAAATTTTTTAGTCAGCGAGCATTCGAGAGACGGCCGAGCTAAGGAAAGGAGGCTGATGAAGATATCAATGGAAGAAAAGCAGAGAGGATACCGGAGGTGGGAGAGTAGTACCTTTTGATGGCGGCTTATCAGAAATTGGAACGTGTTAAATATGATTGTTTAGATAGAAAGCAATGGTGGAAGGTATATGAAGGGGAGATGGAGCGCAAGCAAGTGTTAGCGTCGGCGTGCACATAGATGGTTTTCTTTTTTATGGGCATTCAAGAAATGTGTTGGCCACGGTCCCAATTAGTGTTCTTTCCACTTTAGTCGAATTTTTGTCGATCTCATGTGGCAAACATACCGTTTATGGTAATGTCTCATTATCAAACACACACTTTCCAACATCAGATACAACACATGGGCACCACAGCACCACAGCCAGTTATACCCTCTACCCAGCTCTAAAATCAGCCTTCAACTCGAGAGGTATCAACCTAAACACTCTTGATCACCAGTTATAAAATAAGTCCTGCCTGGTCTTGTAAGCCAAAATCACGATCAACTAATTATACTCCAAACTTTGAACAATAGGTGAACATAGAGTCCAAGTCTAACTATTGTGGTTGATGGACAGAGGATCGAGACCTTGATTAAATAATGTGCTTTTGTCTATTGGTATTATCATGCTAATTCTAGCACTCTCCTACTCCGAGGCTAACTATCTTACATGTACGCTGAGCAAAGAACATATTATTTTCAACGAGAACAATTATTTCATCTCTTCGTCCTCACCGATTCCACCCCATTCATCATCTTCTTCCTCATCTTCATCGGCTTCTTCCCCTTCGCCGACACTTTCATCCTCGGAATCGTCGTCACTCCCGCTATCACTATCTTCGCCATCTTCAACTTCCTCCTCGACGCCGTCTCTGATCACTCCTGCTGCGCTATCCTCGACTTCTGCAGTCGTTAAACAGGTTATCCGCCTATTGGTATCATACTCTCCGGCCATAACTGCAAACCCGTCTGCTTTGATATCCATCACAGCCTCTGTTTCAGCTTCTTTTTCGCCCGTTTTTTGCTTCTTGGCAGCTCCAATTTGCACTTGAGCAAAATCAAGGGAATAGACACGGATGATACCGTCACTATTCGCCGTTGTCAAGAAGTATTTTGACTTTTGGTTTGCAGAAGGGTGGGGGAGTATGTCAAAGTCTTTGATTCTCGTTTTATCAGAAGTTGAAGGCGTGATAGTTCCTAGCAGGATTGGTTTGATATCTTTTGTCTCGTCTTCCTTCTCCTTTTCTTCTGGGGTTGGCTTGATTTCGTCTGATTTAGGGACTAGGTAAACAACGACCCTTCCATCTTCTGTTGCTAAAAAGCATAACTCCTGGTCCTCACTTCCATCACCGATTGGTGTTTCCAGAAATTTTATCTGGTGCACCTTCGAAACCGGGGTTGTTGTAAAACTACCACGGGCTACACTGTCGACTCCGAAGAGAGCGATTCCTCTCTCAAACATGACAGCATATCCTTCTTTCCCACCTGGTCTCCACACAACCTTCAATCCTTCACCGCTAACACCTGTCACCAACCTGGGTATTGACTTTGGAAATGTAAGAACGCCAGCCTTCCTCCCTGTCATCAAATTCCACATTCTAACCGACTTCTCATGGCGGCTTACGCTCAAAGCGAGCTTGCCAGACGGATGAACAGCGATTGAATTTACTCCTCCACCGGATAATATCTGCCCGGGTTTGGGTTTCGGAGTAGGGCATTGAAGGCTGCTAAGGAGCGACCAGTCCCTAGTCTTGAAGATGTGTATGTATCCCGCTTCGTCTGTGGATATTAAGGTAGATTTCGAAGGGAAAACGAGAGAAGTCGTTGGAGACGCTGACGGAGGGGCAAGAGTACCCAGGTTGGTACGAGTGTGGAGGTGGTAGAGATTTATCTTTGTGTCTGGAGATGAAGTGGCAAGGATTCTCTTACTGCTGCTGCTGCTGCTACCATCACCGGTAGTGTCCGAGGGAGGGGAAACAGCAAGACAGCGGATGGATGAAGCGTGGGCGGTGAAGAGGAAGAGCGGGGTGAACGACGTCTCTGAGATATCGGAGGACGGAATAGTGACCCTCAGACCATGCAGGACTCGGTCATAGCTGCCGGCAATGATCTGAAAGGACGTCGACGGCTTGAGTGAGAGCTTGGACAGGTTGTCGGCCACAGCGACTGGGGCGTCTCTCTTGCGTTTCTGGCCCATTTCTTACGTTTTCCTGGGTGTATTGATGTTGCTAACGTTACAGGTGGCCGACGATAGTTCTAGGTGGGAGGCGGAAGGGAGGGGGATTCTGTTGCGGGATGAGACCAACAGAAGAGGGTACGACAACAGAGTGGATCAATCACACCAGAGCTCAAGAGGATGGTCTTATTCTGTCGACTGTCGCAAATTCGGTTTTTTTTGTCTTGAAAATAAAATAAATTCGGTGTCCCGAAACGGAAATCGAAACGAGACGCGGTTTCACTCAGCAACACACTCTCCAGCACGACTGAGTTAACAGCTGATATATAACAGCGTTAACGAATTAAAATCACCCGATCGGGGTATTTACGGGTACAACTAAGTCTTGGCACTCTAAGCTCCTCGAAATCCTTCGGATTTCTTCTCATCGCAGCTTTCGGCAACACTTTTCAATCTTTCCTTCCTTCACTTCACTCCATCAACACCTTCGACCGCCATCCACCAAATCCATCACCACCGCCCTTCATCCACTCCGATACCCTTCGAGAGGTCGCCGTTAAGCCGGCTGCACTTCTCTAGACCCTTTTCGACACCCTCCTCGCCATTTTCTGAAATTATATATCTATTATAAACCATACCAGTCGCATACCCTACCGACTACTTTTTTTTTTTTTTTTTTCCTTGAGAGGGCATAGTTTATGGTTTGATGGAAGTTGGAATTTCGCCTCTTGGAACTCTGGAGTGACGACCATACTTCCACTAAATAATGGCGTCGACGGAGACACTGATTCGTCTCACGAAGAAACGCGAAGCATTGGAGTTAGTTCAATCCCTCCCAATTAGAATCGCCATTGGTCGATTCTTTTGTCGGTCGGATGGGAGGGTTTGCTATGTTATGTCATTGTGCTTTGCAGAACCGCATCTGCACAGTACTTACATATCAGACCTTACCATGCCTCCTCACACACATATATATAAACCAACATGCTGCCAAATACAAAAATATTTGGGAAGAAAACCTACAAAGGAAGCGAAGAAAAAGAAAAAAGCGAAAGAAAAGAAACGGAAGGGAAAAAAAAAAAGAAAGAAAGAAAAAAATCCTATAACGTTGATATTGTGACGTGAAAGCAATTCAGTTCAGTTAACTAGCCGTTCTTTTTATTAATCACACCTACTGTTATTATAGTAAACTCGTATCCAATCGAAAACGAAAACTGCAAGAGCTATACCGGGTCGTCAACCATGTCCAACACTCGTGCGCTACTCCCCGTCGTCCTGGAGGTCCTGCAAGTAGACTCGCAAGCTACGATGAAGATGGCGAAAGAAAGTTCTTAGAAAGCACGGATATCAACTTGTCAGTATCGCTGTTAAGATGCGACTCGCAGAGTGGAATTACTGATGTCGACTACATGAATAGAGGGAAGGCATTTAATGCGAATGAGATGCTACCAAAATCGATATTGGTTGTACCCGACATTCTAAGAGAAGCTTTAAAACCTATCGTTCCAGCTTCCGCACAAAATGGAGACGCTATTCCTCTCATCGCTCCGAAGGCAGAGAAATCGACAAGGGACGTTAATATAGATATAAGACCGGCCGACAATTTGGCTATTCCACGTTCGAACGGCGCGACTTCAAGGGCTACTACGCCCAAACTATCCAACGATACTGATGAATCCGGTGTCAAGACTCCAGCCCGAAAAAATGTCAGACAGAAAGAGGAACAGGCAGTATCCGCGCCTATTGCTCACCCGGTACCTACTGCTGCTACTACTACTACTACGGAACACGTCCAACCAAAAGAAGCTGCCAGCCAATCTTCAGGCATCCCGGAGAAGGATATAGCCATAGATAATGCACCTATTTCTCAGATTTCCGAGGAATCTATTGAGGTAGTCGACCCTCGAGCGCCATCTGCTCAACTTCCACCCCGCGCAAAGTCGCCTGCCCCGCCAGTACTGGAACGAGCTACATCTCAAAAATCTGAGCAACCTAATCTTGCAATATCTACGCAGGCTACACAATCTCCTCACGACCAGATACCAAGGCCGTTCCCGACCCCGACAACCGCAACCGAGCTTGAACCAACTAGTCTGCCACCAACATCTGTACCGAGAAAATCGATAACCCCCCCAAGCCCTGCCGATTCTGCCAACGCCTCGGATGTAGTACTGGAGGAGTTAACCCACGAACCATCGAGTGATGCGGTCTTTGACGATGCTGCGAGCCAAGTTGACGGAGCGGAGGAGATGTCGGAAATTGATCCAGAATCAACTAAGGAGATGGATTTGTCAGACGATATCGCCCCGACAACAGAACCATCAACTGAGAAGCCTTTGTCGGATGAGGTTATGGGTGAGGTTGAGAAACAGCTACAGGTTGAAACTGCCCTTTCAAAGCAGCAAGACGAAACTTCATTAGCCGAACCAAAGGCCGAAACCCTACAAACGGAGCCAAAGCCAAATGCCTCTGCAGCCGATAGTACCCAGGTTCCAGTCAGCGTCAGCGAGCCACTAGTTGATACTGAAATGGTGGATGCTCCAAAGGAAGAAGAGCTGCAGGCTCCATCTAACCAACTTGAACCAACAAAAAAACCATTTGGAGATTCTTCAGCTACGTCACCACAAACCGTTGACCAAAAAACCTGCCCCACGGAAAATACTATGTCTAACTCAGAAACGGCATCTGAGGGAGCAATAGTGGGGGCAGCTGTTGAGGAAAAGGGAAGCGAGGTCCAAGGGAAGCATGAGGATACAGCTCAATCTCCCGTCTTGCCAATCAAAAGGGAGGAAAAGACGCCATTTGAGTTCCTTGAACCCCATTCGGCCACATCAATGAAGGCCGGTGCCTCTGCGACACCAATGGGTTTTCCCCAAACCCCTCAGAACCTTCTGCAGGATCACGATACAGTTGACACCTCGGCCATTGCTGAAACTCCCATGTCATCAGTGGACGAAACGGCAGGTCACTTCACATCTCCGAAATTCGCTCAACCACTCACGACCGCTGCTCTTGAATCCATCAACACTACTGTTTCTACTCCAGCGACAAGGACGTCGTCTTCCCGCCGGGAGAAGCGCCTTTCGGTCAGTGGTGGCCTTCAACTAGCCAAAATAGTCTTCCATGGGCGCAGTACTGCCGCAGCCTCCGGTTCCAGGGCGGAAGCCTCAAATGATTTATCGCCCTCGACGGCCCCGGCCCCATCAAGGGTAGGGACACGCTCTGGCAGTATCAGCACACCAGCACGAATGAACTCGCGATCTTTGGAGGCACAGAGAATATCGTCCTTGGCGGAGCTTAAAGAACAGCACCAAGCACAGATACGGCAACAGGCAGTCAACAATCGCAAAAGAGACGATAAGTCTCGGCTTGATGTATTCGATTATCTTACTGCTGTTACGGCCTCTGACCCTCTACAGAATTCACTCGCCACAAGCCACAAAACCCTATCCACGGCAGCATTCCAGCTTCTGAGGCGTGAGAAGCAGGCCATTCAAGCTTTAACCGAGATACAAGACCTACAGAAGGCTGGAAAATGGAGCCTAACGCAGCCTGCAAGGGCAATTGAGCCAGCTAAACAAGTTGTTCACCGGGACTATCTACTTATGGAAGTTAAATGGATGTCAAAGGATTTTAAGGAAGATCGAAAATGGAACCTTGTGAAAGCGAAAAAGCTAGCGGACGCCTGCGTCGCCTGGCATGGTGCTACGCCTGAACAAAGAAAGGCGATGTGCATCCGCACGACTAGGGACACTGTACCATCGAGAAATCGCCACGTAACGCAAGTTCCAACGCCCGATTTAATGCCCAGCGACGAGCACTCTGACGACGACGACGCAATGAGAGACGATGACGACGGAGACGACCATATGCGGGACGACTTTGTGCATAGGCTACACGAAGTTGAGAATCCTGGGAATTTGTTCGCTTTGGGAGCTGATGACATTATATTTGAAATTCTGCACAATTCGATGACGGATCGGATGTTGGGTGAATTACCCGTGTTCGAAGCGCCGAAGGTTACAGATGGAAAGGGCCAACCTGTTTTCTTTGATGGATGGAGGAATAATGAACCAATTGGACCTGGCGCTGGGTTGAAAAGGACGCTTTGGGAGGCACCCGCTGAAGAGGGACCGCCGACAAAGAAAAGCCGATTTTCCTATGATCCAGAATATAAGCTACTTGACTCAGACGATGAAGATGAGGATAGCAAGGAACCTATTCGCAGGACCCCAGGGAGTTCTAAGGGAGTTACAAGGAGCGGTAGCCCCGTTCTACAACCGCAGAATAATTGCGTTGCTTTGTTCAACCCAGACTTTCAGCCTGTTCTTCAGAGACTGCATAATGCTCATCCGTTCCGGCCTCCTCAGGAGATGCCACCCGCTACGTTCTTTGAGTACAGATCGCCAAGCCAGTGGACTGCCGAGGAGGACAAGGAACTCGTTGCAGCGGTCCGGAAGTACAACCACAATTGGTGGCTCGTTTCGCAAGTCATGCAGCCAAAGAGCTTTCTGCAATCAGGGGCTGACCGTAGGAGTCTATGGGAATGTTTTGAGAGATGGTTCATGCTTGATCCGCAGAATCAAGAACTTATCAAGGGTCCTTTCTTTAAGCCTGTCCAGCAAAGATTGGATCTTGCCGCCAGAGCGCCGACACACACTAATGCTGCTGCCCAACAGGCGGCGGCGGCGGCGGCGGCTGCTGCTACACCTGGAGGGTCCAACGCCGCAGCCGGAACGCCTGGCCAGCCTCCTAAGAGGCGTACCAGTCAGCCGATGCGTGTGGAACGTAAGAAGAACACCAGGACCCTTAATATGATCGAACAGATGCGAAAACTCGCAAAGAAACGCGAAGTTCAAGCTAGCAAGCAGGCTCAATCCGCAAACATCGCAATCAAGAAACAGCAAGAACAATCGCAGCAGCAGGCTGGATCTCAGAAGACAGAGCAGTATACACCAGCTCAAGTTAGTCGGATGAAGCACGAGCGAGAAGTATTGCATCGGCAGCAAGCTCAGATGGCTCAGATGGCTCAGATGCAAAGGGTACGTTCTATATTTCCATTGATATTTCCCTTGTTTATCTCTTTATTCTCCCCTGTCCCCTTTTCTTCTCTTGCTGTTCTCTTTCCCCATCCCTCCTCCCCCTCCCTCCCTCCCTCTCTCTCCCTCCCTCACCTTCTTCTCTCCCTTCTTCTCTGCATTGGCATGCCTATAGCAACGATGTTAACCCCTTTGCAGAGACAAGCTCAAGCTCAAGCTGCATCCCAACCACCAACTTCTCAACCAGGAACTACCGCCACTGCTACGACTGCCGCCACTCCAACATCCGCTACAACAACAAGTTCTACCAATGGGCAAACTTCGAACAATATCCCCGTCCAATCCAGAAATAGCCTTCAGGTTCCCGGTGTCCAAGTTAACCCTGCTTCCGCGGTACCAACAACCGCACAACAATCTCTCATGGCTGCTCAACAGCAGCGCACAATTATGGCTGCTAATAGCTCCGCGGCTATCCAAGCTGCTACCCATCAAGTCAACCAGCATCTCCGAGCCCAGGGCCACACCGTCTCGAGTAATGGCCAAAATTCGCCGACTAGTCTTACGCCTGAACAATATAGGATGTTGATACAGGCCAGGATACAAGCGAATGCTGCCAAATACCAACAGCAGGTCCAGGCTCAAGCCGGTATGACACAGAATCAAACCCAAGCTGCGGTTCACGGGGGCAGTTCCCAGGCTGCTTCCGCTACTGCTAGTCATCTTCATGCGATGCAACAAGCTCAAGCTGCTGCCAGGGCTCACAACGCCACCGGCCAGACCGCTGGTGGTTCCGCTACGGCCGGTGCCCCAGCCGGAAATAGTGTCATCAGCGCCCAACAGGCAATGATGCGCATCAAACAGCACTTCCCTACTATCGGTGATGAATACGTCCAGCGCATGATCCTTCAGCACCAGGCTCAAGCTAAGTCCATGGGACGAGAGTTGACATACACCCATATCAGCAACTTGATCGCGAATTTAGCAAACCAATATCAAGGAGCTACCGCACAGGCGCAGGCTGCACAACAGGCTGCTGCCGCACAGCAGGCCCAACAGCAGGCCCAGCAACAGGCCCAACAACAGCAACATGCTGCTGCAACTGCTACCGCAGCTACCGCACACCACCAAGCACATAGTCAATCGCCCCCTCATCATGGAGTTACTGGCGTTAGCCATGTCGGCGCTGGAGGCATTCATCACCCCCACCCTCCAATTAGTAGAACTGGTGGCAGTGCTAGTACGCAACAAATGCTTAATCAGCTAATGATGTCTCAGACCAGGGCGCCCAGCTCTAGTCCGATGATGGGTAATGCCACACCAGTTATGAATAATGCAGGCATTGCCAGTAGGGGAAGTAGTGCAACCCCCATGCAGAGAGGTGGAAGTTACCACACTCCAACGCCCGGCCCGAATGGTGCTACCAGCGGTGGGATGCAACAGGGAAGCCCGAGGGTCCCGCAGGGTCAGATGGGCGGCAGCGGACAGTAAGGAGTCGAGTTTTTTTTTCGGGTATCAGGATTTGTTTTTCTAGTTTTATTTTATCAAAGACCCTTTGCCTCTATCGACTGAGAACGGGTTGGGTGGGCTTAGTAAAGCAGTCTAACCTCAGAGGCTCCGCGGTTCTTTCCGGTCTCATCACCCTATGATTGTAATTATTTTTCTCAACTTTGCACCCCTCCTCCTTCAATGCCATTAACCCCTCTTCTTTTTCCCCCGTTCCATTCTGTTTCTTCCGGCCGGGCTCTTGTATGCTTTAAAGTTTTTTTTCGGAGTGGGCGGTGTTCTGGCTTTCCTAGTTTATTCTTCTTCGATTCATGTTGTGTTATTATATACTACTTTTCTTTTTTTTGCTTCCTCTTTTCTTACTGACTGAAACGCTCCGAAAATGAAAGTGAATGAGGCGTTGTGCTTTTTTTCTGTAGTGAATCATTATCTCCAAAGCATAGTATTCCCCGGCTTATAAGGGACCAAATCATAAGGCGATGCGATGATCAGGGCACTACGCCTTTCCATTGCTTTCACGCGCTGATAGATGAGACAATATGCTGTTGGTAACAGCCTTTAGCTCTATCATCCGAAATTACAGACATCTATCCTTATCTTATCTATAGATCTTCGTCCATCTTCTCTGTCTTAGGCTCCTCCTCCTCGTCATCGTCATCCTCCTCAACGGCCTTCTTAGCCTCCCGACTTGCCTCCTCCAACAACTCTCTCGGCACGTCCTCGTGAACCCAGCCATTCCAAACCATACCTCTGCTACCTGTCGCAGCGGCAGTAGCTGTTTGGCTATCCTTTGTAATCCAAGTCATCTCTATTTCGAATTCTTTGTCCTTGTTGTCATCGTGGGCGACATAAATTATTCTTGCGGCCTCTTTGACACCCTGAAGGAGTGTTAGGTCTGTTAGGTTTAGCTTTTCGATCTCGGATTTTGCGGCTTGACGGCCCTTTCCGGTTGCTGCACCGAAGTAACCCTAGATATTTTGTTTCTGATTAGACTCTTTTTGAGCGTACAAGAGCTTTTTCTCTCTTAATGGAGAAAAAGCAAGTCGGGGGACAACATACCCAATACATCCCACTTGGCTCAATCATATACAGCGCGGGACCATCATCATCGGCACCACCAAGAATAGCAGTGACACCAAAGGGTCTGACCGAGGAATAAAGAGTATAAGCTTGAGCATAACTTCCCATACGGTCCGCAAGCGAAGATACAGGGACTGAATCTTTAAAGTTCCTTCGCCATGAGATCGCTTCTTCGCGGGCACGGTTGGTGAAGTGTTTGCCGTCAGGAACGAGGCCGGATGTTGCCTGTAAGTATACGAATTAATATCACTTTTTCTTTTTCAAGTTAAGTTGTACAGAAGCATGGGGGGGGGGGGGGGGGGGGGGGGTATTTACGATGCCAACGTGACGGTCCACAGTCGAAATACGCTTGTTGCTGCCCGGAACGAGAAGTTTGGAGGTTATAAGCTTTTCGCAGGCAAGGATGATACCGTCTTTGCAGCGGAGACCGATAGTTGTTGGACCATTTTCGACGGCTTTTTGGGCGTATTCGACCTATTGTATCACTCCCGATAGAAAAATAGAGGGTTACACAGGGTAAGCTTGGAGATGCCTTATCAATGGTAGGTCTTTTAGGTTGTGGTGGGGGCATATGTGCCTGACATATGAACTATTAGGAGGATAGGCGGGGAGGGTTTCGTAGGATTGGATAGGGAAATACGGACTTGGAAGTTACGGCCGTCGGGCGAGAAGACGGAGTTGGAAAGATCGTAGCCGGTACCTATCGATGTCTGGGCAATTCATTCGTTAGCTTTGCTTTATATAAAGGAAATATGGGGTATGGGGTAGAGGTTGACGACGTGACGTACCATGGTGGGCTACGTGAATTGCGGCGGCGGCCCTGGTAGAAATCGGAGAGTTGTTTGAGATATTGCGGGTCCACGAAACCGATATGTATCTATGCGTGGGGAGCAAGGCCTCTTATGAGTATCCTGAGGCTGTAAAGAGATGAGGTCGGTCGGGGAGGGTCGTGGATTGGGGATGATGCCGATGGTGGGTTCGTTGGTGGGATTGCGTGGACAGCTTTGAAGGTGAGGTTGGAGCTTGAAGCTTGAATGCCTGCAAAAGCAAATACGCGTGTGAGGGCAGAGACAACGCGCTTTTGGTGTGGTATTTTAGTACTACTCTTTCATGTTCCCTGATTGCCAGATTTGATTAGAATATGGGAAACTCTGCTATTTTCAAGTAGAATTTGAGATTATGGTTTCATATAAAATTACTTCAGTACTTAATACCAAAGACCTATACCTGGACGCCAAAAGAAAATGTAGAGTCCTGTGGCCGCAAGGTTGATTCTGTATCCAATCGACGCTCCAAGCTTGGGCATTTCAGCCGGACATAGCCTTTAAATATGGTTGTAACATTGGAATTGAGGCTTCTCAATATTTAGCCTTTCTTTGGGTTGATATAGTTAATATGACTCAGGAGACTATTTTAGTACGACGAGGCCGCTTATATATGCTTCGTAGATATCTAGATGTGATATGGACGGCAAGCCTCTAGGGATCTAGAAATCTCTAGGTTGATACAATGACCATAGACTAGTGGGCTATTAATCTTCCATACGTACAGATGTAATTTGAGAAAAGATATAAATAGTTTTGTCTTATAATACATGTTTTGGGGCCCAATAAAGCCTATGGGAATAGAATATAAAGACCTTGTACTCATATTGATGTCGGGTAATCCACCCCATAATTGCCGAACATTGAAGGCCCATACATGGAAGCCTAATCGGGCCTCAGGGTTGCTATAGCGGCAGTGATCAAACCAGAAAACAAGGCCTAGAGTTTTGAAAGTCTCGCCTTCTTTGGCGAGTATATGGCAGCAGTCGGCGGCCGTATCCCCGCAATAATCTCATATGCATCAAAGTGCCCGGGCCGTTTAGGAATGGTCAATGTTCTCATCCCGACAACACCCATACGATTGAAGAGAAGATTTCGTGAGAAAGGAACTGTTTCGCAGTAGACTTCGAGTCCTTCGGCGGCAGCTTGACGGCATCCCCAGTTTGCTAGCTCCGGTCCGATCCCGGAGTTCTGGTATGCAGCATCTACGCAGGTGAATTCGGCAACTATAGACACCTATCCGTTAGCGACCACATACCTCGCGCGTGAAAATGTACAGACTGGGTATTTGGTAAGGAGTACTTACACCAATGCGGCCGGCTACCCATGAGCTCTCTCCTAAAATTTTCGATCCCGCCCCATAAGGCTTCTGCAACCTTTTCATCCCAATCAGGCGTGAAATCTGGGAACGGAACGTCTATAGATCCGTTGGGTTGGGGAGGTTGCCATCGGGTGAAGGCGACGACTTTTCTATCTTTCGATAAGTCTTCCGCGACCCATGTAATAAAAACACTTGGGCCAGCCTTGATACCCAATGTCCAAAGCTCATTTAGCCACTTGCCTGTAGACTCGTTTTCTGGTGTCAAGAACTTCCAAAAGTCGTGGGTTGCGTTAAAGGATGTGAACCAAATCTGGGTGAGAGCTTCAACATCTTCCAAGGTCGCCCGCCTGGATTCGAAGCCCGGGGGCAGGACGGGGCGGCTGTTAGGATTGATATCCATGGTAAGCACAAATGAAAAAATATTATCCAGGGGAATCGATCGAAATATTCCACTATCAATTAAATTAATTATGGTCAGCAATAATTACTAGGCCAACAATCGTGGTGAATAGAATATATATTAATATTCAAGTCCATGAACTAAAGAAATCCAAAAAATACTCAGGTATATTAAGTAGCCATTCAATACTAAACGGTTGAAATGAGCCGGTCAACAAGCATCGAATATCAGCAGTTAGTTACTTGCCATGACACAGATTTTCTGGCATCTTACTCATTACCCCAAATCCTCGATGATCAAAGTTGTACATTATGCTACTGGCAATTTAGCTGTTCTCCATGACCGTTGCAAGTTCGACTGTGCATTTCCCATTATTTGCCTAGGGAATATTTAGCTCTATGCAGATGCAAACCATAACTTTGACAAGGCCCGTTGTGGGGCATGGAGCCAATTGCAACAATTCCACGCTTTCACCCGAGTTGAGGTACGCCTACACATTCAAATCAGGCATATAAGACTGTAACCACAGTACTAATGTACTATTGTGTACAAGAAATAGAATGAAAAAAAAGCAATGGGGAAGGAGGGCAAGGGGAAAAGAAAAGCTTATCAAGTTTGATTTATCCCTCAAATGCCAGCCGTACATATGACTATCTATGTCCTGTAATAATTCTCTCCTTGGCTTGGAGTCTAAATTCTGGGGCACTCGTCAAGTAACTAATGCCAACCGATACATTTTTGTCAGCAGTCTCCCAACTGGCTTGCAGATACTTTCCTTTCCTTTTCTTTCTTTTTTTTTTTTTTCGCTTCTTGATTGTAGATATTCTGAATTTTCGGGTGAGTTGATGCAATTTCGGGCTCCTGGTCTGCATGGTATCGGGTGGGTTCCAAACGGCCAGTCGAAATCGATGGACGGATTCCCGTATAGAGCATGCGGAGTCGAATTATCGGTTTTCGTAAATATCACAACTTATTTATATCGTCTCAAATGGTGTCTGTTGCAGCTATCATATATAGATTACTATTCCCTTTCACGCTCGAGTAATACGCCTATCTTAGGCTGAAGGCGCCTCTATGAAAATTCACCGCGATACTTCGCAAACTAATCAATGCTGATACAGTTATAAAAAAATCAAATCCGCCTCACCATAGTATCAGCTAGCGGTACTCGGAACACCATTGAGGATATGCCAGTTCAGTTTTGGCTCAACAATTTAGTGCCGTTTTTATTTTCTTTCCCTCAATTGAATATGGTAATACCACCGTTAATCATCTCGGACAAGCCGGGAGCCAGCTAACGATCGAAGATTCGAATTCTCATTCGCAGCTGGGCCAGTAGTCAGAAAGCCTTTATTCAGGTTGCTATATTTTGCGCTTTTGGCAAACATTCTAACGATCTTCGATGAATACTCGCCCTATGGCGTTACAGCAGTCGCAGTCGGGAATGCAAGTATTTTAGCTTCTAGCTGAAAGCAAAAAAGCTAAAAGCGAAATTTCCCATCCCAAATGCATGTATCAACGAAACTAATGCATCTCTAAGTTAGTGCCAACACTTTTCATGCATGCAATGCGTATTTCAGCCAGCCATTCATAAGCTGAGATTAGCCTTATGAAAAACCTAGAACGACATGAATCGGGACCCAATGCCGCTATAACAAACCTTCAAAAATAATGTGGAAAGTGCGTCAGTAATTATATTGTGATCATAGCCAGTTCACAAATCTTATCTACTGCTTTGTTATTGGTTCCCCAACTGTATAGACTATCTGGGGTCCCTTTATTTTGCTCTGGCGTGCAGAACATACCCCTAGGTGGTTATCCATGAGCCTTTTTGTCCAACTTTGGGAGGCTAGGTTTATAGAGAAGTTGAAGTGATGGGAATATTGGATGTGATATGTGATGCGATTGCGCAGTACTATTTCTATTGCACGCCGTTTCCGATTGAGATGACGCTAAAATGTGTAGTCCATACTTGCGCGGGAGGTTTGGGTACAAGGCAAAGTTCATACGTATAACTCCTGACCATGCTTCGAGATGCTTCTTTTGGCTCATACACCGCCAACCCCCCATTTGATAACCAAATATTCCTCAGGATAAGTCTAAACACATATCAGTCTAAGCTTTATTTCCAGAGCTGGAGCCTACCTACGCAAACATATTAGAAACATACCTGATTATCCGATCATTTAGCCTTACCTGAATTCCATCTACAGCTATCGGCCCAACTACTGGATGTGGCTTTTTTTTTTTCTAAAAAAAATAATATAGAAATCCAGAAGTTTATATTTTTCTTTTCATTAGGGTCGTCGATACCTATCAATACCACATACACAGCCATGATTGAATAGGGATTGATACCCAGATATAAAGGACCGCTGTTCACCTACTCACTTATCTTAAGACATCAATATTATATCAGTAAGATCAGGGATCGTACAAGTCACTCAACAATATATTACAACCTTCGATATCGATATCTACTGCTCATTAGACAAGATATAATAAAAGCTAGCATATATATATGTGTGTGTAATATATTACGAAGCATTTGCAACATAACTTTCCCGTAAACCGGCCTCTTTACTTATAGGAGAGAGTTATAAGGTTCCTCGAGTAATTACAACATGGCTACTCTGGGTGAACCACCAGTCGAGGCTACGGTTTTGCCAAAAGACTTCTCGATAGCTGGGTTGAATGGGCAGCAAGAATTAATTGTACCAAAAGGTTCGTAACTTCTCCTACTGTGATCATTCTTTCTATTTAGTATACTATGAAAGCTATCAGCGCTGCATGCCTTGCCCTTCCCTATCGGCTTTCCATCCAGTCCAGAGCGTAAGGGAAAATGCAACACCAAGCTGCGTTGTGACTCCACGTTCTTGCGATTTCTTTCGTCATTAGTTTAGGATTATGTCAAATGATTTTCATAGTATACTAATATCGACTAGGGCTAGCAGAAAATATAAACTATAACGGGTTTGCAGACAGAAATCCTGCGATCACAATTTCGGTTACAGAACTTCCATCCCCCACCCCAGGCAGCCCCTACGACACACCAATCCCCTCCCCTCGATTAACCCCGTCTAAGATAACTCTCGAAGATCCGTCCGACCTCCAAAGTATCTTCAAACGCTCTCAATCCCAATGGATCGATGATCCCATAATAACCTCCTGGCGAAACCCAACTCACAAAATCCACAACTTCCTCACATCCACAAATCATCTTCTAAAAGCCTGGTCTTCAACTCCCCCTCATACTCCATTCTCACCTTATTCCGACCCGCTATGGCTGGAAACTGGGGATGTGCTAAAAAGGGCTGGCCTCCCATGGCATAATAACCAAGTCGGCATGCCTAACGATCTAGACTCCAGCTGGCCGTTTCACTTTAAATCTTATGAGATGGAAATGTTACGTATTAAGGGGTCCAGAGTTGGAGATAGCGATGCTGATGGGTATATTTCCCATTCCAGCGAGGCTAACTGTTATTGTTTAAGAGCTTTACAGCGGGAGTTGAGAAAACTTCATCCGCAGGCGAGGCCTTTGGTTGTGTATGACTGTTTTGATAAGGGAGTGTTATACTCTATTCAAACCTTCTTGGGGCTTCAGTCTTATCAGGTTGATTTATCGAGTTGCATGGAAGATATTATTGAAGATTTGAAGAATATGACAGATGGACTTCAGCGTCCGGTTATATTCGCGGCGAATTTGGCGACTGCTGATGGGAAATATGACGATATAAACGCCATATGTAACATATCAAAACATATCCCGATGTTACTTCACCTGGATATGACAAGGAACTTCGAATATATAACGACACTACCGGAAAATGATCGAAAAATTCTTGGAATCAGTAATCTAAAATTAGGAGTTAAGCCTTTGAGCCAGCCGTTGAGGCTGCCGGATGGATCCATCATTGCATGCACGATTGTGGCTGGTGGCGCACATCATACGGATTCACCTCTTGCAGTAGCACTCAAACCTACTTCGCTCGGAGGATCAACCGAATCTGTACGGATCTCTTATGTTAGATGCCGGGACGAAACTCTTGCGGGTTCTCGAGACGCAATCGGACCTTTGTGGTTTTCACTACAAGAGGCTAGGTTTGGGGAGGAAGGATTTCGACAGGTTTACAGAAGATGCAGGGAGATGAAAGATATGCTAGAAAACACCCTTCAGACTTGTGGGGTCTCGATTACCACATCTCCATACTCTTTGGATATAATCCTTCGAGGCTGTTCAGAGAAACAGGTTATCGAGTTGGTATCACTAGGCGCAATTTCGACAGAAACCGGTATTCTCATAACAATCCAGCCATCTGTCACTTCAGAACATATAAACCGAATAATCGAAATTCTATCGATTTCTCCTCCTTTAAATCTCTTTAGAACAGAAAATATCCATCCTACGCCTCCAGACTTTTCGGTTCTTTACCAGGTCTCGCAAAGCATAGTTACAGACATAACCTCAACAGTCGAACGCTGGAAATCACTAACCCAACTCTCATCCGGCTACCCGCTATACATGGGCTCACTCTCAGTACTCGGTCCAATAATCGGCCAGTTCCTCAACATCAATATCCCAAAGAACTGGTTAAAGCTTCAAAGGAAAACATTATTAACGTCTAGAATGCAATCCTTCGGACTCCATACATCAAAGGACAGAGCAAACTTCAATGCGGCATTCACAAACGGCAGCACTATGGGGAATAGAATCGGTCTTCACGCAGCTTTTAAAAGACTCCCTAATGCGACTATATACTTTTCGACGGAAACGCATTATAGTGTTATTAAGACTATGAGGGATTGTGATACGATAACAGAGCGGTGGGGGTTAGGGAGACCGAGGTTCCATCAGATCCCGTGTAATGAGGATGGTAGTATATCGGTGAATCTTTTGGTGCAGCGGGCAATGGCTGATAAACGGGAGGCGTTGGAGTGTGGAGAGGAGTACCGAATGATCCTGCTAGCGAATATAGGCACGACCTTTGTCGGTGCCCGGGATAATCTTAAAGAAATATATGGGAAGCTCAAAAGCCATGGGATTCAGATTTCGCATATACATGCAGATGGGGCATTTGACCTAGGGTATAGCACTTGTGGTATCAAACTGGGCCTTCCCGGGAAAGTTGGTCCGGACGGAGTACCCATGGTTCAGGGCATAACTATCAGCAATCACAAGGCGATGGGGAGTATGGTATCCGGCGAGGTTATCTCTTATAGCCCTGGAAATGAACTTGCTGCGCTAGAATGGACCGTCGACCCGCGAATTATCTTCGAAAGATGGCTCTATTCACAAGCCTACACTCCCGCTGACTGCAAAACTCTACTCCGGTATTGTCAGGATAATGCTTCCCACCTCGAGACGTCTCTGAGAAAGATAGGAGTCGTAACGAAGCGCAACCCTGGAGCTATGATTGTTGTATTAGAGAAGCCGCCAGCATGGATAATTGAAGAATTCTCCTTAAGACCTGAGGGAGACTGGGTCCACTTCATAACTGTACCAGATATCTCACCACAAACAATAGACCTCTTCGTCAGCAGAATACAGGACTTCAAAAACAACTGTCTAGCGGCCCTTAACCACATCAATCCATATATCAACCGGATAATGAGTCGACCTATAGAAATGCGGTGTATACAAAGTCGGGATCCATTAGCTAAGCAGATCGCCGAATTGACAAGGGGCGCTGCTGCGTCTTTGGATGGTGGGGATAACGACAATTTAGCACCGACGACAGTAATGGCATGCATGCGTAGCGGGTTGTCGGTTGCAATTCTCGATGCTTCTAGAAAAGAACTGAAGGTGGTTTTATTAATGGAGTCGTTTCGTGATCGAACGATGAGGGCGGGTGCTGTCTTGATCAGGTCACGTTATGCAACTGATGCGGATACGGTTATGACTGTTGCGAGGCTTCTTCCTGGGCTTATGGCCAGACAGATGGGGATCGAACTCACCATTGACCAGATGAGCTATAGTTGTTTTCTAGTATAGATTTTTTGGATTTCATTTGATTTTAATTTACAGCTAGCGATACCTGTACTACGTAACCATGTCGAAATATGATTAATTAGATGAACTTCTACAAAAATGCAACAAACCAAGCGATGATTCATTACATCACCAACAATAACGTCACAGTTGGTTTAGGATAAAGTTGAAAGCTTCATTGGAAAAAAAAAAAAAATATTATTATTTCGTATTCCATTCTGTCGTCTCCCATCTACATACTATCTAATCATATCTTGATACCATCTCCACGTATCCTCCACGAGATCCAACGATCATTGTGCTCCTCTAGTCAGCAATTACATCCCATCCCCTTCTTTCCCTCTCTTCGGGGTCGCCCCAAATCTATGTTATTTATATACAAAAAGAAAGAAAAGCAAAAGCAAGGGACCCGGGTACCTATGCTTTTCTAAAGTCATTCTATGACAAAGAGGGCGCAAAAAAAGAAGAACCAAAAGGAAATACGGTGAGGAGGGGGGTTGTAAAAAGTGGAGAGGCGGCTAAAGTATCAAAGTAGTGGAGGTGCCAAGTGCGGTAGCAGAGATATGGACAGGGGAGAGAGAGGAGAACATTGGATATGAGTCAGGAAATTCAAAAGATCCCGAACCTAACGGAGATGTGGTATATGAGAGTCGCAACATATGCAGGAAAGCTTTGGTCAAATCGCTACCAAGCGCAATTGCGCAAGAGCAAAACTCGCAGATTTGGAAAGATAAAAACGGAGAAAACCGTTGGTATTTCGTTCATGTAGTAAGTAAGTAATATGTAGCAGATAATGTAAACTTGTAACAAGAAAAGGAATATGCAGATGTAGGTTTCCCCATCTAACCGATGAAAAAGCTAACTAGTAAGTATGTGTGATGCGAATTGGTAGAACAAATACTTTGAAACTGATGATTCTCAGGAAAGAGCCAAAAGCAAGACTTATGCAGAGCGAGGCTTCGAAATACCTGAGACAAAAAAGAAAAAAGCTGAAAGAATAACTGTAAAATGGCGAAGGCAATACTTGTCAAGCAAAAAAGAGAAGAAACAAGCAAGAGAAGCATTGCGATGCGGTCTTAGAATCGTCAATTGCTCAATATCGAATGGAAGCATTCACACAAAACAAATCTCGAGAAATAAAAGACGAGAATGGCGCCGTAAAAACTTTTTGATCGTGAAAAAGGAAGAAAAGTCGCTCATCCGTGCAAGAACCCATGATATCAAAAAAACATAAGATCGAAAGAGACGCAAAGGAAACGAGAAAAGGCATCAACTTCATGACTTATTAATGCGAAGGAATCATCTGCGCCAACCGAATACGAGCCCAAACCCAACCATTCCGTGCGGAATGTTGGATGTAAAAAATCCCCAATCCATGTTCGAGAAGCTTTGATAAAAAACCGCTCCAAGCCCAATGGATCTCACCCTTCGCCAATCTCGGGTCTGCTCGCAGATGACTCACTTCAAGCCGTAAAGCCTGGCCAACTTCTCGTCCTCATACCTCTCCTGCGCGGTGTCGACAACCCCCTTTAGGGCTTCATCTCGCTTCCTCTCCATTTTCCGCTTCTCAAGCTCCTCCAACCCACGAGTGAGCTTGCCGCCTCGGGATTTCTCGTTCAGCTGCTCCATCTTGGCCAAAGCGGCCATCTGGAAGTCGATGTCGCCTGCTGTTTCGTGAACGTGAATTCCTTCTTCGACGTGATACTGTGTGAATGCTGCGACATGTTTCGCGTTGCCGCGCTTGCCTACATTTGGCACCGATGCTTCTTCTGCCTCGGTACCGATCTTTGGTGATTTGATGGCCGCTGCACCACCGGCAGCGCCACCCTGGGTGGAGGATGATGTCTTTCGTGGCTTCGGCGGTCGTGCCAGTGCGTTTGAGCTCCGCCGCCGCTGTCTATCCTGTGTGTTTGTAGCATCTCCTGTTTCCTCGGTGTATTCCCCTTCTGGTTGTTCTGAGATCTTCAATGCAGCGATCTCAGCCTCTGCGAGGTCATCTTCTCGGCGTCTGTCTTCCCTCTTCCGTGGGATCTTTACGGTCTCCTGCGCCTTCAAGGCCTTCTTTTTTTCGGCCTTGGCGGTCTTTTTCGCTTTCTTGCGAGCCTTGGATCGCTCTTCTGGTGATAATGTTTTCCGCTTGTCCTCATCGTCATCAGATGGATAGGTTGGCTGGACACCGGGATTGATCGGAGGAGATGAGACGGAAGTTGAGGAAGTATGACGGTGGGGACCTTTCTTGCGAAGCGAACGCTCGCGAGCGAATTCGCGACCCCGTGACCGGAGGTCGCCGTGTGTTAGGTAATCGTCTTCAGATGGTTCCATTGTGGCAGGTAAGTCTTCTCCGGAGTCGGAGATGTCTTCGGTGGCAGTGGATGAGCAAGAGGAAGATGATGGGGACGGTGGTGGTGGTTGTTCTTGCGGTTGTTCTTGTTCTGACGGAGTGTGTGTGATCTGGGGTACTATAGGTGGTGGTGGTGCCGCCTCTGACATTGTCGGTGTGTATATAGTATGGTTATATATACGACTAGAGGTGGAGAGGGAAGGGAGAAAGGAAAGGAAAGGAAGGAAGAAAAGAGAAAGAGGAAGAGGAAGAGGGAAAAGGGAAAAGAGGGAGGGAAGAAGTGGTTATATGAGAAGCTAAGCAAGCTAGCAGGTGCAGTACGGCACAATTTTGTGGTAGCAAGTGCTGCGTATATGCGCTTATGATTCAGAGGGCGAGGGGACGGACGTGGAGTACGTGCACCTTGCAGGAAACAGGCGGCAGGATCGAAGCTCGAATCTGCAGCCCAGTCGACGTGACTCGTCTGACTAACTGAATTATCCCGACAGAGGGCAGGAAAGGGAAAAAGAAGCTTCCCCGTTTTTGGGAGACGAAACGGAACAACCAACAGGCAGACTGGAGCGGAGGAGGAGGAGGAGGGATGTCTGACGGCAAGAGTGGGTGCTTCCGCAGCCAATGGAAGTCGGGACAATCCTAATTTTGGGAAACGACTTCTTGGAGTGCGGGATGAGGCTGTGTAAGCTCTGATTCCAAGTATTTTTTTTATTTTTATTTTTTCTTCAAATAGTCTTCAATGCTATGTATGTACGAGCACAACTAGGTTAAGGAGGGGGCGAACTGCGACAGCGGGGAGGCCGTGGCGGCGGTGGTGAAGGAGAAGGAGCAGGTGGTTTGATTGAAGGTGGATGTGGAGGTTGAGGGTGACGATGGCGATGGCAGATTGGAGCTGAGGTGGAGTGGATTGGATGATAGGCAGGTACTTAGGTAGATACCTAGGTAGATAGATATGTAGATAAATTGGTGGAGGGGGGGAGGGGGGGAGATGGAGAAGCTTAGTTAGCTAGTATGAAGGATCCAGATGAGTATTTTTTATTTTTTTATTTTTATGCTCACCACCTTCTGGTTCTTCTTCCGACTTCCCCCCTCAAAATCGACTATTACTATTATTACTATTATCCTTCTCGATCCTTGTACATGCATACTCTTCGATTACAATCGAATCGAATCGATACGCCCTTTCAATTGCATCCATCTGATCACAAGTCTAATTCATGAGTGTGTCAATG
This sequence comes from Orbilia blumenaviensis, assembly GCA_036872755.1. Lineage (NCBI taxonomy): Eukaryota > Fungi > Ascomycota > Orbiliomycetes > Orbiliales > Orbiliaceae > Orbilia > Orbilia blumenaviensis. The sequence goes on from JAVHNS010000001.1 coordinate 550,709, forward strand.
TATCTCTGTAGGTAAGTACCTATGTAAGTACCAGCTACACGTATTGTGCCTCGACTTCAGCCTCTGCCGACACCGAAAACAATCGTTTGAACAGGCAGGAGAAAGTACTCGTTACCAGGGACAGAAAATCTTTCTTATTTCCCTCTTTCCCTGCCTCCCCCGAAAGTTTTTTTTTTTTAATCCCACAAAATCAAGCATATCGAAAAATGTCTATTTCAGCTAGCGGCTACCCGCTATGACGCTTGCTGGTGCGAAGGGTGGGTACGCAACCCGATGGCAGCCCGCATTGGCAGCCTTGTGAAAGCCTCATCTGTGCCTGTCAGGTCGCGATTAAACCCAAAGCTGTCCCCCCAAAAAAGGAAAGGAAAAGAGGTTTAAAAAAACTGTTGCGACCTATTGAATGCATTGTCCATTCCACCAGATAACCAAAAAAAAAAAAAAAAAAAAAAAAAAAAAAAAGGAATCGGGGCTCGACTCGAGATAGTACACGTTGATTCGACGGTGATTATATGAAGTTGCATTACATCCAACGGTGTGCATTCGCATTTGCATGCATGCATGCCTCTTTCGATTCGATTCGAACATAAAAAGTCAGATGCTCCAAATCCCGCGATAACTATGAAACCTATCTTGAAACTTGTCGACGACGCCAGCTAGTTAGCGAGCCGACCCTTCTTCGTCGCCGTCATGGACCGCGAATGCAGGAGGGTTGTCCTCATGATCGGATATCAGCTCCAACAAAAGAAGGCCAACTCGGGATATCCGGGTGACTCATGTTGGCTAAGTGAGTGAGTAGTATGTAATTGTAGCTATAATATATCCAATTTATTGCAACGCTAAATTTTAAGGGGAGCAGAAGGTTCAAACCAAGCTGCTGCTGAGGGGGGGCATGCATTTCACAATTGTGGGGGAAGGGTAACGTTGGGGTTATTTGTCAATGCAATCGTCGAATTGAACTTCGAACGACCAATTCGAACAAATGATGCTTCGGAGGCAATGGCATGTGGTCTATTCTCCTTCGCATGAGAAAAGAAAACCGGAGAGCTTGAAATCTTGAAAGCTGATCTCTGAGAAATTATTGTCAACGTTACCCTCTTGCGGGGGATCTCGCTCCCTTTTTTTTTTTTTTTTTTTTTAAACGAAGCTTGACTCACTGATGTCGGCACATGCAAAATAGCGGAGCAAGCCATTTGCAAGGGGGAGGGTGAGAATTTGAGGCTTGTACGCCCATTCAACAGCCACAAATAGCGCCTCACAACTGGCGCTGGAAAACTGATCCGAATAAGCCTCATGTATATTGATGATACTATAGGCATGTGGGCATCAAGTGAGAAACATCATCAGTCGGTAGATAGTGGCTTGCCACATTACATCGTCGCGATTACAAGACCGCCGCACGTATTCCAAAATTCTGGAACCAAACTCGATTTTATGGACGACTGCATGTACAACTTGTTCTTTTTTTTTTCTCTTGTTGGATTCAAAAAGGCTGCCGGGTCACAATAACTCTCTGATAAGACAATCCCAGAAATCGACAACATCCCGTTGCAAAGTCTTCGATCAAATCGGCCGAGTGGGTTTGAGCTTACCGTCATGTAGAACCGAAAATCTATCCTATTCCATTGGTCTTTCGCAAAACAACGTTCGAAACCGATGACTGTTAGTTGAGCCCTCTCTCTTGTTCTCAAAAGTATGACTTCTGCGTCTTTGGCCTCGTCTGCTGCACGTCTACAGATCTGGAACCGTCCAGAGCGTCAATGAACGTCAGCTTGGAAAGAGAGAAAAAGGGAGAAACAAACATTCGAAAGGGCATGCCAGGAACCCTCGATCCCTCATCCCAACGGCTCTTTCCAGCCTTACTACAACAACGAACCAACTCTAAACAGAAATAAATTCCCTTAGAGGTCATGTAATAGTTTTTTTTAAAAAAAATGTAAACGTCAAGTCGATTCGAGTTGCATAAAAACCCGGTCTGACCGTTCAGCTCGTCCGTTTTGTTGCATATGTTGTGCCATGTCAGTGCCATGTCCCATATGTATTCCCGCTTCAAGCATCCGATGTTGGACGGGGATCCATGGAGATAGATGAAAAGTAATAATAGACAACAGATAGATTAGTGGTCGGCCGAGCTCGAAAGGAAATTCGAAATCAAATACGAATATAACGAATAGACATTCAGTTGTAATTGTAAATGTAATTGTAATTTATCTCTACATATGTACCAACAGGAATACTCAAAATAGGAAATTTTGAAGATGCACACAGGCTTTAAGAGATGAAGTGACGTTGGTACTGCAATTTCGCGCAGAAGCAGGTCCGTCGCTTCGTGAGATTGGAATATGCCGGGAATGAGATCCGAGAACAAGGAAAAATTATAATTATCTCGGATTCCAAGAAAGAGAGAGAGTACTACTAAGAAAATGTCCAAGCTGACATGTATCTTTGTAAAGAAACTGCAACCTAAGAGATATCCACAGTAGCTCCATCGTTTAGAGCAAAGTCAATGCGCTTTACTTTAGTTGTATTTTAATCGACGGTGTTGCAGCCTTCGCTCTCGGAAGCGACGAATGGGAAGCCCTAACTACCGAGATCTTGGCTTTCAATCTTCTAGAAAAAAGGGATCTTGAGATCAAAAACAGCCACTGCCCGTGAGACATCTAGGGGGGGTGTGGTCCGCTGCATCTTTAATCACAGATTTGAAGGGAATTGGGACACGTTTGGAAGTCAAAGCGACTGGGTCTCATCGAGATGGGGGAACATTTTCCCTTTTCCTTCAACAACTAATGTAGATGGCGCAAACTTATTAACGAAAAACCGTTGATAGTAATTAATTTCAAGATGGATGGTGGGCCGGAACTGGGGTTCAAAGGTTCGCGGTCGGCGTTCGGCCAGAAATCTTGCTGGATCCGACATCTCCCGCTCGGGTACCCCAGGGCAATGCACGGGCAATGATTTCCCGCGGGTTAATTCGGGGACACGGAAAGGCCCCCAATGAACCAAATGGCCCCGTAAGCCACAGTTCCACATTCGTTGGGCTGCCCGGAAAAGAGCTCCCGTTAGGATTATTACATGAGGCACAGTTTCGAGGGCCTCGACTCGGATCTGAAGGAGCTGCTGACTTCAGCAAAACTTTCAGAACACATTCTGGATCTCTGCCTACAGATGCTAAGAAAAGATCGAAAATTTCTAGCTGCCGATTTGTGATTACTTAGGTAAAAGCACCTTATAAGTCTATATTTGGGTCGATACCGATCTCGTAATATACATCTCCGGGGTGGGACGTTGACATTAGTTCAGAAACATCTCTTTTGGGGGAAAGCGAAAGGAAGTTTTTTTTTTAAGGCGGGTTTTATGCAAATATGCGAGCCATGGTTGTCGAGTCGTGACAACTTCTGCAACATCCGCTTCTAGACTCCATTTCCTTATTCCTCCCAGCTCGCGGGAGCGGGATACCCAGCCGTATGGAATTTCTCTTTTACTTTTACTGTTCTCCTTGCTCTCGAAACATGCAGAGAAACCTGGTAACCGTCACAAAGGGGAGTGAAAGCAAGCAACAATGCATAGGTTGTAATAGCTGCAGTTTTTTCCTTCTAAAGAAAGGGAAAACCCAATCTTTCTCCGGGTCCGCTGCATGGAAACAGTTTAAGCTGCCGCTCACGAAGCTCATCACACCCACAAAATCCACAGAGCTGGACGCATAATCCATACAACTGTGATGCACCGATTTTCCAACAGAAGCCCAGGCGGGCAAACCCTGCAGCAGAGCAGCCGAAAAAAATTCGAAGAAAAAAAAAAAAAAAAGGGAAAAGGATTGGCGTCGACGAATCGGTTCAATTGGGGCCGTTTGTTGGATCGTCAGATGCCAATATTAATACCGCCTGCTGCAGCTGCTAGCAAAGCTTGGAAGCCGTCGATGTTGGGACATACCGAGGTGCCATTCCGGAGAAACAACAAGGCTAACTACCAAGTAGCTGGCTGGGCCGGGCTCATTTGACAACTCATTCGCTTTCAAAAGATATCGATACGATGCCGAAGCATGTATGCTATGCCAATGCCAATGCCAGTGCCGATTATAAATGCGGAGAGAGCGTCATTTCGAAAGCGTTCGCAGCGGTTCCATCGTCGATCGTTCCACCAGTCCATCTTGGCTATATTATATTAAATATCCTTCCGTAGTCTGGTGAGGCAGATACACGAGCACGTTATAACGTAGTCCTGAGAGCTCAAGGTGCAATTTTAATGTATCAAAGGAGAAAACTCTGCTGAGTCAAATGACCTCGAATACCACGTTCCGAACACACGACTATCTCGCGACACCTTTTCGTGTAATATGACTTCCGAGTTCATCCTAAAAAGCTCGCATCTATGCGGCGGCGTTCGCCGCCAGATACTCTGTCCGGTAAGAACTTCGAACTGGGGGCAGAGGCTGCAGGATGTCTTGGCCGGCCTGGTTAGCGCCCCCGTTATGTGTTAACTGCACGTGGTATTTTGGGGGGGTGTGTGGGAGCAAGGGAGAACCGCACACCCTTTTCCGATGGGCCTGTGGCCTTCTGTGTCTGGGATCCGATTCAGCTTGGGCAGCTTGCCAGGTCCCGCCCTTGCCTCGCCTTACCCATTGCCTCCAGAAGTTTATCATTCCTTCGCGAACAGAGCAAAGTGTAAAAAATAAGAGCCAAACAAAAAAATTTTAATTTTTTTTTAAAAAAAGATTGAAATTCAAACAAATAAAAAAGAGTGAATTCGGAAAAGGAAAAGAAGAAAAAATAAAAGAAAAGAAAAGAAAAGAAAAAGGAAAAAAGGAGTCTGCTTTTTTACTCCCCTTCACTAACCGCATCAACCTCGTGCCAGTTTTCGATTCGCCGTCCCGGCCCTTGGTGGTGGCTCTCCCTATCTCACAGCGAGAGAGGCAGAAGAAAAAACATGATTACGGAGAATGTTTCGGCGCTTCTATTTTTTCCTTTGCGAGATCTCTCTCATCTTTAAGATTTGAATTCGTAACGAGGCGTGAAATAAAAAATAAAAGTAAAAAAAATTACGTGCCTGCTGTACGCACATTACATACATACCTACATACATAGTGACAGACATACATAGACGAGGCCGGTTTCTGGATGCGGGACCGGTGCCTACATTTACATGCTACGGCGTGCTTGCGGTGACTGAAATTTTCCGACCTGGCCTCCCCCCCCCCCAATCAAGCCTGCCAGCCTGGGGGGCTGCTTTGGGGAGGGCCCTCGCGCAGGCTCTCGTGGAGGGTGTGTGTGTGTGTGTCTGTGTGTGTAATCCACCATTGGTAGTGCCAACCAGGGACGGGCTCTCCCCTTCTAACTAGCCTCGTCTTTTATAGTTCCTTATAACCATATCCCCTCAATTAACCTTCTCCAGCTTTTTATGGTCCTGATCCCCCTTCACATTCTATCTTACATACCAAAAATATCACCGATCAGTTTTTCCTCTCCAGCAAAGCATAATTTGTTTTTCAGGGTCCGAGGAGGATATCAATAGCGAGCCAGTGTCGACAGACTATCGACTGATCTTTCGAACTACCAGCGACCTCACGCACCTTCCCACCACACACACCCTTTCCCTAACTACTCCAGCACACGCCACCCTGAATTTTTTCCAGTCTGTCCTTGTTACGGTCTTCCTTTTCGCACGTCAATATCTTCGCACCCAGCAGCTAGCTATACACACGCAACTTCGCGACAAGATCTTTGGGTGACAATGGCAAGCGGACGGACAGGCTACGGATACCTGTCTCCACAGTACGGTATGCAAAATGGTAAGCTGCCTCCCAAGAAGGCCCGGTTTCCCTCGACCGCCCATGAATTTCTCCCGCCAAAATACCTCTCGTATAATAATATACACCCTCACCTCCTATAAACACATACATGCGTACACACACACACACCACACCACACCACCACACTGCACTACACATACTGCCCTTTCCCTAACAAGGCACAATATATCATACATCATTGGATGATATAAATTTTTATATCTCTTCATCTTTATATTTTTCCATTTTTATATATATATTTGTTTAGCTCTGACTAACGTCTACCTCTCCTTCCCTTCCTTTCTGGTCATTCTCAGCAGAAAGTAACGCCACAGGCATATCCATTGCAATAAACAACGGTCAAGAGGAATATCCAGACGTTGACTTTGGCCAATGCTTCCTCGATCAACCATCATACACGCCATTTGGAGATGATCTTTCGCTTTTCCCCTGCAGCACACATCAATCAGACGTTCCCGGATTATCTGCCACAGTGTCTACGCCTAGTGAGATGGCAGGCTTTGATTTCTCGTCCTTTTTAACTGGCGCCTCGCCGCCCTGCGCGCCTGCTATGGAGCAGGGCTTCCAACCACCTTGCGCTGTTAACGCTAGTAGGCAGTCCTCTTCTATGGGTAGCAACCTCAGCGGTGGCGTAATGAAGAGATCTCCGATGAGCCCATCCCTCGATTATGAGATCGAGGAGTTACCTCCAGCCCTATGGACTCTCCCGACGGAGAACCACAAGAACAGCATTGCTATATCCCACAACTCCCCAGACATGGGTGGGTCCTCATCATCAACTTCATCCTTACCCATGAGAAAGGATAAGTCAACCACAGGAGTCTCCAGTACTTCCTCAGCACAACATCCTAAACACATCACCTCCACCCGCAAACTATCAAAACATGAGGCCCAACAAGTAAAGAAGGCGGCCCACTCAACCGTCGAGAAACGCTACCGAGCAAATCTAAACACCAAGATCACCCATCTGCACGAAGAACTCGTGAAGGCTTCCGAGGAAGACTCGGTATCTCTTTCCAGCGAGCTTCGCGGTTCCAAAGTCAAGGGGTCGGTCGCCGGACCCCCGAAGACAAGGAAAGCAGATGTGTTGACAGACGCACTAAATTTCGTCAACCGGACACAGAAAGAGAAGAGAGTGATGAAAGAAGAAATCGACTTCCTCAAGATGCGGATCATGACATTGGAGAAATTGGTCAAATGCGAGGACTGTCTGCTATTAAAGCAGATGGACCAGATGAGGATGCCCAGCAACCAGAGAATCGTCAACTACTAGCATCCCCGCCTCGATTTTTATCTTTCCTCTTTTTTGATTCATTCCATTTCATTTTTCGGCTTTTCTTTCCTTTCATTTCTCTATATATATCATATTTTTCTTTTGGGTGAACAAAAAGAAGAGGTGGGACATTCAAAGAGGGAGTAATGGGTGAGATCTTTGCATTCTGGCTACTTATCATCGTTGTTAAACCTACAAACAAAACTTGAGGGCGGATTTTATACGGTTGGGTATATATATTGTTATGCTTTTACAAATATCTTGTACAGCTCTTTTTTCCTTTGTCTTTTCATATCGATATCATCATCATCATCATCATGTTCTTTCCTTTTCTTCAACTGAAAGAATCTTTGTTTCTCATTTTTAATCGGGAAGGGAGTTCTGGAGTTTATTTACGGGCTTGTTACCACCAACCTAACTTACAGCTACAGCTATTACTACCGCTTGGATGAACGGACGAACATTTAAACTATACGGAACTCTCCTTTCATTACAGAATTGGTTTCCTTACTACTATTGCTGTCACTACTACTGCTGCTGTTTTGATCATACTATTATTGTTAAGGCCGATTTGTTATCTATTTTATTGATATTTTTTCCTATTTTTTCCTTATTAAGCTTTTTTCTTCGGCTCTAGCCAAACATGTGGATATCGATATCATGATTGCATCATTTATCTGTTCAATATTGCAATGGCTTTTTCAGCAAAAGAAAGAAACCCCTCTCATAAGAATCAGATTTTTCTCGAATTGGATATCCCCAGCATTATTTTTCCGGGCCTCGTTTATCTCTCTATCCATAATATTTCGTTTTAGTGTGTACATAAACCAGGCATCAATCGAAAAGAAAAAAATTCGCGGGCCACCAAAATACACCACCAAACGTAAAAGTAAAGTTGAAGCTAGTAGCTTAGTATCATATGACGTTGTCCTCATTATCGTATCAGTAAAAACCAGCCAAACGGTTGGTTTTACTTTTTTTTTGTTCCTTCCCCCATTCTTCACCTTCGCTTCCGTAATTAATACGCGGTAGGAAGAAGGTCCCGGCATGAAACGTATATATTACCAAAACGCCTTCCCTTAGAGTTTGATATATCTAACGCTCTTTGTTGCGAAACAGGAATCCTTGGTGCCGTCTCGTGGCTCCCTTGAAGACCTGAAAATGATGCAATAGCCATGCCATAAGGCTTCTTGTGGAACCGATACTGGCGCTTTTTCTTCCACTCTCTCTGTGGTAGTGGATCGATAGGCAGAAGTCCCCTCCATGCGACGAAGGATTTCGCTCTCGGGCTAATAAATCATACTTACTTGTCCTCATAGATCCAGTGCCCTCAGACCGCACGGCGCCCTCCGTATATTGGGTCCATACTTGATACAGGTCTGATATCCTAATCCATCTAAAAAGGGGAGCCATGCGGCGAACTCCAAGCTTTTTCTTCTCGTTTAAAACTGCATTTCACCAACTACGGAAGGAAAGATAGAGCGTTTAGAAAAAATAAAAAATTGGGGAAACGGGTCAAAAAAAAGTAACTTCTAAACAATTCTGAGACAGTATCGTTATAACATTCCATTAATCCCTTGTTTACCCCCGTTAAGCCTTACCGACTATTACTTCCATCCGACGGACACACCTCCTTCGATCCGGCAACAAAAAGAGGCCGATAATGTACCGGGCTACTACTTGACTCGCGCCGCATACGCATATGTATCACGGTAATTCAAATTCACTCTTTCGGCTTCCTTAGAGAGCTTTTGGCCAGCCCGAAAGCGGGATAAAAAATGCTCGTCTCCTCAGCAAGGGCTTATAGGTTCAAAAGCAAGGGGGAGACTTATGTGTCTTCCTGTTAATAATATTAATGTTATTTGCTTTAACACTTACTTTACAGCTACATGCTACAGCAATTAGCCACTTGCCACAATATGCTCACATGCTCTTTTACTGCTCTTCCCATATGGGATGGTTGGTATATCGACAATCCAGTGAAGTCACTATTACGGAATATGGCATATAATACTGGTACGCTTGTCTGATCAGGTTACATGAGAGATACGAATACTTGACATTTTGCCATTTCATCCTTCAGCTTCGAATTCTCGCCACCGGCTCTTCGTTTCCGAGGACCCTATTACGAAAAGAGCCTTTTTCTTTCTTTCTTTTACTCCAGGCGTGCATGGAAGACCCATAGAGCGTGCATATTCGTGTATGCCCATTGGACGTTCTAGATCGTCGATTTGATGGAAAAAGTTACTTGCGCGCGCAGGTGCTGCGATGATATTCCTGCAGAAAGTGAAAAGACAGATGGGTAAAAATGGCCGATATCCAAGGAAATTCTGCACCCCCCGTCTAGCTCCAGCTCTGGCCTCTTCTCTTTCGGTCTCTTGCGCATGTGGATTTTCGTAGCTGGGTCTGGGTATTTCATTTTCCCTATTCTTTTCATCTCCTCGGCATGATAAGCATCCTTTCAGATTTCTAATTACCATTTTTTCTCCACCCTCCAGTATTGCTAATCTTGTGAATGTAGATTCAGATCTCCTCTTTTTGTCGTCGATCAAGGCCTCCATTCCCCCCTTCTCCACTTCCTGCAACTGCAAGTGATAGCTTTGACACCCCCCTAGACGAGAAACAAAGCTAGACGAGAAAAAACGAAAAAAAAATGTTGAGATGCGGACTGTTATTTCTTGTCAGATATATACATGGGTGTTCGAATCTTTGCCTCGCACACCATTGGAAAAAAGTCCCCCCAGAGCCAGCTGAACACTCTGGGGAAGGAACATATATGGAGGTTCTTATAAGCGCCGGAAATCGCTCCCTCCAATCGCGACCTTCCATTTGCCTGGGAAAAAACCGCCCCCTACCCCCTCTCGTCCCCGGAGGACGACGAGCTCTTTTTTCCCACTTCCCCAGAACAAGAATGCGATGCAACCAAGGGGAATAATGCAGGACAGCTATATATGTACAGCGAAGATCATTATAAGAAAACGGAAATATAATGTGCTGGCTAGTATAACAGATAACGAAGGGTCCAAAGGGGTGGCCTCGACTGCAACAACGACAAGGGCATAAAACCCAATATCGTACGAGGAGCACAAACAAGAGAAAGAAGAGCCGGAGAGGAATCTGGATAAACGTAACGGAAAATCAAGCATCCGCAAAGTAGGAACTTTTTTGCATAACGAATTCAGAACAGACATGCAGATGAAAACCAATCGCTTCTTTTCACCCCCCCTGGAGGAAAAGAGTCGGTTGTAAAAATGCGAAAGCAAAAATGCGATGTGGGTATCTTTCATAACTAAAAATATGACCGAGGTAAAAAAAAAAAAAAAAAAAAAAAAGTTTTGGAAAAGAAAAAGAGAGGAGGAGGAAGAAGGGAACCCCGACCATGCGGCAGAGTTCTGTTACTTTCCTCTACCTGTTTCCCTTCCTCCTTCTCCCGTTAAACCATGACAATTTTCACACATGAACATCTTTTTTTCCCACACCTGCCAAAAATAACAGGGAGAAAATAGGATCAAGACAACATAGATTTCCCCCCTTCGTCCCCGGAGAGAACGACGTCTTCCCAGAGGATTAAGAGATGCAGGGGAGGACGTGACCACCGCCACACTCATGGGGGTACCACCTAACCATGTCTCTCATCCACTGTGCTCTCCTATGGGACTCGGAGAACTGCGCGTTTTCGAGTTCCTTCTCGTAGCCGACACCGTAGTTCTTTATCGTAGCGAATCGCTCGTCGGATTTTCGTCGACGGACGACTTCGGATATCAGGGCAGTCTCGAAATTATTTGATGGGGCTAAGAAACGAAAAAAAGATATTGTAATTAGAATATTGTGTTCGAATGTGCTTCGGGGTTCTTTCGATCGCGACCCTTCTTCTTTTATGCAAAACTTCGGCAGGATATTGTAGATTGGTAAGACGTACTGTAAGCAAACTGAACCCAGTCTTCGATGGATCCTTCTTCAATTGCTTCCTCGTCATCTGAATCTTCAGAATCTTCCATAACTTCATCTTCATCAACTTTCTTCTTCAGGTCGTTTTGGACAAAACACCCCCTTCTTCTCCTCGTCGTTGTAGTATTCCCCTTTGCTGCTGGCACTTGGATCGGTAACGACCTAGCCATTTTAGAGATCCCAGTTTCTTCGTGTTCGCATCCGCAGTCATCGCATCCGCAGTCGCTGTCCGGGTAAAATACCGGACTTTCGTACCCGCTCAGCGCAGAACTACCACTGCTGCTTCCACTGCTCGAGTAGTTCTCATATGTTCTTGTTCTCCTCAACGGCGAGTGAAAGAACACCTCAGAAGAGGTACTACCCCTCCTACTTGCCGTGTTCATTGAATGGGCGTATTCGTAGTTCGGCAGTTTGATGTCTGCGTCTTCAACGCCGTGTGTTTGTAAACGAGCGAGCGAGATCGATGGACGACGGGATGTATCGGCTGCAGTTGGGATATCTAAGTGAATTGGTGCAATAACGGCGGCTGTGTGATCGTTATCTTTATCGTTATCGTAATCTGCGGGGACCTCTTTTTGGGAAATAGTAATTGTCTCGTAAACGTTGGCGGGGAGGAACCAAGAGGAATCTGGGGTATCAATGTCTGATAGATCTTCCTCAATGATAAGGGCAGAGATACGACGGGGAGGTAGGCCGTGAGTGTTCACTGTAGGCCTGAGGGGTGGGGATTGGAGGTAAGCTTTAATTGGCATTTATGATGATGTTGAAGAGTAAACACTATATTTACTCGTAGACGGTATGTAATTTTATGTGGAGGTTATATTGATACAGTATTGGGTAACTGTATGAAAGAGGTATAGTCTTGGATATACAAGTTAGTATATCTGAAAGATAAGTTCTGTGTATATGGGGTGACTTGTGTAGTCGAATTAGGCTTTGGATGTATAATATGCACTGAAATGCTTAAGGCTGTGCCTGGCGGTGTACAGCCTTATATACAGAACCAAGGAATACAAGGTATCAGACCACAATCGGGACTGACCACGGGGTTCCAGACTATACTAGAGCTCATAGTAGTTTACAACCCGGGGACTGTCCAGCTGGCACCCCTCCCCCTCCCCCCTACGCCGTTCGGGGAAATATGGAGTATAACGATGTCATAAATCTTGAGACTAGAATCATGTCATGGCGAGGTCATGCATGTGCCCGTCAGAGTGCTTCTAACTTTCCCCAAAATCCCCCCGACCTTTCTCGGGTATCAGGCTGGTTCTGACGACAGTGGGAACGGGAACTAAGACCTCTGATTCAGCAAGATCCATGAATGTTCCATTGTTCTTTACCCTTTTGATGAAGATATTAGGGCTTCGCATAGTTTTCCGAAGAGTATTATCGGGTTGAATCGCGACAAGAGAAGTTTCGTTGTATAATTTGCAGGGTGCGCAGACCACAGGTCAAGGTGGCCTGATAAGTCGACATGCGAGATCTATACAAGGATTAAACGGAAGGGAAGCCAAAAACAAAAAACTAGCCTATCGCGAATCGACGCGCGCATCTACCTGGAAAGCCTTTAAGATCGGATAGGTCACAGATCGGGATTATACGAAAGTTTAGTGGGTGTCGGATGGTTCCGCCTGCAACAGTGCGCTAGGATTTGGAGGTTTGCCCATTGTGGTGTGATATTTTGGGGCTAAGTGCGAGTGGCGTGATAAATTTTGCGTTGTCTGCAACAGTGGAGGTTGCAGCTGTGGACAACGTACGATTCCATACGAGCGAGACATATATATCGGAACTCCCTTCCCGCCCTAGCTTGTACAAAAGTTTCGATAGGGGGGCTTCTTACATGATAAGTGCTATACGTCTCATGATCACGACGAAATTTTACTTTTTGATACCCTTTCGTCGCTTTCTATAACCCATAACGGGGTTCTACCCTCTGCCGCGGTGGATTCATCCGTTATCTGAAGCCCATGAGGCGCTGGGCATGGCATCTGCCTAAGTTTCCTAGTTCAAGATATTTTTTTCTTAGGAGAGAGTCATCATGATCAGATGTCGTCCGACATGAGAAAACAATTTCGAATGGAATAATTGAGAAAGATGTTACGTACCAACCGCCTCGACGGGTTCCGACATTGCGAGTAGAATTCAATCAATTGCATCATCTGCATCTTAGAGCTCGATAGACTTTTTTTTTTTTTTTTTTGTCTCCCTTAGCTTTGTTATGAGCTGTCAAAAAAAATTTATCAGATGCAGATGTCACGGTATCCAACTCGACTCGAACCCGAACCCGAACTCGAATTCGTCCCGATCCGACCTGCCTGCCTGCCTGTCGTGATAGAACAGAACAGCCGACATTGAACACGGAGGGAGCTCGGAATGTTTTGTACACCCAGGGGAATCAGAATTAATCCTAAGATGCCTACATGCCGGATCCAACCTGTCAATCTCTGCTGTTGCAGATAGACAGAAGGGGGAAACCTGGGTTATCCAACCACAGTCACCTTACACAACTGTTAAAGTCGGTACCACGGTTAGCATAAGCCTGCAGTGCAATCTCCTTCCAGACCAGCAATCCTTTCTCAGTATTTGGAAAAAATGGAAAGATCCAGGCAAGGAGGTTCTAAGAGGGGGCGGGGTAAAGGGGAACCTACTTGGCCATGACCAAGGAATAGGAGTTTTACAAGCTCTGGTGTAGCGGACGGATTGGATTATCGTTACACAGAGAGGAGCCTGTTACACGAAGGGGTTTGCCGTTGTCGCTCAGCTCAGGGTCCATCCTGGCTCTGGGCTTTCGGTTGGCGGATGATTGACGTTGCTGACAGCCATTTGTGTTGCCGTGTCGTTGATCCAACAGGGCCCAACTCAGCTCAGCTTGGTCTTATGGGCAGGCTGTGTTTGAACTTAGCTGAGGTCGAAGGAGATTCAAAATATGGCTAGTTGGCGATTCCTTTGCTCAATTGCTGCATCCTAAACTTCCATTTTTTTTCCTGTCTGATATATAGTGAAGATTGAGAAGGAAGAAAGGGCGGCTTTTCGAGTGTCCGAGTTTCACCCGATGAGCAGTGACATCATAACATCGATAATCGCATGCTTCAAAGGCCTAAAGCGCAAAGAAGAATGTTGCTTATCGTTCGAGAATCTTGAGAAACTGGAGCTCGAGTCAGTGCGGTGAGAATTGTCTGCTCCAGCGACGTTCCGAAGAGCGCTGCAGCATTTCGGCGGTTCCCTGACCAAAAGTCAAACCACCCGAAGCGCCTACCTTCCCCATCCAAAAGAATACTTGAGTTGAGCTATCACCGACGAAGGAATGCCGACAAACAAATTGAAAAAAAAAAAAAAAAAAAACCTTTAGAACTGAAGATCCCCCCAAGCCAAGAAGCGGAGGCAGCAGTTCCTGTGACCCCCCCTTCTTAAATACCTATAAAAAAAAACCTCCAAAAGTTTGCTTAATTCCTGCTCTCGCTTTCGATTGCAACCTTTGGCTGTACCGTGATAGTTCTGTGATCGAGCTTTCGCATAACACCACACATACATGATCCCTGCTCCGAAAAAGCTCCAACCCCGCAAATCCCCTGCACCTCTGATAACACCTCCACAGAAACACATTTAGCCCGTCACACCATGTGATACCCCAACCTTTACAATTATTCAACCGTTGGTGAACCACAATTCAGAGAATCCGGGAAGATGCCTAGGCAAAACAGTAGTTCTCGCACCTAGCTTGAATTAATTTGTCGCGAGTAGTGCGGAAACCTGCATGATCAGTCCTGTAGCTATTGCAATTGATAGGCTGCTTGATTGGGTATGGATTGAAAGCAGGAAAATAGACTTGCAGCAACATGCAATGAGAGGAGGCAGTCGTGATCACTTGCGCGACCCTCCAACATATATTTGATCTAGTAGCTCACCGCATGCGGGGAACTTGTACTTGCGGGTTTCTCCTTCCCTCTACTATTCCCTTCCCACCTATCCTTCATTCCAGGACTTCCACTATATCAACCCTAGGATCCCGTTCTCAGCTCATACTAACGAAAACGTCAAATCAAAGCGTATAATAAATACTTCGACATTCGAAAATTCTCTAATATTAATCTTAATACTTATTTTCCATCATCAGAGCTCCATTTCCGACAAAAAAATCCAATATTCAGATACTCTCTATTTTATCTATACGGAAAACCAAGCTCTTCGCCAAAAATCCAACATGACAATGTTTTACATGCCAAAAACTACAACTCCCCGCAGGTTATCTCTAAAATCGAAATCCGGCCAATCACCGACCAGGACATTTCAATCAACAAGCAAGCGAGTTTTTGACTGCATGATTCAGTCCCTCGCTACAATATCGCTTGCATATGGTCACTATCCTGTAATGCCACCTTGCCAGCATCAACACCAGAATCAACCTGTAAGACCGAATACTTCTTGCAGCGTACATTCCGTTCCCGACAGAATCGCAAGAAATCATAATGCTAGAGAACGAAAAAAGGGTGAATTAGTAGCATCCGAAAAAAGTCGACCAAAATCCGAAATGATCTACATCAGGCGCAACGATTTTCAAGATTCGATAGATTCACTAGTAGATATGGGATACGAAGGAGTCCAAGTTAGAGAATTCCTTTGAAAGGAACATTCTCTAGTATTTTTCCTTTGAGTGGTACATTATTTTTCCTTTTCTGTACACTAGTCTATTATCGCGAGTAGAGAGAAGGAACGAGCGAAGGAAAAGCACGGAGCAGTGAACGGAGAAAAAAACTTAATATCTAAAGAATGAACCCAACAGCCAATTACAATTGGGGATTAACGTATCCGAGAATCAAGACCACCAGGTATGAAGAAGAAAAACACTCCAAAAAGCTATGACGAACAGAAAAACAAACGCTCTATCCTGGTGGGCCAATTACTAATGCTCGAGCTCTAGTCCGCTGTAATCGCAAGAACGGATGAACAAGCAGTCTACAAAGGAAGAACCTCCAACAACTGAAAACTTACGCCACACATCCATTACAACAAATCTACCTTCAACTTCCCCTGGGTTCCATCTTAAAACTTCGCGATTTGCTCCCTCAATGTTGCCGCTGAAGTCTCAATATTTTCCCTCTCCTTATCATTAAGAGGAAGTGGAATTTGAGCGAGAACTCCATTCCGACCAACAACAGCTGGCAAGCTGATACAACACTGGTACTCCTCATGCCAGCAGCTGAGAGGGTAGACGGGACGTTGATCGAAGAGGATGGCTTCGCAGATATTGGCGGCAGTAGCGCCGATACCGTACGAGGTGAAGCCTTTCGCTTTAATTATTGCGTTAGCTTTCCCCGAAACCAGCTTGCCAATCTGGACTTTCTCTTCGTCTGAGATATCATCAATGAGAGAGATATGGGCACCGGAAACGGTAGCGGAGGACCAGGCGACCTAGATTTAACAAGACCAGGTTAATAAAAATGGTTCTCTTGATAACATGTTGACTACCAATTGTAATATCTGAAAACGAGATCCGCAAAAACAGAAGAAAGACAGCAGTGAGACTTACACATTGAGAGTCACCGTGTTCACCAATAACGTAAGCATTGATCGAATTATCCGAAATCTGATTTTTGAAACAATGAAAGTTAGTACTCCCGGTCAGGCTCTAAAATGGGTCTGATTGGACCAAGGGCGGATAGATCCGCGGAAAACCATAGCTTACATTCAATCTCTGAGCAAGAAGCCCACGAAGACGGATGGAATCCAACAAGGTTCCAGATCCCAGAACCTGGTTCTTGGGAAGTCCACTCATCTGCTGGGTGAAGTGGGTCAAGACATCCACGGGATTCGCAACCAGCAAGATGATGGCTAGTGGGTTGATAGGCTGCAAACCCTTGAGAACGCTTCCGAGGACCTTGTAATTCTTCTCGATCAGGTCCAACCGAGTCTCGCCGGGCTTTTGCTTGGCACCGGCCGTGATGACGATAATATCCGACTGTCCGGCCTCCTGGGGAGTGGCGTACTTGATACGGACGTTGGTGAGGTATGTGGCGTCCTGTAGATCTTGGACCTGGGCTTTGCAGAGGTCCTCGGCGATATCGACGAGGCGGACTTCCGCACAGACGCGACGGAGCATTAAGGTGTGGGCAATTGTGCATCCCACGGACCCTGCGCCGATGATAGCGACGCTGGTATAGCTGTTTGTAGTCGCCATTTCGAGTGTTTTTCTTTTGTTTTTTTTTGGAGGGGTATATATAAGTGTATATATCCGGTGAGTGCGAACTTCGAATTTTTTCTGTCTTCTCCTCCGGTTGCAGAGAAATACTATACTCTGGTACTAGTATTTTCTACTGAAGTGGCTTTGATTATAATTTTCTGATGGTATCCGTTTGGTTCAGAGAACGACTGGCTGTAATTGATATGATGCTGATGTTGATGCTGATGAGAATGATAGCGATTGAAGTTGGTGAGGTTTTATGTCTGGGAGGGGTTAACGTTAACGGGGTTCCAACCATCCAAATCAGCCAAAAAAGGACCTTCCAAAGAGGAGCCGCCTAAAACAAAGACCTAGCCGGTTTACTTACAATTCAACTTCAGGTGAGACGATCTGCGGTTTGTGTGTTGATCTGTAGACGACATGCAACGCAAGGAATGCTGTTTGGTGCAATGCAACGGCGTTGCTTCCCAGTTGCTTTTATATGCGAAATGGAATGGCAACTGAAGATGAACTGACCGGTACTGGCTGATAGTATTATCAGACTAGATGGCCTCATTCGAGCTCCTCGATATCCTAATCATCATCATCCTGGCTCTTGGAGTTGAGCCTTCCAAGACTCCTTTCTCTCGGAGCGTCGTCGGATAATCTTACTGCCTTGTGGCGGGCGTGCATGGCATTCCACGATGTTCCCAAATTTGGCCTGAATTGCATTTTCACAAATTTTAAAACTTGGACTCATCACCGAGTCGAACCATATTCATGACAAGACGGCATCACGAAAGCGGCTCCGATCATTGCATTCGCCAGATGCAACATGCTAAAACAAAAATCTATAAACGGATCCACCGAAATGAATCCTCTAGAGATAAAAAAATTTCCGCTGATTACGATACCCAAACTCGGGCTATGGTGCCAGCTGCCTTGACGCAGGACCAACCAAGCCCAAGGAGCTGGCCAAAGCTCAGGATCCATGGCCCAGGACAAGGTAGGATCAGATTCGATCTCATGTGAATCTCGAGACTGTATCGTTATACCGCTTCTAGGCTGGCGTCATTCTTCGCCAGCGATTTGCGCGGTATGGCAGAAGACATCAGCTCCATCGCCAGCTATTTCCTCGCACATGCGCCTATCGACAGGTTGCGGTTCGCTGTCCCTGCACGAGAAACCAGGTTCCAAGATAGCTCCGGCGCCACAAAACCGTCCTGAGGGTGTCTCTCGGTAAGGTGGGGGTTCCGGCCAGCAGGGTGGACCCAAAACCACGCAGACCCTGGTCGCAGTTTTCCCAAGGATGCTACCGAAAGCAGTGAGGTCATGCAGAAGTGGCCTGACCATCGTCCGACAGTCGACTTTTGTTGCTGCAAAATTTTCAACCTTTGTTAGCGAACAAGCAAAAACACACCACACCAAAGCTAAATTTGGCGAACAAACGGGGCCCAGACCGGGGAGGCTGGTGTCCCACGTCTTGGGAAGTTTTCCTCGGAATGAACCGCCCGAGTTGGGTCGTGCACCCCATGCTGCGCAGGGCAGGAAGGTTTCGGGACGCTAATGCACGGGTAGCATGATATTCTACGATTCGCGAAACCGTTTTGCGAGGGCGGTTATCAAGCCTTGACCAAATGCAGGGCCCAACAGCGACAATCACCTGAGTGACAACGATACGCTGCCTTTCCTGCGATTCTGGTAGCATTCTCTTTTAACCCGGCGGAGCCCGTTGTGTGAGCAGGATTTTGCTCGCCATCTTTCTCCCCTTGCAAAAAATATGTAGCTGCCACGACCGCCAATCTGTTAATCGGTCCTTATCTTGCAGAAAAAAATTGCTTGGAAACCTAGGGTGTATGGTGCCATATGGTAATTGTTGGGAGAACTGGAGCTGGAAGGGGCTGGCGCTCGACGTTCTAGACGTCAGGATACGAGTGTCACGGAATTCTACGAATCCGGGTCCGACGTTTTACTGCATGGAGCTCTGGCTCGCGGCTGGATATCCTTCTCCGGAATAATCAGGCAGCTCGCAGCAGCTAGCAGCTTACTTTGCCGTGCCGTGACAGATCGTCACAAAAAAAAATAATTCACCGCATACTATCACAGTTGCAACCGTTTATTTTTTCCTGCATCGATAACTTATATCACGGGATTGGCAGATGGCTTCCCCGTATATAAGGACGATTGGGTCCCCGCCAAGAATGTATCTTCTACCACCACTGCAGAACAGCAATCGAATAACAGCTTTGTTATACATTCCAATCTAAACTTTTACAATTTCATCTTTGGTTGAGTCCATTTGGACGAAACGAGAAAAAAACTTACCACAATGCATCTGCATATGCACATCAACTCAAAAGACCGAACGGCGGTCGCTTCGAATCCGGGTGCTCCAGACTCAGAGATCACAATCAATCCTGCCGATCTTGAGGGCATGGAAATATGCCACCACGTCGAGACACTAGACGTACGCGAATTCAATGGATAAAATTTAGCCTTTTTTTTACGATATACTAACGGCCTATTAGGAAAAACAACGATTGAGGAAACTTGACTGGGGCTTAATACCCTGGCTTTCTTTGCTCTATTTGCTGGCTTTCCTTACTCGTATGTTCACCAGAATCAAATTTGTAAAATCTCAAAGAATCTCCACTAACAGAGAGATAGGTACGAATATTGGAAATGCCAAACTTGCTGGTTTCACATCAGCCATCCATCTCGATGCGGGTGGTGAACAGTACAATCTCGCCCTTGCGCTGTTCTTCATTTCCTACTCGCTTTTCGAACCCGTTTCCAACGCCCTCCTTAAGGTTATCAAACCAAATCAGTTCCTGACGCTTCTTATGGTTCTTTGCGGTGTCATCACAATCTGTACGGGTTTCGTTTCGAACGCCGCCGGTCTCTATGTCGCCAGATTCTGCTTGGGTGTCGTCCAAGCCGGTGTTTTCCCAGGTGTCAACTATATTCTTTCATGCTGGTACCGTCGTTCCGAACTCGGTTTCCGAAGCGCTATCTTTTTCTCCGCAGCTGCCATTTCCGGTTCTTTTGGTGGTCTGCTTGCCTACGGTTTACAGCAAATGGACGGAATTGCCGGAAAAGGTGGTTGGTCATGGATCTTTATCATCGAGGGTATCATCGTCGTTGTTATTGGAGCTAGTTCCTGGTGGATGGTTTTCAACTTCCCAGAAGATTATGCCAATAAGCCCAATAGCAAGCGTGCCAAGCTCATCAGATGTGTCGAGGAAAACTCCCACAAGAAAGACGCTTTGCCAGCTGATACACCACCAGAGAGACCATTCTCCCAAACCCTCATGCTCAGCTTGACTGATTGGAAAACATGGACTGGTATCATGATCTACGGTGGTGCTGCTGGTCCTCTCTTCGCCTTCTCGCTTTTCCTTCCTTCCATCATCGCCGATATGGGAACATACAGCCCTACGACCTCCCAGCTTCTTACAATCCCACCATACGTGGTCGGCTGTATTGCCACCCTTATTGTTGCCTTGATCGCCGATAGAACCGCCCAGCGTGGTCTTTGCGGCATTTTCACCTCTCTCTTTGCCATCCTCGGTTTCTTCCTTTTGTTGTTCGGCAAGAACGTCGCAATGAAGTACACTGGTACATTCCTTGCTGCCATTGGTATCTACCCATGTATCCCCAACGCTGTCGCCTGGAGTTCGAACAATATTATCGATCCTGGCAAGCGTGGTTTGTCCCTTGGCTTTGTTATCGGTCTCGGTAACTTGGCTGGTGTCGTCAACTGTTTCGTCTTCAGACAGAAGGATAAGCCAAACTACAGATTGGGACACAGCATCGTTTTGGGATTCTTGATCATCTTGTTATTTGGTGGTAGTTGTTTGCAGCATTTCTTGTTGGTTCGCGAGAACCAGAGGAAGAGGGAGCATTTGGCCTACATCGCCGATCGTGAGAAGAACGGTACCCAAGAGGAGCTCAAGAAGATTGAAGAAGAAGACAAGAAGAGGAGAGAAGACGGTAATGAGGATAGGTGAGTTCCATTATTCTAAACCATTTGATGAAGTTTTACTGGATTTGAAGCTAATTGATTATCTTCTAGTGACGATAACTTTGTCTACGTCGAGTAATTTTTTCGACTTTGTTCTATTTGCTTAATTTCCTTTTGTTATCACAAAAGAACTTCGCTCCTTACGCCATTTTACGCACATATACGATATACCAATTTGTTGCATTTTAGCACTGGGTTAGACGGGTTTTAATTTTCTTTCTTTCTTCTCGCATTCCCTAATTTTTGATAGTCACGCCAATTGGGTGACACTGATGCTTTCAAGACCATAGATTTTTAGACTCTTGTTTTTTTTCCTCTGTCATATTTTTGAGAGGATTTTGTACAAACAAAATTGTACTTGTCGATTCAGGTACTCCCGCAGGCATACAACCACTGCGGTCAAAAGAAGGCTAGATTTAGAATGTCCTCTTTTTTTTTTTATTAATGGAATTATAATATGACCACTACAGCAAGCTCTTCAGCCTTGTACGTCACCGTGAAGTAGGCTACCCGCATGGCTTTTTGCAAGGGGGTATATATGCTCTTGCTTTTTATTATATCCGATTCTACTTATATGATACATGAATCGATTGAGTTTTTTTTTTTTTTTTTTTTTTTTTCTTCAATGCCCGGTGCCCAGGTTCCCGATCCCGTATTTCCGCCAGAACATCTCCCGGGCTTTTAATTCTTTATCTTGGTGTAATTCCGACCTTCGTCGCTTCATTTCCTCACGCTGTTCCGGGGTGGCGTACACTTGCCCTTCGTCGTCGTCTTCGTCGTCGTCTTCGCCGTCTTCTAGAACCCTCGCTTCCATGCGTTGCTGGTGCTGCTGTTGCTGGGGTGGGGGTGGTTGTGGGGGGAGTTCCTCCTTTTTCACCTGTGTTTCGGCAGTATCAGTGCCATACCACGCCTGTTCGGCTTCCTGGACCGGCGGGTGGGCGTTCACATAGTCTTGCGGAGGATCATCGTACATTCCCTCTTCTTCTTCAAGATAGTCCCCACTGCCGCTATTATGGTGGTGCTGCTGGTGGTACATAAGATTATTATCGGGGTGAATATACATCCCGCCACCGCCACCGTGATGACCACTTCCACTTTCATCAGCACCGTTAAAAGCACCCATCGTATCCACTTCATCCATTAGGAACATGCCACTTTGCTGTCGCAGGTGAAGGAGATCGTTATAGGTCCGGGCGATGTTTGAAAAGTGGTCTGCTGCTGCTGCTGCTTCCGCTGTAGAAACTTCCATTTCAGATTCCATGCTAGCGTTCTCATGGTCGTGATTGTTGTGTGAAGGCAATAATGTCTCTTCGGTGCCGTGATGTTGATAAAGTGCCTCACGGAAATTCATGAGCTCGGAGAGAATCAACGAACGCCGTTTCATCTCGTCTTGGATTGTTGGCGTGGGGGATTCTATCTGTAAGTCCTCAGCTGGATGTTGGATGATATGTGGAGCTGGTGCTGTGGCAGCTGAGGGATCAGAGATGCTGTTGCTGCTGTCGCCGCCCTGCTGGTCGTGAGAAAGGGATAATGCATTAAATGCATCCGAGAGAGGGTTCCAGTCTGCACCGTCATTGGTGGAGACGAGTAGATTTGTGGATGTGCACTGTCCAATTTTTTTGAATTTTTTATTTTAAAAAAGGAATTAGCTATTAAAGTGTACTTTTTTTGATATAAATCAGGGGGTGGATAGTGTACATACGATATCACAGAAGAGGCCTGCGTTTGACGGAGGAACAATGGGTAAGGAGGCAGAGGCTCCGCATGATGGACAGTAAACTATCGAGTGATGCTGAGAGGAGGCATCGACTGGGATATCTGAAGCCATTGGAGGGGTGTGGCTGGTTATCTATCTCTGGCGGGGTCGTATAGGGAGCGAAGGAAAGGCGCGGCTGGCGGCTGGCGGCTAGCTTTTGAAGTCAAGTTTTTTTGTAAAGTGTTGGATTTGGTGGAAAAGGATGTCTTCTCTCTAGTCAAGCAAGGCCTACAGGTACCTGGCTAACAAAAAGATCTGGTTTTTTTTAGGAAATGTGGTTTTAAATTTGAAGAATCACGAAAAAAATCATCTACGTATGCAGGAGGGACGAGGAGAAAAAAAAGATTCTTTCATAGGTGCATGTGAAGTTACGCTTTGGCCCTTTTTGGACTGAAGTCATGCATCTAGATCGTGATCTCGGGGCGGCGGGGAGGCTGAACATACCGAAGCGGGGTTGCGCTATTCCAGACTCGATATAAGACACGATCGTTTACCAGATGAAGAAGTGTAACCGGAGATGCATGAATAGGGTTTCGCACTATTTAGAATAACAGGTGACCAGTTTGGCTGCATGGGGTTCTGAGCTTAAGCTAATTTAAGTATATACTAAGAGGTAAGAGCTCGAGATCGAGTATAGTAGAGAGTAGCTGCTTTCAGGACGATAGGATGTTGAGAACGGCACCGTCGAATAGGATATCGACAGTGTATTTTTCTGTGTCCAATCCTTTACATAAGACCTTTGTATCTGCAGCGCTAACCCTTTCTCTCTTGATCGAGATTTCAATTTCAGCTATCGATATCTCGTCGTTTCCCGGTTTGCAACGTTTGCAATTGTAGACCAGTTTAGCATCGGTCAACTCGTTTCCAGAGTCATGACCATCATACTCTAACGTTTCTAGGACGAGCCTTTCATTGGTTTCTGGTCTAATCTTCTCTGGGGGCGGATAAGTAAATTGGCATCCTCTGCTATTTTCCGCATCGACAAGTTCCCATGTGTCAACGCATGAGTTTTTGATGTGAACCCAAGTGAACAGAGGGGTGCAACTATAATTTGAGGGGTCATTGTCATTCCTTCTCACAAATTCCGAATGACCTGTGGCGGTGGCGTAATTGGGATAATAGCGGGCTTCGGTAAAGTACTTGGCCCTGAGAACTTCCGAGTCACCCTTTGCAAGATCCCCGTCGATGTTAGTTGCGGGAGGGATTGTATTAGTATTGAGCGTCATGATTTCGATGCGGATGTCGCGGAGGGCCCGCGGAATTTCTATAGCTGGATTGATAGATCATATCAAATGTTAGATTGAGGCACTCCCGAGACTTTAATCGTGCGATATGCATTTAGTCTACATACGAAGATTCATTGCATTGAATTGCATTTCTCTATATATACACATCTGTATTATAGTAATAATATTAGGGATTATGACCCTGTCAATTGCAAGTTGAAGCTGTAGACGGCAGATCTAGATCTCCACGATTGATACCCCCCAGGTAGGGTTTCAATGCGAAAACACGTGCATCGCTCGATATACATAATTCCAACCTCACGACTGCACTTCTGGCATTTGGGTGAATATTATTAATGCGCTGTAGGGTGCGCCTACCAATACCCGCCATGAGTCCTAACTAAGTTTATGGTGTATCGTCATTCGGGTTCTCTGATAGCTATAGATGATAACGTTCACAGGTACTCAGCATAGCGGAATAAAGATATTAATATTCCAGTGGGAGAGGAATGACATGGAACAAAACAATGTTCTGCATCTCACGAATTCATAGCAGATCATCTTCATCTCAGAGTACTAATAGTCGAGTCTAGAACCGGGTTCTGGCTATGAATCAATCGATTCGAGCGATCTAAAACCGGAGCAATAATACTTGTAACCGAGCTACGATGTGCAGATATTATTTGCTTGCAAGCCATACCCCATGAGCTCTGTTAATTCCGTGTGCATGTGTGAACACTATGTCGTATAAGCACTTTTCGCTTTTGATTGAAGCCGTGAATTTTTAAAACACAAGATCGCAATACGGATGAACAGATGCACCCGCACGTGGTATGTACATACATACGTACATGTACCTACATACGTACATATCCATACTTACGTACGCAAGAAGGTCAAAGCTAACTACTCTCCGCAGGTATTAGTTACAAGCGACTGCATGGCGATGATAACGTTACTTGGTGTATTCGTCAGCAGTGCAGGCGTTAATCTTGTAATTAACCCAAGCTCACATTACCCAGAGGCGGTAGTACCCCCTTCTCGAGGCCTCGCATATGCGGGTTGTCCCGACGTTGGAGGAACATAAACATCCGCCACCGAAGGAGACATATTAGCAAAGAGCATTCGCATTCCTGGAGGGCTGTGCGCAGGGCGGGTTTCATTGTCAGCATGCAGCAATTGTTTTCGTGGTTTGGTTAAATTTCGGCCTGTGGGAAAGAGCGACAGGGGCCACGTAAGGCCACTTTAAAGAGCTGTGTGTGGGAAAACCACATGAGATCTCTCGTTTCTTATAATAGAAGTAGCTCAGCTGCTTGAACTTCAACTTCAACCTTCAACCTTCAACTTCAACCTCATCGCATCTCACACCAAACCGCTGCCATTTTCGACATACCGTGATTCTATTACCCAGTCCTTCTCCTCATCTTTTGTCGAATTGAAGCTCGTTTGCCAAAAAAAAACAAAAGTATCAGGAATAGAATCACCGGCCCCGATCGAGTTTCAGGTACCAAAAAAAAAGTTAATAGCTTAATTAACGCCACACCAAAAGATCTGCTACCACCACACCCGTCAAACATCTTCCTCGCGACCACATCTCCTTCATCTTCCTCCCCTTCTTTCTTTTTCCTTCTCGAAACAATCATCAAAAAAACCGAATAACTTCAACAATGTCTTCTCTCCGGATACCCATTTCTCTGGTCACCGACCGCATCTCCTCTGGAATGGCCAGGTTCCAGGTACGTTGTGCACCCCTCTCTCTCTCTCCATACAATTTCACTAGGTGTGAACACCCCCTTTCCAACAGCCTCACTAACAACAATAACCTACCAACAGAACACCTCCATCTCAGCTCGCTATAACACCCTCCGCCCTCTCTCCGAATTCTTCGATTTCAGGCGTATGTCCAAGCCTGCCAACCTCGGCGAAGCCCAGACACGTATAGCCTACAACCTCGGCCAATTCTCCTCAAACTACCTCCTCGTCTTCGTCCTCCTCTCGATCTACGCGATCATTACCAACCTCCCGCTGCTTTTCCTCATCGTGGTCATCGTAGCTGGTGTCTACGGTATCGGCCGACTGGAAGGACGGGATTTGCAGGTCGGGAACTTCCGCGCGACAACAAGCCAGCTTTGGGGAACGTTGGGAATCACGGGATTTATCTTGGCGATCCTGTCGGCGCCGTTTGAGACTTTGTTTTGGTTGATTGGTGCCAGTGCGCTCACAATCTTGGGGCACGCTAGTTTTCTGGACAGGCCGATTGAGAACGCCTTTGCGGAGGAGACTGTTTAAGTTTCTACCATCTAGAAAAACAAAAGTACATTTTTTGTGAGAGCTGGTGGGCTGGGCTGGAAACCATGGGAAGGGGAAGGGGAAGGGGAGGGGGGGAAGCCAACAGTGCGTGCCAATGGGACAACGTTATTGGTGCGAAAAGATATGAGAGATACACATATGGAATGAATTTGGAAAGCATGCTTGGAGTCAATTGATATCTAAAGGGGGAAGGAAGGTGGAGGAAAGCGGGGGATTGTGGATGTTCTATTCGATGTATTATGCTTATCCTTTACGGTTTTGGTACGTAGTAATAGCTTTTTTTTTTGGTTTTATGTCCCGGATAATTAGACGCGGCGAATGGAGCTGCACAAAAATCATGAACGTTTCCCTCCATACCTCTATTCATACTTAATTCATATTAATATTCTTGGACATACACTTCAGTTCTTATTCTTGAGCTCTTCCAATCTATGGAGTTTTTTTTATTCTTACTGTGTAGTTTTGGTGTCTTTTTTATGACCGGTATGTGGCGTAGGTTGTTTGGTAGGAGGTTGCATGCGGTTTCTCAACTTCTAACGATTTTGGAATCAATATAACAAGTTGAATTCAGGCTTTTAAACTTGAATGAATCAATATCGTCTATACCTGCTAGCCTGGCCTTCTGAAAAAAGTTGGTTTCGTATTGTGTGAAACGTTGACACAGTGTATAATATAAATACTTTCTATACATAAATCCTGTGTGTCCCTAGAGAGGCCAGTTTGAAATGCTATTTTGTTTCTTTCGAAGCCAAAGTTTTATGCATATGCAGTATACACCCTCAGAGTGAAATCGGCAACTGGATCCATGGACCTTGGGGGTGTACGCAATCTTCCAGTCTTCTGGAGGGGGGGGTATATTTATCTCTTGTGTGTCACATAAAAACTCCTATGAACGTTACGTATACATGTCCCATGCGCTAAAGTTACGAAAGCATCATCGGTATGACCTGACCCTGGGTTGCCCCAAGGTTTCTCGAGCTAAAGCCGACGCAGAATGGAACTGCAATGCATACGTAAATATTCCTACGTGTTAGATATAAATATATTTGTAAATATGGGGGCGTCTGGGTAGTAGTAAAGCTGGTTGGAGAACCAAATGTTGGAAAAAAATGTTTCGAAACTTTTTCTTGTGAATACCGTAACTACTGGTGGTTTAGCTATGAAACCCCCCCCAAGGCCTTGGAGCTACAGCAGTTGCTTGTTTATGCGTGCTTATGGGAGGTTTGGCTTGCGCGTATACACCCGATGATATATCATATCTATACCCCTAGGGCAGGTGGGCAGTACTATATAGATTTCCCATTTACTTTTAACCTGTGGCTTCCATTCTTATCTCCGGCGCATTTGATCTGCAATAGATCTATGATTAAAATATTCGGACAGTTACGCTACCGGTCTATAGTTTAATTAATTAAAACTTACGCTCTACTCTAGCTAACTAGCTAGTGTGGGTAACTCTTTACCGTGGTGCAGCCCCCCCCCCTTCCTTTGTTAGATTTTGTGCCAGTGTCGATATTGCTAACACACACACACCCTTCCAGAGTAATATATACATATATATAAAGGAAGGGGGAGGGTGGTCATAGTTATGCTCCCTTCGGCCTCCACACTCCCCATCTTCGGGCTTTTCTTCCTAATCCCCAATGCCACAGCGGAAGACACCGAGCCAGCACCACAGGTCAAAAACCTCTGCATAGATCAACTATGGAATCCCGGCGAATGCGTAATCCAAATCGACTGGCGCCGACTCGACGCCGAAACCAAAACCGAACGTGGCGATCGCACTAGAAGAATCTACGAAAAAATCAGATCTATAGTCTTCGACGCCAACGGTACGGTCATAACGCCTTCCCCCGCAGAGTTTGAGGACTGTACTGGGACGGAAGACCGGCAGTGTGTGGTACAATCTCTGCTAGGGGAGCCTATAAAGTTGAGTCCGCAGATAAATGGTAATCCTGGGGGTTATTTGCAGTATTATTTTGGGAGTCAGGCGTGGCATACCGATCCCGTGCCAAATGATGGGGGGAGGCCTTATGTGGGGAAGGACGTTGAGGGCTTGAGGCCATATTGTGAGGATCAAGAATGGCAGGAGTGGGAGAAGAATCCTGAGGGGTATGTGGCGCCGTATAGTGGGACAAGCCCGAAATACTACCAGGTTCTTGTAAGTCACACTCTCGATATATACCCTTTCTTCTGGTGCTTGCTGTAAAAGTATTGTATAGAACTATATCGACGAATAGAATGATAATAACAAGTTAATCGCTAACCCTCTAACCCGGCATTTAAACACATTAGTCTAAGCAGATAACCTGCTGGTTCGAATGCAAAGATATACATGTACGATGGGGAGAACGTGGAGTCTCATACTGTCCCGAGTCCGAGCCACAAAAGCTAAAAGTGATGGCTGAAATGGTTGAAACGACGATGACGACGACGGACTGTGGAGGAAGTCTTCATACTCAGTGTGGTGTCACGGGTAATGAAACCGTTCAGATTTACACTCAGACGGAAACGATTATTTCTACTATAGCGGGGACAGAAATTAACCCCCGGCCACTAATCACGATTAAAGTACCAATACCGGCGCCTGTATCAGCTCCCCCAGATCAAACGCCTTTATGTAGGAGAAGGACTACAGTGACCAAAACAGTGACCAAAACAGAAACAGTCACAGCAGGAAACAACTGTAAACCATCATTAACCACCATTCAAATACCTGTATACCTACCCGTCCCAGAATCTAAATTTCGAATATCCACGGCAAGTGAGGTATACACTCGAACGGTCGAAAAGACCGTTACTAAGACGGAGACTACTACCCAAGTGTACCTGTTCACAAAGACGTAGACGATTGATAATACTCCTAAAAACTCAGTTACGTTACCCCCCTATTGTACGTCTACTAATGACGCCACCTATACACTTCATGCCGTACCAGCTTACAAGCTTGGGGGAATGACCTGTCCTATACTGGCCAAGCTGAAGGTGGTAAAAACAAGCTTTCTATCACTACGAACTTCTGTCGGGGCAAACACCAAGCCGGTGCACTAGAATACCTTGTTTTTCGTTAAGTTAATTCCTTATTTAGTAATAGTCCCTGCCCTCTCTAACTTTTTTTAAATTAAAGGCCTGGGTAGATACGCACACCTATGTTGGCATTCTTCCAACATCTTGGTATCAGTACTGTTTCAAGCGCCGCAAGAAACTGTTGGTATATATAGTGAAATTGTTGCAGTTTGTGTTCTTGGGATAATTCTTGTTCTGCTGTGCATTACCTATATTAGCCGGAACTTTGTACTAAATAATAATATTAATATAGATTCTCTTTTAAAAAAAGCCAATTGTAAAGCTATCAATATTATGATAAATGAATGAATTTACATAAGACCTTAAAATTCCCGATTCGCTCGGAAGGCTACATTGATTGATTTATGGATTAAAAGTGGCGGGCATATCGAAGTTTTTGAAATCCTATGCTGAACTACTAAATCGAATATAAAATGTATTTACATTTAAATACTTAGGTAGATGCGCTACGCCACGTAAAAGTTCCACAACTGGTTAATCGACTGTGCTCGTAAACCTTCGATACCACTGCTATAGTGCTCTCCGGGTATGAGTAGGTCTAATCACGCTGCGCCATGCGCTTCGAATTCATGTCCCATGTAGTTTCATACCGTAGGCCTCTCCCCCCCCCATGCCGCACAACAACACGATATCGTGGCACCCTCGATTACGAATACTGGACCGACCTCCCGGATTTAAAAAAAAAAAAATAAAAAAAAATCATATTATTTTGTCGATTGAAAAGTACTGTAGATGAATGCTATGTTTCAGTAGACAGGATCGAAGGCGAGTACTAGTAATTAAACACGCAATGGCGATGTATAAAAACCTGTATAGATTCCTATCTATAGCTACCTAGCCTCAAGGAAACAGCTGTCTAGGGCAGTTTGTATTCTTTCGTCGAGGATTTTAGTTGGTTATCTACGAGAGGAAGGAAGAAAGTCCCAACGTTCCCCCCCTCGTCCCCTTCCCTCTCTTCGACCGGCTTGAACTTGCCACAAACAAGAGGGAGGATCGGAGCACATATACTTGCTACAAAACAACCGTGCCCCGGCTTTCATGTGCCATGAATAGTGACAAATACCTAGCTAGATTGTGGATGGGAATTCTTTTTGATGGCGGGGGAAAGGATTGACTGGATGTATTAATATAGAAGTATTGGCACTTGGAATCTTTTTATGTAAAAATAGCCCTTTTCTGGAAATAAATCGCATTTTGCAGGCCGAGCTGCTTGGGATTCTGTGAAATTGTGGGACCTGGCTTGGTGTATTGATATCTTGCCGGGGCGATATACTGGTATCGATCATATCGATCCTTTCTTCTAAGGCTTGGGTCTTATCGATATATCATCTTATTAAACTTCTTTTTATACGTACCATATATATATTTATATATACATATGTATCTTGGCTGGTAAAAAAAAAAAAGACAATTTAAACTATATATACCACCATGCCATCACAACCACTCAAACTCTCCCCCCTCCTCCTCCTCGCCACCGCGCTGGCACCCACCTTCACCGCCGCAGACACCTCCTGCGTCCAAGTACCCCCAGAACGCATGCCAGGCGCCTGCACCGTCCGAGTCGAATGGCGCAAAATAACCCACTTCAGCAACGACCCCGAATCCGGCAAACGCCGGATCCAAGACCACGTTGCCGCCGAAATCCTCGATTCCGGGGGCACCAGGATCTCGAACGAAGGGATTGATAATTTCATCTACTGCAGCGGATCCGGCGGTCGGGAGTGTAAGTTTCAATCCAAGCTGCCTCATGAGATGATCATGAGCCCGCAGCATAGGAGGGAGTATATGCAGTTTTATTACGGGTCCATGGCGTGGCATACCGATCCTGTGCCGCTTCAGGGACCCGGGTATACGGGACCTAATCCGCAGAATTCGGTGCCTTGGTGTTCGGTTTATACGGATTGGGAGCTGCTTCCGCCTGGGTCGAATAATAGATATGGACCTCCTTATGAGAGTAATGATATTAGCTCTGTTGAGGTGAGTTTTACTTTCCCCTTTATTGCTTATATATATATATATATTCAAGGTTTGTACTGTGTCTAACCTGTCGTCCTTGACTCTTTTTTTTTTTTTGGACAAAAAATAAAAACAGAAAAGATCAATTGAATGCAAATTCGCCTGCGGCATGGCCACCATCATGATGGAGGATCTCAAACCCTGCGTTTCCGCGGTAATGAACACCGAACCGGAAGCACCCGTCAAAACCCAGATGATGACATCCATGAAAACCGAGATAAGGTATAAAACCCAGGCGATGCCCACCACCGTGACGGAGACACAGATACGCACGTTGACGGTGGCAGCGGACACCCATCCGGCCGGGGTGACGTATACGCCGAAGATTAATATTGAGACGAATATGACGGATTTTGATCGCTCGATGGGTTTTGGGGATCCTGAGATGCATGATGAGGATCCTGAGGTGCGTGATGATGATGATAATGATGGTGCTGATGAGCCTGTGAATCAGTTTAAGTTTAATACGAATGTGACGGATGTTGGCCCTGTTCATGAAGCGGAGCCTTCACCTCCTGAGGAAGAAGGGGTGTGGCGTAGGTCGAGGTTGATGGACTACTTTCTTTAGTTTAATTTAGAATGCTATGTGTGGGTCTCGTTACTTGAGTTATCTTGATAGGTATATGTATGTATGTATGTATGCATGTATGTAGTCATAAAAGAAACTTGTCATGTTCTTGACGCTTTCTTCGTATCTATTAACTTCTGGTGTATTTACAAAAGATATTCTTATACAATCCAATGAGTGATGTATGTATATGCGGGGAGTAAACATTGAAGTAGATAAATACCTAGCCCACATCCGCTTTATCACCTTAAAAAAAAAAGGCCAACAGTAGTAATATCCTACGTATACAGGTCCTAGATCCTGTGAACCCAAGGGGGGAAACCTCACGAAGCCTAGTAAGGATCGAGAAGAAACACAAATAAATAAAAAAGGTGTTGCCCAAACGTTGCATTTCCCCAAACAGAACCCAAACCCCGGCTCTCAGGCGAACCCCCCAAAAAAAACCACCACGAAACGACCACGAAACGACCACCTTTACTTGTTCTCCACAAGAAGGTCCAGACCCTTACTTTATTTTGGAGTTTTTGGGTCCAATATACATACCACAGGCATCCCTTCCTCTTCCACCACCACCATCCTTCCTTAATTTTTTTCAACCTTCACCACCCATCAATTGCGGGTCGCCTCCTTTCCTTCTAGCTAGCTATCTGGTTTTTTTTTTTTATTTATTTATTTCTTTCTCTCTTTTTAAAGGGTCAGCTCGACCGCGATGAAGTTCGCGAATACGCTGCTGCTGCTGGGGGCGGCGGCAAGCTTGGTCGCCGCTTGGAGTAAAGAAGGTAACATCAACCCTTACTTCTCACTTCTCACTTCCAGCAGGAACGAAAAAGCTTTTCTAACATGAGTTATATCTTCTTTATAACTTTACAGACCACGAGATCTTCCGTCTAAAAGACGAAGTCGAGGCCACCGAGGGCAAGCTCAATTTCTACGGTACGTATCAACCTACACACATACATCCCTCTCCAATCATAGCGCAAGCACACGCACACACACACAAGAAATAATATACTAAACCCCAACCTGCCCAAGAACAACAGAATTCCTAAACGCCCCCTCAATCTACGCAACCCAAGACGAACTCAACAAAGCCTACCGTAAAACCTCCCGCCAAATCCACCCGGACAAATTCACATCCCCATCGAAGCTCAAAGCCGCCGGTAAAACACCAACATTCTACCCTCCAAAATCAACCTACCTCCCTCAAACTCGAAAGGCCGCGGATGAACGTTTCGCAAGATTAGGTTTGGTCGCCAATATCCTCCGTGGACCGGAACGTGAGAGATATGATCATTTCCTCAGGAATGGGTTCCCAAGATGGAGGGGTACTGGATATTATTATTCAAGGGTTAGACCGGGGCTTATCAGCGTGCTTTTGGGATTATGGGTTGTTATCGCCGGTGGCGCGCATTATCTGGTCATGAGGATGAATTACTCGCAGCAGAGGAAGTTCATGGAAGGGTATATCAACGACGCTAGGGTCGCCGCTTGGGGGAATAGTAACATCGGGGCCGGGTTAAACCTTGATGTCCTAGGTGATAGCGGTACTCCACCACCATCTTCCGGTGCTGCAGCGGGGAATCGTAAACAACGAAGAGCGGCCAAAGCAAACGGAGGATCGGGAACCGCTACCCCAACAGCACCGGTCGAGAAGCCTCAGCACGTGGCTAAACGTAAAATCACCAGTGAGAACGGAAAGGTATTCATGGTTACTAGCCTTGGAGACGTCTCTCTGATGGAGGAGGATGAGGACGGGGTTATGCAGGAGTATTTACTCGATCTTGAGGAGATCCCCAAAGCTCAATGGGGCAATACGGCGATGGTTACGGTTCCCAAACGGATCGTTGGATGGGTTTTGGGTAAAGTTGGTGCTGGGAAGGGAAACGGTGCTAAAGATGCTTTGAAGGATGCACCGGAGGTTACGATCGTGGAGGGTGAGAATGTGGATGAGGTTCTGGAGAAGAAGGGGTTGAAGAAGAGGAATAAGGGCCCGGCTGGGAGGAGGTGATTTAGAGCGAATACATACAGAATGTAGATACACTGACTTTTACTTCGCGCTTGCGGGGAGATATAATGAATATGTGACAGATGTAGCAAAAGAGAGAAAGAGAGAAAATGATTAGAGGTAGCGGGCTTTCATTAGTACCATAGATTCGAATATAAAAGTATGGCTTCTTTTTTTTCTTCGTAATATAAATATACATTCAAGGCGCATCCTGCAATGCCCACCAGACTACGAACTGTCGTGTGACAACCTAGAACTCCAGAGGAACCAACACCAAAAATGCAACGTTTGCGTATACTATCGCACATCTACGATATTGAACTGAATTGAATCGTATTAGAATCTTGATTAATTAACGTGGTCATCTCTCATCTCATATAGACCAGAAGAGAGAGAGAAAAAGGAAAAAGGAAAACGACGCGCTGCGCTAATCTACCTCGCACCATCTCATCTAATTATATCGTACACTCGTACTCAAGCCAGCTTGTAAAAAAAACAAACGAAAAGAACATTTAAATGCTAGTATCTACACAAATCAAGAGGCCCATCCATAATCCGCCACGGTGATCTAAACATGGAAATATCAGAGAAAGAGAGCATAAAAGAAACCCTCTATCCTCCCACTAGATATCCTTCATAACAACACCTTAAACAAGAAGATATTGATATGATTTTGAAAAAAAAAAAATATATATCACCCTTAATTCCTTATTCATAGTCCACTCATCCCCATAATACTCATGTTCAGTAATAAACTCTTCTTCAACATTCTCAAACAGCTGGAATAGACGATCTATCCACTCCACCGTCTCTCCATTTTCCTACTCTTCTTACTATTGTCATCATTACCCTTCCCAACCCCATAACCATCGGTATCGCCACCCCTCCAAAAATCCGGATCCCTATGCTCCCTTCTACTCCTAACTCCCCTGTTCGGATCGTTATCAACAACACTATCCCTTTTCATTCTATAATAAGGAAGCGTAGGAGGACGACGATTTTCACTAGGATTGCTGTTTTTATCCAGATGTTCGGGAAGTTCGCAGGAACACTTTGCAAAGTTTTCGAGGTTTATTTTACGGCCTGCTGTGTTGACCGGTGCCTCGGTACTGCTGAGACGGTTTATGCTGTTTTCTCCGGTGATGGTGATGCTACCGTCCTCGTCGGCGCTGCTGCTGCTACGGCGGCGACGGTGGTGAGAGAGGGGGATTAGTTTTTGAGGTGGTGGGTAGGATTTTCGTGGGTGTTGTTTTGATTGCTGCCGTTTTTTAAAGTGTTCAGCGGGTGGTTCTACCAGCTGTTCTGGAGTGGTTGATGGTAATGGCGGCGGCGGTGGGTCTTCAGCTTTAGCCTGCGAGTTTGGAGCCGTAAAGCTTGGACAGGAACATGGGGTTGTTGTGGTAACCGGGACGGCGTTTTCAGGGGGCCGTAGGAGGGATTCGATGATTTCTATTCCCTTTAGCAGGGACTCCATTGATGGTGAAGATGGAGCCTCTGTTATTGAAGAAGGAGAAGATGAAGAAGGGGGTATTGAGGTTGTTGTTGTTGTTTTTGATGATGGTGCTTGGGCGAGTAAGAATGTGATTAATTGCAGTGATGGTGGCGGTGGTGGGAGTCGTGGAGGTGGGATTGTAGGGACAGTGATATCGGAATCCGCAGTAGTAATAGTAGTAGTAGCAGTAGTGGAAGTAGTAGAATTAGCAGTGATAGCTGATGCGATAATACTCTTCCTCACCCGACCTCGAGGGTTCGCAGTATCACCACCATCACTACCATCGCTACCACTAGAGTTAACAGAAGTAGAAGTAGAATCAGAAGTAGGAGTAGGAGTGACTCCAACCTCCACAATCCTAGTAATAACAAGCGGATACTCCACCGTCGCCGTCACGACCTCTTTTTGCTCTCCTGCCCCTCCTCCATTTAAACTTGGATTTGGAGTAGCAGTAGCACGGACCACAACCGCCAGCGTACCGGTTATGGTATCTGTAATCGTCATCGTCATCGTTGATATCACTGTCCTTGCGGTGATGGAGGCGTTAATTTGGTTCATCGTGATTTTGGTTTGTATGGGCCCTAGGGGTACTCTTTTTGTTCTTATCGTGGTGGTGGCGGCGGCGGTAGATGTGCGAGTGCAGGCTATTATTACTTCTTCTTTTCCCTCCACTGCTGTTGTTATTACCGGTGACTCTATATCGGTATCGGTATCGGTTTTAGATGGGATCGTGAACCGTGAAGTGGTAGTAGACATCGGCACAGGAATTCCGTTTACACACTCCGTGATCATAACATCCGATCTCTCTACCACCACCGCTTCCCCATCCTCCAGACCAGAAGCAGCAGCAGCAGCAGTAGTAGTAGTAGTAATAGCAGCAGTAGTAGCCGTCTGACCAACCACTCCCTTATCTCCAGCATCCACACCCCTCTTCCCAACAACCACACTCTCGGACCCTTCAATAATCTCCACTCCACCAGATATATTACCACGAGATATGTAACTACTCCCCTCACTCCTTCTTCTCCTTCTTTTACTTATATCCACCACCCTTGTAGTCTCATGTATACCACCACTCCGTTTGTAATACCCCCGACCAGGAGACCAGTGTATCACCGGCACCCGAGAACTACCAGGCCAGTAGTAACGAAACGGAAATCCGAAGAACGGAGATCGCGGCTCCAGCGTTCCTTGGTGAGTAGAAGTAGCGACAGCTGAAGCAGCGGCAGCAGTAGTAGTAGCAGAAGTACTCAGAGTACCACTTATAGACTCGTGAATTGTCATCTTGGAAACAGTGGTTGCTGCGGGTGTGGGTGCTGCTGACCACGGGGGCTTTCTGTATATCATATAATATCATGTTATATTAGCACATATTTTCTTTTCTTTTCTTTTCTTTTCTTCGTAGGTAGAAAACGTGATGAAGGGGGGAGGAAGAAGAAGAGGGGAGGAATACCGAACAGGGAGCCCAGACACCAGCGCCAAACACGACACCAGTACCCAGGCAATTCTCATGTCCCTGCCTACGTCTGCGTCCTCCTCCTTCGAAGAACCGAAATTATAATTTTTTTGGTTTTTTGTTATATATATATAAAAAACTTAGGAAAAAACTAGTATAGTATTTCCTGTTGTTTTTTAGATAGAGAAGGGGAGAGTTAATGAAGATGGCGTTTTTTATAGCGAGCAGGCAGCTTCCGTACGTTCTGGGATTTAATTTAGATCTGCATGATGGTGATGGAGAAAGAAGGGTGGGGGGGGTTAGTATAACGATGCTCAGCAACGAGATTTTTATAGACAGAAAAAAAGAAAAAAAAACTTACTGATTTTTTTTTTCTCTACACAAGTGATACTATCTCTCTTTTTTAGGGGGCGGGCTTATACCGCCTTCACACCCTTTGTTTTTTCTTATACAGAAAGAAGAACAGTGATGATAATAATAGTAGTGATGGCAGACTTTACAGTCACTTTCGTAGCGGTGGCAGCGGTATTCCGTATATGTAAAACACACACCCACAAAAAAACAAAAAAAAAAAAAACTTTTTTGTTTTTCTACTCGGCGGTGGGAAAAGAAAATTCGAGAAGACGAAAGAATGATAATAACAAGAAGTAGTAGTAGGATAAAAGGTGTTTAGTTCAAACCACTCAGCGTAGTAGTCTAAGCTATGCTATGTAGTCCGTAGTATAAATGTACGTATGTATGTAAGAATAAAAGGATAAGAGAGGAGAAAAAAGGAATAAACCCCAAGTATTTAAAAGAAGAAGAAAGCTTAGACACTCCAGCTAAGGAATGATATCTCTCACTCAATAGGCTGGCTGGCTAACCACTCTCTGTATCTGTATCCTTCCCTTCTTCTTCTTTTTTCTTTTCGCCCGTCTCGACGAATCAAAAAACCGGCCTCGTGCGTAGCTTTTCCTTCTCGAAGGTCTGGAGGTATGGTATGTATGTAACGCAAGAAAGAGAGAAAGAAAGACAAAGGCTAGAACCGGCCCCGTATCCTATCCTATTCTATCCTGTGATATGATATGATATGATACGTCCGTTAACTCGCCTCCCTTGCTTCCTTCTCAAACCACGTTTCTTAAAAGAACCTTAGTTCTTCTTAGTTTTCTTTTTTCGTCGTTCAGAGCCGAAAAAAAAAGAGGGAGTCAGATGACCTGATCAAGAGCTTTTTTTTTTTTTTTTTTTCGGAAATCGTAATCGTAATTGGAGACTTCGGGCGTTATTTGCGGTGCGATGCGATTGGTAGAAAGAAAGAATAGAAGCGGTCGTTTTTGCTCTTCGTATGTATTGTATTGTATGGTATGGTATGGTATGGTATGGTATGGTGTGGTATGGTTGGACTCGGATGGGCTGTTGTATATATATATAAGATTCGATTCGTTAAAAAAAAAAAAAAAAAAACTGGTGTAAGAACCGAAGGTTTGAATATTCGAGGAGGCGAGAAAGGAAGAAGAAAGGGATAGTGAAGTGAAGTGAAGTGATAGGAAAAGAAAAGAAGAAGAGGAGGGGGAAAAGAGAAAGAGAAAGGTAGGTAGAGAACAACCAACCTTTTTGCCCAGCAACAGACCGACAAAGGTGTATCAATCAATCCCAATTCAATGCCATTCAAGCTATTCAAGCCCGAGTTGTGGTCGTAAAGTCAGTCTGCCAGAACCTTCCGGCAACACAAAATCTGTATGTATGTGTGTGGCTTGAATAGAATAGGAATTCCCCCCCAAAAAAAGGGCCTGCCGAGAGAAGAAAAGAGAGCTGTTTCTTGCAGACTTGATAAAAATAAGAGGGAAAAGATGAAGAGAGAGCTAAATAACACTCTTAACAAGTCTCCACTTCTCTTCAAGCCTTAGTTTTATCAATCGATATGTGCCCTTTATCCTATCCTTGAAAAGTTCGAATCGCTCAGCAACGGTCATCATCTAGTCCTCTGCACAGCAGAAAAGAAAAAAAATCCGAATAGTCAATTGGTAGACTCAGAAAAAAGATAATAGGAGAGTAAAAATACGCGTTTTAAGGGGAGATTAGTGAAGGATGAAAAGAAAGAAAGAAAGAAAGAAAAAAAGATAGATCAGAATCAAGATGTTCAGAACGTTATACGAAGCTCCTGTTGTGTGTTTGCTATGAACACCAATCCCGTGATCAAAAATGTGTTGTTTTTGGTGTGTTTTGTGTGTGGCTTGAATAGAATCCGTGGCTGGTGAAGTGTGGCTTGAATAGGTTTCAACGTCGACACAAGCGCCGGCCCAACACATCATTCGATGGACGCCAAACACACGCGGCAAACTACACTGTCATATGGCCATAGACCTCTGTTTCTGAGGAATTTTTTCCATTGAAAAACGGTTTACTACTATGCTCAGAGTAAGAAGCTAAGACAGACAATGCACCCACAGGATCGATGAAAAGTTAATTACGATATCATCAGAATCAGATATCTCAATCAACGAAAACAAAAAATCCACAGCATGCATGATGATGATAACACAACGGACTCTGATTTGCTAAGACTTGCAAAATGATACTTTTTTTTTCTCTTTCCGTGCCTCATTATGCTATATAGTATATACTATAGATACTGATTCTATATACATTGAAAAAAAGGAAAGGAAAAGGGAGTTCCCGCCGAAGACACAAAAATGCATACATATACTTCATGATTACAAAAGAAAAAGAAGAATAAAAAACCACTAACAGGCAACAGGGGCGCTGGAATCGCCAACCAGGACAGCGGTTGCCAAACCTCGCAAAAGGGAAAAAAAAAGAAGAAGAGATGGTGTACTATTCTTCATGCTGCCCCTTCATCTCCATCCCATGGCTCTGCCCCTCCGGATCATGATCCTTCAGCTCCTTCATAACCTCCGGCCGCTTCGATCTCTTCCAACCAGTCTTAAACAGCGGGTTGGGATTGAACTTCGGCAGCGGGTGCGCCTCGGTGTTGAACACCACCTCTGTCAGCGGCAATAGATCGCTGGGCGAGAACAGCAGGTAGAAGTACTTCAGTGTCTCCGCCTATAAACCATCACGATTAGCATTCCATTCATGTAGGGACATAAAAAGAGGGTTATAGAGGGGAAAAGAAAAAAAAGGGGGGGAGGGCATACCAGCCAAAAACTCTCCATATTATCCCTCTGACTAACCGGCACCGTCAACACGCTATTCAAACTCGTAAACCCGCCTCCCTCGACAGCCGTATGCTTCATAAACGCCTTAAATATCTTCCACCCCCACTCCCTATAAATCTCCTCCCCAGTCAACCTATACATCAAAAACAAACTCTCAACAGTCTCCGGTCTCTGCAGATTATGCGCATCCTGTGATTTTATCACAATATCCTCCTTTCCAGAGTCATCCATATTGAAAAAGGCGATTTCCGGGGCAAGACCGGTGGCGGTGACGTTATACATTTCATAACATGAGCGCATCAGTTCCTTTGAAAGTTTCAGGTCTTCTTCCTCACGAGGGCCCCAGTTTGGAGATTTTCGCGCTTCGGAGACGGTGGTTCCGTTCGTGGCGCCGAGGAGGATGTTACCGGGCATGAAACAGACCAGGTGGTCCATCTTGGGGGAGATGGTGGTGCCCACCCCCAACGGTAGTTCGGCTATGAATGTCAATCCCGACGGGTGTGATTTTTTAACCAGATGCTTTTTAACACCACGCATGGCTTCGTGGTACATCTCCGCGTACACATCCTCCCCGGTTTGAAGATACTGTTTCAGAAGGTATTCGTAGTAACTATCACCCCGACTGCCCAGTCTTATCTCCCTCCCCCGGAATTTTCCATTAGTAGCGTAGATAAATATCGGTACCAATCCGTCCGTAGGGTGGTTGTCGTCTATGATCTGAATCGCCTTTTCAGCCCGTTGCCAGTATACCTTCTCACCCATGAGTTTTGAAAGATACTTCATCTCCAGCTGCAGAGTTGATACTTCAGCGGTTGAGGACGCGCCGCCGTCAGCGTGGGATTCCACTCCCTTTGACGTTTTCAGGTTCACGGATGCGTAGGGGAGTCCCGAGTCGGAATTATACGCTCCGAGAAGTCGGTCCGCCAGATCTGCGGCTTTTTCAAGGTACAAATCCGCTTCCTGCTTCGCTCCGGGGTCGAGATTATGCACTGTAGATAGATAATGCGCCGACAGAAGACCACCGAGCATACGAATCGTGGTTTCGAACGTATTCACTTCTTGATCTTGATCATATGTCAGAGTGGTCTGAACCCACTCTCTAGCCTGAGCCAAGGGTTTAGTAAGACCCATTATCATCATCGTGTCCAACGCATCGATTATAATCCACCCCAAACCCTTCTCGGCCATCTGGC
The DNA here is from genome assembly GCA_036872755.1 of Orbilia blumenaviensis. Taxonomy (NCBI): domain Eukaryota; kingdom Fungi; phylum Ascomycota; class Orbiliomycetes; order Orbiliales; family Orbiliaceae; genus Orbilia; species Orbilia blumenaviensis. The sequence goes on from JAVHNS010000001.1 coordinate 592,184, forward strand.
GACCCTTGCGGGATATTGGGTGGAATTCGTCGAATCCCCAGGCGTAGGTGCGGTAGGCGTCCCAGGAGAGCATGAAGGCGTCTTTGACGCGTTCGCGGCGTTCAAGCCAGACCTTTTCAGGTGTTCCCGTGGACTTCTTTTTAGGGTCTTTGCTGGTGAACCATCCGCCTTTCCTTTCGGGTTCGCTGTTGATGACGGGGAGCTGCTGCAGGTCATCGTTTGATGAAGGTGAGGACCCTAGGGAGTCTTCTATATCAGACGAAGCAGTGGAAGAGGACCCGCTGAACATCCAATAAACCGCCCCGAAGAACACAATAGCCAGCACGGCGACCCTCTTTCTCAAAAACATATCACGTTTCCTCCGTCGGTAGCCGTACGTGGATGTGGTTGACGAGTAGTACGGTTTGTCCTTGTACAAGGGTAGATCTGCGGAACCGCCCGTGGCGGATTTGAAGATGCCGCCTATGCGGTTTTGGACGGTGCCTGCGGTGGATTTGTGGACGGAGCCGGAGGAGGCCCAGTAGGAGTCTTCGGACTGACGTTGCGGGTTTGTGAAGGAGGGGACATTGCGGGGGATGGAGAAGGCCTGTTACTGGTGTCTTTTAGCATGGTATTTATTTTATATTTTATATTTTTATTTATATATAGAATAATATTTAATGAAGCGAAAGAAGAAGAAGTATATATTGATATACATAGCAGTCGATTAAGAGAGTGTGATAGAGTAGAGTAGATTAGAGTAGAAGGGGGACTGACCATTTTTGAGGAAGAGAGGAAGAGAGAGGGGGTTATAGCGGAGAAGGGCGTGGTAATAATAGTAGCTGTCACCTCAAAAGAGAACGTCGTCGCGTGGATATTATCACAAAGTTGGGTGTTGGATTGGAGAGAGTGCGCCCGACCCGACCGACAGCATCAATCAATCAATCAGCATTGAGCCATGTCGCCCCGATTTCGATCCGACTCTATTATATACAAACAGATAGAACCCGCCCCGAGATGAGTGTCTATTGGAAGGAGATGAGGATGATATAAGGGACGAAGACGAGGGGACGGGGACGGGGACGGGGGGATGGTCTGGAACTGTCCACGGTAGCTCGTTGACCAGGTTTGTTTAACAGGACAGGACAGAACAGGAAAGCCAGCCGAAAAAAGCTAACTACTTTTTTCCACCAAAGAGAAAAAACACACCTCCATCCCGATATCCGATACCCGACCACTCCCTCTCTCCATTGATTCAACCCAATCAATTAGAGCAGTGTCCCGATTGCATACGGCGGCTTCATCATCTTCTTCTTCTTCTACAAAAAAACAAAAGAGTGTGGGGAGGGAGAAGTGGACAAAAAAAAACAGTCGGGCCAAGATGGTGTTCCTCCACTCCATGATCATCTCTGAGGGCGTTCCTATCTTCGTGCGTAGCCCCCTTCTCCCCCCACTATATCCCATATCAACGACATAATACAGACGAATGAAAAGGCTAACATATATATAATAAATAAAAAAGAACGCCCTCCAACGCTTCTACGGCATCGGTCCCAACATCGCCTCCCGGCTCTGCGCCAAACTCACAATCTACCGCACCGCCAAACTGGGCGAACTGAGCCAGAAGCAGCTGACTCAGGTCCAGCAGGAGCTTTCGAAGCTCACGATCGAGAACGATTTGCACAAGAGTATAGTGGATAACATCAGCCGGCTGAAGGACATGGGGACCTACAGGGGGAGGAGACACGCTATGGGACTGCCGGTGAGGGGACAGGGGACGAGGACGCAGGCGAAGACGGCGAAGAAGCTGAACAGGGTCGAGAGGGGGTTTTCGGGGGCGAGGCGGCAGGGCTGATCTTACTTCCTTCTTCCTTATTATTCTGTATTATTCGCTGCTGGCTGTCTTCTATCTCTGTATGTCTGTCGATTCGACTCCGAGTTTACGGTGGTGGATAGATACATGCAGCTAGGTCTCGATGCGCTGGTATCCGTACCGTACCATACCATACCGTGCCGTGCCATACCACTGGGGGAGGAGGCTAGTGGATACCTTATATCTGTATATGTTTACATAAATATAATACGCCGTCTGTACATAATGTTCCTCTTTTTACATCAGGCGTTATGGGAAAACAATCACAATCACAATATATTATCTATCTATCCGCTCATACTCGCCGTCCGGGGCTGTTAGTATATCCGTTACCGACCCGGATACCCCATTAATATTCCCATTATATTGCAAATTTACCGGTAGTTATAGCTCGACTGTACTGCAGTACATAGGTAGCTAACTAAGCGTATTACAATACTAAACTAGGTACTTGAATGGGAATACCCTGTCAATTATAAACATATAATCTGGGATACCGACCTGGTATTGTATTATATCGAAATCAATCAAGTAGCCAATTAGGTATATATTAGTGCAAATTATGCATTCGCCACTGAAGTATTTAAATTATAAAGCCATAACAATGCAAGTTTTGGACTTTGTAGGTACCTAGGTACTTATTTACTGTATAGAGCTGCTGCTGCAGGGGCTAGCATCGGCTGCTAGTTTTATATATACACACGCTGGGTGGTGCAGCGCAAGTGCAGAAACAAAAGACAAGGGCGCGACAGGCCACATCTCAGCTACGTCACCCCTTCTAAAAAACAACCACTCCAACTTTCATCATCATCATCATCACCACCACCGTTCAATCATTCAATCCAATCCAATTCAACTGCATCATGACCGGCTCATGATGAGTGCTTACTAATACTATCACCATTTTTAATCAAATAACGAAGAGAAATAAAGAAAGAAAGAAAGATGTGGATCCTCCCGCTCGTCGGCTACATCGGCATCATCTGCGGCTTCACCTTCCTCACCCTCGCCATCGGTCGGTTCATCCCCTTTTAATACCATAATATATATATATATATATATATATATAAACATGCTAATACGAGAGCAACAGCATCGGGCCTGTACTACCTCTCGGAGCTGGTCGAAGAGCACACCGTCATCTCGAAACGCATCCTGACAAGACTGATACAAGCCATCATCGTCACGCACGTCTGCCTGTTCGCGTTCGACCGTTTCCCCTTCTGGCTGACGCTGTTCAGCGGGGCGAGCCATGGCGCGTATGCGATGAACCTGCGACGGTTTCCGATGGTCGCGCTGACGGATGGGTGGTTTATTGGGAGCTGCAGTACGTCCTTTTCTTTCTTTCTTTCTCTTCTCTTCTATTTTATGCACTTCTATACAATTTTACGTGGGGTGGGGGACTAATTGGAAGTGTTTAAATATATAGTACTGGTGGTGTCTAACCACATCCTCTGGTTCCGCCACTTCTCGAAGCCACCGGAGCCGTTATACGACTACTCGTCCCCGTCGTCAGCCTGGAACCGCCACAAAAACACCTATTCCTCATCATCATCACTGGAAAATAAAAATATACCGTCGTTCAGCGAGATATCCGCGTTCTTCGGACTGTGCGTGTGGCTGGTGCCGTTCGCGCTGTTCGTGAGCTTGAGCGCTGGGGAGAACGTGCTGCCGAGTTCGGTGGGCGGGGACAGTAGCGCCGGTGTCGTCGGGGGTGGGAGGGAAGATGGGAAGGGGAGGAAAGGGAGGAAGGGGCTGTTCAAGGGCGGGATCGATGGGATTTGGGAGTGGCTCGTGGAGAGTGCGCAGGTGATGAGCGGAGGGGGAGGAGGGGGAGGACGGAGAAGGAGTGCTTTTGATTGATTGATACCCTCTCATTTCTTATATTAAACCTCCCCGTTGCCATTATCTGCTGCTGCTGCTCTTATCATTGTTATATATCATTTTGTTAAATACCACGGCGGGAGGCATGTCATAACGAATACCTATGTGCTCTTCTTTGTCCACCCGGAGACCTTCCGAGCAGCTCTGGTCCGTCTATATATATTCTGCTATATATACATATATATATATATATATATATATTATCGTATATTAGTGTGGATACAGACCTAGCTACCATAGCCCGTCCAACTATATGACATAGGAGGAGTGTTATGTAAGTCAGCCGGCTCGGACGGACAATAAATGATGGGATCTTGGGCAAACCCAGCCCGGCCCGACCGGTCGGAAGTCAAACTGTAATAAATTACAGTACACACAACCAACAGAACAGGGCATGGCGGAACATCCCCGCTCTGGACTGGCTCTATGGGAAAGGTGGGGGGCGTTTTCCGTCCCAGTTTTTTTTATGCCTCATCCCGAGAATAGATCGGGTCGCCGAACCAGACTAGCTGGGCTAACTAGTGAGAGAAAAAAGGATCTTATCTGATGCAGTCCAACCCCCCTCCTCCTCCCCTGTCTACGTAGAAGGCCCGTTCGGCAACTGCTGTTTCCAGCTGTCCTTCCGAAAAAAAATCCAATCTGATAACTTTTTTTTTTTTTTTTTTTTTTTCCTTTCCCTTGAGGGATGTTTAGGATTGTTAGTTAGTAGGAGGTAATAGTTTTTGGTTCAGACTTGCAAAAGTAAATTCTCTCGGTCTGTCTGTCTGTCTGTCTCTTCTCTTCTCTTCTTTCTTTTCTTTCCCTTCATCCGTTCTCTCTCTCTTTTCTTTCTTTCTTACTCCCCCCCCAGTTAATCGGTCTAGATTCCGTCCACCCATCCTATCTCCCCATCCTACCTCTCTCTCTTTCTCTCTCTCTCTCCCCGATACCTATCTCTCTTCCTGTCTAACCAGTTTTGAAGATAGCCTTGACTTCTTTTTCTTATTCATCATGATCGCTCGACGTGCTCTGCAGGTATGTGTGTATATACCCCATCCATATCCATCCAATCCCCCCCTCCGTCTTCCGGGCCGATGCTTTCCCTCTTCCCTTTCCCCCCCACGTGGGGCCAACACATAGAATTTACCTTGACATACATCATACTACATACATGACATGCTACTGCGTTCAAGTCAATTGAATTTTAGAAATTATGCTAACTCGGATATCAGACCGCTCTCCGCTCCGGCGTCAGATCCCAGGCCGCTGCCCCCGCTGTCGCCGTCCGATGTATGTTACACCAGCTCTTGATAATATATATATTGTTTATACGGGACTAACAACGCCAATTGTGTGTTTGGATAAATAGCATACGCCACCGTCCCCACCACCGTCAACGAGGACCTGCTCAAGCCCACCAAGTATGGCGGCAAGTACGTCGTCACCTTAATACCAGGTACTTCTTCTTTCACCTCGAATTTCTGCAATTGCTCTCCTTCTTCTTCATTTTTTTATTATTATTATTATATTGTGGAGTTAGTGAGTGATGTTAATGGGTGTGGTGATGATGTGAAACAGGTGACGGTATCGGTATCGAGACCGCGGACGCCGTGCGGACCGTCTTCAAGGCCGACAACGTCCCCGTCGAGTTCGAACAGATCGATGTCTCCGGCCTGGAGGAGGGCAAGAAGAACGCCGATGTTCTGTTCAAGGAGTGCATTGCCTCCCTGAAGCGCAACAAGGTCGGCCTCAAAGGTATCCCCCCCCCCTCTTCGTTGTATTGTGTGGTTGTTGTTGTTTTTATGGCAAATCGATGGCTGACAGTGGAACGGGGAAACGCGGATAAGGCATCGTGTACACACCCGTCGACCGCACGGGCCACGCCTCCTTCAACGTCGCCCTCCGTCAGGAACTCGACATCTACGCCTCCGTCGTCCTCATCAAGAACATCCCGGGCCTCCAAACCCGCCACCAGAACGTCGATTTCTGCCTGATCCGTGAGAACACCGAGGGCGAATACTCCGGTCTCGAGCACCAATCCGTCCCCGGAGTCGTCGAATCCCTCAAAATCATCACCCGCGCGAAATCGGAACGTATCGCCCGTTTCGCATTCAACTTTGCCAAAGCCAACGGTCGTAAGAAGGTCACCGTCATCCATAAGGCGAATATCATGAAATTGGCAGACGGACTCTTCAGGTCTACCTTCCAGCGTGTGGCTGAGGAGTACCCTTCGCTCATCACCAACGATTTGATCGTTGACAACGCATCTATGCAGGCTGTTAGCAAGCCTCAGCAGTTTGATGTCCTGGTTATGCCGAATTTGTACGGTGGTATCCTGTCGAATATCGGAGCGGGATTGGTGGGTGGACCCGGTGTGGTTCCTGGTTGCAATATGGGAAGGGAACATGCGGTCTTTGAACCGGGCTGCAGACACGTTGGGTTGGATATCAAGGGACAGGATAGGGCGAATCCGACGGCCATGTTGTTGAGCGGAGCTATGATGTTGAGGCATTTGGGGCTCGATCAGCACGCGGGAAGGATCTCGCAGGCGGTCTATAACGTTATCGCTGAGGGGTAAGATTTTCTTTCTTTTCTTTTCTTTTCTTTTTTTTGGATATATATGGTGGACTGTGACTAATATTTTGTGTTTTTTGCGGGGAAACAGCAAGGTCAAGACGCACGATATGCACGGTACCAGCAGCACCAGCGAGTTCACCAACGAGGTCCTGCGCAAGATGGACGAACTGGCCTAAATTAGACACAGAAGGAGGTTAGGCTTTTAGGGGGGTTATGTAGTGTATAGCAACCTGCTCAAGAGAGATATGAGGAGACCCGGGGGGATTCAATTATGGACTACTTTTAGGTTTCAATTGGTCCCACCCACACTCACACACACACACTTTTTGTCATGGCTTTTTCTCTTTTTTTTTCTATTCATAGTGTAGATAGTAGATATTGGATAGGCGGGGAACCCTTATTTTGATGGGAACCTCTGTCGTCTCTTTTTTTTTTTTCCACCTTATCATTGGTTAATGCGAGTCGCTTTCATTTTTTTTTATATATATACATTCACGATGCATGAGTTCTTAGGTGTATGTAGTAATAGAAAGACCTAGAGGTTCTGATAGAGCTCAAATCAGACAAGACCAGCTCAAAGCTCAAATCAAGTGTTTGGATATTTGATAATATGTTTGTGGTGGCCATGCTGGCTCAACGCAAGAATGGTTAGGATTAGGCATGGATTTGCTGGGAATGCAACGAGATCATGCGAAAATGATTAGGATTGTCGACTTTGTGTTGTCTGATCCGAATGAGATCAATTAGGATTGCGTTGGGCGGCCATCGAGACCAGTTTGGGGAGTTTCGCGAATGCCAATTTTCAACGCGAGCGAGGTGTATACTATCCGGGCTTGGATAGATGTTTCCTTTTTTTCAGGTATATACCGTAGGGGGGGGATTGGGTAATTTCCTGGGACTGCTTCCGAATATTAAAACCCTTTTTTAAAAAAAGGAAAGCAAGCCGTCTTATTCCTTTTTTCAAATCGTTATTTATATTGTTTTAAGCTCCCCCCTTTTTTTCTATAAACCGTCCCGAGAAACCAGCTAAAACCCCGTATATATGGTAGGTAACCTAGGGATTAAATGGCGTGGTATCGCTGTGGGTGTACGTATGTATACAGGTACTGGTAGGTAGATCGGTTGAAGTGGGATTTTTTTTATAGCAGTAGTTATGTGATTTAAGATGGGAGCGTGGCGTAGAATATACCGACCTGGATACTTGCCTACTTGCTTACTTACTTACTTGCTTAGTTAGGTATCCTAGTTAATATGTTGAACCTCAGTATGCGTGCGAGTGTGGTGGCTAAACGGTGTGTCAAAACGATATATATAATAACGAAACCGCGCGAAGGATATACTACGACAACTTAAGCGAAGCATAAGTGTGTTAATTTTTCATACTTATGCTTAAGCGAAGCATAAGTATGTTAATTTTTCATACTTATGCTTAACCATCAGCCCCGCTATTAGCCCGTCATCGATTCAGCTTTGCCACTATGCACTTTGTTATAGTAAAATAAGGTAGTGAACAATAAATATACTATTGAGTTGCTTTAGAAGTTGGACTGATGGAGTTCAAAAGGAAACCATGAACTACCATCTGTTAAAGGGTCTTATAATCCAGTTTTTTTTTTTAAAGTTCAAACATCATACCTTTTTTTTTTTTTTTAGCATCCGAAGTGCGAAAGAATTGATGTGCCAAATCAAGAGTGTTTGTGTTTGGTATGGTAACATACATATGAGATACCTGCAGAACTACATACAAAAAAAAAAAAAGAAATACAAGAAAGGAAGATCATCCAGCTCAGTGCCTCCCAAACGTATTTCGTAAACCAAATACTGCTGCGGATGTCCTATTTACGTCCTCGTGGTTGTAGTACTTTGAACACACCTAACGAGAACTATTCCGTCGTGTTTAATCGTGTTCAGAAAGCCCGAGGCAGCCTCAGTAGCGATACGCCGAGCAAAGTCGGTACCCACCGCCTTGGGCCACTTGTGGCGAGGTAGACTTTTGACGAACAGAACATCTAATTTGTTGATTAAGTATGGCGCTTCTCTAATCCGAGCTATGTCGGCAGCGCTCAAAATAATGGTCAAAACAGCAAACCCGAAAGCGATAATAGCTTCAAACAGAACCTCCAGAGCATTGATGATCTTTTTGGTGTTACAAGTGGGCAAAACCTTAAAAAGATCTTGAAAAGCATATACCAGGTCCATCAAAGTGTCGACGTTTTCGAGGATTTCAATGCCTACGACGATTGCAGTGCCGATACCCGGTAACGCGATCTGTATACCTATCTTTGCCGCAATTTCGAGACCGGTCAGAACAGTGCTCATGGCGCTTTCCATATCAGGGGCGTCCTCTTTCTTCATATACGACAGAATTAAACCCATCTTTTTTTTTGCTTTGAGGTTTGGGACGAGAGAAATATAAAGCCGTGGGTCTGGCGTAGCGTCGCTAATCTTTATCGTGTGTTGTTTCAAGTTGCTACCGTTCATGTTGCTTTCGGCAAAGTAGACCTCCGCCGGAGCTCTGAAGTCGCGGAATTCCGACACGCTTATTATCAGCTTACCATCCCTCAGCAACGTCCCGGCCCCGGTTTTCGTGGGATCCTTTTGCCGCCTGATGGTATATTCGAGGGTTAAAGTCACGGGCCTCTTAGTGTCATTGAGATCCCACAAACTTCTTGTTTTTAAACGCAATGTCCCAAGGGAAATTGGCGCTTTCTCGTCCTGGATATTTCTTTTCGCTGAGATGTTAACAACCTTTCGGCAGTCCTTGTAGCCTTGTTGATTGACGTTAACTGGTTCAAATGGGGTTTTGGACTATATTGTCTGGTTAGAATTTGTCAATCCCCACGGTTTCATATGATTACGCTACCGGGTACCTACACGGTTGGTGTCAACGAGTGCAGTAGTATACTTAAGCGTAGAACATCGACCATCATCGTTCCTAACGATTGTACCGTCTGGCCCTACCCAGTCCCCGACGTAGCCCCCAACCTTGGTTCTAATCGTTACTGCCTTGATACGGAACGTTATATCGTATGGCATGCCGAGTAGGCCGATTGGAACCTTCATCACGTCACTCCCCAGCATCTCATCAACTGCCCAACCGACGGGTATTCGACCAGTCATCGCGATGGTTTGAAGATATATATATACCTAGGTATATATCGGGCGTAACGTAACTTCTGTTCCGGAAAAGACAAAAGGTGGGGGATCCGACGAATAAAACAACCCAGACCCGGAAATTATATTAATATGTTAATATAGATCGAAATCTATAGCCATAGTAGAACAATGATAATATCAATGCTTCTGTAGCTGTGTATTTATAATAAAATTCGGATCTATATAATATACTCAGGGTTCAATGGCAGATTCGTCCGGACCGGCCTCGAAGACACTATTGATCGTTTCGAAATTAACACCATCATGATCATTTGATATAATTACCAAGCTTGGATTTCTCGCAATGCAATGTAACGTTACGGACCCACAAGCTCGCACAGTCTGGCCTCGATGTAAACACAAAGGGAAACCTGATGCGTGATATTTCTATATACGTATGGCGACCAAAACGTGTCATACGATATGGTGGTCAAAACCGCTCGGAAAGAATGGTTTTATACCAGTGTAGTTCATCGATTGCCTAGTGGAACTAGCTTGTTTATGTAATATTTGCTTTTATTAGTTTAAAAAGCAATAAAAAACAGCCTTAATATTGAAATAACCATTGGCTGTTTTTTTTAAGGTTTTTTTAGCTTAAGCTAATTATGCATTGATCGCGATACTAGTATTACTTCGGGCCGCCTACCTGGCCCCACTTCTGTAGCCGCGCCTAGCCCACCTCTAAATTCCGAATTTCACGTTTGCGTTCACGCACGCACGCAAATTCAATTCATCTAGAATTATTCAGGAGAATTCAGATTCACGGGCAAACAAATAGGTCAATAGGTCAGTAAGCCGGTAGGTAGGCTGGGTGGCCTACTAGTACTGTACAAATGTAATAAATCAACGTAGTTATGCACGTGAAAGTAATGATATTTTATTTTTATGCCTGGTATACGTAGGAGTTCAGATGACCCAAAACGTGCAGGGTGCTACCTAAAAAGAGTTATAACGTTAGCCCCCCCACTAACAATGCTTTGGCCGGCATATGGGCGGAAATTAGTTCCTTTGATAAACGGAACTCCACACCTTTAAGCTTTTGAGACGTGGTAGCTAGTAAATGGATTGAGACAAAAATAAGCTACTTTTGAAGAAGGGCGAGCGGAGATTGATGCCAACTAAGTTGGGAGTATTGTGTACAGGTAATGCTTATCAGCCCGAAAAAGACTTGGTTGCGGATATATGAAGAATACCTAGCATTTCAACAACTAAGACTGCTTGAATGAAAAAGTTCACTTTTTGATATTATATTTTTAGATTGTGTTGTTTTTATTGTAGTTTTTCTGTTTCGATTTTCTGAAGTACGCTGATATACGGCGCGAAATAGCGACCCCCTGACCCACAAAATAAAAAAAAATTTAAAATCTAACGAACTTAACATATTTTATTATACATTTATTGTTAAGAGAAGTAATGTTGATAGTAAAATCTAGCATTAATAATAGTAGTAATAGTAGCCAGAATGCAATGCATACATCGGCGTATCGGCGGCTCTTTTTTTCAAAGCTTTACAATCAACTTTACCAGAACCACCTTGACGAAGTATATAAATCCCACCGGCCACCAGACTAATAAATCCCCATTAATTTCCCATGCATGCCTACCAACTTTTTGTATCCCAAGCAACATTACAAAGTCCATTAAGCCCTGCTTAGTTCCACCACAAACATCATTTACTAAATACTTTTGATTGCCCTTATCACCAACCTACTTCTCTTTCCTTGTTATAAATCATTCAAACTTAATACTTCGGTTAGCTTTGGTTTCTTGATTGGGAAACTGAACTGCCCCAAAAAACCGCCAGACTCTTTCAAAACCACCCATCTAAAAAAACCGGGACCTACTATTAATACCTGTTGTTGCTGTGGTAGATCTATAGAGCAGCCATCCTAGCAGGCTGTAATAGCCGGGTCACACTTTCTATAAGAGGCAGGTTATAGTTAGCAAGGATCTTAGCACTCATTATTCCTATATCTTCCTTATAAAATATGCTCTATATAAGATAATAAAAATTATAAGATCAATAAAAGAATTTACATATTTTTTATAATAGAAACTACCGCACGGGGTTTTGGCTCGGTTTATACAAAAAAAAGGGAACTTAAAACAGGACAAGATAACGATTTGGAATTTGAACAAGACGGCTTACCTTCTTTTTTAAAATGTTTTAATATTCGGAAGCAGTCCCAGAAAAGTACCCAAATGTTTAAACCCTCTACGGTAGGTACAATTACAATTACAATTACTCCGGCCCTCACCCACCAAACCTGGTCTCGTTGGTACCATGGCAGACAACACGGTGTTGTTCACACCGTATGGACCTACCAACCTCACGGCAAAAGCAATTCCAGCGGTGCGCAGAATGCAACAATGCCAACACATAACCAACACACAGCGAACACAGCCAACACTAGACCAGCCAACACCCATCTGATCAGCTGATCCCACCCCATGCTGCCTTTTATTATAGCTTCTATGCTGTTACAAATCATTATGGGAGCTTGAATAATCGACATAATTACGGCTTTAATGAGAGTTGGTGATAGTGGAGGTGGAGGTGGAGTTGGGAGTGGAGAGGTTTTGGCATAAGTTCGATGATACCTTTTCCTCTTCTCTAGGTTTTATAGGATGTCAGGTGCTAATTTTTTTGGAGGGTGGAATCGCAATGCGTACATATTGATCGGGGTACCATATCGTACGGCGCACCGTTCGTTTTTTTTCTCAAAAGCCCAAATTCCCTTAGGGCGATAAATAACCGCTATTGTCATGTTTATTCGGACCGCGCTAGACTGAAGATAACCATTCTGACCTGTCTGCCCTGGGGCCGAATTGTACCGGCTTGCGAACCGGCATGCACGGAATAAAATAAAATTTGGTAACAACGGTATAGCTAGTTCACAGACCGTGACCCGGACGAGCGTTTTTGGATTTTAGCAAGAGAACTTCACTTGGTAAAGTCATAAAACCCCGGTCTTGCTTAGCATGGTGGGGAGCATAAACCTATTAGAGTAATAAGCTTATGCATCGCTTAATATCATATATGTATATATTGTACGGGTTTTTAGAATATGTACTTCTGGCTGAAGTCATATTGTAAGCACGGTAGTAAAATCTTGAAAGAAAGAAGATTCATAAACCTGGCTAGCCATGCATACAGCCGAAGACGAAAAAATTCCAAAAATGTTCCGACAAAGAGAACTCTACCACTCATCATCATCGAATTCTTCATCTTCCCCTCCAGAGCCTGTGTTGGACGGTTTTGTGGGAGTAAGTTTGTCTTCGTCGATATCCGTAGCTAAGTAGGAGTACGTAAAGGGTTTATCTTTTGACTGGCCAAAATTTATGGAAATCTCTAGCCCTACAAGGGAGCTGTTAATGCTAACCGCGGGATATACCTGGCCGATGACATCTTTGAAAGCGACCCCTACAAAACACGTTAGTCTGATCTACTCTTTGGTGGGTTGAGTTATCTATCAAGATAACCTACCCAAAAATTTGCCGTTCAAAGTGTAGAATGCAAGCTTGCGGTCCAGTATGACTCCACAACCGACAACGTCGCCAATACCAAATCCACTACCATAATTTCTGGAATAGTTCGCACCGTTGGCGTATATATTTCCGTCGTCACTGTGGAAACCCCATGAGTGAGGTTTAAAGCCCATATATCTATTAAGGGGGGTATATTCGCCGCAAAAACCCACAGTAACGACCCTAAGAGATGGTTAGATATTTCTGAGATTAGGATGGCTATATAGACCCATAATACACACCTCCCGGCTAGTGCATCAATATCTCCCTCCCTGTGGATTGCGATCTCCCAGTAGGATAAATCCGGATGGTCTGTAATATTTCCTTGCATATTAGGTATACAAAAGTTCGCCCGGGCAACGATCTGTCTCTGCGAAGTATCGAGAGTTGCAATAGATGCTGTCATCTTATCGGCTGATAGTTTAATCGCCTCTGCCCTATCATACTCGTGCCAATGAGACGGAACGCGCTGGGGCGTATCACCCTCGCTGAATTTAGTGTTCAGCAATCTTTCAATGTCACTGAACCCATAAATTTGGGCAATTTGAATTGGTAACCAGTTGTTCCGATCTCCCGCAGATTGATCAACATGTTCCTGTATGAGTTTCGACACCATGTCCTTCTGTTTACTGGCAATGGCGGCATGTAAAGCTTTGTTGCAGTAACTGCCGAAGTTTTCACTAGGCCTCATAGACTCGAGAATCGTCCCGAATATCTCCATGAATCCAAAATGAGCGGCCCAGGAAAGAGCATTTCTTTGACAGCCATCTTCGAGGCTAGGATCCGCCCCATAAACAAGCAGCATTTTAATGATCCTAATATCGTTTTCAGTAACGGCCTTGATGATTGGCGTTTCTTGCCTCGTATTTCGGGAGTTTGGGTCAATTCCGGCCTTTAGGATTTGCTCAACATCCTCAGCCGAATAAGAGTCTATTGCTTCCTTGAGAGCTATATGTCCAAGTCTGTCCCTTTCGTCTTTCGTGTCAATCTTGGAGAGCAAGTACACCAAAAGTTCTAATTTTCCTGCCTTGAGAGCTAAGTCTGCGCTTGACTCCACTTCAGGCTTTTCCGGGTTCCGCTGTACCAACTGTGCACCGTGATCGCATAGTAGTCGGACAATATCGGCAAATCCGTGTTTGCACGCAAGTTGGATGGGTAAGTCCTTGCCCTCTACAGCCTTTTGAGGATCGACACCGTTCTTTAAAAGAAACTCCGTAGTTCCGAGCCTACATCCTTCGATAGCGGCGTGAAGAGCTGAGCCATATTTTCCGCCAGGTCGGCCCAGGTCGGCGCCCTTCTCCACAAAAATTTCGAGTAGCTCGGTGGAATAAGAACGGGCTGCTAGTTCAATAGGAGTAGCACCTTCCCAATCCGTGAGATACATATCTGCCGTCCCTTGCGCCAATAGGAGACTGACGATTACTGGAAGGTTTTTGGATATCGCGGCATGCAAGGCAGATCCGAACTCGCCACCGAGGGCGTTGATATCTGGTTGCTTTGCAAGAATAAGCTCCACGATTGTTTTATTCCCTGATATGATAGCAGCCTGGAGGGCAGAGTGATTGTCTCCGCCACAAACATTGACGTTCGCCCCTCGCTTTAACAGCATCTCCACATATTCTACATTGCCACAGTAAGCTGCGTAAGTTAACATGGTGCCAAGTTCTTCGTCGATAAGGTTAAGGTCTGCTTTTGGCTCGTTGACAATAAACTCGAAAACTGGGGTCGCTTTCTTCAAGATCGCCAAATGACCAGCCGTTGTTCCGTCCACTCTTTGCTGATTCACATCAGCCCCATTCGCGAGCAAGAGCTTGAAAACTTCAAGATGGTTATTCCAAGCCGCATGGTGAGCTGCTGTCGAGCCTATTCTATCTTTTATGTTGACTTTGGCGCCGTGAGCGATTAGAAGCTCTGCTATTTCTTTTTGGCCCGCTCCTCCTGCTATGAATATCGGCGTGCCTCCGGAGGTATCGCAAGTATTAGGGTCGGCCCCAGCCTCTAGCAGCGCCCTAGTTATTTCAATTGACTTGTAACTTGCATGAAGGGCAGTCCAACCGGGACAGAGGTTTTTTTGGTTCACATGGATACCATAGGGGGCCTTTGAGAGCAGTATAGCGACAAGCTCGGCATGATTGTCACGTACCGCCAAAAATAGCGGGCTGATGGGGGTATCATCCTGAATGTTTTGATTTGCACCTCTTTCAAGCAGAAGCTCGCATGCTTTTGGGTGGTTTCCTTTAACCGCTAAGTAGAGGGCAGTCTGACCGCAGGAGTTTCGTCCGCTAACGTCCGCCCCTTTGTCGAGAAGAAGCTTCATTATCGGTATATTTCCAACACTACTTGCGAGAGACAAAGGGAACTCTCCACTGTCATCCTTAGATTTGCAATCTTCTCCGATGTCGGCGAACAGCTTGACTATCTCTAGTCTCTCTGATTTGACGGCTGCATTGATAAGAGAGCCTTTGGCTTGGTATTGTATTTTCTCTAGTATTGGGGCGGTGTCGACTAGAAGTGCCTTAATAAGAGAACATTCTCCCATCTCTGCAGCCAACCATAAAGGTGTGTACCCTGCTTTATTGGCTAGCCTTGCATTGTTTGATATAGCTTGGAGCGCCCTTATTGTTGGCAATGAGCTTTTCTTTACCGCCAAATGATGCGGAGTATTACCTTCGTCGTCAAAGACGTTGATATTGGCTTTGCTTTGAATGAGGGCTTTTACGAGATTCGAAAACCCTCCGTTGGCAGCGTATGCAATCGCAGTCCACCCTCTGTTCGAAACAGATTCAACGGGCATTTTGTTATTTAGAAGCTCGACCACTACGTCGAGATGACCATTGGCAGCGGCAAGGTGTAGAGCATTTTGGCCGTCCGAGTCTTTTGCAATTCCGTCCGCGATCGATTGTTTCCCATCGGCTGTTTCTTTTATGATGAAGGCTAGCAAGGTCTTGACGATTTTTAGATGCCCATGCGACGCGGAAAGTCGCAGCGCTGAATGTAAGCAAAGTTGGAAAGAAGTGAGCTCGATGTTGGGCTTGTCAATGACGCCATTACTTTCTCTCTCTTCCTTAGGTTGCGCCTTTGTCGGGAGGGCGTCCAACCGTACGGTCTTGCTTCGTTTAATCCACGGTTTAGGAACGTCGGGCTGTGAATTTACTCGGCTGAGAAGTTCCTGAACGACCAGCCAGTGACCATTGGTCGATGCAATCTCCAGTGGCGTTTTGAGATCTCCAGCAGTGCTAAATGCTACACTAGAACCTGATAAATCAATGACAGCCCGCACCAAATCCAAGTGCCCGTTAGCAGCTGCTATATATAGTAGTTCGTCGGTAGCCTGTGAAATTTGGTCTTCAGGAGTCTCAAGCTTAAGCAACAACTGTGCAATTTCGGTGTAACCACGTTCTGCTGCGCGGCTCCAGAGCCGATCACTCTTGTCGCGAGGCTCGTATGGATGCCCACCGGCCGATGCTTCCGGTGGCTTGAGCTTTCGTGCAAGAACTTGGTGGCCGTTCTCAATTGCGACTTTGAGAGCATCGATCAGCTTCGAGTCGGATTTCGATAGCGTCCAGTTCAAAAGACCGGGTTTCAATTCAATTAGGGCATCCATAGCTACTCCCATGCCATTCCCGGCCAGTATTTCAAGTAGACCGAAATAATAATCGCTGGCCAACCCTTCGTCTATTTTATCGTGTTCACGTATCATGAATTTGCATATTTCTTCTTGTCCGGCTTTGGCGGCTTCTAGGAGAGCCGCTTTTGACTTCACACCAAGTCTCTCCAAGAGTTTCACGATACCGAGACTGCCGGATCGACAAGCACTAATCAAAACTCGAGTCAAATCTGAGCCCTTGAGGCCAACTTGGTTATATTCTGGGTTTTTCTCCGAGTCTTCGCTCTTTCCCTCTTCTGTTTCTGTCTCTCCCTGTGGTGGCTCGCTGACCGCTTCTTCTTCTCGGGATAAAGCTACTTGGCTTTCTCTCTCTTTCTCTAATTTGGCTTCCGGGACCTTTTCTTCATTTCTTGCTTGAGCAAGGGAATACACCATCAAGTCGACAAGCTCGTACCGTGCCGCGAATTCTAGCACAGAGTCTATCCGGTGTGTCCCAGGTATCGAGCCATCAAAACACCAAGCTAGCTTTGACCAGAGGTCAAACAATTCCTTATCCTTCAAAAAACTTAGAACCTCCGATGGTAATTCTGGTATTGACACCGGATCTAGGACCCCATCATTCGCAAAGTTTTGAGTTAATATAGAACTTCCGTTCTCGCCTTCGCAATATGATCCCCCCTCTGCGGGGTCGTTTCCGCCGTTAACAATGTGATGGGAATTTGGTGATACATCGATAGCTGGGGAAGGGTATCTTTCATACCCTGCCTTGAAATGGCGCGGCCAGTACTTGACCGCGTATTCTAAAAGACCAAGGTGCCTACTCGAGCTCAACTCAATCAGGCCGATTGACTCTGGGCCGGTCAGAGTCTTGTCGTCTTTCACAATTCTAAGATAGTCGAGGCAGAGCTTTGTCATATCCCGATGAAAACTAGTTTTGGACTGGGCCCCGGCTCCCGAGTATTTCGCGTTTAGATAATTATGAAGACTGCAGTGAATGAGTTGAATCTCATCACGGACCATCTTGGTGGTCCCTGGGAAAACGCGGCTGACATCCTCAGAAACCTCCCATGGGCAATGTTCTTGAAGATTTTCTGCTGTAACGCCGCTGGTCCCTAAAGCTAACGCCACTGCAAGCTCATTCTGTTTTACTGGGCGGAAACTATGCGCGAGCCATTTTAACGCTGTTATAGCCCATGGTTGGTTATCGTGAGCCTTGCCCTCCAGAACTTGTTGATAGGAGTCTGAAAGTGTCTCGGGGATTGAATCTAGTAGCTGGGAGATTGCGGACTTGGTTGACCGAATATCGGGATTTTCCAGTAACTGTAGCTGACGGCGTGCAAGTAAGAAACTCGGTTGCCCCGTATTTACTTTTTGGTGAATTTGGTCTTGAAACTCCTCCCAGAGCGGATTTAATTCTGTCAAGTTTATTGCGGTTTGCTGGGTCATGTCCTTAATCATTTCGGCCATCTTCTCTTGCTCTGTTAACCGCACTTCGTAATTTCCTCCTTCTATGTGAGAAAACCCCTTGGATTGAAGGCCCGTTGTCATCAACTTTATACAACCCCTGCCGGGAAGCCGAATCGATAGTATTGAGTTTAGGATTTCGACAACCCTATCAACTCCGTTGCGACACTCATCGGCTCTTTTAATTGCGAGGTATATAGGAGATTCTAGCCATGACGACCTAACCAAATCATACAGTAGCCCAGCTATATCATAATCAGTAAGATTGTTCTTGGAGTTTAGACTCAGAAGTAGTGGCATCACGCGAGAGTGGAGATAAGGCATATCTAGTAGCAGCTGTCTTGTCAGCGAACTGACCATTGAGCGAATTGAGTTTTGCCATATATTCTCTTTGTTGAAGGAGAAACTTAAGACGACGGCACCGGCCTCGAAAAGGGTTTTGATGATGTGGTCTGATACCACAGAGACCCCTGAACCGATTTCACCAGCAATGTTGAGGTGACTTGTTTTCTCGGCTGAATACCAATCATTGTACTGGTTGTTTTTCAGGACCCAAGACATAGAGCTGCTGTTTACTGAAGAGGAAAATGCAAATGAAGATCCAGCGTCAAGGAGTTTGCTCGTAATCTGGCCTAGTTTATAGCCTTGCTCCTGGAGTACTAGTTGAATATCCGCATGGTCAATTTATGCCATGTTTCAATTATTTGAGCGGGAGCATACCGATTCTACGGTCGTGAACATTTCTTTCGATCTCATTTACTATGTTCGATGTCCGCTCATTGTTGTCAAGGACCCAGTCATCCTGCTTTACTGAAGCATACTTCAATTTTCGGAAATGAGGTAAACCGCGCTGTAATCCCTCCTAGTACAGCAAATCCAAAATTAACTCCAGGTCTTGTTCCATGTTTAACGAAAAGAGTACTGGGAATAACATACGGTCGACGTTGCACTCCACAGGGAGTATCTTTTGGAGATCAAAGAGAAATGATGCTCCAAGGTTTCCAATAAGCCTCGTGTTTTATGAATGACTCGGTGAGTTTGCAGATATTGCCCACTCTGGTCTCGAAAGCTTGCATCGGACCTTGGAACCAAGGGGTCTTCTGAGTCTTTGGGCGAGCCCCCGAAGTTTATCTAAGTCCAAGTGTTAAAAATTTTAATATTAAGATTCCAGACCTAGAGCGGGATGGCCACTGAGATTGTCTCTGTTGCTCGACGTACAATTGAGGAGGTTATCAGCGCAATATTTTGGAAACTCTTGTGCTCGGTAATAAGTAGGAGGGCCTATTTGTATTAAAAGTTTAGCAGCAGAACTTTAAATACTGTGAGAGCGACTCGGGTTGAGAATTTTACCAGTTTAAGAAAGTGACAGCTAATTTCATCTGTCAAAAAGACAACTGGGTTTGAGAGAGCTGCGCTTCCGCTCAAGGTATCTTCCTGGCATGGGCTCTTCCCTGAGTTTGTGGTTATCTCCGTCGTTGATGGGTAGTAAGACTCACGAGTTCAGTAATTATCGAATACGCGCCATCCTGCAGAGTCTTGTAGGGGGTAAACCGTACAGATATAGATTGCAGAGCTTGGATTTCCACAATCTTTGCCGAAGGGAACAACGGTGTGAGACTCTCGATTATCACACCCTCTTTGTCAGACTTGAAGCTCGGTATGAGAAATATCCTAACCCAGTAAATGTTAATATTCTGACAGGCATGGTCTGATTTATGGTTATATTAGTCTACCAAAAAGGGTTAGGCTTCGTAGATGTCGAGCATTCCATGTCGTTATTTCGTCCATGTAGTATCCTCCCTAAAAGCGAGAGAGTTTGAATACTATGAGACTCCGAGAAGAGGTTTGCGACTTTTATTTCTTTTAGCTCAAGGATCCTGACGTAGTTAGAGGTTTAATGGTTTACTGAACAGATAAGGTGTGGGTGACTTGGGTTGAAGGTGCTTCAGCCAGTTGCGGGGACGCTCGTATGATACATGTTGGGCCGAATCTACAACGCGGGCCTGCGGCATCCGCAAGGGTTTCCCCTCTTTGGAAAAACTAAGACTACTAACATTTATATATGCTCGGCACATAGGTAACTCTTATACAGGCTTGCGATATCGATAGGAGCTCGTGAAAACTACACACAAGCCAACACCAAGAAGCTACAGACGTGCATGCGCACGACGGGCAATTCCGTTAGGAACCGCGAAGTCAATTACATAGAATCTCTTGCATCTTTTGTCTATGGCATTCATTGGACTTCCTACAAAAGGGAAAGGAAGTAAAAACTTTCGTGTGCTTCTACGCGGAAACTTGCATCTGTTTCGCGACGATGACGCCCCCCATTGCCATGAGGTCCAAATCCCCCAAGGAGTCTAGATCTATTTCTGCTACATTGAGATCCTCTGGGTGTTCAATATCTGGATCGATATCAAAAGGGTCCACTGGATCGGTCCCTTCTCTTCCGGTAAGCCTTCGGATTCCCGTCTTAAAATCGACATCAGATTGAATTGTGATGAAGGCTCTGAACACAGAATCTGGCTTCCGTTTCAACAAGACAGATGTACGCAAAAAGGTAGGGATTCCATCGACCATATGGTTGTTCTCTGCGATAGACCAAATGACAGTATTTGGCGCACCATATGACCGACCACGAACTCGCTTCATGCCTGTGATCCGGGTTACGTGATTGCTCGTTTTTGTTTCATGAAGCTCCATTTCATACCCCAACTCTGCACCAGCGACATCAATACCACCAAATATACCCCCTCCGAATGTATGGGACACATCTCGGATTCTCGTCGTCGGGTTGAGAGCGTGTGTATTTTCCGGGGCTATGCGAAAGACCTCTGGTTCTAATCGTTCGTTCCCACCAGCGTCCTCGAATTTTAGGGTAATAATAGCGGATTTAAACCTTCGATCTTCTTTCAAGCTCGTGCTTATGAACCGGAACTCGAAGACAAGAAGAGTTGCCTCACTCCCCTTTGGTGTCAGTGTGCCGTGGGCGATATGCTTGATGTTAGCTTGAGTGACAAGTGTTTCTCCGCTGTCGACGAGAAGGCTACGAAAATTGGAACCTTCCTCATTTTTTGTTCGGAAACACGCTCCTCCGTCACCCTCTTGGACTAAGAAAATATTGATCGAGTCCATGGCCGAGATTTTATGCTGCTTTGCTTGATTAAATGGATCCGTCCTCACCCAGACGAAGCTACGATAGCCTTTTTTTTATACAATTAGCTGAGGCCTACCTACAATCCTTCCAGTCACAGCCCCGCTTTCGCGAACTCCCAAGTCGTGATTCCAGCGATAGAGCCCCGCATGAACCAATCTTTCTCCGTCAAGGATCCAGACGAGTTGTCAATTTTATAAATTTATGTCTGTCTTCCGAAAGTGGCAACTTTACGACCCACTCACGGCACGGCATCTGAAATCAGTTAATGCCAACCAATCGGAATATCGATAAACTTATTTCCACCTTAGAAAGCGCAGGGAAGCCCTGGACTAACTGCAGATGGGGTCTCGTTTCATTTTGCCCTTTTCTTCGCATACATATACGCATGCATCTACCGCAGAACTAGGCACCGTTAACCCCTCAGCAGGAAGCAAAGGCACGGGGTTCGCTACGCGGCATCCTTCAGGTGAAAACAACGATAAATCACCCGCTATAATCTCGATTTCGGATTTTGATTTTGCCTCGTTCGCAAACTACTACACATCAACACGTCTCAGCATCAGTCGTATTATTCCGTGTAGAAAACAATTATATCACTAGCATATCCGCCCCAGAACTGTCTATGGCGCGATTTGAAGAGGATGGAGGTTCTGACAACGATCTTGATGACGACTTCCAAGCACAAGCCCCAGACACAACCCTACTTGAGAAAGCTAAGAATGTCAATTTCTCGAACAAGTCTGAGGCCGAGGATTTCTTTACGGTCAATCGGGGAGAATTCGCTGCACAGGATCCGTCGCAGCGCAACATATTTCACGAAGTCGCTGAAACTAGTGTCCCAGACAAGAGTCGGCTAAGATGGTACTTAGCCTTCCTCGATTGCCTTTTCGACAACTATGGATCACTATTAAAAAGCACGGCAGAGGAAGGCCTTACGCCTTTGCATTCCGCCTTTAATAAATGGAACACACATTTCGTACGAAGAGCGATGGCAAACCAGAATATAAAAAACATTGGTCAAATATTCGAGATGCGAACAAGCAGTGGAGAGAATGTTCTATGTTTTGCAATAAAATGTTGTTTCAAAGGCACAAAAGATATGATCGAAAGGTGCTTGCCCTCTACCCTGGCATTTGAGAACCGTGATGTACATGGAAACACTCTTCTTCATCGCCTAGTAGTTAAAGGCCCACCACCAAAAGCATCAACTGAGGAGTGGGAAATTTTGCAGCTTTCTCTGGTGAAACAACTTATTAGCGTTCATAGGGAAGCCCTAACATCTAGGAATAAAGCTGGAAACACGCCATTCCAAGAGCGACTGGCATTCCTAGAGGACAAAGTCCCCGGTGATTCGATAGTTGTTTATATTAAAGAGTTTTGCATGTGCAACCTATCGAGAGAAGACACAATAGAGGCACTGTACAGAACTGGTGAAGGTAGCGTAAAATAGACCCATATTTTTTTTCATTTTCGCCCGCGTCATCGCCCAAGCTTATTCAATGGCGAATTTCAAACAGAAAGGCAGATAGAATTTGACCTGGCCGGTTTACCAAACCCGACTATCCCCCCAGGTTATCTCAAAAGCTTGTCCGCCCATCTAAAGTTCGAGTCAATTCTGAAATACGTAGCTTTACCAAGTCTTTCATTTGAAATGGATGACGGTTCTATTACCAAAAGGTAAGCTTGCAGATAGATCAGCGCAAATTGCTCTATATCCCATCACTAGCGTGACTTTAAGGTTTGAACTTGTCATGAATCCATCACTAAGACCCCGTTCCTGTATACAAAAACATAGGTCTAGCAGCTACGGACGAGATACAAAAGATATGGCGAAAGAAAGCAGCAACCACACAACTGCTAGGAAGGGTAGGAAAGGTAGACAGAAAGGATTGACGAATATGCAGATCATTTTTGATTGGTTACGGGAACGAGGCGTCCAAAAAATCATCAAAGTCATCATTGTTGACAATGGTGATGTTGCTCACTCGGACGAGGCTATCGAAAACTGTCTCAAGGGCTTTGATGTTGAAATTTGGAATTGGAAGCGAGTTGATCTCGGTGCAGATGTTATCCAATACGCTGCTGGAACCTCTGTCAAAGAAATATCTCTATACTCTAGCGGCAACAATGCTGTCTTGACTGGTTGGTCTGGCCCTGATGGTCTAGGCTGCCCAGAAAAGTTCCCCAAGGTAATTGATATTAAATGAGATGCAAATCGCCTGTATCACCTTGATGCTTTGAACACCCGCTAACATTACATGGCCACGGATTTGTTTAGCTCGAGAAAGTGAATTTATACATACAAGAGGTTTAGGAACCTAAACAGAGTCTACGTAGTATTTCTTGCGCCCAAGCTAATATTCGTTACGTGACAGGGCCTGGAGAACAAAACGCGACTGAAAAGAAACGTCGACATCTTCACGGAAAGACTGAAAACGGCCTTCCAGGCTCAAAAAGAATCACAAATCCAAACCTTACAACAGGAACTAGATGCCCTAAGGGGACAACTGAACAAAGAAAAATCAAAACCAGATCGAGATCCACAAAGGATCCTCCAAATTCAAAAAAAATTAGGGGTCCAGATCCAGGCTCAAAAAATCCTACAGGCCAAAAAGGACATTCAGGTCTACCACCTATTAGATACAGGCCCGCATTCTTATGCAGGGAGCTTCGCGACCTTGAATTCCAATCAGGAGAGGTAGGCCTTCGACTATACCTAAGCGCAGAGCCTTTACGATTGACTACTAATGGAAATTGGAGTCATTAAAGCGAACACGCTTGGCTCAAGGTCATGGAACAGTTTGCTGAATGTATACTCGGGCTCCCCGATGACCCCAAGCAACATATAAAGATTGCAGTCATCGACGATGGCGTAGATGCTTCTCTTTCCTTGTTCGAAGGCAAGATTGCTTCAGGCAGTTCATTCTGTCCATACCCTAATTCCAAGGATCTGATAAGCCCATACTTTGTGCCTTCGGGCACGCTGCACGGCACTATTATGGCATATCTCATCTGCAAAATATGTCCGAGGGTCAGACTCTATGTCGCCCGGTTAGACGAGGGTTATGCGGTTCACGGCAAAAGACAGATTACAGCCAGATCAGCAGCTGCGGTAGGTTTAAGAGATCACCAAGCGGTTCCACGACCGAGGAGCTAACAATGCCCAGGCTATCCGGTGGGCTGTCAAATGTGGTGTCGACATTATATCTATGAGCTGGACTATTGACTTCTTCGAGAATTCAAAGCCGAACGGCGACACATCTACCAAGTCTAGTGCCTTCCCACTTGGTGATTTAAGAAATGCGATAAACGATGCTGCCGATAAAAAGATATTGATGTTTGGAGCGGCAAGCGATCAAGGGAGTGATTCTAATATCTGCTACCCGGCGAAATCAGAGAACGTTATCGCCATTGGTGCGGCTACGGAAACCGGAGAAATGTGTACATGGGTGCACCATGGACAGGCAGATTTTACATGCCCTGGATATCAAGTGCCTTTCAAGCGTGGAGACGGAACGCCATCATCTCCCCAGAACGGGAGCTCGGTTGCAACCGCTATTGCCGCAGGGCTCGCAGGGCTGATATTATACTGCGATCGAATAGCCAGTGGAAAGGAAGATGGGAGGTTGAAATCGAAGGACGGAATGTTTGATGCATTTTGCAATATGTCATCAATGGCCGGCGATAGAAGATTCCCACGGGTTAGTGAATTTTTCAACGTTGAGCGATCGGAGGTTGAGCACTGGACAGGCTATACAGAGGAAGAAGACATGGATGAAGGTAATGGAAATGCGCAGCCAAGTTTAAGTGGCCCCACAAAAAAGAAGCTAGATGATATATTAACTAATCTCAAGGTAGGCCTCTACTATAAGGTTGTTAGCTCCGCCTGTAGATGCATTTTAACTAACAAAAGATTTTCGTAAACTAGAAACCGCACAAATACGTCTGGCGCCCTTGAGAGAGACATGCGACACTATACAGGTGCTGTCGAAACTGTTCTGATCGCATCCTAATATACATGCTCATGCGCACTCAATGTACTACGGGGCTAATCAAGCAGTTGGATAAGCTTGTATATAACATAAATATAAACGAGGGGGTACACTTCAATATCCCAAAAATATTTCTTCCTTCCTTCTTAATTTTCATACAAAAATCTTCTCAAACGCGTCAACCATCATCATGACATTCTCTTCTAACTCCCACCACCTTTTTTTATTATTACCATGGCATTTGTCCCTTTCCTTATTAGTTGTCTTATCAGGCGGGTATTCACGCTTTGATAGGTAGGGCCGATGGACCGCCCGCTCCTTTGGGGATGATGGGGGGTGAGAATCTATGTACTACCACCAGATCAGAGTTGGCTAGGGGTGTAGAGCCAGGTAATCATCCACTCGCGACGCGTCAACACCTCATTTTCATCCAGCCCCCCCCCACCCCTTCTTTTTTTTTTTTTATTATATATATATTCTCAGTATCTTCCCAATGCTAATTAGAGCTTGCTTACACTGCTCCTCGACTTTTAGATATTGCTGCCCCAGCTTTACCGAATTCGTTAACGGGGAGTTAACAAAAGACTGCAAAGCAGGAAGGAGATGATCTGACTTCCCTTCCCGGCCCCCATACCATCAAAGGTCACTACGCCACAAATACTGTAGGAAAGAGTGGAGGGCTGGGGGTTTAATCGAATACCCCTGGCCTAGCATCGACGACAAAAACGGGGTTACACACTACAACGGGCCTACGAGGCCCTCTTTCCGAGTCGGGAACAGGTCATGTGCCCCGGGGGGGTTGATGTTAAATGAGGCGCCACCACTATGGCGGGGGATGGGGTATTCTGACCCCCTCCCCCAAGATTTTTGGTGGGTCGTCGTGTGGCCCTTTTTTTTCTTTGTTCGGAGAGGGCCCCTTCGATTGGTGGCACCGACTACCAGGATGTCCCCTCCTCCAGAGGGCCCTACTATAACATGAGCCTTTCTTGGAGGGAAAAATATGGTATATATCAAAACTCTAAGGGAAGACTGCGGCCTCGGGGTTCGTCCCCAGGCCGAACATTCAGCTCAATGTGGACTAGCTGGGGCTTTACCACCACGACCTACATACCCTCGGGGTCGCTACTGGGTAGTTCGGTAGAGCAATCCACCCAAAACATGCTTCTGTCCCCTAGAAGGCCATTAATGGCCTATACAGGCTCAGGCATCGCAGCCCAGTCAGAGTTAACATACCATCGACTCACACACCCTCCTCGTCAAGTGATAGTCCTGGTTTACGCCGCGGGGTGTTGTTAGCGGTGGAGAGCTTTGAAACTTTTTGGAAACATCATCCCCGTCGCCTGGAAGGGCGGGAGGGAATAGGACGGGGGACTTTTGCGATACGGGTTTGTTGGGGGCTGGTGGGACCTAGGTTTGAACGGAGCCGGAAGAAGCTCCAAAGAAGATGGGGGCCTGGGGAGGTATGGGCAGGGCAGCGGGTATTCCCCATCGACGATGGCTTCGGGGTCTGGGCCTGCCGGATTAATTATTAGAAATGGAACCCGAAGCCCATTGGGGGGGCTCGGGTTGGTTAAGGGACCTGATCGCCTGCTTTCAGACTTTTGGCATGGGTGCAGTTTGATTTTATATCTTGCATTTTTAGAAATATTTGATGTTTGATATCGATCTTCCGCCATGTGTATTCTTCTTTTTCCTCGTATGGGACAATGAACGTTTTAGAAGATTGTTTTGTTCACGTTTCGCTGGAATACATATTAAGTAGACGAGAAAACTAGGGCATATTACGCTAGTAGCACGCTGCTCAGGGTGGAATACAAAGAAATCACAAATAAACGAGTTTGTTTTATTCCCTTTCCACTAAGTATACAGTTATAATACTACCTAGGGAGCCTGTAAACGTATCATAGTGTTATTGATAGTTGCTTAAACAGTTGTATTAGGATAGGTTAACGCCACTCTCATATATCGTCGCGCAGGCCAATCCAGGAAGTGAGCTCCCCATTCCACTCCTTAGTTATAATGAGTCGAATCTGCCTCTCCGCCCAAAACTCCACAGTTTTCAGCTTCTCCATCCCATCCCAGATCCATTTCACCACCAACATCTCGAGCGCCTCGATAGGAAGGATGTTGATATTACGACCCCAACCGATCCCCTTTATCAGGTCAAACTCCACCCCGCCTCCAAACTGCTGAAGTTTGGGGAGCTCATACCTGGGCCATGGTAAACACACCCATTCCATTTCCTTAAACTCTGTGATACCATCGTGTAAATCTTCGAATACATCTTCGGTTCTGTGATCGAAGGGGATCGAGCGGATGGATTCCGTCAACCGTAGTCTCTTGATGTTTGGATATCTTTGTGCTAGTAAAACAAAGTCTTCGGCTTTTAGAAGCGAGTTTTTCATGAGGTTTAGTCGTTGGAGGTTGTTCGATTGGAATTGTTCGCCCGGTGGGAACGTAGGGTCTAATGTGAGTACCCCGTGAGGGTCAAAGATCAGATTTCTGTCTCTCTCGGTCGTTTCAATATTCAACTCGACCAGGTTCGGTGTCGCCAAGTTAAGGAATTGGTAGTAGAACCCTGATTTTGGCAGATATGGCGAATCAGGCGGGTCAGTCGGACTGGCCAGTCCATTCATGGAGATCTTTGCAACTTGTAATTCCGGTAAAGCCTTTCCTTCGAAACAAGCACCCAACACCCTTTTCATCTTATCATCTCCGACCTCTTGCCAACCGAGAAACAACCTGCTCCTTATCGTAAGAAGGCTCATTATGTAGTCATAAGGCTCATCGGTGCAGTATCTAGCCCAACAGTTAAATATCACGAATTCCAACCGTTTTAGGTTCTTAAAGAACGGATAGCTTGAAATCCGTTTGATGGTTGAGATGTATACGTTCTTTTCGAGCTGCCAGGGGATCGTGTAGCTTATCGATAGCTCTGTGAGGTTTGGGAAGAGTTGGAGGGAGGCTGTTTTGGTGATTATGTCTGAGACTGCGGCTTCTGGGTCTAGATAGGAGGCGTGCCGGGCGCTACACCAACCGGGTGGGCCATCTGTCCAGTTACCGGGCTCGTTGAAGCGGGCGGATCTGGTTATGTTTTTTTAATTTATTTTTTTGGTGGTTAGTCTGGGTACACATATGTATAATACATGTTTGCAATATGAATACAGAATTATAAAGACCCTCCTTCTATTTCCTGCGAATCCAGCTACATACCTAATGGACTCTCTCATACCCTCACATATCCCATCATCTTGAAATATCTTTGTCAAAAGCGCATTAGGGGTCAAAATG
Organism: Orbilia blumenaviensis; assembly: GCA_036872755.1. Classification (NCBI taxonomy): domain Eukaryota; kingdom Fungi; phylum Ascomycota; class Orbiliomycetes; order Orbiliales; family Orbiliaceae; genus Orbilia; species Orbilia blumenaviensis. The sequence goes on from JAVHNS010000001.1 coordinate 620,671, forward strand.
ACCCCGCGAAACCGATGGAAGAGCGCAATGTTGTAGCAAAACTTTGAGCAGTGTGCGAAACATTTGAGATCGTCTTTGGAGAGATTGGAGAGGACGTTATTGATCATCTCTGGAGGGATTGATAGTAGGGTGATATCGGATATCTGTGCCTGTGCCTGTGCCTGTGGCTCGGTTTGGATATGTTGATCCGACATCTTTGTTTTATCTTTGTGTAGAGGATTGGGTTTGATGAAGTTATGGATTGGAAGACTGGGATGACATTTGAATAGTGATTTGTTTGAATTGGATTTTTGCTTTGGCATCTTTAAGCCTTGAGCAGGGTTCCCTTTTATACCCCCAGGGATTTGGGATTTGGGAAATTATGATTTGTGCAAAATATCGGGCGTAGTTTACGGGACAGAGGGCCAGGTCATGAAGGTATCGGTATCATGGCGAAGATTAAGGCGGCAGAATACCTTTTGAGCGAGTGGATATACTATTATATCAAGAAGAGAACTCTCCGATAGCTATAGAATGGCTCACTCTCTTGAAATTTCTATATACCTCTATGATTGACAATGTTGTGAAGGTGCCCAAGACTTTAGGCATTTTTTTGGTGTTCAAATTTCTGGAATATATTGAATACGATTGCTTTTAATAATACAATGGGGTTTCCATCCATCTGCTAGTGTGTATTTGATCCGTCCAGGGATTGATATCAAGTAGCAATATTGGGGTTTCGTCTATTCGAGCTCACTGACCCTGTTTACAGCTGGGCTACATTAATCCTTTGGGCAAAAATACAACAATTTTTTATGTTGCTGTTACACTCATAGCATAGAATCACGTAGTTAACGGTTCGGCTTCTATCCTGGGCGGCTGTTTATGGTAGGCTATAGGTAGATAGCTATAGCTACAGTGCAAAAGTTAAGTTACACCAATATTGATCGATCGGCGTGGCATTATCCATAAAGACGCATCCGCAATCCCGCCGATCTTCAACGTTTAAAAAAATAAAAAAAAAAAAAAAAGACTTAATAATTCTCTCTCTCTTATAAACAACTTCTGAACTTTATATTCCACAGCATGAATAGCATTCCTATGCATATATGCCCCCGGATACCGTATTGACAAAACCTCCCCAACACATACATGAGGTCACCAATATAATATAATATAATATAATACGACAAGTTACTATGCCACCAGTAACCCCTTCTCATATCTACGCCCTCTCCAGGGTTCTTCCTTTCACCCAAACATCCCCCAAACCGCAGGATGAGGATATACTCAACGAATCAAGATCGATAATCGAAACCAAACCATTCCTTAACGGCCTCGCCCTCCTACTCGTCAGAAACACATTCGACGACTATGCAGCCGTATCGATAGTGAGGGATCCGCCGCGTACGATGATTTATTATACAAAGTCACAAACCTTGGGTGCAGACTATAATGCCGCCGCGGCGTTAGAGAAGATCAAACAGGCGTTACTGAACACTAAAATAGACCATTTTGCGGAATTTCTCTCTCTTTCGGTGGAGTTGTGTTTTGAAAGGATACTTTTTAAAACAGCGGTGTTAGGGGAGGTTGCGGGGGTATTGGGTATTACACCGGATACACCTAATGGGGATTTTACGATTATATGTGTTCCGGATGAAGAAGTTGTTTGGAAGTATATTTTAGATAAATATAAAGATAAATCTGAGTCTGGGGGCGGTAGGAGACAGTTGGAGAAGAGTACTTTGAAAAGGGTGATACGGTCATTCTTCCTGGAAGTTCCGAAAAGGGGGGTAGGGAAGGAGGTTATAGAGGGGTATTTAAAGATGGCTGGGCTACTTACTGAGATTTTGTCTAATGGATTAGAGCTTTGGAGTACTGGTGCTTTGGCATCGTCGTCTATGCTGTTGGGAGGTAATGAGGAGAAGAATTGTGGGGTTTTCCTTGCCAAAAAGGAATTTGGAACGATTGGAGTTGAGCTGGAGAAGATATATGAGGAGGCCGAGGTGCTTATGGGGAGGATTGTGGATGTTGTTCGGGATGTGGGGGCTTATGCGAAGGCCGCGGCGGATATAGCTTGGTTTGTAGACGCGGATGTGGATTTTAGACGGTCTGTTTTGGAGAGGAGGGTTACTTTTCAGGAGGTATATATACGCATACTCATTGATCAAATTGTCATAAATAATTCATGATGGGTATACGACTAACGGGGATTACAGGTAAAACCGATGGAGCCAACATCAGTAGAGATAATAGGGAAGCCAGTCGATCTCATCAACAAATTTCTCCGAAAATCCGGAAGAGCAGCGATTACAGACGCCGGAATCTTGAGGGCGTTCTCGGAGTGGCCGGAGTCGAGACTAAAGGACGTTGGGGGAACGATTACATGCAACGTGCATTGCGAACTGAATCTCATCCTCCATGTCATCAAACGAGAGTACTATAAACGAAATGGCTACAATGTGTATCTTAGCTATGGGTGTTCGGAGGCCAGTTGCTATCTCTGCGAGGTATATATCGAAGCCTTGCGAACCCATTTAGTTGGGGAAGAGCTGCAGAAGCTTCTAACCGGAACTCTGGAGAGCGAGGTTGAGAAACGACAGGATGGTACGGATGATTTTTCGGCGGCAATTGTATCGCAGTTGAAGGGGTTTACTTCACAGCCAGGGAAGACGCTACGAGGTTGGTTCTCGGGAATGACACAGCAGGAAACTGGAAGGGCATCTTCCGCTGAGTCGCAAAATCGGCGTGCTAGCGAACAGCAACGCAAACAGGAAGTCAAGAGTGTTTCTGTCCCTCAGCCTCAGAGTATAAATTTACAGGAAGAAAGGTTTGAAAACCCGGGATACTCGAGAGGGTATAGGAAAATATGTACGGAATGGCAATTCCCGAAGGGTACACCTGCAGTAGTACGAAGGGAGGTGGAAAAGAGCGTTGAAGCAAAGCTGCGGTATATATACACCGTAACCAGGGCATCCGGTCGAAAGTCTGGAGATTTTAATAAGGCCTCCACTATTACCGATTCAAACAAGCTTGAGGACCTTCCGCCGACGATACTGCAGGCACGTCCGGGCGCCAACACAGGAAGGGCCGATGAGGCTAGTCCGGACGTTGCCCTAAGGCAGTAATCATTAATCGTTAATCATTAGCCATTAATTAGCCATAGCTAGAGAGTGTTAAAATTTTAACCTGTATATTTTCGAAGTTCTATGCCCACATAATTACCATACGGGTTTTCGGTAAACTTGGTGACTTGGAAGCTCCCAAACGCAATCTGACTTGAGAAATTATAGTTTCTTTATGTTAGCCACTAAACAGACCTGAACCGCAGAAACCTCTACTGAATCTGCCATTTCTTCCTACAATAACTTCTTTATATGAGTTCATATAGTTCCTATGGCAGTTGCTATCATTGATAGGTTCATGTTCGCCCTAAATATACAACGTGATCGTAGAACGTGGCCTCCGATCAAATTCAGATTAAATCGTCGTTGTGCCTGTTGGAAGCTGACTAAGCACCGTCTGCTTCCCTTTTTGGTAACTGAGACGTCCGCAAATATTTTTTATCGATAGCAAGACTCACACAAAAAAAACCAGATAACCCCTCCACCGAGGTATAAACCGACGATAAGGTAATCGCAACTTTACAGTCTCACCCGAATAAACGGCAGAAAACCGGGAGTCATACAAAGATTGATTATCATAGCTCGTAAGTGAACTGTTCTTTGGCTAAGCCGGGCTGTCGGAGGGGACTCAAGGGTTGTGGTAAAGTGGGGAGCTTGAAAAAAAAAAAAAAAAAAAAAAAGTCGAAGCTCAGAACCTAGCTGTTGCCCCGATTCCAGCTTCGATTCCAATTCTGGTTTGTGCATGGTCTCTGCTGCTTCCAATTGGCCTTTCATTCATTCACCCTAGCTTAATTCAATTTGCGGGGGGTCAAGTTAAGAAGCAGAAGAAGTCACTCATTCCATTCATTAGCATAGTTTGCTGTTGTGAGCTTAGGGGAGTGCAGTTGCAGTGTTGTCAAAGACCTGCAGAAATTTTAGCTGACCTAAATTTGGCTGCTGTCTAGAATCCAACCACCATCACCACCACCCATCAACATCACCACCGTCATCGCCATCACCATCTTTCCCAATACCCATATCTAATCTGCATCGTAGACATCATCGCTATTGATACACACGGGTTCACGGAAACACAGCTTCACTTCTCCTTCCTTCCTTCGCTCTCCTCGACTCTCTTCCCCCCACTTCTTCGACCGTCCAGCAAATATGTCCACAGGAACCTGGCAAACGGGGATGCCTGATTCTCCCACAAGCTCTCCAGAGCTACAACCCACATCTGACCTCCCAGTCGACAAGTTCGGTAATACAATCAAGGATGGCGACAACCTTGACCTGAACCAGGGTGAGGACGGCAGCGAAGAGTCCGAATCCGAACCCGAAGAAGCTCCAAAGAAAAGCATTCTTAAGAACAAGAAGGGCGCCGAAGCTCCTCCAGAACCACCAAGGCCTGAGCTTCCACCTCAGCGTGACCCTACAACGATAGACTTCACTACTTTGGACCCTCTCCATCCCGAAATTATTGCTCGTCAGGCTACCATCAACATCGGCACAATCGGCCACGTCGCTCACGGAAAATCCACCGTCGTCAAAGCTATCTCCGGTGTCCAGACCGTTAGATTCAAGAACGAGTTGGAACGAAACATTACCATCAAGCTCGGTTATGCCAATGCCAAAATTTACAAATGCAACAACCCATCTTGTCCAAGACCCACGTGCTATAAATCGTTCAAGAGTGACAAGGAAGTTGATCCAAAGTGCGAGAGGCCCGGTTGCGAGGGTTCATACCAGCTTCTTCGTCATGTTTCGTACGTTAGAATCTTTTTTGATTTACCATATTTCCGTGAAAATAAACCATATAGCTAACAAGATGGCTGTTGCAGCTTCGTCGACTGCCCCGGTCACGACATTCTCATGAGTACCATGTTGTCTGGTGCCGCCGTCATGGACGCCGCTCTTCTCCTTATTGCCGGGAACGAAGTCTGCCCCCAACCTCAGACTTCCGAGCATTTGGCTGCCATCGAAATCATGAAGTTGAAGCACATTATCATTCTCCAGAACAAGGTCGATCTCATGAAGGAAGCCCAAGCCGAGGAGCATTACCAGTCTATCCTCAAGTTCGTCCGAGGAACTGTCGCCGACGGTGCCCCAATTGTTCCAATTTCTGCCCAGCTCAAGTACAACATCGATGCCATCAACTACCATATCGTCTCTAAAATCCCAGTCCCAGTCCGCGATTTCACTGCCGCCCCACACATGATTGTCATCCGTTCATTCGACGTCAACAAACCAGGTGCTGAAATTGAGGAGCTCAAGGGTGGTGTTGCCGGTGGTTCCATTCTTACTGGTGTCCTAAAGGTTGGCGACGAAATCGAAATCAGACCCGGTCTCGTCTCCCGTGCCGACGGCAAGATCAGCTGTACACCAATCTACTCCCGTATTGTTTCTCTCTACACCGAAAACAACGATCTCAAGTATGCTGTTCCTGGTGGTCTCATTGGTGTCGGAACCCGTGTCGACCCTACAATTTGCCGTGCCGATCGTCTAGTTGGTTTCGTTCTCGGCCTCCGAGGCCAGTTGCCTAGTATCTACATCGAGCTCGAAGTCAACTATTTCCTTCTCCGTCGGTTGTTGGGTGTCAAAACTGCAGATGGAAAGCAGGCCAAGGTTACCAAGCTGCTCAAGGGTGAGGTTTTGATGGTTAACATCGGATCCACGGCCACAGGAGCCAAGGTCATGAATGTTAAGGCCGATGCCGCTAAGCTCGTTCTTACCGGCCCTGCCTGTACTCAGGACGGTGAGAAGATTGCGCTAAGTCGAAGAATCGAGAAGCATTGGCGTTTGATCGGTTGGGCCAATATCGTAAGTTCTCTCCTATGCAAGATGTTATCAATATTTCAAGCGCGGCTTTTATTAATTTTTTAATTGTCAACAGGTTACCGGTGTTACTTTGGACCTCCCACCTGCACCACCTATCCCAGCATAAATTTCGTCACCAACTCTTTTTCTGCGAGGCGAACTTTTTTTTTTACCAGCTAAAATAGGAGTCTTTTGGGACAGAAAAAAAGGCCAACTTCGTAATGACTCTCTGTCAAAAGTTCTTTTTCACAAAAGCGCTTTCATTCTCACTTTTTTTTTCCGCTTCCGCTTTTTTATTTTCTTTTTTTACTGGTTTACTAAGACCTCATTGTTGATCGATGCACTTCGTCTGTTCCCATTTTTTCCCTTTTTTTTGTCCGATCATGACATGCACTACGTGGGAGTTTACTGCCGTTGTTGAAACCTTTTTCCATACCATACAATCTAAAGTATTTATTTCTTTTAAGTTCCCTTTTTTAGAAGAACTACGACGACTTATTCTCTCAAGTCGATGGCCTCCCATTTATTTTATCACTTATCACCACTATTCCCCTTCGGTGGATATACCATATACGATTCCTTCTTGAGATAACCCCCCCCCTCCCCTTTTCCCTCCCTTCATCCCGTTATCTTCTTCGACTCGAAACCACTCATGTATGCATGTATGCTCCTTCCATCGCAATACTGCGATCTTTCGGGGCCCAGCCCACGTTTTTATTGTGGCTAGCTAGATGGCAAAGATAGATCATAATGAACCTACCACTTTTGTACTGTCAAAACCCCCCCGGCCTTCTCTCCCTCCTTTCCTTTCCACCCGAAAACTCTACGGCGTAGATCTAGTCAAGTATATACAGACTTTATCATAGAGCAAACCCGAAATAAAGATATATATACATATAGAAAAAGAAAAGAAAAACTTCGCATATATACCCAGGTAGAGGTAATACAAAATCACTTAAGGTAAGATAATCTCATTTCTTTTTATTATATCACGCCCTCTATCCGGCCTCTACGTAGAATACAAGGGAGAAGAAGAAAAGGTAGGAAGAAATGCGGTATCCATGGATGCCCACCGAAACAAACGAAAACGGCGGGGGCGATAATATGGAGAAACAAGCATTAGTAGGACGGTAAAAACAATACAAACTATCAAGGACGCCATTGAAAATCCCACCAGAAGGATTTTTTCAAACAGGAAATTGAAGAAAGAAAAAGCGATCGAAAGAAATATGGATGTACGGCGGCGGCTGGGAGCCTTCGAGGCCACACCCCTGTCCCATCCATAATCAAGTGGAAAGCGAAGCAAAAAAAAAAGGTCCCCCCAATCTACATCTCGTAGTCTTCCATCTCCATGTCCTCCTCATCGTCAATATCCTCTTCCTCCTCCGTGGCGTCCTCGTCCTCCAATTCATCTTCGTTGTTCTCCCTAGCATCCTCAAAGACATCGTCCTCGAATTCCGCTTCACTTCCAAATCCATCGTCGTTGTCGACTCTCTTCCTCTTCCCATTTCCACTCTTCTTAGCCCCAGCTTCATCACCACCAGCGGTAGCGACGGGCTTATCCTCTTCTGCATCCGGTCCCCTCTTCTTCCTAGCTCGCTCCTCGTCCTCCCATCGCGGGAGCCGTCGCCTAATCCTCCTGAGGGCGGCGGCAATCCCGGCAGCTTCCTCGCCAAAATCGTCAACCTCATCATCCAAGCGCACCAATCCAGCTGGTCCCCTGACCGACGTCCCATTGTTGTACTTTGCCCTCTTCCTCCTCGCCTCCTTCTCCAGCATTTCCTCTTCCGTCTCATCAATCCTTACGATCGGGTGCTCTAAATCAACTTCATCATCGCTTTTGGCAAAAGGATCTGGCATATCTTTTATTCGCAGCCAGGTACGCTTCAATATCGCATCACGATATCTTGCACGTCTTCCACGGCGATAGTGTGAATTGATCAGCTTATGGGTCTGGCGCTCAACCCTTCGTCGGCGGTGCTCCTGAACTGCAAGCTGGTGTTGAGTTAAAGGTCTCGGGCGTTTTTCGCCAGGCTTCATCTCAATGGTGGGTGGAAGGAGGCCTGTGAGCTTCAGTAACTTGGGTCCTGCAAGTCCCTTAGACAACAGGCCACGAGATGAGAGCCCACCAGGCCGTTTAGCGCTAGCAAGAGTGTCCGGGGACATGCTACGGGCATCTGAATCAGACAGTTGCCCATCTTCGTAGCGCCGGCCTCTGGCTGGGAAACGCCCATAATCTGGAAGGAAGAAAGATAGAGCGTTAGAGTTCATTTTGTTTCTGGATTGGGACTGGGGTGTCGTGCCAAAGGACTGAGTGAAGTAATACGAAGGAAATATTAGGTTGACTTACTGGATGGAGCAGGGGAAGAAACAAAATTAGCTCCGGGTTCAATATCATATTCTACGCATATTAGTTAGAGGCATCCAAGCACTAGGCAAGACTGATAGACTCAAACTTACTACTAGGCCGCTTCGGTTTCTTTGCTGTTGATAATTTGGTCGGAATTATGCCGGCTTCCAACTCCGCCATTTTACCTGCATAATTATAAGCATTAGTTGATGCCTCTATCCGTTTATCGATGCTTTGGAAGAACTAGAAACGGAACTGTGCATATATTGGGGATGGGCCTGCAGCATCCACGTAGGTGGCCGCATAAAAGAGCAAGATACGTGCACGGTCCAAAAGTTAAAGCGACTTACGGTATCTTTCCTCCTTCATCTCATTACCAAACACGATCTCTTCCTTTGTATCCACATTTTCAGCCTCCGATTGTTCTTCAGTCAAATGCTCAAATTCAGGCAAGATAATTGGAAGACCCTTGAATTTCTCATCAATAAAAGATGGAATGCCTTTGTCGTCTTCTCCTTTCCCCTTGCTATTTTCCTTCTCCTTATCTTTGTCTTCTTTGTCCGACGCGGAAGCCACACTCCCACGTCGACTTCCCGCGTCCTTTTGTGAGTCCGGCAATACACCAATGCCAAACGGATTCTCAACAGCATCCTTCGCAGTAAACCCACTTTCTAGATACCACCACATCAGCCATAGGAAGGCTTTCGCACGAGAAGCGCTACTCAAAGTCCACCTCATAACCAGGTCGAAGAAATCTCTGGGCTGACCAAAGTGCAGCTCGGTCACTTTATGAGAATAATTAGCTAGCACGAAGATCAAGTTGATCGGATTCGTCCGAGGTTGTAGAGGGACTTTGATAATCCCATCAAGAGTTGTAGGTTCTCGACGATCTTCACATGCACCCTTGAGAATGGACTTGAGACGAGGGGCATCTTGGAGCTGTTTGTACGCGTTCGGGTCTACGTAAGTTTGGAGGGCGGGTATAGCGTGGTACGTCCGTAGTTGCGCTCTCATTTCCGGGAAGACTAGTTGACATTTCATTAGACAGAGAATAAATCAAGCACAGGGTTCGAAACATACAATTGAGTGTAGTATTCATTCTACCGATATTCACTAGCAAACATACCATTGCCATATTAGTAGCTTGGGGTCGGTCGGTCATCAGTTTATCGCGGAGAATCTTGCTGGTCTTGGAGCTTCGAGCCATGGCATCGATATAGACATCTGCGAACGATTGGTTTTTCTCGCCAGTATAGCTATTGGTGAAAACTTTGCTCTCATCCGTGAATATAGCATGCAGCCAATCGAATTGAATATCCTTTCGCCATAGCGGCTCTCCGTCGGCTTTCTTAAGATGCTTGATCTTTGCTCCAGAAAAAGATGTTGTGTAGTTTCGACGACCAGTACCAGAAGCGTCCTTGGACGGCGTGTCTTTTTCGGCATTAAGGGCAGATGATGCGTCAGGGTCTGCCATGGTCCCAGCCGTGTCCGGACGACCATCATCCCCGGGTCGAGGGGTAGCCACTGAGGCCGAAGGAGAGCCGACGGAACCCCCCTGTTGGCGTCGAGGAGGCGAGTAGTCGATATCCATGCTATCTTTCATCATGCTATCGTGTGAACGTTTAGGACTTCTAGGAGATCCTTCATCGCCGGATCCATCTTCGCGACCGGACGTCGGGAAGCTGTCGCCGTTTGTGGTAGCGAAAGATTGCGAGGGCGTAGCCTGGGAGTAGGCGATAGTAGATGGCGGTGAAGCCATTGTTGGAAGGTGTAAGAGATATGACTGATGATGGCGCGTCTATCAGGGCCAGATGGATAAATAGGGATGCGGGACCGGGTTAGCTGGATGGTTTTCCGGAACCTAGGACTGGCGGTCTGGTGACATCAGACCTGGCCCGCAGCTGCACAAAGGATGTTCCGACGCGAGAATTGATGACCCGACCAGGGTTCGAGAATGGGGCGCTTGAGACGAGCGATTGCTGTTACAGACGGTTCGATGGGCGAAGGTGTAGATGTTGATGTGTCGACGATGTCGGAGGTTTGTGGAGGTTGGTTTGTTTGGTTGGGTTTGCGATGGGGAGGGACGACCGGGTTCAGATTCACGTTGCTGCCGCATCGTAATTTTATGGCGAATTCGCGAAGGTTTTGGAGATGCCGCTGATCTGCGGCAACTCATCAACGCCGCCAGATAATATATTCCAACAAACAACAACCATCTATCCGGGGCCCATACCACGAGATGCGTAGATGTCGACATGTTGAGACCACACTTGTACATGTAAATCGAATACTAATATCGTCGAGCGACTTTTTAACAGGCCAGGGACATCTAAATCGACTTGAGTTATACCATGAGCCCCGCTGCCCTCGATCGCTCGAGTGTTATGGAACATGCAGGCACCCGGTTGTGTTGTAGACCTAGCGCTGCAGCCGTCCAGCAGGCTCGTGCTGAGCTCAGCTTGCAATTCGATCCAGACATACAGATAGCCATTTTCCAAACTCGTAACTAGGCTATTCAAGACCTGACGTAGTTGATGTAGGTATTGGTTTAACTCTCCCATTTAAACGTTAATTCAACAGCCTACAATTGGAAAAGCACCGAAATCTCATGATCATCATCATATCCAGGCAGCATTAACTTCCTCCCGAGTAGATATCTTAACCCCCCACCATCCCACAGATTCCAAAACTCTTGATCTGGTTTATAATTTAGTAACTGCATATGAAAGCTCTCACTTCGAAGAATAATTATTCTACAATAAACTTAAAATCATCAATTTTACCGAATAAAAGCTCTTCGCGAGGGCGGGGGGAACGCGGGCTGAAACCACGGGTCACACGAATGGAAAGTGCCAATGCGCCTTGCATAGTAGACCAAGGAACATCAAGTTTTCGAGAATCGGGAGCTAGCCAACCACAATCCCCGATTGCGAACCTATATCGGAATTTTAACAGCAAGAATGCGTACATCCTTTCCAGATTTTGATACCCGCTTTATAAAAGGCTGGGGAATAGCGGGGCCTAGATTGTATATGGCATGGATTGGGATATATAGAACTAATATTAATATCCCGATTGTACCCTGTTTTAATTGACCTAGATGTCACATCTTCCCTTATCATTCATGTATTGAATCGTTCGATTCAACATCTACATTCCGGCCTCAAACCCCAACATTCAACACGAGGGTATGGTCAACTGATCACGGCATCATAAAAATGCCCAGTAACGAGAAAACCGAAAAGATTCTAATCTATATTGGCAAGTCTTACTCGAGCTACCCTCTAATCCCAAAGTGATACCATTAATTCGTTCGACCGCGAGAGGCAGTGTTTTCTAATTTCAACCCAGTTTGGTTGTCCAAATGCAGTCCGCCGTGAACTTCGTCTAACCGACAACCCCATCCTCCACCACACTTCAGAACTCCTCTCCAAAGACCGTGCCCCCTTTACTCACCTTCTCCCCGTATACGTTTTCCCAGCTCGACAAGTAGAGATTTGCGGTTTTCTCTCTTCAGAAGTAGTTGGTAAAAACCAAACGGGTGATATCACTGGCGCATCTAAATCTTCTACAGAGCTGGAATCACCATACCCGCCCGCCCGCAGTGTAGTTGGTCAATTCCCCCGCTGTGGACCTCACCGTGCCAAATTCTGGGCTGAGTCAGTATGGGATTTCAAATCAAGTTTAGAAAGTATAGGAAGTGGGCTTGCTATTAGAGTGGGTAGAATAGACGACATTCTCGAGGATATTATCAACTACTACAAAGCAGGGAAGGGAAACCATGCTGCGGGTGTAAAATGCGAAATAGTTGGGGTGTGGATCACTGCTGAGGAGGGAGTAGCAGAGAAAACAGACGAAAGAAACGTCTTCAGGGTGGCTGGGATTAAGGGTGTGAATGTTCGAGTATGGAAAGACGAGAAGTTTCTCGTAGATGAGTACGCATATATATGCATTTATTAGTCTCGGTCCCAGTGTACGTACCTGCCTTGCTAACTTGACTATCAACCCAGTCGGGACCTCCCGTACATGACACCGAAGGCGATCCCAGATACATTCTCCGAATTCAAAAAGACCATAGGCTCACTCCGGGATGCGCCGCGAAAGGCCCTACCTCCACCGGACATGCTACCTCCCTTACCAACAAGGGTTCCACCACAGCCAGAGCCATTCAAAGTCCCAGACACGCTAGGTGGCTGGATATTGGGGCTCTCAAAACCTCTAAAGGAGAATCCTGTGGCTATGATTGCTCCTGAATATCCGACAGGCGCAAAGTCACAACACACATATCACGGCGGGGAAGCCTACGCCCTGGAGCATCTAGAAAACATCATATCGTCAGGCACAGTGTGCGCATTCAGAGACCCACGAGCCGGGCCACTAGGAGAGGATCATAACACTAAACTTGCCGCTTGGTTGGCCCTCGGGTGTCTTACCGCCCGCCAGGTCCACGAATACCTCATAGCCTTCGAAGAAGGAAAGACCCAACTCGGGCAATGTTCTAAGGGATACGCAGAAGGTGAGAATAAAGGTACTGCAGGTATACGCACCGAATTGTTGTGGCGAGACTACCTTAGACTTTGCACCCGCAAATACGGTTGCAAACTCTTCAGACTAGAAGGCTTTAAAGGTGAACTGAATTTCCAATGGAAACACGCAGATAATGAAAAGGTCAAGCAGCAAGTTCAAAACTTCATAGAAGGGAACACCGGAAATCCCATAATAGATGCAGTGCTTAGAGAAATGTACCTGACAGGGTACACATCTGATCGCGGACGGGATGTTGTGGCGAAATATTTTGCAAAACAACTTGGGATAGATTGGAGGATTGGGGCTGAGTGGTTTGAATATTGCTTAGTGGATTACGACGTCAGTGGATTCTGGGGCAACTGGCAGTATTGTGCTGGGGTGGGGAACGACCCGAGCTGGGAGGTTCCGTCCGTGAAGATGGAGGAAGTCCAAGAGAAATATGTGAGACAATGGACAGCAATGGAATCGAAAGAATATCATTGATATACGAACTATCGTACTTATATCCCAAACAGTATTGTACTCCTCAGGCTTGCAGTAAGAGAAGCTGTCAAACATACCTCGCTAAATAGATCAATATCAACGAAATTAATCACTGGCCGCGCGAAGCTGTGGGTCAGGCCTTATAATTATGTTGCGCCATCGAATCCTAATTGTTGCAAAAGGTGCGTTGTGTGCCAAGAACCCTGGAATTGTTTCAGCCAATCATCGCTTTTCGCTAAATTTTCTTCGTCTTGTGCGCCGCCCACCTTAGAAACTTCTATATCGACAACTTTCTCCCATGCGCCATCGACAGCTCTGTTCTCCGTCTCGCTCCAATGCAATCAACCCCTCTGTACTCTTATAGAAACCATACATTCACTCGCAAGGTCCCACGCTGATTTACGCCGTCGTCGTATATTGATCCTATCTATACCCAACGATTTGGCTACACCAATCTTGCGATCTTGTCAATAGCTACCACTGCCAGCCATATAATCCTACCCCAGATTTTTCAAGATGTCTCGACCTGAGGATAATCTGTACGCCCATTCATAATCTTGACCTACGCTGAATCGAATATCATACTTATCATCTCATAGTCCCCCAGACCTGTTCTACAATGACACCGAATCCCGAAAATACACCACATCCTCCCGTATCCAAAACATCCAAGCGAGCATGACAAATCGAGCCCTCGAACTCCTCGGACTTGAAACTCCATCGTTAATCCTCGATATCGGCTGCGGCTCAGGTCTTTCCGGTGAAATCCTCTCGGAAGGGGACCCACCACATACATGGATAGGAATGGACATCTCACCGTCTATGCTTGCTGTCGCACTAGATCGGGAAGTCGACGGAGATTTGCTGCTAGGTGATATGGGGCAAGGATTACCGTTCAGGGCCGGTAGTTTTGATGCTGCGATCAGCATATCGGCTATCCAATGGTTGTGCAATGAAGACGAAAAGGGTGTGGATCCTAAAACAAGACTATCAAGGTTCTTTGATAGCCTTTATGCATGCTTAAAAAGAGACGGGAAGGCAGTTTGCCAATTCTATCCAAGAGACGATAAGCAACGAGATATGATCTGTTCTGCTGCTATAAAAGCTGGTTTTGGAGCCGGTTTGTTGGAAGACGACCCGGAGACAAAGAACAAGAAGCTATACCTGGTATTAACTGTGGGTGGAGAAGGTAATAAGGATATCACGGGAGTGGTGAAGAACATGGATGGCGTAGACGTCTACGACAACAGGAAAAAGCTACTCGCCAAAGCTAAGGGTGAGGCGAAGCAAGGCACTAAAGCATGGATTATGAAAAAGAAGGAAGCAGATCGACGGAAAGGAAAGATCGTGAAGTCAGATTCTAAGTATACGGGCCGGAAGAGAAACATCAAGTTTTAGAGAGTTTTCTCAATCACGGCCCCGGTATCCGATTCTGGCACGAAGTTACGATTTTCTAGCGTTTTTCCTCTGTACATTAGTGTTCTGGCAGTTATAGATTAATAGAATCATTCTATTACACAGATATATACTAAGAAGTTTCGAGTAATTGCATCGCAAACAAATGCCTTGAATCGATCGCTATCAAGCAGTCCTAATTAGAGAGTCATAGGCTTGTATAATCCTAGGTACAGCAGCATACCCTGAACACAAGGCTACCCCAGAATAGGATCAGGAGGGCAATTGAGTATCGGTAAGTTTAACAGAGAACATATAAGCTCATAAGCAGCGGGACAACACCGAACCTAGTCGGGTTTATAGACGGGACCAATTCGGATCAACGACACATAGATGGGGTAAGGCTATTTCGTCGTAGGTAGGCATCTACATTGAGCAGGCCAAGAGCCATGATTTGAGTTTGGAGTAGCTCTAGATCTTCGAACTCCCCGAGTTCCCGAGGACTATTAACAGAAAATTAATTCAGATACGCGGATTTTAGGATGCAAGACCCATCTAGGCATATTAAGGTAAAGGACTCTATCTGATCACTGAATAGCAAAGTCAAAAAAGCCTTGGCGATTTTCACAGAAACGATACTTTCTACTTCACCTTACATTTTCTAGTAGTTTCCTCTTGTCCAAAACCCACTATCAGCACTCTTCGAAGACCATTAGCTTCGTCGCTCAGGTCGACCGAAGGGCTTATATTTTTGCGCGATCAACATTAGGGGAGAATATGTGTCAGATATTTCTTATTTCTCGGGCGTGTTACGTAGTACCGGTACTGTATACATGTGTTAGAAGTAGCAGAGACCTGCTTCCGAAAGTATTCCTTATCTGCAATGCATCTACAGGATTCAAAACCATAGCCTCATTTGTACAAGCTTTGAACTTTGTGTAGCTACTATTGCTGCTTCTAAGAGCCTTCTCCTTCCGACTCTCAATCCCGATATTGATATCCAGCCCGAAAGTAATCAGTTAGTCAATACAATGAAAACCTGACGGGCTGCATGCAGCACTCGGGTGACATAAAAAGAGAAGCAAATTACGGTTAAGATATGGCAGGCTAGCTGATTTTTATAGCCTTGTGTATCTGCATAAAATTGACATTCCATATTCAATCTATACATTAATTCTCTTAGAATTCCTCGATTTGAACCTGCAGCAGAGTTATGATGTTCACGTGTTGAGCTCTCTAAACTGAACAATGCATATGCATGGTGTCCCATCCAACGAGACCAATTGCATCCGCAGCTATACACGTATCGAGTACATGGACACAAAGGCTTCGAAACTCTGCATTCCGCACCATTTTACCCCTCCCCGAATCTACCACTATAGATTGGACACATGTATAGACGACCTTTATGGGGCGAACATGTTCTCATGACATCGTTAGGCATACGGACGGGGGGGGGGGGGCGACGGGAAGGGATAATTCCTGTTTTCTCAAACCCGAACAGCCGGCTGGCTAGGTTCGGGGAGTCCATATAACAGGCTTGTAAGCTTTGTTGCAGACGCGGCCTGGACTGGTTGGGCCTGTAGGGGCCAAGTACCCGAATGGTACCAAGTACCCAATGGTACCAAGTACCCAATGGTACTAGTATTCTCAAATACTTGACAGTCCCGGATCTGCGGAGCTAGACGTTGAATTCGCGACGTCGTAGGCCTGTGTTATTGAGCCCGATAACGCAGCTACAACCCATTTATCCACCTGTGCCGTTCATGCATTTCGTGACGAGAGTTGCCCATGCAGTCTCCAACTAGATTGTTGTAAGCGGTTCGCCTGGGCGTGTCAGTCGCCGACCTATTCGTAACGCCGAGGCGTGCCACACAGTATCCAACACAAGACAAGCCGGGGCTGGACAGGGCTGGACAGGTCTGGTCTCATTGGGGCTGGAGTGCTTGCGTATGTTGGAATTTGTTGGCTGGTACATTCAACACTTAAAATGACACACTTGAAATCATATGAGGTAACCTTGCCCTTGCAGTCGATTGCGATTGATCGATGGTATGTAATATATACCCCTCAAGAACATATACAAGGACTCAAAACTAATCATCCCCCTCAATCATGATATAAGCCGCTTTGCCGCCTTCTCTGTTTCGCACTCTCGCACTCGCCATTTTTTTTTTTTTTCTTCCTGATCTTGAGATCTCATCACTCAATCCGCGAGTCTAGTTTCACGAGCCAACTAAATCTCTCCGGCTATTTGTGATGAGGTAATTTTCACGCCTAAAACCTTGTGAACTGCATTACATGTACAGTATTTGCGATTTTATTCATCTCGAACATCTGACTTTCGGTTCATGTTATAATGCTTGCTGACCAGCCCAGATTCTAGAAAATCAACGTGTATGCTGCCGTATTTTACGTTGGCTAAAGTTACACATCCTCATTGTCAATTAATTCCAGGGCTGGATTC